>CAWUFW010009684.1:0-600000 GCA_963921515.1 Calotriton arnoldi | reverse complement strand
TTTTTTTTTTCTGCCTTTGTAGTGATTTTTCCCGCCTGACGTGTGTGATTTGCAGGCCTGGCGCTGCTTTTCGCTGATTGTCTTATCGCGGTTGAGCCCATCGCAACTTTTTTCGCGTTCGGGTTTGGATTTTCATCACCGTCCCGGTAATGTTATCGCGGACATTTGACGCGTTATCGGGAGACTATCGCATGTTACCGCCGTGTTGAAAATACGACGTTAACACAGAGTTATTTTCCCGTGATAGACGGCGATATGAAAACTTGCGTTAACCTATTTTGGCGATGTTTATCGCACGTTCTTGTGAATATCCCCCTATATATATACATCCTTGGAGTATGGGGATGTCGGGAGGTAGAACACTTTGAGCATCAGTCCAATTCTGAGGAGCTTCGCCTTGAGGATCCAACATTAAAGTCATGATGTTTAAACTCTGACAACTAAAAATCAGTAAATGAATCTGTGCTCCAGATGAATGCTGCTGCTGCTTCTACATCCACATCTCCGCCCCCTGATGTGTCAGTGCCTCACAGTGCGGCAGGCAATCCACCACCACCCACGTGTGAGGCACATGTGACATCAGAGGACGAAGATGTGGGTGAATCAACCTTACTGGTAAGGAGGAGGCAGTAGCATTAATCTCCGCCATATGTCCTGTTTCTGCTTGGTTCTGCCCTTTGCATCATCACCTTCCACTGTCCCCCGATACACTCTACGACACTCACCTTGGACCTCAACATGGACTGCCATTTCCTGTTTGGTTACCAATGACACAGCGATCAGACTGCGGACTGAACTCTTCCTCTTCCGATGTACTTGTCATTCCCTGAAGGACTCGGGCTGGCCCTCCACGGGCCAATAATGTGAAGTGGGGTTTCCATGGCCCTGTACTGCTCCAGCTGCAACACTCCACTGGATGTGAATTAAACATTCAGAATCGCACAGATGTGTCATGTCTTTGATCAGTCAAGTATGAAAGTATAGATGGATGTAGGGTCAGTGATTCCCCCTTACGTCCATGTTGCTCATGTCGTGGGACATGAGTCACAGGGTGCAACATTGCCGATTGCGGTCCGGGTGGCGTAGACACTACAACAGGGACACAAACATCAGTTACTTCCTTGTCCAGCCCAGAACTGAAGCACGCCAGGCCAGCCCACTCCGCTTACGCTTACAGGGGGGACGACACCGCTACATGTCCCAGGTCTTCCCTGTAGTGATCTGCTGATCACAGGTCTAGTTGTCAGCATGCCACAGCCACTCCCTGAGGGCTTGTTCACACCCACACCACATCCATCCAGCACAGGCATCACAGGACATGTGACCCTGCCAATAAAAGGGGCCTAGCACGTCACATTCCCCACTGCCGGAGATGACATGATGGCGTCCGCACCACGCGACCCAATCATGAAGGGTCCATGACTTGTGGCGCACTGAGTTGGTGGCACCCGCTGCACTGTGGCCGGCATGGGCCTATCGCCACGTGACGATGACTTGTGTTGCACAGGGTCAGTGGCACCCGCTGCACTGCGGCAGGCAGGGGCCTACCGCCACGTGACGATGACTTGCGTTGCACAGGGTCAGTGGCACCCGCTGCACTGCAGCTGGCAGGTGCCTACCGCCACGTGACGATGACTTGCGTTGCACAGGGTGAGTGGCACCCACTGCACTGCGGCTGGCAGGGGCCTACCGCCACGTGACGATGACTTGAGTTGCACAGGGTCAGTGGCACCCGCTGCACTGCAGCTGGCAGGGGCCTACCGCCACGTGATGAAGACTTGCGTTGCACAGGGTTAGTGGCACCTGAAGAGCTGAGCCGGTGTGCAGCCTGCGATGATGCGTAGGCCTCGATGAGCCGTCCTGCTAACCGTGGTTCGATTTGAATTGTGAGTCCTGCTGGACCGTAGTGCACGCTGAAGGCAGCAGTCAGCACACACATTACTCCGCGGTGCGGTGCTGCAGGGTGCGCTGGGGGCCTGTGACGTGGAATCCAGCGATCGGCTGAGGAGGATGCACCGGCACGTGGTGGGCCCTCTTGGAGACACGCCGGTGGCGGCAGGTGAGCATTGAGGCCTGGGTATGCTGGGGCGGCCAGTCATCGCTGGGCAGAGGACCGGTCTGGGGACCAAGGCTGGGGTGCATCAGGTGCACAGGATCGCGCAGGCACCACCGGTCATGGTGGCAGACTCGTGGCTGGGTGGGGGGCGCCACCCTTGCTGACACGACCCTGCATGAAATGACGTGATGTGCGCTGGTTGGTTTGGGACGCAGCCACCTCGTCTCCAGTGTGAATGTGGACGTTGAAGGTGGTCGGCCACGTGTGTGTAGGCCTATGGGCAGGTTGTGGCGGAGACTGAGACACACGCAGTAGTCACTTTGGTGGTGGATTGGTGACGTGTGCATTCCCACAGTTGTGATTTGGAGGATTGTGGAGTTGAGGTGTGTGGTGTGATCAGTTGGTACTTGCCGATGGGCAGTGCATTTCCATGGGGGCCATCCTCAAAGTGCTGGTTGGTGGCGGACTTGCGGACATGTGGGGATCATGCACACTGCCTGGAGAGTTTGCGACGACATTGGTGGACAGGCCACGGTGGTCCACTTTTGTATGCACAGTGTTGGCATGCGTGTGGTTGCTGTTGCAGTGATTGTGTGCAGTGTCGGCAGGGGGCACAAGTCATACACGTGTGCTGTGAATTGCCCCCAACACGTGCGTGACGCCAGCTATGGCGTAGTTCCCTTGCGTGGTCTCAAGATGTTCCTGCGCAGTGTGGGGGGAGTGAGGGGCAGGGGTATCGAGCTGACACACACTGTGATGCTTTCAGGTATGATGAGTCCTGCATGATGTGACCGTAACAGCAGTTCGTTTGGTCGTTACCTTCCTGCGACGGTTACGGCCACACGTAGTTCTGTTACGGTCTTCTCATGCATGGTTTATCAGGCCTGTGAGCATTCCGGTTTGTCCAAGTGCAGTACACTGTACCAGATTAGGTTTCTGAAGACACGTTGCCCTGTTGAAGTTCCCCGTTGGGAATGGAACGCGTTGGCTGAGCTTTTCGTTTTGTTGATTTATGTGTTTGTAATTAAGTTCTGTTTTTACACTACTGTTGACTACTGGACTTCATGACCTGGCGCACCCACATTTCGGTTACTACGATCTTGGGTCTGGAGCATGGAGGCGTCTAGCATGGCTGGCGTTGGGGTTGGTTGCGCAGGTACACTATGAATTGGAACTATCGTGTGGTGCGGATACAGGGGCCCGCCGTTGCTTTTGTGGACATGCATCCATTACATTTGTGATGGAGTTTGATGGGGCTGGCTATGTGACTCCTCCGACTCGGGCAGGTGTTGGTTGGAAGGTACCAGGGGCCAACAGGTGCAGCACAGCCAGCAGCTTTGTCTGTGGGGGGATGTAGGTTGTCCGCTGTGTTGGTACTGTCACCCTGTGGGCAATGTGGGTCAGGATGCGGAGGATGGTTGTCCTTTTGAGCCTGTGTTGGCCAATGGCTTCCTCTGGCGTTGAGTCTCTGGGGCTGGTGCGTTTTAGGGTCGTCCGCTGTCCTGCACTGTCTAGGTGGTAATCCGGGGAGGGGGTGGTCCAGGGGGGGTGCCTGGGGGTGGTGGCGGTGGGTGTTGTGGCCCTCTTGGGTCTCCGAGCTGCATGATCAGTGTCTCCATGGCATCTGTTGGTCTTCAGATGTGGCTCTGGGCTGGGCTCCCTTTCTACTGCAGTTGGTCGTCCTGCTTAACACCAGTAAAAGGCAGGTGTTAAATCCCTGCTGCTAACGCGCGTTATCGCATGTTCTTGGTTCGCATCGCAGATCTGACTGGTCATTGAGAATCTCGCAAAGTGGTGTTTCCGTGTGTTTTTGCACGGGAACGCCTACTTTGCATATCATTAGCGTTAGTTGTCGCACTCATCCGTGGCAATGTTTTTTGCGGCAGCTATCGCTGGTAAACTGGCGATATTGACAGTTTGCACCAGCTTGAGAATAGGGCGATAAATCTATCGCCACTTTTGCGGCGCTAAAGTGCCGATAAATCGGCGATGAGTCCTTGAGAATATGCCCCATAGAGTATTAGGGCTATCAGGCGAGGGAAAAGGTTAGGGGAAAGGAGCAGCAGGGAATAAGAACCTGAAGAAAAACAAGAAAACACTGGTTAGAACAGCCCATTAACGTTTTACTCTCATATGTGTCTCACTAAACACAGGCATACCTGGAAATCATGGAGTTGCCAGCTCCTTCAAACTTCAAGTCTCAAAACAACTTCTAGTCTTTTGTTCCCTGCTTAAACCTGGGAAAACAAAGTATAGAATCAACTTCTTCCTGTTACTCTACAATGCACACAGATATGTTTTGTTCCTTCAAAACAATAGTTTCCATCTTTAGGCATACATACCTCCTATAACCAAAAGCAGTAAAGGACAAATTAGGTAAGAGGAAAAGCGAACGGCACATAACAACCCTCTTGTTCCTTTTACTATCAAGAGCCAGATAGTTAGCGTTGGGTTTGTCTTTTATCCATACATGGGAAACAAAAGGTATCTTCACATACTCCTTTGACGCTAATCCAATGATTAAAAATCACAAATGAAAGAGTCAAGAAACAAAATATGACGGAGTTACCTCCTACACTTCCTACCTGGAAGTGGACGATCTCGGTATTTAACAGGCAACTCAAGTATTCCTCCAGTGTCCAGATATAGGTCCCACTGGTCTGTGGATAAGGGGAGGGGAATGCTTCTTCCCCCCTTTTCTTCGCGCTCACAGCACCCCTGCCTGGGATCGCTGAGGCAAAGAAACGAAGAGCGTGTCCTCCGCACACTCAACTTACCCGCTTTGGTGCACTGAGGTGGAAACACTGTGCACGATTCCCCACACTCCACCAGGGAGGAGGGAAGAATCCGCACTGAAGATGGTACAAAAGCAAGGCAGGACGCTGCCTCGAACGAAATCCTGCTTCGATAGCCAGGGAAGGAATCTTCTTCCTTATTTATTTACAAAGTTTTATATCGCGCAAACATGACCCACGCGGGTATCAGAGCGCTTTACAATATACAGTTATTAAACATTAGATGGTTGAGGTAGTATACATACATTCGGTATTCGCCATTCAGTACAAAAGAGGTAGATAGTAGTATATGGGTAGCATAGCTGACTAGTAGTCAACATTTGAAAGGATTTATATAGCGCTGGCTAGACCCGGAGGTATCAGAGCGCTTTACATGAGAATCAGAACATAGTTGCAGGTTACATCGTTACAAAGGTTACACAGTTATTAGTGCATAGCTACATAATTACATGTTAGGTCGAGACAAAATAAGGACATATACGCAAGGGAAAAAGCAGGCAAGGGGAGAGATACAAGGGGAGAGGGGGTAGGAGCAGGGGGAGTAGGCATAGAATGAAGGGGGAAAGAGGAGGGGGAGGGTGAAAGACACAGCAAGAAAGAAGAGGGAGAGGGTGACGGGGGCACAAACCGGTAAACGCGTAATAGCTGCGTCCAAAGTCCAGTAAACTGTGATCCCAGGGGAAGTGGCATAATTCTCCCATCTCCGTTGCGAGAGGCTCCCTATTAAGCAGTGGACTCTCTCAGAGGGGTCTCTGAGACTCCAAGGTCTACCTACTGGCTCCTTCCCCAAAAACGGGAGAGGGAGTGCTTTGGCAAGGGGCGCCATACCAAACCTCAACTGTGAGTGGCTCCCTTAGCGCAGTGGACTCTCTCAGAGGAAACATTGAGACTCCAGAGTATAAATATTGGATCTTTCCCCAACAAGGGGAGAAGGAGTGCTTAGTCAAAGGGCACAAGGGACAGGGGGCTAGGCGGAGTAGCAGACAGGGGGAGAGATTCAGGGGAGAGGGGATAGGAGCAGAGGAGGTAGACAAAGAATGAAAGAGGGAAAGCGGTGGGGGAGGGGGAGAGACAGAGCATGAAAGAGGGGGGGAGGGTGAAGGGGGCACAAACCGGTAGACGAGTAAAAGCCGCGTCCAAGGTCCGGTAAGCTGTGCTCCCAGGGGAAGTGGTATCATTCCCACATCTCCGCTGCGTGAGGCTCCCTTTACGCAGTTGACTCTCTCAGAGGGGTCTCTGAGCCTCCAAGGCCTACCTACTGGATCCTTCCCCAACAAGGGGAGAGGGAGTGCTTTGGTAAGGGGCGCCATACCATACCTCAACTGTGCGTGGCTCCCTTGACACTGTGGACTCTCTCAGAGGGGGTCCCTGAGACTCCTGAGTATGAATATTGGATCTTTCCCCAACAAGAGGAGAAGGAGTGCTTAGTAAAAGGGAAACCTGGTCCTCCGACGCTGGCAGCACAAACAACTCCGGTGATTCAAAAGTACACATGCCGTCTTGCGTGCGTCAATGCTTTTTATCCCATCAGCCCCCCTGAGCACTGGGCCTCATGGGAACTGTAGTTTCTCTATCCGGAAGTGCGGCCAGGTAGGCGCCGTCACTTGTGATCCCTGACATTTAACCCCTTCGCTGCGGGGGTAATTCCCCCAGGGTGCGGGGGGACGGGGGGGTGAGTGCGGCGCCGCGGTGCTCGTGACGAGACCAGCTCGTCATGAGTCACAGTGGAGCTGTGCTCATGACGAGCTGGTCTCGTCAAAAACCCGCCCACTCATTAATTCTCCCACACAGGCGGGGAATTAATCACGCGTGGGCGGTGCGCACCTGTTATGACGAGACCAGCTCGTCATGAGCTCAGCTCCACTGTGACTCATGACGAGCTGGTCTCGTCATATGCACCGAAGGGGTTAAATGTGAATGGTCTTCTATGGTCTTAACAATGCTATGCACTGACAGCTCATTTAAAATCTTTTAACCCGCTCAAATGTATTTTGCAAGAGACAGATTTTCATAGATGTACTTAAATGTAGTTGGAAATTGCAGAAGTGTAGTGTGAAATCCCACAAATCCTACCTATCTTCATCAGACGTTTTTTTACTTTGGAAATTGCTGCTTACTTTGGAATCATCTTTCGTCCTGGGCGGTAAATTCCGTTCCGCTCGCGGAATTTGCGGAATTTGGGTAATTTCGCGTTCTGCGGAGAACGCGGAATTACCAAAAATTCCGCGATCCGCGGCTTTGCGGAATTTTTTGCTTGTTTGCGCTTTCAAAATGCGTGTTTGCGAGATATTTCTCCCCGAGCACGCAAACAGCGTTCGCGAACAGGAAAAATCATCGCGAACGGGCGGAACAAGCAATTCCGCGTGTTCGCGGAACTTTTGCGTGCTCGCGGAGATTTTTTACCGTTTTGCTGAGCTTTGCGTAGCGCGACTACGCAAATTCCGCCCACCCTTAATCATCATGCAATGCTCTTTACACATATTTAGTGCACTGACCATAGATACTCCTTCACTTTATGTGACACCTGTGCTATAGCACAAAATATATACTGTGATGTTTCTCTGCACCGTAAATAATTAATAATTTACATATTACATATCATATCTTTTTGAATGTTCTAGTATTTGCACCGGAGGTCAGGTACTAGGTACCTGTGTCTTCACATGTCCTTGGGTAGACCTTGGTACTGTTCCTTTCTCTTTTATCTTTCCAGTCCCTGCTCAGAGAGTGAAGCGTCCTTTGTCTCATTCTGCCCTCAGACATTCCTAGCATATGGTATTGCCTGCCATGCTCTCAGAAACCCTTGGTTACCCAGTGCCTAATTTGTAAAAAACAATAAGTGCCAGGGCTCTCGTGAGGAGGCCACTGCATTTTGCACCACACATTGCCCCAGCCATGCTGCCAATGACAGTAACAACACAACTACTAACCATTATACACCCGCAAGTGTGACAATTCTGATTATTTCAGTCTCCAAAAGCTATAAGAGTGGCTTGGGCGGCAGTAATAGCCATTGTTTTTTTTTTATAAATCTTTTTTATTGAGAAGTTAACATACAATAAAAAGGTACAACCAAAACAGTTGCAGTGCAGTACAGCCATCAATACTTCCAATATTCACATTGTGCAACGCAAAAACAAGTCGAGGCATAGGGTCTGTCGTACAAAATGCAAGTGTCATTTAACCATATTGTGAGATTATCAAATGCCTTCGTTATCAACCACCAAGGAGGGAGGGAGAATGACGGGAGTGCATTTCAGACCTCTACTCTCATTCCAGGGGCCCCAGATTTTCGTCCATTTGTGAGGGCAACCTCTACCTTCATAAACTGCCCTCTCCGCCTGCATGCACCAATCCATATCTGACTCTCAATCCGAGTATTTGGGCTGGACTCCTCCCTTCCACGTTTTAGCTATATTGCGCTTTGCTACAATGCAGCCCAAGGTAACCCATATCTTCTCAGTGCATGACAGGTCTGTGGCATCCCAGATATTCAGCAGACACAGCCGGGGAGAGAGATCAATATGTGTTTTGCTTATACGAGACATACCGGCTATAACCTTTCCCCAGTACTTCTGGAGAATCGGGCAATCCCACCATTGATGCATGTATGTACCCTCCTGACCACACCCTCGGGGACAGGCAGGGGAGTCCACCACTCCCATCTTAACTAACACCGAGCTAGTGTAGTAGGCTCGGTGTAACAATTTGAGTTGGATCAGTTTGAATCTGGAGCGGATCGCCACCTCGCAGGGGGAGGCCAAGGCCTCCCGCCAGTCGTCGTCATCTATATCTCCTAGGTCATCAACCCACTTTGCACGTATTTTCTCCTGGGCATCTGGTGTATGATTGAGAATTTTACGATAGGTCAGGGAGATGGCTCTCTCCGGAAGGTAATCATCTAGTAGTCTGTCCTCTAGAGGCAAGGAGACCGGTAAATCCGAATCCCTCGGAATGGCTTTATTTAACGCGTTTCTAGCCTGGAGGTAGCGAAAGGTTTTCCCCTGCTGTAATTGATAGTCTCTCTGCAGGTCGTCAAATGGGATTACTCTACCCTTTGCCCACATATCCCAGACTTTCGAGAGACCTATCAGGTCCCATTTATCGAACCCAGGTTGTTTTGATAGCATACCTAGACGGACTGTCTCCAACAGTGGAGTAACTTGCGTTATTTTGTCTTTCCATCCCAGAGCCGTTGTCGCTTTGTGCCATAAAGCTACAGTGGTGGACGTTGGCGTAAATTTGGGCGCACATCTTACCCCACCATAAAGCGCTCTAGAGTAGGTGCCAGGGAGCATGCCAGCCTGTCCATTTATAAGCGGGGTCTGCTATGGGTCGTAGGACCCAATGATTCAAGACCACTAATTGTGAGGCCCAGTAGTAGGACCTGATGGCAGGTAGGGCAATGCCACCGTCATACCAGCTTTTCGTAAGCGTAATGAGGGCAAAACGGGGAGTACCCTGGTTCCAGAGCAGGGCACGTACTTCAGACTCAATTGATTGAAAATAGTGGGGTGGGACTAGATGCGGCGTATTTTGCAGGGCATATAGAAAACGTGGGAGTGTCATCATCTTGAATAGGGCCGCTCTGCCTAGAAGTGTAAGGGGTAACGTTTTCCAATGTTGTACATCCGATCGGAGGCGGCGCAGAGGGGGCATCAAGTTACGCTCATGGAAAACTGAGGAATCCTGTGTGATATAAATTCCCAAGTACTGAAAGCCGTCAGTAACTATTTTGGCCTCGCAACCTGCTGGCAGACTCGGGGGGTTCCCACTCAATATATAAATTAGTGATTTATCCCTATTAATAGTGTAGCCGGAATATTTTTGGAAAAGGGTAAAAATATGTAGCACCCTACGAATAGAAAAATGGGGTCTAGCCAAATAAAGCAAGATGTCATCGGCATAGAGGGAAATTTTATCTGTCCATTCCATTGACCAATTAAGGCCCCTAACAAGAGGGTCCCCCCTTATCCAGATAGCCACGGGCTCTAGGGCCAGGGCGAAAAGTAAGGGCGAGAGTGGACAGCCCTGTCTCGTACCTTTCCCCAATGCAAAACTAGTTGAACGACCTCCATTCACCGAGATCCTCACCAGGGTCCTCGAGTAGAGAAGACGAACCCAAGACAGGAACCGGCCGCCAAATCCATATCTTTCCAGTACGGCAAACAAGAAGGGCCACTCAATCATGTCAAATGCCATTTTGGCGTCAAGTGATATAATAATGGAGTCCTCCTGTATGGTGGATGCCCTACCCAAGACGCCGTATAAACGGCGGAGATTCAGTGCTGTATTCCTAGTAGGCATTAAGCCGGATTGGTCCGGATGCACCAATTTGAGGAGGTACGGGGAGAGACTACGTGCCAGTCGGGGTCCAATAGGGAAATAGGCCTATATGAGCTACAATGCTCGGGGGGTTTACCTGTTTTATGAATGACTTCAATATTAGCTAGTCTCTGTGTCTCGGGTAAGATACCGCGACTCATGCTCTCCTCATACATCCGCACTAGGAATGGGGCAATAGTAGTGGCATTAGCTTTGTATAGTTCAATGGGGAGGCCGCTCGGGCCCATGGCCTTGCCGGACTGCAAAGCGCAAATCGCTGTAGAAACTTCTTCGGGTGACAGGGCGGCATCAAGATCCTGAACGTCCTGGGAATCCAGAACAGGGAGCGGCAAGGTGGCTAGCAATTCTGCCGCTTCCGCCTGGGTGGACGTCTGCGTGGATGTGTAGACCCTCTCAAAATGGTGTGCAAACACCTCTGATATCCCTGCTCTATCCTGTATTACATAACCCCTTCGATCCATGATCTGAGCCACCCACCTGTTAGCTGACTCCCTTTTGTCCAACCAGGCTAATAACTTGCTGGCTTTATCCCCTATGTCATAAATAGGATGTTGGGTAGCACGGTGCTGGGTCCAGGCTGCATCTTCAGCAATGTCCCTATATTCCTTTTGCTTTATGGATAATTTATGTGTGTTGTCAGGCGTGTGTGAGGCCACCAAAGCCCCCTCAAGTTCGGCCACCTCTTTCTCCAGTTCTTCCAGTTGTTTACGTTTCTCTTTTTTGTGGCTCGCCACCGCCGCCACCCCACAGCCTCGAATCACAACCTTATAAGCCTCCCATAACGTGACATCTGAATCCACGGAGCCATCATTCTCGTCAAAGTAATTTTTGGCAGCCGCTGCCAATTTGTCTCTGACCATCGGCACCTTGAGGAACCAGGGATTAAGAACCATTTCGTATTGAGTCGGGGGTAATAGCCATTGTTAATGTATATTGAATTAATATTTAACTGTTGTTGTAGTCATCTCTAAATTAGCCAGATGGCGCTGACCTTGTGGCAGACTGTCACAAGCACCGCTGTTGACATTTAAGTGCCGGTGCTGAGCACCGGAAACCACCGGCTCAAATTAAGCACTGCGGTTACCACTCTCTCATCTCATCTGTTGATCTCTCCCATGTGACAGGATGTGTCAATTCCTAGAATTCTCATAGCCTTAATGCCATTATCACCAGAAGCCCTTGATGGTAATATTGGAGTATTGCACCATATTACACATTTACCTTTTATGTAGGTTCAGACTGTGTGTGTGTGTGTGTGTATATTATCGCAAGCAGTAAATTCTGCTGTCACTATAGAAAAGCAGCCAGCATTCCAATGGGATGCAAATACCACCAATGATTAATTCTGTCAAACTGTGCCCTTGGCAGTGCACACCTTAGGGCTGGCTGCAGGGCCTTGCTAAATGGCCATGCCCTGCTTACAATACCCACGGGCACCCAAAACCCTACTGAGCATTGTTCTTGCTTCCAGAAAGAGAACCCCAATAGGTGTGTGGGAGGGGAGAGAGAAAAGATTCCGTGATGGGGAATGAAGGTTACTGTTTCCCTTACAAATCACTCTTACAATAGGTATCCTACCACCCTATACTCAAGTTAAAAGTGATGATTTGGTCCTGTTGCTCCAATGAGAGTATTAATTATTTGTATTTCTATGGACCCTCACACACCCTATTGGTGTCATGCTTCATCATTGTGTCACACCCTGGTCCCTATAAACCAGGGGGGGCTCAACCATCTTCCAGGGAGCGCTTTGGATAATGATCTAATCCTGACATGGAGAGTATATATAAAAATTTCCTTGAGGTTACCCCGGTATCCCTTTATTTTGAGAAACACTGGTATGGTTAAAAATTACTTATAATTCAGGTCTTTGGCCATGCACAGCGTGAGGATGGCTGCAGGGCCTGGCCTTCACCAAGAACCAGTGCCCAACTCCTCAAGGGTGCCCAAACCCCTGCTGCGTGCAGCCTTCAACCATGCACAGTGTGGGTTTGGGAAAAAGTCCTGGCCTCCAATTAGGCACTGGGCCTAACCCCCCCCCCCCCACTTGTGCCCAACAACCAATGCACACAGCCTTTGACAGTGGACAGCATGGGATTGACTGCAGGGCTTGGTGTGTAACCCTCACCAAGGGCACCCAATCCCCTGCAGCATGAGGTTGGCCACAGGTGATGGTCTCCGGCCAGAGCCTGCACCTAACCCCTGTGGGGGCCAACCCTCCCATGGGCATTAAACCCCACACTGTCCACGGCCAGGCCCTGCACCTAATTCATGCCTAAGCTACAAACCTCCCAAGGAACCCGACCACACATGTATTTTTAGATATATATAGTTTTGTTATAAAAAATTCTCATTACTGTGGTACTACCGCAGTACCACTGTTCAAGCATCACCTCTATGCCACTGGGGGACTGTCTAAGCTTCACCCAATAAAGCTTGAATTGTCCTATGGTATGGCTCCCACAGGAGTGTCTCTGAAATTCATGGGAAGGCCAACCTGGGTGCCATGAGAGTACTATGGGGTACAATAAAAAAAAAAATGTGGTCCCTGGGAGGTGTCCCTCTGTGTCCTCCCCATAACAGCCAGGGAATCAGGTTGTGCCTACCCTGCCTCCTTATGTGTTTTTTCACAAATTCAAGAGATGGGGACTGAGTTTCTATGTCCTATAATGGTGACAGTAACATTTTCTTCCAAGTTACAGGTAGCAAATAGATTGCTTGGTACCATGCCACCAGTACTGGCCCAACACGACTTAAAAGGCCGTGAGGAGGGCAAGCTCCCTAGGGCAATCAGATAGTGCTATCTTTTTAAAATTACTGGTGCCAGAGGACTTCTGAGGGACTCCTGTGGGACCAACTCTCCAGATATCACTATATTTGAAACCCTTTCATGACCACCGCAAGCACCTCTTTGAATGCAAATTTCTCAAAAACAGCTGAATTAATTTATACCAAGTAATTAAAGACAGACTTTCTGATTAAAATTACATTTTTATAAATTTGGTGTAATTCCATCATTGCTTCCAAAAATTTCCTATGGGATAGGTCCCAGAACATCATTGTCACATGTTAAGTGGGATAATGAGGTTCTGGGATCTATCCCTGCCTTTTGGCTCCCTACTTGATGGTTCACTCCGACACTTTCCAGGAAAAAGCTGAGGTGGATGATTTGTTTTTTGTAAAGTTTTGTGAAGATTAATCAAACCGTGCCAAAGTTATTACCGAAATAATAAACGCTCTTCCTATGGAAACTCTGACTTAAAAATAACTGCACAGCTGCCCATTCTGGCCACATCCCTTCATTTGCAGCCATTCATATTTATTGCAAATTATGATTTGAATAACTATGCATTAGGCAGATCCCCTACAAATATAAAATTGGCAATGCGACCAGTTGGTGTTCAAACTGCACATCCTGAATTGAGAATAGGTCGTTGTTGTTCTGGCCCTTGGTTTGGAGTACTAGCAAAAATTAACAATGAACTGCCTGTATGATGAATGTGGTGTGGTATTAAAGAAAAAGTTCGAAACATAACATAATATAACATAAGATTATTTTTACTAAAAATTACTAGCAATTTCAAGGATTAATTAGGTCTATATTTGAAATATGGATGAGTGCACGCCTGATCATTGCTTAGTCACGGCACTGAATGTGGTGATACAATTGATTCCACAATGTTTGTTGGGAAGCTGGACACTTTTAAATGTTTTTCTCTGGGTCACACATTTAAAAAAAATTGTATGCGAACATTTACATATTCAATATCAACTCACTGATAAACATTTTCTCAAGACAGCTTACATATTTTGATGACTGAATTTGACCATTGACTATAGCAGAAACAATGACATTTAATTTTCTGATTTGATGTGGCTTTCATTGGAGAAATGGTTTAGTCCTAAACATTTATAATGCAGTTGGTACAGTATTTTTCTTGTTTAGATGAACTAATTAATTTCTCTCAGAGACAGTCATAGGTTTCTCAATAATTTACTGATATGAATATCTCTATTTCTATTATATAAACGTGCTTTCTCTTTTTCCCTGTATTATTACCAATTGTTTCCATCATGGTTGTCATGGTTATTTAAGAAACGTTTTGTAACTAATTTTAACTGGGTCTCTCATTAAACTTTTTTAAGATAATTGCTTTTATATGGCATTGGTGTGTAATTCTGAATTTCTTTCTACTGAGATTATTGTTTGTGAAAAATAGTAAAGTACATTTTAAATACATGCTGGGCATTTAAAAACCAATTTAGGTAATTTGAACATAAACTAATTGAAAATATTATACAGTAATACTCTATTCATTAAATAAAAATTGGGACCCTGTGTTTTATATTCTTTAAAGGATCCAGGCATATTTAGTGCATTTTTGTGAAGGTCAAAAGATCTTCTAATGTTTTACAAATATGAAAGCATTGAAGCAACAAACCAGTGAGCTTTTCAAAATATTTTGTCAAATCTATTAATTAAGGTCCTAAAGATCACCTCCAAGTGGCAGTCTGTGGACCTTCCTAACATTGTTTGTGAAAGAGTCAAATGAAACCACTCTTCTATTTGAGACAGCCCTGAACTATCAGTATCCAACCTTACTAGTTTGCCACTAACTCATCACTCACTGTCACATATCACACTTAGGAGTTACCTCAAAATTCATGCATCTAATTCATGATTTCGAGCATTCAACATTCCCTTGCTTCTGATCTTTAATGAAAAGACGCATCAACATAAGCGCCCCAGATATTATGGCTGATTTGTCCTTCGCCTCACTCAAAGGCCAGTATTCTGAATCAGAAACAATTGATAATCACTTGCCTAAAGATAGAACCCTCGACAGACCGTAAACCAGCTATTGGCATATTTCCAATCTGCCTTTTGAACATGAAATCATGGAATCTTATGTTATTACAAGGTCGGGCATGCTTGGAGTGGAATGACAGCCTTCATGTGCCACAATCTTGGCCAAAGCTGACAGGGGCTCAGAATAGGCATTATCACTCATCAAGAAAGACATCCACATATCATTTACAACACAGTAACCAGAATCTCTCCTACATCTCATTTCCGCTGCCTATCACCCAGTGGCTCCTGGAACTCTCCTGGACCACTTGAAGAAATAAGAGAACATTTTAACTGGATCAGGTCTTAGCGGTGGGACTGAAGTGAAAAGATCAGGGTCCACTCTTCCACACATTTCAGCTAGCAAAATCACCATTCTCTTCAGCAGCTGATGGTTGTTGTTTTTTTGCAAATGGTGAAGACAGGGCTAAATTCAAATAGACACAAATATATTTTGTTGCTTTACATATTAGATTATGGGTTACATCAAGTTCCTTTGACCAAGTAAATCGGAAACTGTCTTAATCTGTGCCTTCAGTCACAATGTCTGCAGTTTTTTACTTCCTTAGATACAGGACTGTTTTCTTCTTCAAAAGCAGACACTCCATGATTCTGAGTCAATTGCCAGTGATGTGTGTTATCAGTGTACATTCGACATGGTGGTCGAAGATACCATATCATTATGCCAGGACATCATGATTTTGCAGCATAGTAGCTGAAATAGTGTGATCCTCTTCAGAATAGGAATACTCAATCTCTTATATGGAATTATCATGAAAAGACTAATTTAAAATAGTTTAAATTTGGCTTTCGAAAAAGATATTCTGAGTATCCAAATCCATACATTAAAGCATTGCCTACACGAGTGAGAGAAAAAACTCACCAAGAACTCAACAGGTTTTCGATAAACGAATACATTCCAGCCAGATGCATTTTACACAAAGGGCCATATTTATGACCCGCTTTACGTCACTCTTGCACCACGTTTGCATGGCTTAAAAAATATGGAGTAATGCAACGCAGCGCAAATCACTGCATTGCATTACTCTGCGCAAGGGAGGTGTTCAATGGGCATTGTGTGGGTGTTCCCACGCAACTCTGATAGTTTTTTACGCATTCCCAGATTTACCAAAGCTGGGAATGCAGCAAAAAGATGCGCATCCCCAGGTAAGGCGTATCAAGGAGAAATATCTTAATTTCTCCTCGTCATTCTGCAGCACACAGAGAAAGAGTAAAAAGCCTCTCATGATTGTTTTTGTGCAGGAAGGTGCCCCTTCCTGCACAAAAACTATCCTGCCAAAACGGCACCAGTGCAAGGGGAAAGGACAGGAATGCACCGTATTGGATAAATACAGCTCATTCCTGCCCGTTTCCCAGTGATGCAGGGCAGCACAGCAAGGTAATTGCCCTGTGCCACAAGGGTCATAAATATAGCCCAAAGCTTACTGAGAAACAGGTCCTGATTGATTGAGGAAACTGATTCCTCACTGTATCCCTATCTGACATTTCATTTAAACCAACGTCAGGTTCCTTTACTTAATATTAGCAGGTGTGTACCTTCAAGTTAAACAACCTCGCCTTAACGCAGCCATTTTTACAAAACAGCGGTTCCGAAAGTATTCACCTGGTGAAGTAACTATTGTCCTTCTTGAGTTACTAAATTACCACTGCTTGGCTGCATTAGCATTATTTAGAGACACATGATTCCTTTTAATCTTATTCTCTGTTCAAAAACAAAGCTCTCCATTCAACTATTGTGCACTTAAATGGTTCTATCTAAAAAGCCTTTAAAAAGAACTGATTGAAATCTATTCCGTCTAGGTGGGATCTACTTTTAATGCAGTATAGATATTTTCAAAAGGCATACGTGAGTAAAACTATGGGGCATATTATCAAGCCCAACATCGCCGCTTTAGCGGCCGTTTTCGGCCGAAAAGCGGCGATATATTTATCTCCATATCATCAATGCGCCGCTATCATGCATTAGCGCATGTTAGCAGCAGTTTTACTAACGCCTCGCCTCGCTAATTAGATGCAAAGTAGGCGTTCCTTCACAAAACAACAGCAAAATAGTCGCAAAGACAACATCGCGCTATTAACAAGCCGGACCCGGACACGCGATGCGATAAAAATAGCCGCGCTAACCGCGGTTATCGCAGGAATCTAACGTCAGGTAAAATCCTGACTTAGCTATCTTTTTAATGGGAGGTGGATTGACAGATTAAGTCCACACTCCCATATTTACAAGCTTTTCATTAGCGCTGTGAAATCATCGCTTAATTTCACACGCTAATGATGTTTATCGCCGTCTATCGCTGGTTTGAACATCGCCTGTTAGCAAAGCGTTGCTAAAACGCCGCTAACACGGCGATGTAATTCAGCGATAGACAAAAACGCGCTAAGCGCGCTTTGCGATCATTATCGCAATTACTTGATAATATGGCCCTATGTTTTAATGCAACACTTTGAATGGAGAGCTTTCTATGAGGAAAAATAAAGATTATTCTGAAAACGTTTCTAAGATGTTGGTTAACTTTATCACAGTCCTACTGTGTCAGTGTAACTCTTCAATGACGTTTAAATCATTTTACACTGTTTAACAAATTAAGCTACAGTGAAATAGACAATTATCGTATGTTAATAAAGATTCCACCTTGTTTCAGCATTCGCGATTTGACAGACCTTTGTTGGTTGGTTTGAAATATTGCTTTAATTATGAATCCCTTTAGGGAGAAGTGCTTCTCAGAGGGCGCACTGGCCATCGTGGGAAAAGAGCATGTCATGTAAAAGGAAAATGTGAACAACAGATATAATGATATAAATAGCTTTAATTCACTTACCGAGTGCTCTTTAAAGGTACTTACATTTGTTAAGAAAGTCAGGAGGCAGCGGTTCATAAATGTTCAGTGATTTCTCACTAGTCATTTGCTAACAGATTTTTTTTGTGGAAGAGAGTGCGGAAAAATACTAGGTAATTTTTCCACTTGCCTACTAGTTAGTTGTCTGGGCCTTTGCAGCTACTTGATGGAGGCCAATACAAGCCGCTTCTACTCAAATTAGCAGAGATGTGTGTGGAATGCCGTGCAGTATTAAGAAAGTTATCAGGATGCCCTGGGGTAAGCAATTTTCAGGGTTCTTTCTATGGCTCTCCAACATTTCTGACACTCATCTTAATCTTATGCAATTCCTAAATTTCACACTTGAATTAATGTGTCAAATTGTCACCATTTCACATAACACATTCATGTGATTTTTGCCTGAGAGAGACTGTTTTTGTCCAAAATCTCTTGTTGAGATACATTTTCTTTGCAATAAACATATTCTTTGCTAGAACTAGTCTCCTGCTGGTGTCTTGTCTGACTTTTTTTGTGCAAAGTAGACCCTCATGGAGAAAAGTGTCTGAACATTTAATCTAAACGCATTTTGTGTAATATGCATAGTTTCACAACATCTACTTACATTATGCAGAGAGGGTGTGGCTGGAAGTTGCACATGATGGCCGCTGCTCCTTAGAGCTCCCGAGTGGCTCTGGCATCGGCAGTCCAGTGTTTAATTTGTAAAATATTAAGTGCCAGGGCTCTGACCAGGAGGCCAATGCAGCTTGCACCACCCATCGCCCCTGCCATCGCTGCCAAAACAACTACTAACCATCTCTCTTGCATGTGAATGCGACAGTGGGAGGCAGGTATTAGTAATTTTTTTAATGTATATTGTTTTCCTAAACAACTGTTATACTGCTCATCGAGGTGTGGTGCAGCGGCCAGGGCAGCTGACTTTGGAGCACAGGGGTCACGGTTCGATCCCTGGCGGCAGCTCAGCTCAGCACCATGTGACTCTGGGCAATAGCTCACTTAATTTCCACGACGGACCCCAGCGCCTTGAGACCCGTAAGGGTGAGTAGTTCAAGCGATACAAATACGGATTTATTTATTTATTAATTACATGAGCAGCGCCACCTTGTGGCAGACTGCCCTAAGTGTGGTGTTGACAATTAGGTGCCAGTGCCGAGCACCGGAAACCAATTAAGTGCCGGTGCTCAACACCGGAAAGCTCCGGCTCAAATTAAGCACTGGGCATCGAAACGTATGAAAACCTCACATGAACTTTTGCTTGTCAGTGCCATTGGAGCTAGGCCGCCATGCAGGCAGCTGTCTTTTTTTTGTATAGTTGCATTCCTTGCATCGCTATGGACTCCCGCACTGATGCACGAACTGGCGGCCATTATTTTTCCCTTCTAAGGTAATTTTGTAGTGTGCTGCAGTGCGTTAAGATGAGACTCTAGGCTGCTTTCCCCACACGGGGAATTTACAATTGTGGTGACTTTTTTCATCTTCTTTCGTTCCCTGTGTGTCTGCACTATATATGAGAACAATTATTTACTGCTCAATACAGTCCTACTTTGTCATATCAATATGTCACTGCCTTATTATATTTTACTACTCCTGCTGCTGTTGAATAAAGTACCATGCTCTGTTTATATAACAGTTTGCTGCACAGACTCTTTTCCATGCCTTATCTCTTGAGTAATAGCCGCGCTGTTGATTCTCCCCTCATAACACCATATTTATTTTAAGGCTTTGCATAGGAAGAGCTATCAAATCGCATGGCAGCACACAATCTTCCTCTTTTCTCAGGTCTGCATGCAATAAACGCCTTCAATGGCCTCCGTTGGTCTCAACTACTACTGCCATCCCTAAACTCATGGAGGGCGCCTTGGATATTGGGAGGGACTGCTTGTCTTCTCCTCAGGCTTCTGGTGCCATCTCAAAGAAACCCGCTAATTCTACTTCTGTTAAGCAGCCTAAAATGATATAGGTTCTCCTTCTAAATCACCTCCTCCTTTTTGGGGGATGTTATGAAATAAATTAGAGCCCTACAAACATTTATAGTTGACACTAATGCATCCTTGCAACGAATTGAGGATAGTCTTCCCACGACCAAAGGGTCACTACGCTTGAACAACGAGTGAGCAATATAGAGGATTCCACTCCTGATGTGTCTCAATTGATTAAAGACATAGACCAGCTTAATCGCCTGACGGCAAATCTGGAAAATAGGAACAGAAGAAATAACCTCAGACTATTTAGAATCCAAGAAGGTTCATAAGGCTCAAACATGATTACCTTTGTGCAATCAGTGATTCCTCCAATTGTGCATCTACCAACTATGCCTTCTCTTACTATTCCACAGGCTCATCGTCTCAGTCCCAGATCTTCGTTATCCTAAAACACGTCTTAGAGGAAACATTATCCTTTATCTCCAATTTACTGAGCTTTAAGCTGCAAAAAAATTCAGAAATTCTCAGTCGTCCGCCCATGAGGTTTTCTTCACGCAGGATGTCTCCCCTGCTACAGATGTGCGATGGAAGCAATTCTTGACCTGCATCCTGAGTTGGGATCTATCAATATCAGATATGTATTGCTTTTTCCTTCCCTCTTTAAAATCACCTTCATGGATAAATCTTGCTTCTTTGAAGATCTGGCTTACCTGCAAATCTTCATTAACTAGCATAGAGCCGAGACTATGGACTCAGGGTCACCTGTTACTACATGACCTAATACATTGGTCTTTATTACTACCTAGTGCTTTTCTTAATCTTTCAGGAGCCTGGACTATTGAAGATTGTTGTATTAGTTATTGAAAACATTTCTTCTACTTCTATATCCTCATAGAATTGGACCTCATGTGGATTCCTCGTCTTGTTCCAGTCTTTCTTGTAATGTTCCACATCATCCCACATTCCCCCTTCCTTGTCTTCAGTGATAAATCCTTTATTTTTGTGTAATCCCATGAGATTTATTTGTTTTGTCACAATTTTGTTCTCTCATTATACAGCCCTTTCTACTCATATGTTTTCCTCCTCACTTTGATTCTTCGTGAGTTAATGTCTTGTTCCTTCCGTTTCCCTTGTCGGAGTCATGATGTGTCCCCCTTTATCAGGTGCTCCACTTTCTCCTTGCCCTTTAGGGTATTTTTTTCTTCTCTGGTTCTGTCAGCATTAGTAGACCTCGGTCCCTGTGATGCCTCATATATCCATGTCTAAATTCTGGAGGATATTTTTCTCCTTTTTGTTCCTTTTTCCTTTCCATTCTCCCTTTCCATTTACCTTTCTTCACAATACGTTCTTGCATGCATTTACTAAGAGTCATTTGTTGCTAATTTTTTGTTACTTACTATCAATCAATCAATCAGGGGAATTGTAAGCGTGCTACTCACCCGTGAGGGTCTCAAGGCGCTGAGGGGGGTCCACACTATGGAACTTAGAAAACTTAGAAAAGTAACGTGGAATGTTAAGGGGTTGGAAAACTGAATAAAACATCAGGGAGTATTGTCTCATTTAGCCCGCATGAAATGCATCATAGCTTTATTTCAGGAGACACATCTTATTAAGTCAGAAGTTGCTAAACTAAAAAAACAATGGTCAGTGAAATCTTCTTCTCTCCTTTCATCTCCAGTAAAAAGGGTGTGATTACTCTCTGTCATAAGTCTCTCAACATTGCAGTACTTTCTCAACATCAAGACTCAGAGGGTCGCTGGTTACTATTTGAAGTCAACATAGACAATATCACTCTCACCTTACTGAATATTTATGATCCAACTCATCCTGACCCAACTTTGTAGCAGAATCTCTCTTGCACCATCTCTGATCATGCCACTGTCAATCTATTGGTGGCAGGAGATTTTATTCAAATTCTAGATCCATTTATGGACAGGAAATCTAAATCAAGGTTTGTACCTCATGCTTCCCACAAAGCCTTTAAAAATAAAATCTATCAACAATAACTTTCCAGCTCTGCATGAATACTCTTTTTATTCACCTAAACATTATTCACAATCTCATATTTATTACATATTCCTGAGTAAGATTTTATTAAAACATTTAGTTAATTCGGAGATAGGCTTGATATTAATCTTGGATCATGCCCCTGTGTGGATGGATCTGGAAATCCTTTCTGGTACTCCAAATAAATCCAGCTGGAGATTCAATAACATGTTGCTTTCAGACCCATCTTTTCTTACGTCCTACATGGCATTTGTTAAAGAATACTTCTTAATTAAGGATAAAGGCCAAACGCCATTTCATTTTGTCTGGGATGTCTTTAACGCGGCTTCAAGAGGTTTTATCATGGGATTTGTCTCCACCAAAAAGAAAAATGCAGCAAAGAAGTCTGCTTCCATCTTGGCACACCTTAAGCAAATGGAACAGAACTATTATACTTCCAAAAATAACAAATTGGATCTGGACATTTTGGTGGCAGCCAAGATTAAATTCAATAAATTTCCCACTGAGCAGCCATGCGGTACCCTCCTCAATTTTAATGCCAGACACTATGGTGGATTCAACAGAGCTGGCTCTCTTTTGGCTCATTAAATAAAATGTAGGAAAGAAAAGTCTTCTATTAAATTCATCATTAATAATTTAGGTGATTAGCTCTTCCGTGACGTTGACATTGCTGCCCTTTTCACTTCATACTATAAAGATTTATACACCCATGAATCCACACCATCAGAGGAAACTCTTACCCTTATTTTTCCAACCTTAAACCCTAACCTTCATCTTCTCTGGACTGCTCTACCCTAGAAACTCTTTTACATATTGAGGAACTTTATTCCGTGTTAGAATAGAAATTGTTTATGCTTTTGCAGTGCTCTATGTAAGTTAGCATTCGCTGCACCATTTTCTATTTGGGCGCCATTTTAGGCTGTTCGAAACTGATCTAGTTCTATTCCGAGAAATGTCTCTCTCCGAGTTTCGTTTCCCCACTTGGGTTTTGTTTTTAATAATGAGCACACTGTTCATGTCAGCACATAGCTTTCTCACTAGATAAAGGCCCTCTCCCACTTGTCTGGTGGTGGGCTCCGGATGGAACGACCTTGGACTATGTTACTTTGTGTAAGATATGAGCGCTGAACCGTTTTTTTCTGTATTTCGCTGTTTAACTGCACCTGCTTGGAAAATTCCACTGTGGGCATGTTCTCGCCCGGTTACGAAACGTACATAATGTATCAGCGATTGGGCAGATGGGGCTCCGCTCTGAGTGTATATGAATAAACAGTTATTGGTTTGTATTCTCTACTGTCTGCCCGACTCTTCATTTAGTACGGAAGGCTGAGAGGTGGTCATTAGTGACCTGGGTGGCCCTAAATGGGTTACTTCCTTCATCCGCGGTTTGGCTTCTTCCTAAAGGCAAAGCACCTGGCCCAGTTGGCTTCACTGTTGAATATTATCTTCACTTTTCAAAAGTCCTCTTTCCCAAGCTTTTGAAATTATTTCAATACTTTACCAATCAAAACTCCTCTTTGGGCTCTTTTGCTGAAACTATGACATGTCTCATTCCGAAACAAGATCGTGATTTGACCCAATGTAAAAAGTATAGGCCTACCTCTTTAATTAATATTGATTGTAAGATATTCAACAAGGCATTAGCTTTGAGATTACTTCCCTTAATGCCTTATTTAATTGATCCTGAGCAATCTGGTTGTATCCCTCTTAGTAATATTGCAGACAATTCTCGTGTCTTTTTGAAATATTATTAATAAAGCAAAAAAAATATAGGACTCTATGGCAGCATTATCTCTGGTTTTGGAGAAGCTTTTGATAGGTTCAAATGGTGATTCCTTATGAAAGCTTTCCAGTGGCATGGAATTGGCCCTCATTTTAGACAACCAATTTCTTTGCTATACTTCTCAACACAGTCATCTGTTATAGTCAATGGTATGCAGTCCCCTTATTTTTCTCTCAACAGATGAACTAGACAGGGCTGTCCTTTGTCTACCCTTTTTAAAAAAAAGGTTTTAGAACCGTTCCTTCATCTGTTAAGGAATTCAGAGTATTTTTCTGGTTCAAAATTAAAGATTTTCAAGTTAAATTCACTGCTTATGCAGATGACATTTTCTATTTTTGTCACAACCAGAAAACTCTGTTCCTGCATTTTTTCATAGACTTAATCTTTTTCCCAAAGCTTTGGGATACAAATTAAATATTGACAAATCAGAATTAATGCCACTTCATAAATACTGTATCAAGCAACCTTTTATTGAGGTAGGACTGTTCTTGGAATTCTACTAAAATTAAATGTTTAGGCATATGGTATTGTAAAACTCCTAAGGATACACTGAAAGTGAACTTACAGGCCCTTGCTAAACCGCACCACTCCTCTCAGAAATGGTCCCCAATATATCTTTCATGATGGGGTCCTTTAGATTCCATCAAAATTATACCCATCCCCAGTTTTAATTTTTTATCTCATGATGTTACCTATTAAGATATCCAAAGGATTCTTCAGCCCTATCAAAAAGATTCTCTCTAACTTCCTATGGAAAGGTAAACCTCCTAGAATCTCTCTGCTAAAGGTAAACTTTTCTGAGATTTCAGGTGGTGTTAACTTCCCTGACTTTATCACCTGTCACAGCGACCATGCATGGCATTAGGCAAATACAATGTTATATCTCCCAATGTCTTCATTCTCCTCACAAATTATAATTCTCTTTGGAGTCTGCTCTTTTGTTGCCCTTTATCCACAAACATATTCTTTTTGTCCAATCCTCCTACGTTTTGGCTACCTGCCACAGTCACACATGTGCGCACCTTTTGGAATCCTTTTCTCATTTCTCTACTTACTCCCTCTCATACATTCTTAAACAGCCCTATTTGGCCTAATAATTGGCTCAAGAAAAATGGTAAAACTTTGAAATGGAAAGCATGAATGAACAAGGGCTTATTCCTCATCTCACAACTGTTTACTCTGGCTCGCTCATATAATTTACTGAGTTGTCTTCCATATACATTTTTTTCATACACCATGCTAACCCAGAATAATGAGCTCCCAGCCCTTGGACAAACTGCTTTCACACAATTCACCTCTCCTGTTTTCTCACACATTAGCCCATCTCCTCACCCACTCTCATCATCTGTACCCTCTAAGGAAGCTACCATTTATAAATTGCTTATGACGCCAGACCCAGACAGGGTTAAAACAATAATTGAAAAATGTTGGGAATCTGACTTAATCCTTGTATTGCCTATCTCCATGTGGTGTAACATTTGGTGCAAGATACACTCCATTGCTAGTCTAATTCAAACTTTATATTTTTTTTATAACAGATTTTTTTACACTCATGCTCGTCTTTTTAAGGCTAAACCTGTACACCAACACACTTGCTTGTTTTTTAATCCTCACCCAGGAACATACTTTCATGTTTCTTTCTTGTTCTACTTTATCTACTTTTTGGACACAAATTTAGAAACAAATTAATGATATCACTCAGGTTCATATGCCCTTTTCACACAAAGGTTTGCATCTGGGTGGCTTGCCTTTTATTTAGTATTCTAACCGAATGCTTGAGAAATTTGTAGATCTTCTGATTTCAATTGCCATTCATATTATTACCTCCAACTGGAAATCTATCTACAAATAATATTACACTCCAAAGCTGGTGGAACTTAGGGGCATCTTTACAAGCCCCTATCGCCACCAGAACGTCACTTTTTTGAAGCTGTGGTGGCGATATGGGCTTCGCCTTATTTACAAGGCAGTGTTCAGCCACTTAACATGGCTTGATGCTGTCTGGTAAATAAGGTACCCGTTCACGTTATACTTAGCGTGAAAGGGGTGGGGAATGGGTTTTGAGGTGGGCGTTCCACCACAACACCCATTGATTTTGACACAAAGTGGCATAAATATGAGGCAGTGACAAAATTAAGACCAGGGAAAACCTGGTCTTAACAGGGCTCAATGAGGAGAAATGCTTTATTTCTCCTCGTTTTTGCTCTTTTTATGTGTGCTGCATTGTGCAGCACACATAAAAACAGCAAACCGCCATGCATGATTGTTCATGTGCAGGGAGGTGTCCCTACCTGCACATAAGCATTCACTTTAAAAATGACAAGTTGCAACTTCTATGTGTGCTGCACAACGCAGCACTCCTAGAAGTTACAAATTGCCATTTAAGATTATTTATGTGCAAGAAGGGACACATTCCTGCACATAAACAATCATTCCCCACAACGCAGGCACTCTTGCACTATGGTGCAAGGGTGCCTCCATTGGCGCTAGGCACCTAAATTTAGCGCCAGCGCAGGGGGAAACGGAGGACTGCACCGTATTGTTGTAAATACGGTGCAGCCCTACATTTCAGAAGTGGTGAAGCGCGGCGTAATGCTAGAAGGCTAACTCCGCGCTCTGTCACTTCTTTGTAAATAGACCCCATAGTATGTTATCACCACAGGCTAGAAAGATACAACCTTGGCTCAATACAGTTATCAGCTAAGTTTAATCTCACATTACTATGCCTGTTGCTACTTCTCACTACAAATAATTGTATTCTCTTATTGTATTGAATGCTCAACATGTCTTTTTTTTGCATTTGATATATTTTTCACTTAGATTATTTTTTAGAGTTACGATTCGACTCATGTTTATTCTTCTTTCCTCCCTCCTCCTTTTTCTTTTCTTTCCATTCTTCCTTTCTCTTTATTTTGAAGTTCTTTCTTTTAGACTTGTATTGCCTCTTTTCATTCTTACTCTTACATTTTTGCATAATTCTAATGAATGTTTGCAATTCGATGTATTTCTTATATATTAGGGCAATGTTGTATCAATGTATTATTGTTCTCTAATAAAATATTGTAACTACTTACAT
Organism: Calotriton arnoldi; assembly: GCA_963921515.1. Classification (NCBI taxonomy): domain Eukaryota; kingdom Metazoa; phylum Chordata; class Amphibia; order Caudata; family Salamandridae; genus Calotriton; species Calotriton arnoldi. The sequence goes on along the minus strand of CAWUFW010009684.1, from coordinate 573,311 downwards.
TTTGCAAAAAAAGAAAAATAGTTGTAACATTCACACACCCTTACTGTTTCTCCATAACCTAGGTACCCATTTTGTGATTGGCTAAGGAAAGAATAGCTGAGGTATAGAGCAAAGGTAATGAGTGCGAGGAGAAGAGTTACAAGAGGAAGGTTTGCAAGAAGCGGTAAACAGCTGTGTTTTTTTAAGACGATGATAAAAAAGGCTTTTTGGAGATACTGCCTGCAATCACATTTGAGGGGCTATTTTGCACAGTATCCCATCCTTCTTGCTATTGTTCATACTCTAGAAAAAAGGATAAAAAAATTAGGGCCTCATTTATGACGCCCCTTGCACTGCCGAAACGTCACTTTTTGTGATGTTCCATGGCGCAGAAGCCTGCTCCATATTTACAAGGCAGCACTAAGCCACTTGTTTTGGCTTAGTGCTGCCTCGTAAATATTGTTCCATTTAACTCAGTTTTCTGCATTAAAGGGACGTGCAATTGTTGTTTCTGGGGGTGTTCCCAGCAACATCCATGGCTTCTTGACACTGCCCCAGATTTATGAGAAATCGCAACTCTGAGGCAGTGCCAAAAACTTATGCCTCCCCAGGGGAGGCGTAAGGGTGGCACAACGAGGAGAAATATCTTTACTTCTCCTCGTTTTTCCTTTTTCTATGGTGCTGCATTCTGCAGCACACATAGAAAGAGGAACACACCTCTTGTGAATGGTTTTGTGCAGGAAGGTTTTCCTTCCTGCACAAAAATATTCATCCCTGCAACGCAGGCACCCTTTCACCATGGTGCAAAGGTGCCAGGGTTGGCACACAGCAGCCCATTGTGTGCTGGCACAGGGGAAAAGGACAGGAATGAGCCATATCTGATAGATACGGTGCATTCCTCCCCTTGTCTATTGCCATAGGGCAGTGCAGCAGGAAGGCCTGCGGCACTGCCCTACGGCAAAACTACATAAATGAGGCCCATAGTTTTTAGCCAACACTGTCTGTCCTGAAGAAACTAACTACTGGAAGTTAGGGCACAGCGCTGGAGTTCTTTTCTATCTGTAATGGTGAAAATAACACAGAAGCTAAAATGTGAGGGATCACATAATTTAGTTTATTAATGCTTGGTCGGCTTCACTGACGTATGCAATTGTGCACAGTTATAGCCGTGTTTACAGTTACTTGGGTTCCTTCTGTATTGCATGCAACTAATACTTTAAAATATTTTCACGAAGGTTCGCTGTACATTAATGCAATACAAATTTCCTGGGAAAAAACAGCAATCACAGAAACACAAATCTACTTCTAATGGAAATTTATTTACAATTTTCTTCTTTTTATTAATATAAAAAGATGTACAGATGTTCATGGTTTGCTCATCATCTGATGTGCCGTGTAGTATACTTTCATATACTTACAATCTGGAAATAAGAAGCAAAACTGGCACTGGAGATCAGGTATGCTGTCAGATATTAGAATCAGAGCTACATTTGCCCAGGAATATACCTTGACGCTGCAGAACAACTAAATGTTTGGGTGAGTGCTCATGAAACACTGGGACTGATTTACAAACTTTTGTATAAGTTTACTGCTTTTCAGCATTCACAAATCTAAATGTAGAGTTTTATGGCTCTGCACTCCCTATAGTTATGCGTGCGAGACTCCACAATCTGGCCTTGGTATGCATTCCTTTTCTCTCTGCCCATGAACAAGGCAAGGTGAAGGTCTGAGGTTTGAACCCAATTTTATGAGAAATGCATCATATTCAAAATTGTTTATGTGCCCAGAGATGGAAGCAAGGAGCAGGGGAGTTTTTGAATAAGTGGTGGCAAGGAAAATTGCCATAATTGTTCAGCTTAACGAGCAATAGGTCAGAACTGTGGTCTGTGTGCAATTGTGACCAGCGTCGCTTAGATTCAGAAGTCCTTGGATTATTCCAAAAAACCATGAAGCCACAAGCACTAATCATGGCTACAAGCATGGCACCTTGCTGCATGTTTCCAGTCAACAAACTGTGCAGCTCAGGTAGTGACAAAACACCACAAATATTCTACTCTGACAGATGATGGACTTTGATTGCCCTGGACCTCAGCGTATGAACTGCTTCTATATAATGATAGTGGTGGTAACTCGAAGCAGGGAATGAGCCATTTGCTGCACTTGTATCTCAGAGTCTCTGTTTCTGCCCTACTCCTACTGCCACCCACCCCCTATGGAACAAAGAATATGTTCCACCTCTGCAGCCGCTGCCCTTGCAGGTAAGAGCGGTGGGGCGGTGGGGCCGGGTGGGGGGTGATTTCGACAGACGATCACGAGGGAAAATTAATTATTTATTTAATTTTCCCTCGTGGTCATCTGTCGAATCCCCCTCCAACTCGGCTCCACCGCTCTTACCTGCACGGGCCACGGCTGCACCTCAGTCATAAAGACGGAGATAGGAGATTGGGTTTTTATAATTCTCTAAATATTGAATGTATGTTGGGTAATGCCTGACTCCTTGGGGAATTGCAGGAGGGAATCTCTGCTAAAATATCAACTAGGACATTTTTTACCCCCACAGGGAATGCAGAATCTATGTGGTTTGGTGGTATGATATAGAAAAACGAGCTGTGGTGATGATTAAAATAGACAGGAGATGGGAATTATTGGTCTGTGGACCTTCGAGGAATGGAAATCGTGGTTACCTGATCCAAAATGGTCGGTTGTCAAAGGGTGTGCTTTGCACTAACAAACACGTCTTGAAGTATCTAATGACTATTTGTGACAGTTACGAAACCAAGCAGATGTCAAAGAACCCAGAGACCTTTCTTTGCTGTCTATACAAGGGGTTCCAGGTTGGTTTAATTGTTTTATTAAACATTATCCTAACAGAACTCTGGGGCATATCAGCAAGGGCCGGCGATAATTATCGCTAAGCGCACTTAGCGCTAGGATAATTATCGCCGGCTATTGCTGCTTTCTATCGCGGAGATAGCGTGCTATCAGCAACGCTTATCTCCAAAGCGATAGAAATGCAAGCGATAGCTGGAAAACAGTGTGATTATCGCTGGGAAACCAGCGATAATCGCACTGTGACCGGCGATACCTTGCTGATAGGGCAGGGTGGTCTTAGCCATGTAATCCACCTCCCATTGGATTACATGGCTAAGTCAGAAGTAAAGCATGCGTAAGGAAAGTAGCGATAACCGTGGTTATCGCTACTTTTCTATCGCTATGCTTGTTAGCGATTCCCTTGATAATAGGAGAAATGTCGCTTAACGACATTTCTCCCGTTATTCTGGGGGGGAACGCCCACTTTGCATCTCATTAGAGATGCAAAGCTGAAGCGATAAGGAAGAAGGGCGAAGAAGCATGGATTCACGCGTTAGCGTGTCCTTGCTAATAGGGCGTTAAAATTATCGCCGCTTTTCGTCCGAAAACGGACGCTAAAGCGGCGATAATTTTATCGCCAGCCCTTGTAGATATGCCCCTAAGTACCTCTAGAAGTGATTTAAACACTCAACATTGACACAGAGCAGCAATAGAAATAACTCAAAATGAATGATGCTGCACATGTCAACTAAGCCCAAAAAGCCAACAGGGATCAATGACACGCAAAATATATAGGTGATAAAACCAAAAGGATATGGAAGGCATGACACCACAGTGGTACTGGAATTTATCCTGTGAGCACAACCTTGAACCCTGCAAACTTCTTATTAAAATATGTCTGCCCATCGCCGTGGATGTGAATGAACTGAATTGTTGCCCACAGTGCCCTTAAGAAGGGTAGCAAGCCTGCTCTATAGCAAAATTCCAAAAATACAGAAATCGGATGGTAGTCTAAAAGTGTCTAATATAATAAGAATTACATTTTTGCATTCACTGCATGAACAGTGACGTATTTGCATAGGAAAAAAAGTTCCTGTGAACCCTGTGTATGTCAGTTTCATGCTGTTAATCTCATTTATCGAGATTTCCTTCCATTCTTCAGAGCATGATTTCTTAGAAATTGAAGTGAGTTCATTATCAGCACCACATTAGTCAAGATTAAAGCAGCAGATGGCGAGGGGGAAAATGTCACCCAGTAAATTACGAATACTTTTCGCAATACAAAAGGTGATTAATTAATTTGAATATGCATGAAATAGTTCGACAGATATTTTATCATTTCTGAACTCACACAACAGCAGTATTTGAACAGTTGTCTGTTACAATATATATAATTAACATACACAACAAGCATCAAGATGCCAGAGCTATGTATCTGTGTTGGGAGGGGCTTGGATTTGTGGAGCAGAAGAATGAGAAGTGATGGGCTATTTCCAGAGAAAATTCTGTTCAAGATCATTTTAAAATGAAGCGCTAATGAATGCAAAGAAATATGCTTAGCTACTTTCTGCACCTTTGTATGATTCCAAATTTATAGAATTCATCATTTTCGCCGCAATTATTTAATTGCAAATTGCTTAAGAAAAATGCACCACTGACTATAATGTGTACAAATTCACCTTGAGAGCGGGTCGGAAAGCACACGAGTGTACACAGGGTGGGAGCGAGAAGTCGGTAGAGCCGCAATGGCTGTGGGGACGACTGTTGTAGGAGGACAGATACTATGTTAAGATAAAACACCATCGGGCATATTATCAAGAACGGCGTTAAAAATTATCGCCGGTTTAGCGGCAGAAAACTGCCGCTAAAGCGGCGATAATGGGCTTGATAATATGCCCTTGAGAATTCCAATAGAAGTCCATGTTCTGGTGTGAACATGGGCTTTTATTGGAATTCTCCAGGGCATATTATCAAGCCCATTATCGCCGCTTTAGCGGCAGTTTTCTGCCGCTAAACCGGCGATAATTTTAACGCCGTTCTTGATAATATGCCCCCATGGCTTTCCTCCTTATACCCACAACATTGGAATTATGCGACAGAAGTAGACCAAATTACGTGGGAGGGTTGACTAAATGATGGAGCAAGAAAAGGGATATTATGTGATGTAATGTGGCACATTTCTTGATAGTACTACTTAATTATTTCGACATTTTTACACGTTAAAACTGTCTGGGCAAATGTTTCACCTCATTAGTACCAGATTAACACTCATATTCAGCAATGAGCAACTGAAAGGTGACCAGTAAATCTTTATGAAGGGTTTTTAAATGCATTTCAACACTTGCTGCCACGTTTTTAGTAACCTTTGATCCATTTTAGACAAAAACACTTTTTGTTAAAATCTGTAAATTATGCAGCAAGGGATGGACCATGTGACAAATGTCATGTTATGTTGTGTTATGTTAGGTTTATGTTATGTCACGTTATATTTTATGTTATGCTATGCCATGCTACACTACGGTACATTACGTTATGTTATTGTTAGAAATTGGATTTCTGGTTGGCAGAGGTATGCATCCTGTCCAAGCAGGAACCACAATCCTAGTCAGGTAAGTCACAACACACCCTAAATTATCCCGTGCTCATCCTCTGATAGTTTGGCACAGAGCAGTCAGGCTTAACTCAAGAGGAAATGTGTAACGTATTTGTGCAACGCTTCAAACAGTAACACAGTGAAATCACCACAAAAAGACTTCACACCAGGTTAGAAACATAGAGAATATATTTATAAATAAAACAAGACCAAAGCAACAAAAATCCACTAGGTAGAAGTCAAGATATACATTTTTAAAGAATAAACTATAAAAAAAAAGCACATAGAAGCATTAAGCGCTTGTTTTGGATATCTGGTCACACCGGAGTGGGACAAAGTCAAAAGTTCAGGCAGACTGCAATGGAGCACGGGACTGATACATGGACCCAGTCCGGCCTGCTAAACAAAAGTACCTTGATCCCGGATCCGTCACATTCGATGAAGATGCGAGGTGCAGCTGAAGCAATGCATTGGTGTTCAGACATGCAGTGGATGAGATGCGTCGATTTTCATCAAGCAACAGCAGCGATGGGTCAGTTCTGAGTGCAATGCTCTGGACCTGAATGCACTGCTACTGCTCCTGCAGCAGAGGATGCGTATGTTCCGAGGGCGATGCACTGGTTCCGAAGCTAATGCACTGTGTCCACTCCACGCAAAGGTAAAGATGCACCGGTCCTGTTCCCCACAATGATTGAGATGCACTGGTTCTGATGAGGATTCGTGGGTTGGCTTGAAGAAGCAGCTTAGGCCACACCTCCAACGGTCCAGGATTGGGGTAGCACCGCTTAGCAGGGCAGAGCCCAGGTGTAGATGCAGGTAAGATGGAAGTCTATTATGTCCCTGAGACTTCAGATCAGGAGGCAAACCAGCAAGCCCTTGGGGTCACTCTGGGTTCAAGTGATGCAGGTCTAGTACTTCTCACACAGGCAGGGGAACATCAGGGCAGCACAGCAAGGCAGGAGTTCAGCAAAGCAGCAGTCTGGCAGAGTGACAGTGCTTTCAGCAGCACAGCCGTTCTTCTTGCTGGCAGAGTCATCACAGGTCCAGAAGTGCACTGAAGTCATGGTGTCAAAGGTGCAGCACTTATACCCAGTTGTGCCTTTGAAGTGGGGGATACTTCAAAGAAGGCTTTAAAGTGCACAGGGTCCTCCATTCCTGCCCTGGATTCAGACTAACTATGGGGGGTATGTAGCCCTTGGTGTGTGGACAGGACACAGCCTATTCAGGTGTAAGTGTGAGGCTGTGCCCAGTTCTTCCCTCCCATCTCCAGGGTGGCCCATCAAGTCACACCTAAGCTCCCTTTGTGTGTGGCTGCCTGGAGGGAATAAAACAAAGCCCAGCTGTCACCCAAACCAGACTGAACAGAGATAGGCATCAGGCACCAAGTGGCTAAAGTATGAAAATGAGCGAGTCGGTTATCTACGAACTAACCCTCCACAAGGTAAAAAAAGAACAGTTTTCTTATATAACCCTTACCCACCAGGGTTGCCCATTGGTGGCATGCTTCATCATCGGGTCCATCCAGTTCCGCTGTGGAACGGGGTGTGCTGTGACTTACAAATTACGTGGGAGCCCTTATAGATGTATATCATATGATGAAAAAATAGGAGTGGGGGCATTTGTATGTGGAAAGAAGATGTTAAAAACGCCTGCCTAGTAGGTAAGTTATTATTTATTCTGGCCTCTAGTCAGTAGGGTTAAAAACTGAGAAAAGAAAGAGTCGATAACTATATATCTGCCTTTTCAAGGGCCAACATGCTTCAATCTGTTCCCCATGGCTTTTCTCAGGACCAAGGATCTAACTCCCTGATACCACTCCTTTTACTCTATATAGCTGACTACACTCTGCATGGTTAGAATATACTCAATAAATATATATACAGCACCTACTTTGTGTTTACTGCTTGGAAATCTGTGTATATATAATGGGAGAGTTAGTCTGCCAAACGATTTTGGCAGTATGCAGACTCAAACATTCAGTTTCACTGGTAATATTGAGCTCATCATATGTGTCTATCAGTGAATCCACATCGTAGTGACGAGTTGATGAAGTACAGTTGTAGCATACTTGAGGTGAAACAAATTTAGTGAAACCAAAATAAGCCTGGTGACACACAACATATACCACAAAACACATGATTGCATGCCCATAGACATATATATATATATATACACAGTACAACTGTTCCTCTCCCACTTTTCTGTTCAGAAAAATCACATATTTTCTATATGCACCAAAAATCACAAAAGTTCTGCGCAGGAAATGTTTTTACAATAATATTGCTTAATTTTAGTTAAATAATTGGTCTGTGCTGCCTGATTTTCAATAGCGAGTGGCTGGGGATTAAGAAATGCGGAAGTGGTGCCTTCACGGGCCGCCATTGTGGACCGTGAGTGCAGTCCAGTGTTCAAATCAGCGGTGACACAGGGCCCGCTTGGCTTTCAACTTGAGCTTCTCTACACAATGTGAGCAGCTGGAGTTAAGAGAATACAGAAGCGGCCCATTTACGAGCCCCCATTTTGGACTAGTTTTCAAAGCAGTGAAAAAAGTGGCACCCGCTTTGCTTTGAACTTGAGCTTTTTACTTAAATACACCATGGGAAAACACCACAGTAAGATTCTGACCCCAGGCAGCAATGTAGGTCAGTGCACGGAGGCCAAGCCTTCAAATAGTAAGTATGGCACGATCTGCATGAAATATTGTTTCAAAGCTCTGAATATTGCGATCCTGACATGTCGGGGCGTTCTCACTCATGCTTTATTTATTTATAGAGTGTGACTACAAGCTTCCCTCTCCACCGGAGGACCCATGATGCAGGAGTGATGCATCTTTTATGTATGTGGTGTGTTTTTCTATGTGTTTTGTGTTATCTGTTGTGTGTCACAAGGCTCATTTTGGTTTCACTAAATTTGTTTCACCTCAAGTATGCTACTGTTGTACTTCACTGGCTTGTCACTATGTGGTGGGTTCATTGATAGACACATATGACGCACTCAATGTTACCATTAAAATTGTATGTTTGAGAGTTCATACTGCCAAAATCTTTTGGCAGACTAACTCTCCCACTATATATATCCACAGATTTCCAAACATCAAGTAGGTGCTGTATATATATTTAGTGAGTATAATCTAAGCATTCAGAGTGTGTGCTGCTAAATAGGGTAAAAGGAGTGGTATCAGGGAGTTAGATCCTTGGTCCTGACGAAAAGCCATGGGCAACGGCTTGAAACATGTTGACCTTTAGAAAGGCAGATACATAATTATTGACTCTTTCTTTTCCCAGTTTTTAACCATACTGACTAGAGGACAAAATAAATAATATTTTAGGCAGGAATATTTATTGTCTTCTTTCCGCATAAAAATAAGAATTTTTTCATCATATTTTTACATCATATTATATACATCTATAAGTGCTCCCATGTAATTCGTAGGTAGCAATATGCCTCGTTCCGCTGTGGAACGGGGAGAACATGATGAGGAAACATGCCACCAATGGGCAACCCTGGTGGGTGAGGGTTATATAGGAAAACATTTTTGTTTTCTTCACCTTGTGTAGGATTAGTTCAGAGATAACTGATTAGCTCTTTTTGTTTTTAGTACTTATCCATAGGAGGACAAGCCTTTCTGTTCCTCTGTCTCCCCTTTTTTTATATAGTAAAGTAAGAAAATGCCAGCTTTTTAAAAGTGGCATTTTCGGACTTGCAATTTAAAATCTGACGTCACCATAAGTTATGATTTTAAATTGTGCTGCCTCCGCGGCCCCTCCCCCCCAGCACGACCATCGCGACCGGCCCAATCCAGCTCCCCTCCCCGCTCCCGCCTCCCAGCTGTCCAGCCCGCCCCGATCCCAAATTAATGGTGGCCGCTGTGCGGCCACGAAGCGGACGCGCGCAGCGGGCGCGCCGCTGGCTCACCAAAGGCAAGCCCGTCTGCGTCCGTCCGCGACCCGACCGTGACCAGCGCCAAGAACCCTGGACCTCCGACCCGACAACGCTACGACCCAGCAGCACTCCACGCTCTCAACCCAGGCTGTAACAACAACTGCAAGCTAGCTTCACCAGCCGACACCCACGGACCCTTCAGCTGTCACCGCTGCCGGCACACCTACAGCACTGCCAAGAACACGGACCCAGCACAACCCGCCCACAAGAACACAACCAAACCGAAGATCCTGCAATGCATCCTCCTCAATGTCTGATCCCTTCACAAACACGCCACCGAAATCTGGGACCTCCTCGACAGCACCACCCCGGATGTAGCGTTCTTCACGGAAACCTGGACCAACACCACCTCGGGACCAGACATCGCCATCGCCATTCCCCAAGGATACAAGATCTCCAGGAAGGACCGCCCCTCCTGCCTGGGAGGAGGAATCGCCATCGTCCACAAATCCACCCTCTGCCTGAGCACACTACCCGATGAGCCCACAGACCTGATGGAACTCTTTCACTTCAAGATACTGGCCAGCCCTACCACCACCCTCCGGGGAACCCTCATCTACCGACCCCCTGGATCCCGCGGACCTTTCGCCAACTCCATCACGGACATCATCTCCCCACAGGCCATCGCATCCACCAACTACACCCTGCTGGGAGACCTCAACTTCCACCTCGACAACCAACTGGACCCCAACACCACATCCCTCCTTGACAACCTCCACAACATTGGACTCCGCCAGATCGTGACCGAGCCCATGCACTCAGCAGGACACACCCTCAACCCTCTCTTCACTACAGGAAACTCCATCACCTTCAGCCACACCACCGAACTCACATGGACTGACCATCGATGCGTCCACTTTACCTTCAGAACACCCACCATCCACAGACACCAGCACCTGCTCCCACGAAGAAACTGGACCAAAATCACCGACTACCAGCTCACCTCCTCACTCAGGAACTCCACCCCAACCATCGCAGAAAACGACGACCCCAACACCACAGCCCGAACCCTGCACAGATGGATCTCCGACAGCGCCAAGACCATAGCCCCCCTCAAGAAAAACAACAACACCCACGCCAAGAAAGCCAGATGGTTTACCACCGAACTTTGAGAGTCCAGACGCACTTGCCACTGCCTCGAAAAGGCCTGGAGGAACACCAAATCCACAGAAGCCCACAACAACTTCAGAGCCGCCACCAGCGCTCACCACCAACTCATCAGAGAAACAAGGAAAAAAGCAATTGAAGACAGAATCTCCACACATGCACACAACAGCAAAGAGCTCGTCAGCATCATCAAGGAGTTCGCCCAACCCACCAGCAAGTCAACTGACATCCCTCCCTCAACAGACCTCTGCGACAAACTCAGCACCTTTTTCCACCCAAAAAATCAAGAGCATCTACGACAACTTTGACGAAGACAACCAACACACTGAGCCCTCACCAACCACCCCAACACCCTGAAGCCAGCGATTGACAACTGGACAGCCCTCACCACCGAAGACACACTGAAGACAATGCAGTCAATCCACTCCGGGGCCCCCACGGACCCCTGCCCCCACCACATCTACAACAGAGCCGCCGACACCATCGCACCCATGCTCCACCACACCATCAACCGCTCCCTGGTGTAGGAGAGTAGGATCTGCTTCTTATGGTTACCCCCACTTTTTGCTGATGTTTCACTGTTTTTCGACTTTAGTCTGGCTGGGGCCCTGCTATCCAGGACCCCAGCCTAGCTGCTTCCTCTCTAAATTGATTCCCTGTACCTTAGGTACACCACAGATTGGATTCTGGGGTGCCCTTATAAGTCCCTAGTATATGGTATATTATGTACCAAGGGCATAGGTACCCCAGAGGCCTACCAGGGGCTGAAGCATGTATTATGCCACCCCTGGGCATCTTTCCAAAATGACACCACAGGACTGCTACAGCAGCCTGAGTGAGGTGGTGCATGCACCCCTTACAGAGATATAGGTTCACTATATCTCAACCTATCACTGCACATATAAACCTATCAGTCACCCCTATGGCAGGCCTTATCAATCCTGAAGGCAGGGTGCTTGGTTTTGTGTGAGAGGGTGCCCATGCATGAGCAGAGCCCCTCTGCAGCCTTCGGAATCTATCCTCCGGGGTTGTCTGTGAATGCAGCCTGACCATATACTCTTAAGTGCATTATAACTAAACGGTGAATGCTAACTTTGGGATGGCTGCACGGAAACATGTCGTGTTTGGTGTCAAACACCTTGGAATCATACCCCCACACCAGTAACTGGTGTTGGAGTATGATCCCACCCTTCTAGAGGGAGAGACATGACAGCACCGGTATACCCGGTACCAACAGAGCCCTGGCATCACAAAATGGATGCTGCAGCCACAGACACGAGTCTGGCCTCCTGCTGCTGACCGAAACTCTGGCAGGGGAGGCCTGGACAATAGGTTTCCTGTCACAGGGAGGTGTTACCACCTCCCAGACAGGCTTAGTGTATTGGGGCTGGGTGGGTGCACTCTCAGAGTGCTTTGAAGTCCTGCACTGGGGGCACATTTGGTGTCCCTGTGCATAGTCCAGTTCAAACCGGTTGCAAGGGCTACCAGACCCTGCTCTGGCGTGAAACTGGACAAAGGAAATGGGTGTAGCCACCCCTCTTTCCTGACCCTCCCATAGGTGGGTCCCCAGAGTATGTCCAACCCCTTCCTTGGGTATAAGATAGTAACCCCTGGCAACAGGACTTTAGATATCCCTGGACGAAACTCTGAAACTGAATCCTGGACCTTCGACGATCTGTTCAACGCCAGATGACTGAAGAATCTCCCTTGGAGTAAAGGAGTTACTCCCCTGCTTGGCAGGCACCAAAGATGCATCTGACCGGTCTGCATCTCTGAAGCTCCCGCCGGACGCCAAAGACTTTGCAACCCAGGAGGTGGGTTTCCAGATTTCCCAGAGGCTGAACCGAGTTTCCAGCAAAGCTGAGACCCGTAGCCCTCGTGGGTACCATGAAACCGGAACCCCTGGACACCGTGCACATTTGCAAGTGCATATGCTTCTCATTGATCCTTGAGTCTGTGCTTTGGGTTACATGTAGCCCTGACCCCGAGCAGTGAATCCACTGAAGATTGCCGGCCTACCCACTCAGAGTGACCCGTGGGCCACCATTTTGTGATTCTGCTTGAGGTCCCTTTGCGATCCCTTGTCCATCGACTTGTGGGTCCCTGAGAAGGGTAACTTTACTTTGATTGGGCTTTCCTGGTTGGTCTATATGTGCCCTGACTCTCCATTGCTTGGGAAGTCTGCAGGACCTTGCTGGTCCGCACCAAAGCATCTTTCCTCTTCCTACGTGGGTTGCTGTTGCCAAGGCTTGTTATGTCCAATCCTGGCACCGACACTGCAGCACTCAACATCCTTTGTGTGATAACTCAAATCCAGCACCTGGTCATTGTCGACGCCTACTGGTCCTCATGGCTGAAGAGTCAAGCTTCACCTCTTTCACCTGAAACACCTGACATCGGTGGGCATTCGTCTATCGTGCCCCCTGGTCACTGGATAGCCAGCCAGACTCTGTCCCCTCTGCTTTCAGGTTCTTCACATCTCCGATCCAGGCTTGGATCTCTTCGGACACTTCGCATCTTCCCAGCAGCAGCACTTCTCTGCAAGCTGCCATTGAAAACGACGACGCGACCCGACCCCATTTGATACCTATGCACCCGGCTTCGCTGGGTGAGGTAACACGAGTACTCCGTTGCTCCCATGGGTGTTGACCCTAGAACTATCTAAGTCCAAGAGGGTTTGGTCCTAGTCCATTTCTAAGTGTCATTTAACTCTAAAACTCTAACCGCGACTTTCCCCATAGAAGCTAACGGAGTCCCGCGGCTGTGTTCTCACACTGCACTGTGTCACTACCTTGGGTGGTTCCTTGGGGTCCCAGTGATTCTACAGGCTCTAGGCCTTGTGTCTAGTCAAGTCGTGATTCTTATACCACTTACTTAGTATATGGTTTGGTCTCCCCCTGGAGCCTATCGTTTACTGTGCTATTTACTGTTGATTAAATGCTTGTAACTTGTGTGCTTTGACCTCTAGCCTCATAAAGAGACTAGTGGGTAGTGTTTAGTAATAAATACATATATTTTATATATATACCTGGTGTGGTTCTCCTTTCATTTGGTCATTCATGAGATTATAGACTGGTAAAACAAACAGCTTTACACTCCTTCAAGACTTAGCCTGAAGGCTGCTCTCCATAGCTACCACTAGGATAGCTTTCAATAAAGGTTGTCTTTAACCTATCACCTCTAAGGGGCTGTTTGGACTGGTGCAAGGTGCCCACTATAACTAGTGGACAGCATATACCAGGCCAACTTCTCACACCTGGCGACCGCCTCGTTCCCCGACGACTGGAAACACGCCGAGGTCAAACCCCTCCTGAAGAAACCCTTGGCGGACCCCACCGACCTCAAAAACTACAGACCCATCTCCCTGCTCCCGTTTCCCAGCGAAAGTCATCGAGAAAGCCATCAACAGCCAACTCGCCACTTCATCGAAAGCACAACATCCTCGACTCCTCCCAATTCGGCTTCAGAAAAAACCACAGTACGGAAACCGCCCTCCTCGCCGCAACAGACAACATCTGCACCCTAGTGGACAAAGGAGAAACAGTAGCCCTCATCCTCCTTGACCTCTCAGCGGCCTTCGACACAGTCTCTCACCGCACCCTAATACGCAGACTCCACGACGCAGGGATCCAGGACAAGGCCCTCGACTGGATCCGCTCCTTCCTCTTTGGCAAAATGCAGCGGGTCAGACTCCCCCCTTTCCTCTCGGACCCTACACCTACCACCTGCGGAGTCCCCCAGGGTTCTTCCCTCAGCCCGACGCTTCTCAACGTCTACATGGCTCCGCTCGTCCCCATCGTCAGAACCTACGGACTCAACATTGTGTCATACGTAGACGACACCCAACTCATCCTCTCCCTATCCAACGAACCCAACACCACCAGACACAACTTTCGAGAAATCATGGAAGCCGTCGCCAAATGGATGAAAAACAGCTGCCTACAACTAAACACCAACAAAACAGAAGTACTCATCATGGGCCCAAACCCGATGCCTGGAATGACACCTGGTGGCACCCCGCCCTCGGAAGCCCGCCCACCCCCACTGACCACGCACGCAACCTGAGAATCATCCTGGACTCCGAGATCAAAATGGACCACCCGATCAACTCCGTCTCGTCCTCCTGCTTCCACACCCTCTGCCTCCTACGTAAGACCTTCAAATGGATCCCCCTCGAACACAGAAAGACCGTCACTCACGCCCTGGTCACCAGCAAACTCGACTACGGCAACGCACTCTATGCCGGAATAAACAAAAACCTCACCCGCAAGCTACAGAACATCCAGAACGCCGCCGCAAGACTGATCCTCAACCTGCCAAGACACTGCCACATCTCCCAGCACCTGCGCATACTCCACTGGCTCCCCATCAAGGCTAGAGTCACCTTCAAGATGCTCACCCATGCACACAAGGCCCTCCACGACACCGGACCAGCATACCTGAACAGCCGACTCAAATTCCACGCACCCCAAAGGACCCTACGATCAGCCTAGCTCTCCTACGCCGTGGTCCCCCGCACCAGAAAGACCAGATCGGGAGGCCGCTCCTTCCTCGCGGGCAGAGCCTGGAACGCCCTTCCGCTCCACCTCAGACAGACAACAGCGCTCCCCATCTTCGCAAGAAACCTCAAAACCTGGCTCTTCGACAGACCCCCTCCTTGATGGACTGGAACCTGCACCCCCCCACCCCCAGCGCCTTGAGACCCTTGTGGGTGAATAGTCGCGCTTAACAAACGCCTGATGGATTGATTGATTGATTGCAGAGACACCAGACTCTAGGATCATATCTCTTCCCAATTAGAAATTACACTTCATAAAGGTAATAAGATAATCCCAATGTTATCCTATGGCAGAGATAGGCCTTTCAGTAGTAAAAAATGAGTTTTTCAATACCAAGACATGTGAAACTTAAAAGAACATGTCCTTCCTCTTAAATACATTGCACCCTACCCTGCCCTATCGGTTATACAGGGCCTACCTTAGGGGTTATGTATATGTATAAAAAGGGAAGGTTTAGGCCTTGCAAGAGGTTTATTATGTCAGGTCGCAGTGGCAGTGTAAACTGCACATACAGGCTCTGCAATGAAAGGCCTTGAGCCATGGTTAGAAGGCTACTTAAGTGGGTGGCGCAATAGGTGCTGCAGGCCTACTAGTAGCATTTAATTTACAGGCCCTGTGCACATGTAGTGCATTTTACTAGGGTCTTAATAGTAAATTAAATATTTCAATTGGGGTGAGCCAGTATTACCATATTTAGGGGAGAGAGCATGAGCACTTTAGCACTGGTTAGCAGTGGTAAAGTACATAGAGTCCTAAAGCCAGCAAAAACAAGGTCAGAAAAATGGAGAGGCACAGGAAGATAGTTTGGAGAAGACCACCCTAAGGCTGTCAGGTCTAGCATGTGTCCCCCCAGCTGAAAGTAGGGAGTGCTTCCCAACCTCATTGGTGTTCTCTTCACTAAGTTGGAAGTACCGTAGAGAACATCAGTATTGGCATGGTCTGTCCCTGAGTGGTGTGCCATCATAAAATCAGCTCCCATTAGGGGGATGGACCACCTCAACAATTTGGGATTATAAACCATCATCTGCATGAGCCATCTGAGGGGCCTGTGGTCTGTCTGAACCAGGAAGTGAGTCCCAAAGAGGTATGGTCTCAACTTCCTCAGTGCCCAACCACAGCAAAAGCTTCTCTTTCAATCACACTCCACCTCTCTTCCCATGGAAATAACCTCCCCCTAATAAAGGTTACTGGTTGGTCTAAGCCCTCTTCATTCAGCTGTGCTAAGACCACCCCTAATCAATGCTCTGAAGCATCCATTTGCACAATGAAGTGCTTGGAGAAATCAGTGGCCTTGAGCACAGGTGCTATGCACATGGCTTCCTTGAGAAATCAAAGGCCTTCTGACAAGCCTCGGTCCAGATCCCCAATCTGGGCTGCTTCTTAGAATTCAGCTTAGTTAAGGGGTCAACTATGGTGCCATAGCCCTGAACAAATCTTCTATAGTAGCCTGTGAGGCCTAGGAAGGTACTCACTACTGTTTGGGTTTTAGGTGGTTGTTAGGTCATGATGGTTTCAATCTTGGCCTGGATGGGCTGCAACTCACCTCCACCTACCAGGTGTCCCAGATACACCATAGAACCCTGCCCAATCTGGCACCTATTGTCCTTGATAGTCAGGCCTGCCTATGGCAGGGCATGAAGCATCTCGTGGAGATGATGAAGCTGCTCCTCCCATTTGGAACCGTAGACAGCAATGTTGCCTATGTAGGAGGCACAGAGCTTCTCCTTACCAGCCAGGATCCTGTTACCAATTGTTGGAAGGTAGCTGGGGCATTTTTCAAGCCAAAGGGCATCACCAGGAATTGGTCGTAGCCCTCTGGGGTTGAAAATGCTGACCTCTCTTTGGCCCCCTCAGTCAAAGCAATCTTCCAGTACCCTGATGTCAGATCAAAGGTACTGAGGAACTTGACAGCACCCAGCCTGTCATATGAGCTCATCAGTACAGGGGATGGGGTGTGCTTCAGTCCTGGTGACTGAATTGAGACCTCAGTCGTCCACACAGAACCGGAGTTCTGGTGTGGCACCCAGAGGGGCAGCCTTTGGTACCAACACCCCTGGGCCAGACCAGGGACTAATAGAGGAATCAGTCACCCTTAATGCCAACATCTTGGAGACTTCCTCCTCGATACTGGCTCTTACCCTGTCTGACAACCTGTACATTTTGTTTTTACAGGTGGTCTGTCTCCACTGTCAACATCATGGATGTACAGATATGTGAGTATTGAGTTGAGTGAGAACAGTGAGGCAAACTGTTCCAGCAACTGGTAACATTCACCTTGCTGGTCTGGGGTCAGGGTGGCAGAGAGGTTGATCCCATCCACTGACCCATCGTGTTCCTGTGCAGAGAGGAGCTCAGGTAGAGGTTCACTCTCCTCTTCCACTCCCTCATCTGTCATGAGGCACATACTCACTTTGGACCTTTCAAAGTGAGGCTTAAGTCTGTTTACATGAAGTACCCTCAGGGGGGTAGTAGGGGTCTGGAGGTCCACCAATTTGGTGACCTCCCCCTCTGTTCCTTGATTTCTTATGGGCCAGTCCATCGGTCTTGGAGAGCCCTGGGCTCTACTGGATCCATGACCCACACTTTCTGGCCAGGTTGAAACTCCACCAGATTGGCCTTCTGATCTTACCAGAGCTTCATGACTTCTTGACTGGCCTCTAGATTGATTTTTACCTTTTTCAGAAGTGGTGCATCTGGTTGCGGAGGGCCAGCATGTATCTGGCCACATCCTGGGGTGGTGTTTCCTGGGAGCTTGATCCCACCTCTCCTTGACAAGGCTCAGAGGTCCCTTAACAGGGTGCCCACAGAGGAATTCAAAGGGGCTGAACCCTACTCCTTTCTGTGGCACCACCCTGTAGGCAAAGAGAAGGCATGACGAGAGGAAGACCCACTTACACCTCATGGGCTTAGGCAGTCTCATAATCATGCCCTTCAAAGTCTTGTTGAATCTCTCCACAAAACCATTGGTTTGGGGGTGATAGGGTGTGGTGAATGTGCAAGTCACCACAGCCAGGGGAGAGGATGTAGCCTTACAGCTAGAGCGGTCGACCTCGAAGCTGGGTAACCAGGTTCGAGTCTCGGCAATGACGCTCAACATCCTGTGATTCTGGGCAAATCACTTAATCTCCCCGTGCTCAACAAAAATTAATGTGTCCGTCTGTAGCGCAACTGGTGCTCATGTAAAGCGCTCTGATACCTGATATCTTCGGGTCTAGTTTGCGCTATATAAAACTCTAAAAAAAAAAAAAAGTCACACCACACTCATCCCACATGGTCTTTATGTACCTAGACATTAAGTTAGTGCCTCTGACATACACTACCTCCTTGGGGAGCCCAACACGGGTAAAGATCCCCATCAGAGCTCTAGTCACCAGAGGTGCCATAACTGACCTCAGAGGGAGTACCTCTGGGTAGTGGGTGGCATAGTCCACCAAGACCAGGACAAACCTGCTGCCTAAGGCTATCTTGGGGTTCAAGGTACCAATGATGTTGATGCCCAACCTTTCAAAGGGGGTGCCAATGACTGGTAATGGGATTAGGGAAACTTTTAGCTTTTTCCCTGATTTCCTACTGGCCTTGAAGGTGGGACAGGACCTGCAGAATGCATCTGAGTCTGTCTTCATTCTGGGCCCATAGAAGTGGGAGACAAGCAAGTGAAGGTTGTGTCTTACCTTAAATGTACTGCCAGGGGTATGTTGTGAGGCAAACCCAGTAGGAAGGTCCTGTAACACTGCGGAACCACCAGCACACGGGCAGCCCCAGCACCAGGAGCCTTTGGTTCGCTATAAAGGAGATAATTCTCAAAGTAGATTAGGTGATCCCCAGAGGCTTCACCAGCTGCATAGGCTAAGGCCTGGTGCCTCAAGCACTCAAGAGTAGGACACTCTTTCCGGCGCTTGGCAGATTCCTCCCTGGTATTCTGACCTTCAACCTGCCAACTGGCAAGCTCAGGTAGTCACCCAAGGTGGCACTGTTTCCCCTGGTTGGCTCAGGAGCCTCCTTCTCAGGGACCCCATCAAACTCCACTGCGGGAGGAGCTGGCTTCTCACCCCGCTTGCCCCTCTCCTTGGCAGTTGTCTGGGCCATTGTCCCAGGCTCCATACATCCTTGACTCCCTTTCCGGGCAGCCATAGGCCATGTAGTCATACAGACCAACTCAGGCAATCCCATCATCTCTAAGTGAGACCTGAGCTCTACTTCCCCCCAGATAGTGTACTCCAGGTCAACGCCTAGCAAACAATCAACAGGCATAGCAGACTCATTGCAACTTCCAGAGACCCTGCTCAAGGGGAACCAGAGCCACCAGTAGATTGCTCTCGCGATTGTCGATGACTACGACTTGGTAGAACGTGTTTGGTAGGACCTGCTCTGCAGACACCAGCTGAAACTTGACATTTGTCATGCTGACTCCTGTATCTCGCAAAGCCTCCACATATTGCCCATTAATAGTGACCCACTGCCTATATTTAAAAGTATTTGAAGGCATATGGTCTTTAGGCACCAATTTTCTATCCCCCAGTGCAACTAGTGTCATCACTGTCTGTACCATCAAGCTAACAGGGACTACCTCCTCCCCGAGCGCTACACACGCCAACCCAGGTGTCTGCCACAGGTGGGGGGCTGAGCCCTCTTGGGACATTTAGAGTCACCCTTGGAGTGCCCATACTTGTAGCACTCAGTACATTGGGGTACAAGCCTCCCTGTCACATGATCAAAGAACCCCTTCTTCTTAGGATCAGACTGGGACTGGTTACCAATACTACCATGGGGAGTATTTGGGGGATTTTTGAGAACTTCATTTTATGTGTTTGTCCCCCCTCTTTCTTCTTTTGGGAACCCTGACCACCTTTGTGGGCGTCCCCTCCAGGTACCCTTTTAGACACTCTGGTGCTAGCCCAGAGGTAAGCCTCCTCAGCAAGCCTCCTGGGGTCAGTCAACTTATTGTCAACTAGATGTTGGAGCAACTTAGGAAAACAGATACTAAGCATGTGCTCTCTCATGATTAAATGGCATAACCCATTAAAAACACTAACCTTTCTGCTCCTCACCCAACCATTCAGTGCCTTACTGGAGTGAACAAAAAAATCTACCCAGGATTGTTTATGAAGCTTCTGGCTGCACCTGAATTTTTGGCTATACTTTTCAGGAGTCATCCCAAATTTGGCAATCAAAATGGCCTTCATAGGTGTATACTTTGATTGGTCCCCAAACTCTACTGTCAGAAGTGTGCCCCTCCCAAATGTTGGCATGTGTTTCCATGGCCCACCCCGGCCTCCTCAGGAACCCCATGAACCTTGAGCACAACTTCATAAGCCGAAAACGATTTATCAATGTCATCTCCCACCACATAATTAACTGGGTGCCAAATCCTTGGGTATACAAACCCTCTTTGCTCCATCAGATACTGCATATATGCTGCCAACATCACTGCTGGAATCTACCTGCCTGACTTTGATATATAGCACTTTCAGACTCAGTTCAAAGAAAGAGCTAAAAAAACTACAAAACGTTCAAAACGCAGCAGACAGACTGGTCCTAGACATCCCCCGCCACAGCCACATCACAGAACACCTTCGACAACTCCACTGACTCCCAGTCAATAAGAGAATCACCTTCAAGCTCCTCACACATGCCTACAAAGCTCTCCATGATGTAGGACCAGCACCTCTCATTCCACATACCAACCAGAAAACTTCGCTCCGCCCAACTTGCCGTGGCCACTGTCCCATGGATCCACGAAACCATAACCAGAGAAAGATCCTTCTCCTACCTTACTGCCAAGACCTTGAACACCCTACCCCTCCACGTTAGGCAATCCCCGTTGCTGACCCAATTTCAGAAGGATCTTGAGATTTGGCTCTTCGACTGAATTTCCACACCCAGACTGATCAGCAGCCCCCGCCTCAGTGCCTCGAGTCCCTCACAGGTGAGTAGCCATGCTTTCGAAACTCCTGATTGATTGATTGATTGATTGATTGATTGATGAGCCAATGGAAGATTTGTCTCTGCTAAGGCTCTCTCTGCCTCAGCCTTCTTTGCCTGCAAATGCCCTTTCAAAATGTTTCTTAACTTGGCCACCTGTAGCTTGAATTCTCTCTCCTCCATCCTCTCTTTCAGCTCCTCTGGGGATAGGCCATGCGAGGAGACACTGCTTCCTGCTCTCACAGGGAGCTCACATTCAGGGATTTCACCCTCAGACACTGTAGGTGGTTCCGCCGAAGAGCCATTCTCAGGCTCCCCCAATTCATTATTCTCCTTGGAGCGGGCTTCTGCCCAGGCCCTCAGCACCTTTTGAAAGTCCACCTTTTTAGTGGCACTTTTGGCAGGAACCCCTATCTCCTTGTAAAAGTCTGTAAGCTGAGCCACTGTGTAGGTTTCTATGCTGGCCAGCTCAAAATCAATGGTTCCAATTATAGAACCAGCAGTCAGAGACATGATTTTTAGGAAAACATTTAAAAAACCAAATATGGAGAATTAAAAAAAAATGAAATGGTCTGGATGTGGATGGGTAGTGTATACTAAGTTGCTGTATGGCACTGCACAAACACAAGTTCTATCCTCACCACTGATTATCAATGGTAGAAATTGGGTTTCTGATGGCAGAGGTATGCGCACTGTCCAAGCAGGAACACACAATCCAAGTCAGGGTAAGTCACAACACACCCTAAATTATCCTGTGCTCACCTTCTGGTACCTTGGCACAGAGCAGTCAGTCTTAACTTAAGAGTCAATGTGTTGAGTATTTTGTGCAACACTTTAAACAGTAACACTGTGAAAACACCACAAAAAGACTCCACACCAGGTTAGGAAAACAGAGAAGACTTTTATAAATAAAAAAAATACAAAAATAGCAAAAATCCAATAAGTAGAAGTCGAGATCTAAAATTTTAAAGAATAAACTATAAAATAGTGCTCAGAAGCAATAAGTGCTTATTTGGGATATCCGATCGTACTGGATCAGGACAAAGTCAAAGTTCAGGCTGACCATGATGGATCATGGGCCCGATACAGGTACCCAGTTAGGCCCGCTATACAAAAGTACCTTGATGCGGGCTGCGTCACCACCGAAGAAGATGCGAGGTGCAGCCAAAGCGATGCATCGATGTTGAGCCACGCAGTAGACTAGATGCATTGATTTCCTCCACACAACGGCAGCAATGTGTCGATTTGGAGTGCAATGTGCTGGCTTTGAAAGTGATCACTACTAATGCTCCTGCAGTAGAGAATGCATATATTCCGAGGGTGATGTGCTGGTTCCAAAGGTGATGTGCCGTGTCTGTCCACGCAATGACGATGATGCGCCAGTTCCAATCCACACAAAGGCAAAGATGCACTGGTTCTGTTCCCCGCAATGGCAAAGAAGCGTTGGTTCCAATGTGGATGCGTGGGTCAGCTTGAAAAAGCACCTCAGGCTTCCCTTCTAAGGGTCCAGTTGGGTGGCACCACCACTAAGCAGGGCAGACTCACAGATGTCAGAGTCCACGTGCAGATGCAGGTAAGATGGAAATCTTATGTCCCTGAGACTTCAAACCAGGAGGCAAACCAGCAAGCCCTTAGAATTACTTTGAGTTCAAGTATTGCAGGTTCAGTCCTTCTCAACCAGGCAGGGGAACAGCAGGCAGTAGGAGAGCACAGCAAGGCAGAAGTCCAACAAAATAGCAGTCCAGCAGAGGGGCAGTCCTTTCAGCCGCTTCCTTCTTCCTAGCAGAGTCTTCACAGGTCCAGCAGTGTACTGACGTCATGATGTCAGAAGTCCATTTTTTATACTCAGTTGTGCCTTTGAAGAGCACAGATGTCACTCATTTCCTGCCTTGGCTCCAGGCTCACTACAGGGGGGTATGCAGCCCTTTGTGTGGTGACAGCTTACAGCCTATTCAGGTGTAAGTGTGAGACTGTGCCCAGCTCCTCCCTCCCATCTCCCAGGATGGCCAATTAAGTCACACCTAAGCTCAGTGTGGATATCTAGAGGAAATACACTAAGCCCAGCTGTCACCCAACCCACAGTGAACAGAGACAGGCAGCAAACACCAAATGGCTACCGTAAGAAAAGGTCAGCTTTCTAAAAGTAGCATTATCAAATTTGCAATTTAAAATTCGACTTCACCATAAGTTGTGATTTTAAATTGTGTTTCCTGAGACTCTAGACTTGGGGGTCTTATCTCTTCCCAAGTGTAAATAACACTTATAAAAGTTTATAAGGAAATCCCACTGCTATCCTATGGGAGAGATAGGCCTTGCAGTAGTGAAAAACCACTTTGAAAGTTTTTCACTACCAAGACGTAAAAGTTAAAAGTAAATGTCCTACCTTTTAAAAACATTGCATCCAGCCCTGTGGGTTATATAGGACCTACCTTAGGGATGATTATATGTATAAAAAGAGAAGGTTTAGGCATGGCAAGAGGTGTATCTTGTCAGGCCGAAGTGGCAGTGTAAACTGCCCATACTAGGCTCTGCAATGGCAGGCCTGAGCCATGGTTAGAGGGCTATTTAACTGGGTGGCACAATAGGTGCGGCAGGCCCACTAGTAGCATTTAATTTACAGGCCCTGGGCACTTGTAGTGCCCTTTACTAGGGAATTGTAAGTGAATTAAATATTCCAATTGGGGTGAGCCAATAATACCATGTTTAGAGGAGAGAACACAAACATTTTGGCACTAGTTAGCAGAGGTAAAGTGCCAGCAAAAACAAGGTCGGAAAAATGGAGGGAGGCAGGCAAAAAGTTGGGAGAAGACCACCCTAAGGCTCTCAGGTCTAACAGTTATGTTATTTTATGTTATGTTATGTGTATTTGTAAAGGGCCATATCACCTGTGAGGGTATCCTGCCACGGGACAGGTATGTATGCCTAGCCCTACCTTGGGTAGGTTCTTTAATTGAAAAGCCATGTCTTCAGCTACTTCCAAAATTTAAGAAGAGAGGAGAAGGCTCTGACGTGGAGTAGGAGAGTGTTCCATACTTTAGGAGCAATGTAAGAGAACACCTGTCCTCCTGTTCTAGTTCTGTGTATGCGTGGAATGCATGAGTAGGAGTCCTGCAGAGTCGAGCAGTCTGGGTGGTTCGTGGAAGGAGAAGTGACTTTTCAGGAAATCAGGGCTTAAGTTGTGTAGTGTCATGAATGTTGTGAGGAGTTTGAAATTAGCACATTTGTGTATGGGGAGCCAATGGAGCTCCCTGAGGGTGATTGTTAGAACTGGGGGTCTCTAGTTGGCAGAGGTAGGTACCTTTGTCCAAATAGGGACCCTTGCTTCTAGTCAGGGTAAGGGGGTACACTCCTGAAATAACCCCTGCTCACCCTCTTGGTAGCTTGGCACGAGCAGACAGGCTTAGTTCAGAGGCAGTGTGTAAAGCATTTGTGAACACATACAGTAATCCAGTGACAACACTACAAATGGACACCACACAGGTTGTATTATAAAAATAAGTATCTTTTATATAGATTTACCACAAGACCATAAATGACATAAATAATCCACAATACTGTACTTTAAGGATGGTAGAATTAGCTTGAGTCTCTTAAAATGAAAATGCGACACTTTGAGTTCAATGTACCTTAAGATGCGTAACGCAGGGCAACGGAAAGTGTTGCAGGGAAGGTGATGCGATAGTCCCTTACACGCAAGGACAGTGATGCGTTGAAGATCTGGTGCAAAAGAAACAAAGTGGCGTCTTCTTGAGGTTGCGACAACGAAGAGGTGATGCGTGCACGCCCGACGGCCGTGCGGCGATTGCGATGAGTCTTTGGAGCCGCGACAGGCCCTGCGACACGCTTCCCTGGCGATGCGACGGCGTCTGATGCGAGGTCGACGATCTTCTCCTGGGATGCGGGGCGCGCCTCGTGTTGCGATGCGTCGGCGTCTGATGCGAGGTCGATGCTCTGCCCCGGGGATGCGACGGCGTCTGATGCGACGGCGACACTTTTCTCCGGTGCTGCGAGGCGCTTCGAAGGATGCGGCGCGCTTCTTCGGGGATGCGCCGGCGTCTGCTGTGACGTCGACACTCTTCTCCGGCGATGCGATACTCAGCGGCTGCGGCGACACGCTTCTTCGTGTTGAGTCGCGCTTCCAGCTCCCAGAGACACGCAAGTGTGTCAGAAGGTCCAATTTCCCAGCAAGGGAACACAGGGGGAGCTGGTGGGTGAAGTCTGTTGTCCCTGAGACTTCAGCAGGAGGCAAGCTCTAAAATCAAGCCCTTGGAGATCCTTCACAAGTTGATGAAAGTCACAGCAAAGCAAAAGTTCCTTTCTCCTTTCTTTGGCAGTCAGGCAAACCACTGCAGGCCAATCCCCCAAGCAGCACTTCAGGCTTAGGGATAGTCTCTCCTCAGTTTCTTCTTGGTTCCGCTCCTCAGCAAAGGTTTCTTCTTGTTTCCCAAAAGTGATCTAATTTCCTAGGGGTCTGGGTCCCCTTTTTATACACCTTTTCTCTTTGTTCTCTGGAGGCAGAGAGGCCTCTGCCTAGCCCAAAACCAGTTCTGGTCAGTCCTGGAGCACTTTGTTTTCCTGACTCCTTCTTTCCTTTCAGAATGTGGGGCAGAGTGCTCAGCCGCCCGGCAGGAGGTGGAGCCAGCATTGTGGAAGGCAGGCACAGCCCTATTCAGACCCAGGTGCAACTCCTCCCTCCACTCTGGATGCAGATCTTTCTATTCAGCCCTGTGCTGACTCACCCTGTCTCCTGTAGCCACCCCCAGCCCCTGTCACTCAATCTCCAGACAAGGAATACACAACCTAGCAGAGGCAGGCTTGGAAGTTTAGGCAAGAAAATACCCACTTTCTAAAAGTGGTATTTTCAAACACAGAATGTTAAAACCAACTTCACTAAAAGATGTATTTTATCATTCTGAGTTCAGGCATACTAAATTCGTTTTTCTACCATGTTCCCTGGGTCAGTTCTGACTATAAGGTGTAATAGTCAGTCTGCCCATTCTGGCCTATGGGGAGCAGGTAGCCTTGCAATAGTGAAAAACGAAAATGGCTGTAATTCACTATTAGGACATGCCACACACACCAGGGCATGTCCTACCTTGTACTTACAATGCACCCTGCCCTAGGGCCTACTTTAGGGGTGACCAACATGCAGTAAAGGGAAGGTTTAGGGACTGGTAAGTGGGTGCACTCACCAAGTCGACATGGCAGCCCTAGGCTGCACACAGGCTCTGCGATGGCAGGCCTGAGACACACTTTACAAGCTGCTTCTGTGGGTGGCACAACCAGTGCTGCAAGCCCACCAGCGGTATTGGATTTACAAGCCCTGGGCACACTCAGTGCACTGTACTAGGGACTGACAAGTAAACCAATCATCCAATCATGGAGTCACTAATACATACATCAATTTACAATAGGGAGCACTTGCACTGTGGCACTGAATAGCAGTGGCACAGTGCCCAAAGCATCTAAACCAGCAAAAACAGATCAATAACATTGGAGGCATCATCAAAAAATGGAAGGGAGACCCACGCCAAGGATGCCAGGTCTAACACGTGTCCCCTCCAGCTGAAATGTGGGGAGAACTACCCTACCTCATGGGAGTTCTCTTCACTAAGGCGGAAAAATCTGGACAGACCATCAGCATTGGCGTGTTCTGTACCAGGGCGGTGTTCCACCGTGAAGTCCATCCCCTGTAGGGAAATGGACCACCTCAACAGCTTTGGATTCTCACCCCTCATCTGCATCAACCATCTGAGGGGCCTGTGGTCTGTCTGAACCCGGAAGTGAGCCCCAAACAGGTATGGTCTCAGCTTCTTCAGTGCCCAGACCACAGCAAATGCCTCACGCTCAATAGCACTCCACCTCTGTTCCCGTGGAAGTAACCTCCTGCTAAGGAAGGCTACAGGTTGGTCTAGGCCCTCCTCATTCATCTGTGACAAAACAGCCCCCACACCATGCTCTGAAGCGTCTGTCTGAACGATAAACTCTTTGGAGAAGTTGGGGGCCAGGAGCACGGGCGCCGTGCACATGGCTGTCTTCAAGGTGTCAAAAGCTTGTTGACAGGTGTCAGTCCAAATCACTCTCTTGGGCTGCTTCCTGGAAGTCAGCTCTGTCAAGGGTGCAACCATGCTGCCATACCCCTTGACAAATCTCCTGTAATACCCGGTGAGTCCTAGGAAGGCTCTCACCGCTGTCTGGGTCTTGGGGGCTCCCAAGCCAGAATGGTATCTATCTTGGGCTGTAGGGGCGCCACCTGGCCGCTCCCAACCTGGTGTCCCAAGTACACCACAGAACCCTGCCCGATCTGGCACTTACTCGCCTTGATCGTGAGGCCTGCCCTCCGCAGAGCCATCAACACTTCCCAGAGGTGGCGCAGATGTTCTTCCCAACTGGCGCTGAACACTGCGATGTCATCCAGGTAGGCGGCACTGAAGTCCTCCAGTCCAACCAACACCTGGTTGACCAACCTCTGAAAGGTGGCAGGGGCATTCTTCATCCCAAAGGGCATCACCCGGAATTGGTAGTGCCCATCTGGTGTGGAGAATGCTGACCTCTCCTTTGCCCCATCAGTCAAGGCGATCTGCCAGTACCCAGACGTTAAGTCAAACGTACTGAGGTACCCGGCAGCCCCTAACCGATCTATGAGCTCATCAGCTCTGGGGATGGGGTGTGCGTCAGTCCTGGTGACGGAATTGAGTCCTCGGTAGTCCACACAGAACCGGAGTTCGGGTGTGGCACCAGGCGCGGCAGCCTTTGGGACCAAGACCACTGGGCTGGCCCAAGGGCTGTGAGAGGACTCAATTACCCCCAATGCAAACATCTTGGAGACCTCCTCCTTGATGCAAGCTCTCACCCTGTCAGTCACCCTGTAAGCCTTGTGCTTGACAGGAAGACTGTCCCCAGTGTCCACATCATGGACGCACCAGTCAGTGACACTAGGAACCAGGGAGAACAGGTCAGGAAACTGCCCCAACAGTTGGCGACAGTCACCTTGCTGCTCAGGTGTCAGGGAGGTAGAGAGGTTCACACCCTCCACTGATCCATCTTGCTCTTGGGCTGACAGGAGGTCAGGAAGAGGCTCAGTCTCCTCCTCCATCCCAGCATCTGTAGCTAAGAGCATGCCCACTTGGGACCTCTCCAAGTGGGGCTTCAGGCGGTTGACGTGCAGGACCCGCAAGGGGTTCCTGGGAGACCGCATGTCCACCAAGTAGGTAACAGGACTCTTGCGCTCCACCACCTCAAAGGGTCCGGTCCACTTATCCTGGAGCGCACAGGGCTCCACTGGGGCCATGACCCAAACTTTCTGACCAGGTTGAAGCTCAACCAGAGTGGCATTCTGGTCGTACCACCGCTTCATTTCCTCCTGGCTGGCTTCCAGATTTGCCTCAGCAAGTTGCCTGAAACGCCTAGTTTGGTTCCTGAAGGCCAGCATGTAGCTATATACATCCTGGGGAGGTTTCCTGGGAGATTGCTCCCAGCCTTCCTTGACCAAACTCAGAGGTCCTCTCACTGGGTGACCATACAGAAGCTCAAAGGGGCTGAACCCTAGAGACTTCTGTGGCACCTCCCGGTATGCAAAAAGAAGGCATGGCAAGAGGACGTCCCACTTACGCCTCATGGGTTCTTCCAGACCCATAATCATGCCCTTCAGGGTCCGGTTGAATCTCTCAACCAACCCATTTCCTTGGGGGTGGTAAGGAGTGGTGAACTTGTACGTTACACCGCACTCCTGCCACAGGGACTTCATATACTTGGATATGAAGTTAGTACCTCTGTCAGACACCACCTCTTGAGGGAACCCCACACGTGAGAAAATTCCCATCAGTGCCCGTCCCACCACGGGGGCCGTCACTGTCCTCAGAGGGATGGCTTCAGGGTACCGGGTGGCATGGTCCACCAAGACCAGGATGAACCTGTTGCCCATGGCTGTCTTGGGGTCCAGTGGCCCCACAATGTCAATACCCACCCGTTCAAAGGGGGTGCTGACCACAGGGAATGGCTGGAGAGGAGCCTTGTGCTTCCTCCCACTCTTTCCACTTGCCTGGCAAGTCTGACAAGTCCTGCAGTGAGTGGCGGCACTCCTGCGCATCTGGGGCCAAAAGAAATGGGTGACAAGCCTTTCAAAGGTCTTGTCCTGCCCCAGATGTCCTGCTAAAGGCACATCATGAGCCAAACCCAGTAGGAAGGCTCTGAAGCGCTGGGGTACCACCAGCACACGGGCTGACCCAGGCTCAGCAACCTTAGGCTCGCTATACAGGAGACCATTCTCCCAGTAGATCCAATGTGATCCAGACTGATCACCTGCTGCCTGGTCTGTGGCCTGTTGCCTCAGACCCACGAGAGAAGGGCACTTGTTCTGCTCCTCGCAGAACTCCTCCCTGGAGGGTCCTCCATCTTGCTGCCAATGGGTCAGCTCAGGCAGGTCCCCCAGTTCAGCTACCTGTTCCCCTGTAGGCTCCAGGGCATCCCCCTCAGGGTCTGCCTCCTCCTGGACCGTGGGAACTTCGGGGGCCGGTTTCCCGCGCCCCCTGCCTCTTCTCTCTCCGGCAGGCACCTGGGCCTCCCTCTCAGGCTCCAGGTCCTCTTGAACACCTCTGGCTGCCATGGACCGGGTGGTCACACACGCCCAATCAGGCAAGCCCAACATCTCCAAATGAGCACTCCGCTCCACCTTAGCCCAAGGGGAGCTCTCCAAATCGTTCCCTAACAAACAGTCAACAGGCATGGCTGGCCTCACAGCTACTTGAAGAGTACCAGAGACCCCCCCACTCAAAGGGAACCTGAGCCACCTTGCAGTGGCTCTCTGTGTTGTCAGCGGCAACAACTGGATAGAATGCATCAGGGACCACCTGCTCTTTAGACACCAGGTGACACTTGACAGCTGTCACACTGGCTCCTGTGTCTCTCAGAGCCTCCACCCTTTGGCCATTGATGGTCACCCACTGCCTGTATTTCTTAGTGTTCTCAGGCAGTTGGGTCCTAGGGACCATCTCAGAGTCTCCTAAAGAGACAAGGGACAATATTACAGGATCCCACCCATCTTGGGCACCCACCTCCTCCCCCAGGGCTACACTAGCCAACTGCCGGGGGACTGCACCAGTTGGTGCTGGCTTTCCAAACAAGGGGCACTGGGGTTCATTGGCCCTGTGGCCTAGGGCGCCACATCTGTAGCACACCAGGGGTCCCCTATGGACAGGTGGACCTGTCGGGGCCCCGTGCTTATTCTCAGGGGAGGCTGGGAACCTTTCCCTTGGTTCCCTTGGGGTTTACTTTGGGGCCCTCTCTGGAACTCCCTCTGTTTACCCTTGTCCCCCCACTCCTCTGCTGGGGACCCTGCCCACCCTTGGCGGAGTCTCCCACGTGACCCTTGTGGACCCGGGTGCTCACCCAGCGGTCCGCCTCCTCAGCAAGCTGCCTAGGGTTAGTCAGCCTACTGTCAATCAGGTGCTGGCGTAGCTCAGGAAAACAATTACTGGACAAGTGCTCCCATGCAATCAAATCAAAGAGCGCCTGAAAATCATTTGCTTTGCTACCCTTTACCCAACCATCCAAGGCTCTGCAAAAAAAGGTCACATATTCAACCCAGGTACTGTTTTCAATCTTCTTACAGTTCCTGAACCTCTGCCTATAGAGTTCAGGAGTCAACCCATACCTGGTCATCAATGCATTTTTCATGTGGCTGTAGGAATTATAGACTTCAGAGGGCAAGTCCAACAAGGTATCCCGTCCCTCACTAAGGAACCGACCCCACAACCCCGCTCCCCAATCCTTCTCAGGGACCCGGTGGGAAGTCATGGCTACCTCATAGGCCTTGAACCATTGCCCAATATCATCATTTTTACAAAACTCCTTAACCACATCTTTAGGAATATACACCCTGGCCTCACCAGGCACTGACGGTGTGCTGCCACCAGAGGGAGTAATCTCTAATTTCTTGGCTCTAAACTCCATCTCCCTCAAACTTTTTCATGCTCCTGATCCATTCTTTTCTCTTCTAAGGCCAACTTTCTAGATTGCAATTCAAATTCCAACTGCCCCTTGAACTTGAGCTTGGTCAGCTCCATTTCATGCATCCTACTCTTTTCTCTGTCCTCCAGCTCTTCTGGGGACAGACCTCTGGAGGAAACACTGCTACCCACGGGGGAAGATTCTCTCCTCTCCCCTGGACCCACTGGCCCATCCAGCTGCTCATTTGCATTCTCAGCCCCCTCCTCATTTTCAGGGGTATTCCTTGCTTCGACCCAGGCCCTCAGCGCCTTTTGGATCTCATCCTTCTTGGAGAGACCGGTCATTGAAACTTTGAATCTTCTGCAGAAATGCTTGAGCTGTTTCAAGTTGTAGCATTCTAGTTTCTCCTCTTCCCAATCATTATCAACAGATGCTATGGATGCTGCTGTATCCATGGTGATTAAACTTGGCAGTTTTTAGCAAAAATAGAAAGTCCCAGAAAAGAATATCTACCAAAAGTATGTGGTTGCGTTATGGTCTGCACTCACTAGGTAGTGTTCACCAATCACTGTACATGAGTCACAAATGCAAGTCCAGAATCCTCACCGCTGACCACCAATGTTAGAACTGGGGGTCTCTAGTTGGCAGAGGTAGGTACCTTTGTCCAAATAGGGACCCTTGCTTCTAGTCAGGGTAAGGGGGTACACTCCTGAAATAACCCCTGCTCACCCTCTTGGTAGCTTGGCACGAGCAGACAGGCTTAGTTCAGAGGCAGTGTGTAAAGCATTTGTGAACACATACAGTAATCCAGTGACAACACTACAAATGGACACCACACAGGTTGTATTATAAAAATAAGTATCTTTTATATAGATTTACCACAAGACCATAAATGACATAAATAATCCACAATACTGTACTTTAAGGATGGTAGAATTAGCTTGAGTCTCTTAAAATGAAAATGCGACACTTTGAGTTCAATGTACCTTAAGATGCGTAACGCAGGGCAACGGAAAGTGTTGCAGGGAAGGTGATGCGATAGTCCCTTACACGCAAGGACAGTGATGCGTTGAAGATCTGGTGCAAAAGAAACAAAGTGGCGTCTTCTTGAGGTTGCGACAACGAAGAGGTGATGCGTGCACGCCCGACGGCCGTGCGGCGATTTGCGATGAGTCTTTGGAGCCGCGACAGGCCCTGCGACACGCTTCCCTGGCGATGCGACGGCGTCTGATGCGAGGTCGACGATCTTCTCCTGGGATGCGGGGCGCGCCTCGTGTTGCGATGCGTCGGCGTCTGATGCGAGGTCGATGCTCTGCCCCGGGGATGCGACGGCGTCTGATGCGACGGCGACACTTTTCTCCGGTGCTGCGAGGCGCTTCGAAGGATGCGGCGCGCTTCTTCGGGGATGCGCCGGCGTCTGCTGCGACGTCGACACTCTTCTCCGGCGATGCGATACTCAGCGGCTGCGGCGACACGCTTCTTCGTGTTGAGTCGCGCTTCCAGCTCCCAGAGACACGCAAGTGTGTCAGAAGGTCCAATTTCCCAGCAAGGGAACACAGGGGGAGCTGGTGGGTGAAGTCTGTTGTCCCTGAGACTTCAGCAGGAGGCAAGCTCTAAAATCAAGCCCTTGGAGATCCTTCACAAGTTGATGAAAGTCACAGCAAAGCAAAAGTTCCTTTCTCCTTTCTTTGGCAGTCAGGCAAACCACTGCAGGCCAATCCCCCAAGCAGCACTTCAGGCTTAGGGATAGTCTCTCCTCAGTTTCTTCTTGGTTCCGCTCCTCAGCAAAGGTTTCTTCTTGTTTCCCAAAAGTGATCTAATTTCCTAGGGGTCTGGGTCCCCTTTTTATACACCTTTTCTCTTTGTTCTCTGGAGGCAGAGAGGCCTCTGCCTAGCCCAAAACCAGTTCTGGTCAGTCCTGGAGCACTTTGTTTTCCTGACTCCTTCTTTCCTTTCAGAATGTGGGGCAGAGTGCTCAGCCGCCCGGCAGGAGGTGGAGCCAGCATTGTGGAAGGCAGGCACAGCCCTATTCAGACCCAGGTGCAACTCCTCCCTCCACTCTGGATGCAGATCTTTCTATTCAGCCCTGTGCTGACTCACCCTGTCTCCTGTAGCCACCCCCAGCCCCTGTCACTCAATCTCCAGACAAGGAATACACAACCTAGCAGAGGCAGGCTTGGAAGTTTAGGCAAGAAAATACCCACTTTCTAAAAGTGGTATTTTCAAACACAGAATGTTAAAACCAACTTCACTAAAAGATGTATTTTATCATTCTGAGTTCAGGCATACTAAATTCGTTTTTCTACCATGTTCCCTGGGTCAGTTCTGACTATAAGGTGTAATAGTCAGTCTGCCCATTCTGGCCTATGGGGAGCAGGTAGCCTTGCAATAGTGAAAAACGAAAATGGCTGTAATTCACTATTAGGACATGCCACACACACCAGGGCATGTCCTACCTTGTACTTACAATGCACCCTGCCCTAGGGCCTACTTTAGGGGTGACCAACATGCAGTAAAGGGAAGGTTTAGGGACTGGTAAGTGGGTGCACTCACCAAGTCGACATGGCAGCCCTAGGCTGCACACAGGCTCTGCGATGGCAGGCCTGAGACACATTTTACAAGCCGCTTCTGTGGGTGGCACAACCAGTGCTGCAAGCCCACCAGCGGTATTGGATTTACAAGCCCTGGGCACACTCAGTGCACTGTACTAGGGACTGACAAGTAAACCAATCATCCAATCATGGAGTCACTAATACATACATCAATTTACAATAGGGAGCACTTGCACTGTGGCACTGAATAGCAGTGGCACAGTGCCCAAAGCTATCTAAACCATCAAAAACAGATCAATAACATTGGAGGCATCATCAAAAAATGGAAGGGAGACCCACGCCAAGGATGCCAGGTCTAACACTGATGATGTGTGAGTTCTATGTGGGAGGTTGAGTATGAGCCTGGCTGCCAAACTCTGGATGGTTTTTAGTCTTCTGGTGAGTTGCTTGGTGATCCTGGTGTAGAGGATGTTTCTGTAGTCTAATTTTCTGATGACTAGGGCATTAGTGACAGTTTTTCTGGTATTGTTTGGGATCAATTTGAAAATCTTCCTCAGCATCATCAGGGTGTGGAAGCAGAATGCGGTGACATCTTTGACTTGTGTAGTCATGTCCAGTTTGCTGTTGATAATCCTTCTGAATTTCTTGGTGTGGTTGCTGGGTGTGGGTCTGAGTTTAGCAAGCCACCAGTTGCAGTCCCATGGTGAGGTGTTCTTACCAAAGATCACTACTTCTGTCTTGTTGAAGGTGAGCATGAGACAGTTGGCTATCCTTCAGTTAGTGACTTTGGTGATGCAGGTGGTGAACTTGTTTCTTGTGTTAGGTTTTTGTGCGAGTGGGAGAGTATGAGTTGTGTGTCATTGGCAAAGCAGAGGATGTTAATAGCATGTGCACGGATGACATTTGCCAGAAGGATCATACATGTGTTGTAGAGGGTGGAGCTGAGTAAATCACCTTGAGGCACTCCACAGATGAGTTTGTGGGCTTCCGACAAGTAAGCTGCCAAACTGACAGTTTGTGTTTGATACATGAGGAAGGAGCAGATCCAGTTGAGAGCAGATTCTTGGATGCTAATTTTGTGCAGGAGACTAATGAGGATGTGCTGTGAGAAACTGAAATGCTCCTGAATGGTCCAGGGAAATGAGGGCTGCTGCATCTCCTCTGTCAAGGACCATGTTGATCTTGTCTATGGAGTCGATGAGTGCTGTTTCTGTACTGTGATTGGGCTTGAATCTGGACTACATGGTGTCAAAGAGCTGAAGGCTGCTGAGGTGGTCGCTGAGGCGTCGTTTGATTAATTTCTCTAAGACCTTGGCCAGGTATGCTAAGACGGCAAAGGGTCTGTAGTTGGAGTGTGTGTTTGGGTCAGCATATGCTTTCTTGAGCAGGTGGCATAATTCCAGGTGTCTGGAGATGTGGCTGAGTCAATGGAATCAGTGGGGCCCTTGGGTGGATAGTCTTCATGGGAGCAGTGGTTTCAGCGTGGTGATGGAGGGCCAAGAGGTCAAGGTTCTTACTTTGGCCATGATGGGAAGTTGAGTTGCGATTGTGACAGGCTCCGGTTGGGAGTCAAAGTTGCTGTGTATGGAGGCAAATTCGTTACAGAAGAATTCTGAGGACTTGTTGCAAAGGCTTTGTGAGGGAGTAATGTTGCTGGAGGCGACAGGAGGTGCAATGAAATCTTGATGATAACATAGATTTCCTTGGTACTGTTTGTGCTGGCATTGGTGCAGTATGTGAGGACTGTGTTTTTAGTGTTCTATACTTGCTAGTATTAGAATCTCCAGGGTGGATTTCAAGATGTATTTATCCACAGTGTCTTGACATTTTCTCCAATTGCTTGCAGTGGCGTTTCATCAGCCTGAGTTTCTCTGTGTGCCAGCTGGCCTATAGTCGGGATATAGCCATTGGGTTGTGCTTGAGGGGGGCCACGGTATAGGCACATGCAGTGATCCAGGTGTTGAGGCTCCTGATGGCTTTTGGGTGCTGGTGAGCTCGGATGAGTGTGTGGAGAAGGTGGGAGCCAAGACCTCCACATTGATGCTTTTCCAGCTGCCGCGGGTGGGTCCGGTGATGGCAGTTCTGTGGTAGTGTCGGATGATGATGAGGGCGTGGTCTGTCAAGTCATAGTAGTTGGCTTCTCGACTGTGATGTTGCTGGTTGAGGAGAAAATCAAGATCAAAGGCCGTCTGTATATGAGGGTTCCACCAAGGGAGAAGTTGGTGGATGCATATTTTAAATGTGAGGTGCTTCATGTACCTAGTGGGGGAGTCTATGTAGGTGGTGCAGCTGATGGTGCCTTTGAATAGGATGATGACTCTGCTTCTGGGCTTTTGCTGACGGTCATGCCTGGCAATGTTGTAGCTGGCAGGGATGGCTGCAGCGATATCCGGTACAGATGTTGGGTTCAGCCATGTTTCTGTGAGAAAGAGCACGTCCAGAGAGTGTTTGTGTAGTAGGTCCTATATCTCGGTGCTATGTTTGGTGATCGAGATCGTATTGAGAGGCATGTATTTGACTGTAGCCTTTTGCGGGGGTATTGGCTAGGCTGAGAGGGTGGGTGACTGGTTTGTGTGAATGTGAGGGAGTAGGGTGCTAAGTGCTGTTGGTGCGTGTGTGGTGGGTGTAGGTTGTAGGAGAATGCACAAGAACTTACAGAAGGAGAAAATGAACGCTCCCTCCATGGTGTGTGATGTGGCAGCAGTGCAGTGAGCGACAGCCAGACTTGAGTGCATGGAGGAGCTCAGCAAGGTAGAGGGAAGACCAGGGTTCCTGGCTCTGGCATGGTCCAGGTGTGGAAGGCCACAGACAGGCTTGCCTTTTGATTGACACCCGCTGCATATGTCTGTGCTGTAGCCACAATTAAGTAGGTCCTGGGAGGAGGGAGGAGCACAAGGGATAGTATGCAGATGAATTATGGGAGATAAAGTCCTCTTACTTTGCTTCTTCTTTTAAAGATGGTTTTGGCAGGAAACCAGTGATACTACTTCCTTTGCAGGTGAATGATGGGAAATGCAGGGATGTAACTGCCTGTGTAGATGATTATTGGGAAATTATTACTATTATTCCCAAATGCAGCAAATTCATAATTATGTAGAAAACATCATGGCACAGAATTGCGTAATTCCAATGGCCCTACTTATATGCTGCACTGTGTTTATAATGGTCAAAGGAGGCATTGTGAAAAAAGAGTATTACGTATTGTCCTGTGGACACTCTCTGTGCCAAGTTTTGAAGCTTCAATCGCATTGTTGATTATTTCCTTTATATTTGATTGCATTGTATTGAAACATTTTCTCTGGATGCTAAGGTAAAGAAATTCCCCCGTGATCACACCTTCACCGTTACAATGCTGTGTATTGTGATCAAGAATTAACATAAAAAAAGAGCCTGTTTGAATGTTGTGCCTAAGTTTGATTGAAAGTTGTGTATTGTGTTTTTATATTGTTGTTAAAGGGTAAAATCTGAAAAGTGTTTCAAGTAAAAGGAGGTGGTAATTAAACATTCATCTTAAAAAATCAAACATTGAATATAACCTTCTTAATTAGGTGCACAATTAACACATTTTGTTTCTCATCAGAGACATATGCAAATTATTAACACATAATGTTGAATCTATATGTAGAGAAGCCTGGACACACCACCTCTGGCTCATGTTTGAGAAATAGGGTAGTAGGATCACAACATCTGGTTAAGCTTTAATTAAGGCTGTTATCAAGAACTTATTAGTAAATAAGGCAAAATAGGCTGCAGCACTGTTAACATTTCAGGTTGACTTTTCATCTTAAAATGTTTGAACACCCAGTGATAAAACTATTATACTTTTTCATTTTTGTTCAAACATTATAGTAACAAAAGGCTGCCCGAGATTAGGCTGCCAGAGATTTTTTCGATAACTACTGGAAAATGAACTGTAGTACTGTAAAACATCTCGAAGATCTCACAAATGTTTGTATGAGTGCAAATCACAAAAAATGTCTGGTAA
Source organism: Calotriton arnoldi (assembly GCA_963921515.1). Taxonomy (NCBI): domain Eukaryota; kingdom Metazoa; phylum Chordata; class Amphibia; order Caudata; family Salamandridae; genus Calotriton; species Calotriton arnoldi. Next base: position 535,913 of record CAWUFW010009684.1, on the reverse strand, counting down.
CTCGGTTACAGATACCTAACCAGATACATTAACCTGACGTCTAGGGGTAGGGTTTTGAGTAAGAACAGGAAGATTGGCGCTCAAACTAGTACGCGTTATGTAAGTAATGCTACACAAAATTGTGCGGTGCTGCCAGGTCGGAGGAACAACCCAATAACCTCCGTCAATGTATGAGTCGAAGAACCCACACTGTACAAGTAAACACAATCCTGGGCACACGTATTAGGGGTAAAACCAGTAGTATGAGAGTCTCGTTCAGATAAATCACAGTTGTTGATGTCTGGATAGAGTTCAGTAATATTTATTGAGAGAGAACAAAATTATAGAAACAAAGCAACCAGCCGACACGTGTTTCGTCACAAGTATAATGCCTGTGACTCTTCAGGGCTTAGTGGAGTGTTCCATGCGAGAGAGTAAGGTTGCGAAAGGCGGTGTGATCATCAAAATCGTCCCGGGGTTAGGGGAGGACTGAAGAATATAGGTAAGCCAGGTATGTTCCAGAAAATAATTAGGGCAGGTGCAGAGCCACGAGTCCACCTAAGGTCACGTGGCACGTCAAAGGGGGCCCTGCTGTGTGTTAAAAGTGAGGGCCGTCCAGTAAACTGTGCCTGCAGTCGTAAAACTAATGATGCCGTGTAAGGCAGTAAGGTACAAGCGCCTGTAAAGGGCTGTCGACAACCATCCAGGAAGATGGGCGTGTGGAGAAGGCGGGTACGCCTGTGTGTAGAGTAATGAAGGCCGCTGGAACCTGTAGCCTTGACCTGAACCGGATGTGGTTCAGGTCAAGGCTACAGGTTCCAGCGGCCTTCATTACTCTACACACAGGCGTACCCGCCTTCTCCACACGCCCATCTTCCTGGATGGTTGTCGACAGCCCTTACAGCGCTGCACTACTGCCTTACACGGCATCTGTTAGTTGCAGGCACAGTTTACTGACGGCCCTCCCTTTAACACACAGCAGGGTCCCCTTTGACGTGCCACGTACCTTAGGTGGACTCGTGGCACTGTACCTGCCCTAATTATTTTCTGGAACATACCTGGCTTACCTATATTCTTCAGTCCTCCCTAACCCGGGACGATTTTGATGATCACACCGCCTTTCGCAACCTTACTCTCTCGCATGGAACACTCCACTAAGCCCTGAAGAGTCACAGGCATTATACTTGTGACGAAAACACGTGTCGGCTGGTTGCTTTGTTTCTATAATTTTGTTCTCTCTCAATAAATATTACTGAACTCTATCCAGACATCAACAACTGTGATTTATCTGAACAAGACTCTCATACTACTGGTTTTACCCCTAATACGTGTGCCCAGGATTGTGTTTACAGATACATTAACCTCTCCACGTGGTTTTGTAATGACCGCCTATGGGCAGATTGCATCAACTTCACAGGAGATACTATTTGGGGCAGAAGAACTATTCAGCACCATAATGCAATATAATAATGGGCTGTTTGGTTCCACTTTTTACTGTAAAACTAAAGTGACATAGACAGAAGTGAGGTGGAGAAGTTGAGTTGAGATAGAGGAGGTGCAGATAGAGATGAGACCGAAAGAACAAGAGAGGGAAGATAATGGTAGGTTGAGAGAATGAGGTAAACGAAGAGAGGTAGTGAGTATAAAGTAAAGAAGGGATAAAGGTAAGGCAGAGGAAACAGAACTAGAAAAAGAGATAGGGTTGGTGGAGGCATAAGGAAGAAAACAAACAGTGAGGTAAATTGACCTGTAAGTTAATTAGAGATAGTTGGGGTAGATAGATTTGAGTTTTGGAACTGTGAGGTAGAAAGAGAAACATGAGGTAGAGAAAGGAATGAGGTAAAGACCGTTGAGGTAGAGAAAATGCATTGAAAGGGCCTATAGATGTAAGGTATATGGGAATGGAAAGAGAGATATAGAAAAGCAGTGTTGAGAGCATGGTGAAGCAGATGAAGAAGTAATACACAGTTAAGATGGAAACATAGGAAAGAAGTGTGAGTTAGGTATAAAGCTGAGTTAGGGAAGGACTGTTAGACTTGGCATCTTTGGCATGGTTTCCCCTGAATTTTTGCCTCTACCTCCTGTATTTTTGATCCTGTACTGGATTTCGTTTTTGCTGGCTTAGATGCTTTGGGCACTTTGCCACTGCTGATCAGTGTCAAAGTGCAAGTGCTCCCTATGTAAATTGTTGTTACAATTGGTTCTCCCTGATTGGCATATTTGATTTACTGGTAAGCCCCTAGTAAAGTGCACTGAAGTGTGCCAGGACCTGTAAATCAAATGCTACTAGTGGATCTGCAGCACTGATTGTGCCACCCACATGAGTAGCTCTGAAAAGGTAACTCAGGCCTGCCACCGCAGTGTCTGTGCGCAGTTGTTAACTACCATGTCGACTTGGCAAGTGCACCCACTTGTCAGGACCTACCCTTCCCTTTTTTCACATGTAAGGCACCCCAATGGTAGGCCCAAGGTACCCCCCTGAGCAGGGTGCAGTGTCTGTGAAAGGTAGGACATGTACTGGGGTGTGACATGTCCTGATAGTGAAATACTGCCAATTTCGTTTTTCACTATTGAAAGGCTATCTTGCCCCATAGGATAGAGTAGGAGATTATTTATACCATCTTATAAATATAACTTCCCATTGGGACAAGATGGAGGAATAAAGTTTAGGCTCTCTGAACTCAGAATTTAATAACACACCTTTTATTAAAGATGGTTTTTAAATTGTGTGCTTGAAAATGCCACTTTTAGAAAGTAAAACCAACAATTGATGGACAGAATGCAGAACAATGTCGTACATTCACCCCAGTACAGAGATCTGGGCGTAAATCTATCGTTTTTTTGCTCACCATGCCATTCCAGTTTGGACCCAGCCATATGCAAATCAGTCTTGACCCTGCTCCCAATGGGAACAGTCCAGCCCGAACTGCCAGGCCAGGTCCTCCCTGGACTGGAAACAAGCATCCTAGGACCGGTTTCGGGCTTTCAGCCCTCATCAGCCAGGATAGCTTGACTCCAGTGGCATGGAGAGCACGGGACTCACGTCTGGGCATACCCGTCCCACTCGGGGTGACAAATGCAAAACCAACAATTGATGGACAGAATGCAGAACAATGTCGTACATTCACCCCAGTACAGAGATCTGGGCCTAAATCCATCGTTTTTGCTCACCATGCCATTCCAGTTTGGACCCAGCCATATGCAAATCAGTCTTGAACCTGCGCCCAATGGGAACAGTCCAGCCTGAACTGCCAGGCCAGGTCCTCCCTGGACTGGAAACAAGCATCCTAGGACCGGTTTCGGGCTTTCAGCCCTCATCAGCCAGGATAGCTTGACTTCAGTGGCATGGAGAGCACAGGACCCACGTCTGGGCATACCCGTCCCACTCGGGGTGACAAATGCAAAACCAACAATTGATGGACAGAATGCAGAACAATGTCGTACATTCACCCCAGTACAGAGATCTGGGCATAAATCCATCGTTTTTTTGCTCACCATGCCATTCCAGTTTGGACCCAGCCATATTCAAATCAGTCTTGACCCTGCGCCCAATGGGAACAGTCCAGCCCGAACTGCCAGGCCAGGTCCTCCCTGGACTGGAAACAAGCATCCTAGGACCGGTTTCGGGCTTTCAGCCCTCATCAGCCAGGATAGCTTGACTCCAGTGGCATGGAGGGCACGGGACCCACGTCTGGGCATACCCGTCCCACTCAGGGTGACAAATGCAAAACCAACAATTGATGGACAGAATGCAGAACAATGTCGTACATTCACCCCAGTACAGAGATCTGGGCCTAAATCCATCGTTTTTTTGCTCACCATGCCATTCCAGTTTGGACCCAGCCATATGCAAATCAGTCTTGACCCTGCGCCCAATGGGAACAGTCCAGCCCGAACTGCCAGGCCAGGTCCTCCCTGGACTGGAAACAAGCATCCTAGGACCGGTTTCGGGCTATTAGCCCTCATCAGCCAGGATAGCTTGACTCCAGTGACTGGGGGTGAGTGCTTGCAATGTTCAACACTCCGTCCATCATCCCCTTTGGTTTTGCTAAGTTCACCCTAAGTTGGCAGGGTATGCCCAGACGTGGGTCCCTTGCTCACTTTGCTACTGGATTCAAGATAGCCTGGCTGATGAGGGTTATGAACCCGAAACCAGTCCCAGGATGCTTGTTTCCGGTCCAGGGAAGACATGGCTTGGCAGTTCGGGCTGCACTGTTCCCATGAGGTACAGGGTCAGACTGATTTGCATATGGCCATGTCTGAACTGGGGTGGCGGAGTGAGCTAAAGAATGATGATGGATTAAACCCAGATCAGTTGACTGGGGGTGAGTGCTTGCAATGTTCAACACTCCGTCCATCATCTCCTTTGGTTTTGCTAAGTTCGCCCTAAGTTGGCAGGGTATGCCCAGACGTGGGTCCCTTGCTCACTTTGCTACTGGATTCAAGATAGCCTGGCTGATGAGGGTTATGAACCCGAAACCGGTCCCAGGATGCTTGTTTCCGGTCCAGGGAAGACATGGCTTGGCAGTTCGGGCTGCACTGTTCCCATGAGGTACAGGGTCAGACTGATATGCATATGGCCATGTCTGAACTGGGGTGGCGAGTGAGCTAAAGAATGATGATGGATTAAACCCAGATCAGTTGACTGGGGGTGAGTGCTTGCAATGTTCAACACTCCGTCCATCATCCCCTTTGGTTTTACTAAGTTCGCCCTAAGTTGGCAGGGTATGCCCAGACGTGGGTCCCTTGCTCACTTTGCTACTGGATTCAAGATAGCCTGGCTGATGAGGGTTATGAACCCGAAACTGGTCCCAGGATGCTTGTTTTCGGTCCAGGGAAGACATGGCTTGGCAGTTCGGGCTGCACTGTTCCCATGAGGTACAGGGTCAGACTGATTTGCATATGGCCATGTCTGAACTGGGGTGGCGGAGTGAGCTAAGCAATGATGATGAATTAAACCCAGATCAGTTGACTGGGGGTGAGTGCTTGCAATGTTCAACACGCCGTCCATCATCCCCTTTGGTTTTGCTAAGTTCGCCCTAAGTTGGCAGGGTATGCCCAGACGTGGGTCCCTTGCTCACTTTGCTACTGGATTCAAGATAGCCTGGCTGATGAGGGTTATGAACCCGAAACCGGTCCCAGGATGCTTGTTTATGGTCCAGGGAAGACATGGCTTGGCAGTTCGTGCTGCACTGTTCCCATGAGGTACAGGGTCAGACTGATTTGCATATGGCCATGTCTGAACTGGGGTGGCGGAGTGAGCTAAAGAATGATGATGGATTAAACCCAGATCAGTTGACTGGGGGTGAGTGCTTGCAATGTTCAACACTCCGCCCATCATCCCCTTTGGTTTTGCTAACTTTTAGAAAGTAGGCATTTCCTTCTGTAACCATACTGTGTGCCTCTGCCTGTTTGTGTATTGACTGTCTGGTTTTGGAGTGACAGGGGCTTGGGATGTGCATTCACTGTAGACAGGCACTGGGGGGGTTGAGGTGTGCCTGGCCCTTCCTGGATCACTCAGAGCTGGACTGAATAGACCCTGGCTGAATTTAGAGTAGTGGGAGGAGATTTCCTAGCACCTGAATAGGGCCTGTCTCCCTTGCACAATGCTGTCTCCACCCCGTGCGGTCATTATGCACCAGTGAGGACAGAACTGGTTTGGATTGGGCTCAGAGACTCTTGCACAAAAAACAAAGACTTTTTGGGGTATAAGTATTAGATCTAAAACCCTTCAACTTTAGACTGGAATCAAGAGGAACCTTTGCCAAGGAGAAGAGCTGGAGAAACTGAGGAGAAGTACGGCCCTTTGCTGTGTGCTGTCTGAGGTTGGCCTGCAGTAGCTGTTTCTGACAAGGAAAGGACAAGGAATTTGCTGTGTGATGTGTCCCTCTGCTTGAGGAAGATCTCCAAAGGCTTGAGTTGAGCTTGCCTCCTGTTTTGAAGTCTCAGGGACACAAAGACTTCACCCCCAGCTCCCCTGAACTTTCTTGCTGGGAGCTCTGACCCGCCAAGAGGTGCCTGTGACTGTGTTGGGCCTCTGGAGGTTGTTCCTGCTGTTGGAAGCTGGAAATGCAACGCAACTACAAGAAAATTGACTCATTGCTCTTCTTGCAGCTGTTTTACTGACGCAGCACCACTGTGCGAGAAGAATCTCCACGTATCGCCGCGCCACTGCCGAAACCGACGAAGCACCTGTCGCCGCTGCAAGAACCGACGCATCGAGGGATCGCGGCTGAAGAAACCAATGCAGCGCCACTCGGTGCCGCCGCATCGATCCCTGACGATTTCCACGCATCATACCTGTGCAGCAAGTTTTTCCGACGCATCACCTGCGGACCAGAACCATCTCGGAATCGATGCATCACTTCCACCTGCAGACCGGATTCGACTCATCACTTCTCCTGTGTGCAGCAGAACTGTTGCATCGTCTCCCCATGGTCTCAGGAACTGACGCATCTCTTTGTTTTTCGATGCTTCCCATCTCTGCGGCTGTTTGGCCTTGTGAATTTTGTCGCAACTACAGGTACTTTGAGAGAAATCACACATCCATACTTTTCTATGGGCCAATTTGTTTGAAACCTTTTTAAAGTCATATTCCTAATTCATGTATGTTGGATTTTTGTTGTTTTGGTCTTGTTGAGTTTAGATAAAATACTTTATTTTTCTAAACTGGTGTGGTGTCCATTTGTGGTGTTATCACTGTATTACTGTGTGTTTTGAGTATAAATACTTTGCACATTGCCTTTGGGATAAGTCTGTCTGCTTGTGCCAAGCTACCCAGGGGGTAAGCAGGGGTCATCTAAAGTGTGTATCCCCCTTACCCTGACTAGAATCAAGGGTTCCTATTTGGACAAAGGTACCTACCTCTGCCAACTAGAGACCCCCATTTCTAACATTGGTGGTCAGCGGTGAGGATTTGAACCTGTATTTGTACTTGACCCACAGTGATTGGTGTACATCACTATTTTAGTGCAGACCACTAGGCAACCACATACTGTGTTTTATTTTTGGTTCTATTTTTGATCTGACCCCTGAAGTATCCACGCATCAAGTGAGGCTGCAGAATTGGAGTTTGACATTAAAATGTTAAGTAGTTACAAAGCAGAGCAGCCCAAGCAATTCTGCAAGAGCTTTGGATGTCCTGTGAAAAGCAACTCTAGGAAAGAGGAGCTACAGACGGCCTTAGGGGCCTGGTGGGAGGCTAGACAAGCTAAGGAGGCAGGGGATGCAGATATGGATGGGGGTATGCCAGTGGGCAGCTTCAGATCCCAGGATTTGCCTTTTGGGAGAGCAGCCTCTAGTGCTGGCAGCATCATTCTTCCAGGAATTTGTATCAGAGGAAATAGAGGGGAACAAAAGAGCTAGAAAGCATGAGTTGGAAATCCTGAGGCTCAAGATGAAGCAGATGGAAATGGAAATTCAGAACAAAGCAGGGGAGAGACAGAGTGCTCGTGCCTTGGAAGAAAAGAAATTGCTTTTCGCACATGAGTTGAGCATGAGAGAACTGGACATTAAAGCCAAACAGGTGCAGTCCAGTACAAATGGTGGTAGCGCACAGCCAGTGCAAGGGGGTAAGGTTTAATTCCCAAGGACCTAGTATGAATTTCCAAAAGGGGGAGGATATTTATGCATAGTTTGCATCTTATGAGGCAGCACTGCGTATGAATGAGGTCCCTGAGAAACATTGGGGGGTGGGCCTGTGGAAACACTTTGAGGCCAATGGGAAGAACACTCTGACACCTTTTGAGGAGGCGGGTCCCCTGACCTATCCCAATGAAAAGGAGGCTTTATACCTCAGGTGTGGGCTCACACCAGAGCAGTACATGGAAAGTTTAGGTCTTTCAAGAAACTTGAGTTCAATGCTTGGGTTGAGTGTGTGAACACGTATTGCAGAGCACTGGATGGTTGGATAAAGGGCAGCAAGGTAACTGATTACCAGGAGTTGTACAATCTGATTGGTTGGGAGCACTTGAGTAGTCTTTGTGTTCCAGAGCTGCGCCAGCATCTGATGGATAGTAAGCTGACTGACCCCAAGAAGCTTGCTCAGGAGGCAGACAGCTGGACAAGTACCAGGGTCCACAAGGGGTATGTGGGAAAGCCATCCAAAGGTGGGCAGGGTCCCCAGCAGAAGAGTGGGGGCGACAAGGGTAACCAAAAAGAGTTCTCTAAAGGGCCACAAAATAGTTCCCAGGGTAAGGATCCCCTGCCCCCGAGTTCTAAGAAGCCATGGCCCCCTAAGGGCAGGCCAGACAACCAGGGTCCCTGTAAGTGTTATTCATGTGGTCAGGAAGGCAACATTGTGAGTGATCCCAAGTGCCCCAAGGCACTACCAGCACCCACTGGTGCACCATCACCCGGGTTAGTTAGTGTAGTGCTGGGGAAGGAGTAGGTTCCTTGTGAGGGTGGGGAGCCAGCTGTGATGACCCTTGTCTCATTAGGAGACAGAGAGATGGTCCAGTAAACCTGCCTGCCGGATAACTCTAAAAAGTACCTGCAGTGGGTGACCATCTATGGGAGGAGGGTAGAGGCTCTGAGAGACACAGGAGCCAGTGTGACGTCTGTCAGGTGTCAATAGGTGTCTGAAGAGCAGGTCATCTGCAATGTACTTCACCCTGTAGTTGCTGCAGACAACTCTGAGCACCTGTGTAAGGTGGTGCAGGTTTCCTTTGAGTAGAAGGGAGGTCTCAGGTTCCTTGAAGGTCGTTGTTAGTCCGTCCATGCCTGTTGAATTTCTGCTTGGCAATGACCTGGAGAGCTCACCTTGGAGGGGGTGGAGTGCCAGGGTTATTTAAAGATGTTGGGACTGCCTGAGTGGGCCTGTGTGACCACTCGGTCAATGGCAGCCGGTAGGGGTGATCAAGAGGACCTGGAGCCTGAAAGAGTTGCCCAGGTCCCTGCCAGAAAGAGGAAGGGCAGGGGGCGTGGGAAACCAGCCCCCAAAGTTCCCACGGTCCAGGAGGAGGCCGAACCTGAGGGGGATGCCCTGGAACCTACAGGGGAGCAAGTGGCTGAACTGGGCGACCTGCCTGAACTGACCCATGGCAGCAGGAAGGAGGTCCCTCCAGGGAGGAGTTCTGCAAAGCACAGATGGAATGCCCTACTCTTGTTGGTTTGCAGCAGGCTGCAGACCAGGCAGCAGGTGGTCCGTCCGGATCACATTTGATTTATTGGGAGAATGGTCTCCTTTACAGTGACCCTAAGGTTGCTGAGCCCGGGGCAGCCTGTGTGCTGGTGGTACCCACGTGCTACAGGATCTTCCTACTGGGTCTGGCTCATGACGTGCCTTTGCCAGGACATTTGGGGTGGGACAAGACCTATCACAGGCTTGTCACCCACTTTTACTGGCCCCAAATGCAGAGGCACGTTGGCACACATTGTAGGTCTTGTCAGTCTTGCCAGGCAAGTGGCAAGACAGGAGGAAAGTTTAAGGCTCCCCTCCAACCCTTTTCTGTGGTGAGGACCCCTTTCGAGCGGGTGGGCATTGACATTGTGGGGCCACTGGAACCAAAGACAGCCTTAGGCAATACGTTTATCTTGGTCTTGGTGGACCATGCCACCCGGTACCCAGAAGCTGTCCTTCTCTGGACAGTCACAGCCCCTGTGGTGAGCTGTGCATTGATGGGGATCTTTACCTGCGTGGGGTTTCCCAGAGAGGTGGTCTCTGACTGTGGTGCAAACTCCATTTCCAGGTATATGAAGTCACTGTGGGAGGAGTGCGGTGTAATGTACAAATTCACCACTCCTTACCATCCCCATGGGAATGGGTTGGTTGAGAGATTCAACTGAACCCTGAAAGGCATGATAAAGGGTCTTGCAGAACCCATGAGACATAAGTGGGACGTCTTCCTACCATGCCTGTTGTTTGCCTACAGGGAGGTACCGCAGAAATCCTTAAGGTTCAGTACCTTTGAAATGCTGTATGGGCACCCTGTGAGAGGACCTCTGAGTCTGGTGAAGGAGGGCTGGGAGAAAACTCCTGGTAAGACCCCCCAAGATGTGTTAGCTGCATGCTGGCCTTCAGAAACCAGACTCAACGCTTCAGGAAACTCACTCAGGCAAACCTGGAAGCCAGCCAGAAGGAGATGAAATGATGGTACGACCAGAATGCCACTCTGGTTGAGTTTCAGCCTGGCCAAAAAGTGCAGATGATGACACTAGTGGAGCCTTGTGCGCTCCAAGACAGGTGGGCTGGTCCATTTGAGGTGGTGGAGAGCAAGAGTGATGTAACGTACCTGGTTAACTTGCAGACTCCTAGGAACTCTTTGAGGGTCCTGCATGTGAACCACCTCAAATCTTACTTTGAGAGGTCTGAAGTCACAATGGTCCTGGCTACAGATGATGGAATGGAAGAGGCGAGAAAGCCTCTTCCTGACCTCCTGTCAGCCAAGGAACATGATGGGTCAGTGGATGGAGTGAACCTCTCTTCCACCCTGACCCCAGTGCAGCAGAGGGACTGTCGCCAGGTGCTGCGACAGTCCGTCTCCCTGTTCTCCCTGACTCCAGGAATCACCAATTGGTGTGTCCATGATGTGGACACTGGGGACAGTTCACCTGTAAAACATAAAATTTACAGAGTAACTGACAAAGTCAGGGCCAGCATCAAGGAAGAGGTTTCCAAGATGTTGGCGTTAGGGGTGGTAGAGCCCTCCAGCAGCCCCTGGGCTAGCCCAGTGGTCTTGGTTCCAAAAGCTGCTGCACCCGGTGCCACTCCTGAACTCTGGTTCTGCGTGGACTACTGTGGGCTCAATGCCGTTACCAAGAATGATGCGCCCCCCCATCCCCAGAGCTGATAAGTTCATTGATCGGCTGGGAGCTGCCCGGTACCTTAGTACGTTTGATCTAACGTCTGGGTACTGGCAGATTGCCTTGACTGATGAAGCAAAAGAGAGGTCAGCGTTTTCAACACCAGAGGGGCACTACCAGTTCCGTGTTATGCCCTTTGGGTTGAAGAACTCCCCTGCCACATTCCAGAGACTGGTCAACCAGGTACTGTCCGGGTTGGAGGAATTCAGCGCCGCTTACCTGCATGACATTGCTGTGTTCAGCTCCAGCTGGGAGGAACATTTGCAAAACCTCTGTGAAGTGTTGAAGGCTCTGCAGAAAGCAGGCCTCACTATCAAGGCCAGTAAGTGCCACATAGGGCAGGGTTCTGCGGTGTACTGAGGGCACCAGGTAGGAAGCAGCCAGGTGGCGCCCCTACAACCTAAGATTGACACCATTCTGGCTTTGGAACCCCCCAAGACCCAGAAAGAGGTGAGAGCCTTTTTAGGACTCACCTGGTACTACAGATGGTTTGTCAAGGGATACAGCACCATTGTTGTCCCCTTGACAGAGCTGACTTCAAGGAAGCAGCCACGGAAAGTGATCTGGACCGATGCCTGTCAGACCACTTATGATGCCCTGAAATCTGCCATGTGCATGGCGCCCATGCTCAAGGCACCTAACTTCTCCCAAGAATTTGTTGTGCAGACAGATGCTTCAGAGCATGGTGTGGGAGCAGTACTCACAATTGAACAACGAGGGCTTGGACCAACCCGTAGCTTTCATTTGTAGAAGGCTACTGCCCAGGGAACAGAGGTGGAGTGTAATTGAAAGAGAAGCTTTTGCTGTGGTCTGGGCACTGAAGAAGCAAAGACCCTACTTATTTGAGTCTCACTTCCGGGTTCAGACAGACCACAGGTCCCTCAGATGGTTGATGCAGATGGGGGTGAGAATCCAAAACTGTTGAGGTGGTCCATCTCCCTACAGGGAATGGACTTTACGGTGGAACACCGCCCTGGCACAGAATATGCCAATGCTGACGGTCTGTCCAGATTCTTCCACCTTAGTGATAAGAACTCCCAAGAGGGCAGGTAGTTCTCCCCATCTTTCAGCTGGAGGGGACACGTGTTAGACTTGGCATCTTTGGCATGGTTTCCCCTGACTTTTTGCCTCTACCTACTGTATTTTTGATGCTGTGCTGGATTTCGTTTTTGCTGGCTTAGATGCTTTGGGCACTTTGCCACTGCTGATCAGTATCAAAGTGCAAGTGCTCCCTGTGTAAATTGTTGTTACAATTGATTCTCCATGATTTACATATTTTATTTACTGGTAAGCCCCTAGTAAAGTGCACTGAAGTGTGCCAGGGCCTGTAAATCAAATGCTATTAGTGGGCCTGCAGCACTGATTGTGCCACCCACATGAGTAGCTCTGAAAAGGTAACTCAGGCCTGCCATACAGTGTCTGTGCGCAGTTGTTAACTGGCATGTCAACTTGGCAAGTGCTTCCACTTGCCAGGCCCTAATCTTCCGTCTCTCACATGTAAGGCACCCCTATGGTAGGCCCAAGGTAACCCCTGGGCAGGGTGCAGTGTCTGTGAAAGTTAAGACATGTACTGGGGTGTGTGGCATGTCCTGATAGTGAAATAATAACAATTTTGTTTTTCACTATTGAAAGGCTATCTTGCCCCATAGGATAGAGTGGGAGTTTATTTATACCATCTTATAAATATAACTTCCCATTGGGACAAGATGGAGGAATAAAGTTTAGGCTCTCTGAACTCAGAATTTAATAACACACTTTTAGAAAGTAGGCATTTTCTTGTGTAACCATACTCTGTGCCTCTGACAGGTTGTATATTGACTGTCTGGTTTTGGAGTGACAGGGGCTGGGGATGTGCATTCACTGCAGACAGCCACTGGGGGGGTTAAGGTGTTCCTGGCCCTTCCTGGATGACTCAGAGCTGGGCTGAATAGACCCTGGCTGAATTTAGAGTAGTGGGAGGAGATTTTCTTGCACCTGAATAGGGCCTGTATCCCTTGCACAATGCTGTCTCTACCCCCTAAGGTCATGCGGCACCAGTGAGGACATAACTGGTTTGGACTGGGCTCAGAGACCCTTGCACAAAGAGAACAAAGACATTTTGGGGTAGAAGTATTAGACATAAAACCCCTGAACTTTAGACTACTTCTGGATTCAAGAGGAACCTTTGCCAAGGAGAAGAGCTGGAGAACCTGAGGAGAAGTACTGCCCCTTTGCTGTGTGCTGTCTGGGGTTGGCCTACAGTAGCTGTTTCTGACAAGGAAAGGACAAGGACTTTGCTGTGTGCTGTATCCCCCTGCTTGAGGAAGATTTCCAAGAGCTTGAGTAGAGCTTGCCTCCTGTTCTGAAGTCTCAGGGATACAAAGACTTCACCCCCAGCTCCCATGAACTTCCTTGCTGGGAGCTATGACCTGCCAAGAGGTGCCTGTGACTGTGTTGGGCCTCTGGAGGTTGTTCCTGCTGTTGGTAGCTGGAAAAGCAACGCAACTACAAGAAAATCAACGCATCGCTCTTCTTGCGGCTGCTTTTCTGACACAGCACCGCTGTGCGAGAAGAATCTCCAGGCATCGCTGCGCCGCTGCTGAAACATCGCCTGTCACCTGTCACCGCTGCAAGAACCGACGCATCGAGGGATCGTGGCTGAAGAAACTGACGCAGCGCCGCTCAACGCAGCCGCATCGACTGCCGGCGCATCCCAGATTTCCACGCATCATACCTGTGCTGCAAGTTTTCCATACGCATCACCCATGGACCAGAACCGTCTCGGAATCGACGCATCACTTCCCCCTACAGACCAGATTCGACGCATCACTTCTCCTGTGTGCAGCAGAACTGTCGCATCGCCTCCCCATGGTCTCAGGAACTGAAGCATCTCTTTGTTTTTCTACGCTTCCCATCTCTGCGGCTGTTTGGCCTTGTGAATTTTGTCGCACTACAGGTACTTTGAGAGAAATCACGCATCCATGGTTTTCTATTGGCCAAGTTGTTTGAAACCTTTTAAAAGTCATATTCTTATTACATGTATGTTGGATTTTTGTCTTTTTGGCCTTGTTAAGTTTAGATAAAGATACTTTATCTTTCTAAACTGGTGTGGTGTCGCTTTGTGGTGTTATCACTGTATTACTGTGTGTTTTGAGTACAAATACTTTACACATTGCCTTTGGGATAAGTCTGTCTGCTCGTGTCAAGCTACTCAGGGGTTGAGCATGGGTTATCTAAAGTGTGTATCCCCCTTACCCTGACTAGTGGCAAGGGTCCCTATTTGGAAAAAGGTACCTACCTCTGCCAACTAGAGACCCCCATTTCTAACAAGGACGATAAATAAGTAGCGATCCAGTGATAAGCACATAAAGAGATGTGTGAGGTCATGAGAGAGAGGTACAGGTTGCTGGGATAGATAGAGGAGTATTGACAGAATTGAGGTATGCTAAGTGAGGAAGAGAAAGCTGAGATAGGGAGGGATGGTAATCATACTGATATGCAGAGATAGGTAACAAATAAAGGTAAAGAGATAGGAGTGAGGCAGAAGAGGTGACTTTGCCCATGAATAAAACTGCTCTGTTTAAGGTGTACTTACTGGGTGGTTGCATGGTGTTTCTTTGGTTTGGGTGATTGCATATTATTAATAAGGAAACAAGGTAGTTTCACAGCAGAAGTTTATTTTGACCATCAGCTCCCCGTCCAGGCAACAACTGCCAGCTCTGGCATCCGTGAGTAACAACCTTCTGGAATAGAATGTCTAATGGGAGCAGTGTAGCTTTTTAACCCAATGTGATGCTAAACACTGAATTTTACCAAGGTGATCGCAAAATACATCAGGATTTTTTTTCGATCCATTTTTCTTCCTCACAAACGTCACTCACAGTAACAGCATTCAAGCACGAGGCCATTTACTCGTCTTTGGTTCTAACAGATTCAGGATGATTTGGAACAAGAATTATGTTGAGTTCACTTTGATCATACCAACCCAACAAATTTGAACCATTCTTCACCACATGAACATCAGCTTGGGTTTGATTATCCTGAAACTCAAGTACAGCTTTGAACTTTCCTACAACCTCAACTTTTTTACCACCATATGTAAACAATGTAATATATGATTGTTCTAAAAAATATTTGATGAAAGTTTCCAAAATCTGTGTCACCACTTAACATAAAAGGCGAACCATTAATCAGCCACAATATTGACCATGAGACCGTTGTCTGCTTGTTTGATAACAACAACATTCTCATCACAGACACGATATTCTTCACTCACATCAACACATATCCATCATCACCATCTTACACACACACAAACTCACCCCCATTGCCTTGATCTCTTGAGCAGAATTGTATTTCTTAGAACTGCCCATTTTACACATCCTAGAATAATGCCCTTTCGTACTGCACTTAACCCCTTCCATGCTCATGACGAGCTGGACTCGTCATGGCACACAGTGGTCGTGAGCTCATGACGAGTCCAGCTCGTCATGACTCCCTGCACAGGAAATCCCTCTGGTGCGGGCACCAGAGGGATTCCCTTTTCTTCTCTAAAGCCTCGGGAGCTGGGGAAGAGCTTCCCCAGCTCCTGAGGCCCCCCCCCTGGTTTCCCTGAAATGACGATCGGCGCGCACGTCGCGCTGATGTCATTTCAGTGAAACTGAAACTGAAATGAGCCAAGAGGCTCATTTCAGTTTCAGTTTCTACGTGCTCAGGGGCTATCTCAGCCCCTGAGCACGTAGAAACTCAGGAGAGGTATCGTTGGAAAGGGGAGAATCTCCCTTTCCAATGGTACCCCTCCCTAGTGGATCCCTGCTTGGGGATCACCCCAGGAAAGCGATCCCCAAGCAGGGATCCACCCACTAGGCACCAGGGAGGGGGGAGCGGCCCCTTGGGCAAGGGCCTTTGCTCCCCCCATAAAAATTGACATGATTAGTCTTTCTGCCCCCCTGGGGGTAGATGGGGGCAGTAGCCCCCAATCTGCCCCCCGGGGGGGTAGAAAGCCCACTAGACACCAGGGATTTTGTTCTGTGATATTTATTAGGGGTGGGGGCATCGGCATGCCCGTTTTGGGCAGCAAAATTAGTCTTTCTGCCCCCCCTGGGGGGCAGAAAGCCCACTATATACCAGGGATTTAAAACAAAATTATAGTTAGGGGTGGGGGCTGCCCAATATGGGCATGCCAATGCCCCCACCCCCCGCCGCAAAGGTACAGTCTTTCTGCCCCTCCTGGGGGGCAGAAAGACTAATTTTGCTGCCCAAAACGGGCATGCCGATGCCCCCACCCCTAATAAATATCACAGAACAAAATCCCTGGTGTCTAGTGGGCTTTCTACCCCCCCGGGGGGCAGATTGGGGGCTACTGCCCCCATCTACCCACAGGGGGCAGAAAGCCCACTAGATACCAGGGATTTTTATTATTATAATTTGGGGTAGGGGCTGCCCAATATGGGCATGCCAATGCCCCCACCCCCGACGCAAAGGGGGCAACTTTACCACACAAAAATGTGTGAAAAAAGTGATTTTTTCAGCCAAATTTCAGGTTTGCAGGGGATTCTGGGTAAGAAAACGTTGGTGGATCCACGCAAGCCATACCTCCCTGGAATCCCCCGGGTGTCTGCTTTTCAGAAATGTGTGGGTTTGGTAGGTTTCCCTAGGTGGCCGCCGAGCCCCGGGCTAAAACATCATGGGACCCCCCCTTGCAAAACCAGGTCGTTTTGTGATAGGCCATTTTGAGGTCGCCTCAATACGTTGTGGGCCCTTGCCTGTAGCGGGTACTTGGGCCTCCCACCCGAGTGAGGAACCATTTTTTTCGGGAGACCTGGGGGAACGCTGGGTGGTAGGAAATTTGTGTCAGCCCTGTGATGCCACAACTTTACCACACAAAAATGTGTGAAAAAAGTGATTTTTTTTCAGCCAAATTTCAGGTTTGCAGGGGATTCTGGGTAAGAAATCATTGGGGGATCCATGCAAGCCATACCTCCCTGGAATCCCCCGGGTGTCTACTTTTCAGAAATGTGTGGGTTTGGTAGGTTTTCATAGGTGTCCGCCGAGCCCCGGGCTAACATGTCATGGGACCCCCCTTGCAAAACCATGTCATTTTGTGATAGGCCATTTTGAGGTCGCCTCAATACGTTGTGGGCCCTTGCCTGTCGCGGGTACTTGGGCCTCCCACCCGAGTGAGGCACCATTTGTATCGGGAGACCTGGGGGAATGCTGGGTTGTAGGAAATTTGTGTCAGCCCCGTGATGCCACAACTTTACCACACAAAAATGTGTGAAAAAAGTGATTTTTTCAGCCAAATTTCAGGTTTGCAGGGGATTCTGGGTAAGAAAAACATTGGGGGAGCCACGCAAGCCATACCTCCCTGAAATCCCCCGGGTGTCTACTTTTCAGAAATGTGTGGGTTTGGTAGGTTTCCCTAGGTGGCCACCGAGCCCCGGGCTAAAACGTCATGGGAACCCCCTTGCAAAACCAGGTCGTTTTGTGATAGGCCATTTTGAGGTCGCCTCAATACGTTGTGGGCCTCTGCCTGTCACGGGTACTTGGGCCTCCCACCCGAGTGAGGCACCATGTTTATCGGGAGACCTGGGCGAACGCTGGGTGGTAGGAAATTTGTGTCAGCCCCGTGATGCCACAACTTTACCACACAAAAATGTGTGAAAAAAGTGTTTTTTTCAGGCAAAGTTCAGGTTTGCAGGGGATTCTGGGTAAGAAAACGTTGGGGGATCCACGCAAGCCATACCTCCCTGGAATCCCCCGGGTGTCTACTTTTCAGAAATGTGTGGGTTTGGTAGGTTTCCCTAGGTGGCCGCCGAGTCCCGGGCTAAAACGTCATGGGACCCCCCTTGCAAAACCAGGTCGTTTTGTGATAGGCCATTTTGAGGTACTTGGACCTCCCACCCGAGTGAGGCACCATTTTTATCGGGAGACCTGGGGGAACGCTGGGTGGTAGGAAATTTGTGTCAGCCCCATGATGCCACAACTTTACCACACAAAAATGTGTGAAAAAAGGGATTTTTTCAGCAAAATGTCAGGTTTGCAGGGGATTCTGTGTAAGAAAACGTTAGGGGGATCCACGCAAGCCATACCTCCCTGGAATCCCCCGGGTGTCTACTTTTCAGAAATGTGTGGGTTTGGTAGGTTTCCCTAGGTGGCCGCCGAGCCCCGGGCCAAAACATCATGGGACCCGCCTTGCAAAACCAGGTCATTTTGTGATAGGCCTTTTTGAGGTCGCCTAAATACGTTGTGGGCCCTTGCCTGTCGCGGGTACTTGGGCCTCCCACCCGAGTGAGGTACCATTTTTATCGGGAGACATGGGGGAACGCTGGGTGGTAGGAAATTTGTGTCAGCCCCGTGATGTCACAACTTTACCACACAAAAATGTGTGAAAAAAGGGATTTTTTCAGCCAAATGTCAGGTTTGCAGGGGATTCTGGGTAAGAAACCTTTGGGGGATCCACGCAAGCCATACCTCCCTGGAATCCCCCGGGTGTCTACTTTTCAGAAATGTGTGGGTTTGGTAGGTTTCTCTAGGTGGCCGCCGAGCCCCGAGCCAAAACGTCATGGGACCCCTCTTGCAAAACCAGGTCGTTTTGTGATAGGCCATTTTGAGGTTGCCTCAATATGTTGTGGGCCCTTGCCTGTCGCGGGTACTTGGGCCTCCCACCCGAGTGAGGCACCATTTTTATCGGGAGATCTGGGGGAACGCTGGGTGGTAGCAAATTTGTGTCAGCCCCATGATGCCACAACTTTACCACACAAAAATGTGTGAAAAAAGGGATTTTTTCAGCAAAATGTCAGGTTTGCAGGGGATTCTGGGTAAGAAAACGTTGGGGGATCCACGCAAGCCATACCTCCATGGAATACCCCGGGTGTCTACTTTTCAGAAATGTGTGGGTTTGGTGGGTTTCCCTAGGTGGCCGCTGAGCCCCGGGCCAAAACATCATGGGGCCCCCCTTGCAAAACCAGGTCGTTTTGTGATAGGCCATTTTGAGGTCGCCTCAATACGTTGTGGGCCCTTGCCTGTCGTGGGTACTTGGGCCTCCCACCCGAGTGAGGCACCATTTTTATCGGGAGACCTGGGGGAACGCTGGGTGGTAGGAAATTTGTGTCAGCCACGTGATGCCACAACTTTACCTCACAAAAATGTGTGAAAAAAGTGATTTTTTCAGCAAAATGTCAGGTTTGCAGGGGATTCTGGGTAAGAAAATGTTGGGGGATCCACGCAAGCCATACCTCCCTGGAATCCCCCGTGTGTCTACTTTTCAGAAATGTGTGGGTTTGGTAGGTTTCCCTAGGTGGCCGCCGAGACCCGGGCCAAAACGTCATGGGACCCCCCTTGCAAAACCAGGTCGTTTTGTGATAGGCCATTTTGAGGTCGCCTCAATACGTTGTGGGCCCTTGCTTGTCGCGGGTACTTGGGCCTCCCACCCGAGTAAGGCACCATTTTTTGGGGAAGACCTTGGGGAACGCGGGGTGGGTGGAATTTTTTGTTTTTTTGCCAATTTTTTAGGTTTGCAAGGGATTCTGGGTAACAGAACCTGGTGAGAGCCAGTCAAGTCACCCCATCCTGGATTCCCCTGGGTGTCTACTTTTCAAAAATGTATAGGTTTGCTAGGTTTCCCTAAGTGCCGGCAGAGCTAGGGTTCAAAAACTACAGCTAGGCACTTTGCAAAAAAATGGTCATTTTTCACTGTGAAAATGTGGTGCGTCCACGTTGCGTTTTGCTCTGCTTCCTGTCGCGGGCACTAGGCCTACCCACACAAGTGAGGTACCATTTTTTTCGGAAGACCTTGGGGAAAGCGGGGTGCATGGAATTTTGTGGATCCACACAGATTCCAGAACTTTCCACCACAGAAAAGTGAGGAAAATGTGTTTTCTTTGCCAATTTTTTAGGTTTGCAAGGGATTCTGGGTAACAGAACCTGGTGAGAGCCAGTCAAGTCACCCCATACTGGATTCCCCTGGGTGTCTACTTTTCAAAAATGTATAGGTTTGCTAGGTTTCCCTAAGTGCCGGCAGAGCTAGGGTTCAAAAACTACAGCTAGGCACTTTGCAAAAAAAGTCATTTTTCACTGTGAAAATGTGGTGCGTCCACATTGCGTTTTGTGCTGCTTCCTGTCGCGGGCACTAGGCCTACCCACACAAGTGAGGTTCCATTTTTTTCGGAAGACCTTGGGGAACGCGGGGTGGGTGGAATTTTGTGGATCCACGCAGATTCCAGAACTTTCCACCACAGAAAAGTGAGGAAAATGTGTTTTTTTTGCCAATTGTTTAGGTTTGCAAGGGATTCTGGGTAACAGAACCTGGTGAGAGCCAGTCAAGTCACCCCATCCTGGATTCCCCTGGGTGTCTACTTTTCAAAAATGTATAGGTTTGCTAGGTTTTCCTAAGTGCCGGCAGAGCTAGGGTTCAAAAACTACAGCTAGGCACTTTGCAAAAAAAGGGTCAGTTTTCACTGTGAAAATGTGGTGCGTCCAAGTTGCGTTTTGCGCTGCTTCCTGTCGCGGGCACTAGGCCTACCCACATAAGTGAGCTACCATTTTTTTCAGAAGACCTTGGGGAACGCAGGGTGGGTGGAATTTTGTGGATCCACACAGATTCCAGAACTTTCCACCACAGAAAAATGAGGAAAATGTGTTTTTTTGCCAATTATTTAGGTTTGCAAGGGATTCTGGGTAACAGAACCTGGTGAGAGTCAGTCAAGTCACCCCATCCTGGATTCCCCTGGGTGTCTACTTTTCAAAAATGTATAGGTTTGCTAGGTTTCCCTAAGTGCCGGCAGAGCTAGGGTTCAAAAACTACAGCTAGGCACTTTGCAAAAAAGGGTCATTTTTCACTGTGAAAATGTGGTGCGTCCATGTTGCGTTTTGCGCTGCTTCCTGTCACGGGCACTAGGCCTACCCACATAAGTGAGGTACCATTTTTTTCGGAAGACCTTGGGGAACGCGGGGTGGGTGGAATTTTGTGGATCCACGCAGATTCCAGAACTTTCCACCACAGAAAAGTGAGGAAAATGTGTTTTTTTTGCCAATTTTTTAGGTTTGCAAGGTATTCTGGGTAACAGAACCTGGTGAGAGCCAGTCAAGTCACCCCATCCTGGATTCCCCTGCATGTCTACTTTAAAAAAATGTATAGGTTTGCTAGGTTTCCCTAAGTGCCGGCAAAGCTAGGGTTCAAAAACTACAGCTAGGCACTTTGCAAAAAAAGGGTCATTTTTCACTGTGAAAATGTGGTGCGTCCACGTTGCGTTTTGCGCTGCTTCCTGTCGCGGGCACTAGGCCCACCCACAGAAGTGAGGTACCATTTTTTTGGAAGACCTTGGGAAACGCAGGGTGGGTGGAATTTTGTGGATCCACGCAGATTCCAGAACTTTCCACCACAGAAAAGTGAGGAAAATGTGTTTTTTTTGCCAATTTTTTAGGTTTGCAAGGGATTCTGGGTAACAGAACCTGGTGAGAGCCAGTCAAGTCACCCCATCCTTAATTCCCCTGGGTGTCTAGTTTTCAAAAATGTATAGGTTTTCTAGGTTTCCCTAAGTGTCCGCAGAGCTAGGGTTCAAAAACTACAGCTAGGCACTTTGCAAAAAAAGGGTAATTTTTCATTGTGAAAATGTGGTACGTCCACGTTGCATTTTGACCCATTTCCTGTTGTGGGCACAAGGCCTACCCACACAAGTGAGGTACCATTTTTATCGGGAGACTTAGGGTAACACAGAATTGTAGAGCAACTGTTATTACCTATTGACTTTCGAAGCATTTCTGCCTTCCAAATGAAAGACAATGTGTAAAAAATAAGTCATTTTGAAAAATGACCTATAATTCTCATGCTAGTATGGGTACTCCCAATTTCGGAAATGTGCAAGTATCTACTGTTTCTAAAATCTACATTTTGTTCCCATTTCATAAATACATAGGTGTCTTTCATAACAATTTTTCCATGTATACATTTTCCCAAAATAATTGCTATATACCCGGTACATAATAAAAAACCATTGCAAGATGCTGCTCAGTTATTGGCTCTGGGTTCGTCGGGGTCTTGGTGAACCTACAAGTCCTATATATCCCCACAACCAGAAAGGTCCAGCGGATATAACGGTATATTGCTTTCAAATAGCTGTCATAATTAGAAGAAGTTACAGGTGAAAACGTTGACACAAATGGCGGTTTTTTCAACTAATTTTCAATTTTTCCTTTATTTAACTGTTAGTTTCTATAAGGAAAACTTTAAGGATCTACTCAAATGACCCCTTGCTGAATTCAGAATTTTGTCTACTTTTCACAAATGTATGGCTTTCCAGGATCCATTATTGGTTTCATACCCATTTCTACCATTAACTGGAAGGAGGTTGAAAGCACAAAAAATAGCAAAAATAGGCTATGTCCCAGAAAAATGCCAAAACTGTGTAAAAAAAGTTGGTTTTCTGACAAAAGTCTGCTTGTCCCTGAAAGCTGGGAAGATGGTGATTTCAGCACCATAACCCCTTTTTTGATGCCATTTGCATGGAAAAAACAACACGCTTTCATCTGTAGCCCTTTTTTCGCATTTTTCACCAAAAAAACAAAATGTTGCTGTATTTTGGCTAATTTCTGGGTCCCCTCCAGGGGAATCCACAAACCCTGGGTACCTTTACAATCCCCATGATGTTAGAAAAAAAGGACGCAAATTTGGCGTGGATACCTTATGTGGTCAAAAAGTTACAGGGGCCTAAGCGCGCACTACCCCAAATAGCCAAAAAAAGGCTTAGCACAGGGGGGGAAAAGGCCTAGCAGCGAAGGGGTTAAAACAGACCTAATTTACTGCTGGACACTATTTATATTTTCCTACTTGTGTCTTGCTACCTCAACGGAAGCAAATAATATCCATATTCGCATTGGAAGATGCTACCATAGATGGTTTCTTGAGCTGCTTGGATGGACTTTTTACCACAAAATAAAATTTATCATCATTGGGTTTATAAACTGCTTTCATATCCCTGGAAACAGAATTCGAATGAACAACAGAAAGTTCCTTCATACATAGTTCATATAGTTCAATACTTTTGGCTAATGTGATGGCTTACTCCAAAC
This sequence comes from Calotriton arnoldi, assembly GCA_963921515.1. Classification (NCBI taxonomy): domain Eukaryota; kingdom Metazoa; phylum Chordata; class Amphibia; order Caudata; family Salamandridae; genus Calotriton; species Calotriton arnoldi. The sequence goes on along the minus strand of CAWUFW010009684.1, from coordinate 513,083 downwards.
TAGGATCTTCAGTAGATAGTAATCTTTGCTGGATTCATTTGTTGCACATCTTCTCTATTAATTGATCACAAATGATCTCATCTTTCAAATCCCTTTAGTTGCAGTTTACAGCTAAGGTACACAATGCTGCCTCAAAATTGGATCACCCAGAAAACTGCTCACGTCGCAAAAATCTATGTCTTTCAAACACAACATTATAGGGCATATGTACGAGGAAGTGGTGGAGTGAGGCGTTAGCCATCATGGCTTAACGCCTCACTCTGCCACTTCAGAAACGCAAGGCTGCACCATATTTGCAAGGATATGGTTCAGCCTTGTGTTTCCTCCTGCACTAGAGCTACACTTAGCAGTGTAGCACCAACGCAGGCACCCTTACACCATAGTGCTCCTGCAATTCAGGGGTAACCCAAGTGTACTGTAACAGTAAGTCACACACCCATCACAGCAACATTTTTGTAAATCAGGTACATAGCATTTAGTGAAAATATAGGACTTTGGTTGCAGTTTTAGAACAATTAGCGTTCTGTAGCCTCCAGAGGTCTGACCATTTCTTTGAGAGTAAACCCCTGCTTGAAATTGCCCTTGCCCAGAAAAAGGGATGTTGGTTGTAATTAATTTCTTCTAGGTATATGTCTATGAATCAATTTGAGAGATCCCAAGATTAGTCTAGTGCTGTCTATAACTACAAAGTGCCTCTGTTATTCACTTTACCTTTTAGGTCTAGTTAGTCCTATCTTCAACAGACATACAGCACGCTGTTGCACAGTAGTGGATTTATTTACAGATGTTCTACACAAACTGGTTGAGGCAACAGAACACCGCCCCTACCATCCTAGTGCTTAATAGTTTTGTTCAATTACCATAGTGCATGAATCCAGAAGGCCAGTCCTCCTAACCTTCCACACAGGAAAAACTCCATTATCAATTGAGGACTAAGTGACCCAGCACTACTATTTTTGCCATTTATAACAATATGAATCAATCTAGTACAGACTAACACAGTTATTTTCCATAATGCACAGACTCCATTGTATTTGTACTTAACAGTGAGATTGCTTTATTCATAATCTTCTTTTTTTTCTTTCTTTTTTTTTTCTTTGAGTGTAACCTGAGTGTAGCCAACATGTTTTGTCCAAAACGACTTCTTCAGGGCTACAAATCACAAAAATTTGAAATTCAACACCAAAACACATGAGAAAAAAGGCAAGAGAGAAAAATGTTTTGTATATTAAATGTGCAATAAAACATAATTCTATAACAATACAATGTCTTAAACAGATGATAAGTATCTCCACATTTGACATGTTTCACTGTGCATATTAAAACATCATTGCATCCTTCTATTTGTAGCAAAGACTCCTTGTGTCCATCATGAGACTAATATTCATAACAGTATCAAAAGCAATTTGCACAACATTTGTCACCTTTAGTATATTCTACTACTATTAGTTTCTTATTTAGGAACCTTGTAAACTCTTAGCTAACCTAGAGGATTATTACAGATGTGTACATAGGCAATTTGAAAGTAGCAGTTCTTGCGGCAACAAACCCAACATTGTTTGAGTCCAACGGATGTCCAGACAGAGTCAATAGAGGATACATGTCATGTGACATGTCGAGGTGAGTATTCCAGTGAGGAGGAGGTCCAAATTGCCGTAAGGGAAGGTAGGCCTCATCAGCAGTCCACAAATGGATCAGATTAACAGGTGGTATAGAAAAGTGCCTCTTTTGACATTCTTAGCCCCCACTTTTTGCCTGAAGTCTGACGTAATTTCGAACTGTAAATGCATTGGGTCCCTGCTAACCATGTTTCCAGTGCCATATCTCTTTCCCCATGCTGTACCATGATTGGCACAACTTCATTTACCCCTGTAAATCCCTAGTCAGTGGTACCCCTGGTACTTAGGGCATGGGTACTGAAGAGGGTCCTCTGGGGCTGCAGCACTGTTGTGCCACCACAGGGACCCCACACCATGGCAATGCACTCTGCCATTGCAAGCTGAATGTCTTGGTGCAGAGAAATCTGAAAGTCGACATGATCACACAGCCCTGTGTGCCATGCCTACCATACACTGCATGGGATATAGGTAAGTCACCCCTACTGCAGGCCTTTAGCCCTAAGCAGGGTGCACAATATCTTATGTGAGGGCAAAGAAGCATGAGCAGGTATGCCCTACAATGTCCAGTCTATTCTGAGATATTATAAGTGCACAGGGAATCAATAAAGAGTACATGAGCTGGATACTTGTCAACACAAGTTTCCTAGCTTCATAATGGCTTCACTGATTCCTAAGGTGTTTGGTACCAAACATCCTGTCTTAATACATCCTCACTGATGCCAGTGTTGGATGTATTAATAAATTCACACAGGAGACCCTTTTAGAGGATCCCCTGAAAACCTACCAGGCACTGTTGTGGTTCCTGACTTGTTTTCGCCAGCTTGCCACTACCAGACATGTTTCTGACCTCTTGGGGTAAGAGCCAGCATTCTCAGAGGACAAACCCAAAGTCTACTCTGGGCGCAGGTGCTTCACACCCCCTCCAGGATGGGATGGCCTTCCTGTGTGGGAAACTTCAAAGGCAATACCACCCTTAAAATTCAACCCAGAAACCTCAAGATAGTGGGGGAGGCCAAGCCCCCTTTCCTGCTCCACTTTTGGTGGGAAGAAAGGCAGAAAAATTAGTTAGATTAGGGGAGAGTCCCCACACAGCCAACGCCACCCCTAGAGCCAGGCAGGCGATGTGAACCCTCTCCTGAAATTCCACCATCTTGAGATGGAGAGAAAACCTCCTTTCAGGGCTAGGGTAGCACCTCTTCTCACTGGAAGTGGTCACTAAAGGGTTTAAACACCGTAAAGGTAAGTAGCCCATTGGCTACTACCCGTCTCCCCTTGCAAGCCCCTAAAGTCATTATTTAGGTGGCACCCCGAGACCTGAACATCAGATTCAACAGACAAGAGAAGACCAAGGCAAAGTAGAACCGCTGCTTGAGAACTGAAGCCCTGCTGCAGAAGAAAAAGATGCCAAACCCTGCCTGATGCTCCCAGGACTCTACAATCACTGCTGCTGTGACATCCTGATAGGACTCCAAGAACCCCAGAGCATCTCCAGCCTTCAAGCAATCATGGTGAAGCTCCCTTGGAGTGAAGGTATCACTCCCCTGCACACCGCAGGCACTGATCCCGTAAAGTTTGGTTTGTCGACATGTTGCTCCCCAATGACCTCAATGCAGCATCAAAGCGAGAAAAGATACAACAGCTCTGGAGAGTCAGATCTGGCTCCCTACCAAGTTTGGAGACAACAGGACCTAACAGAGCTGGGGCGTACCAATACTAGTGGTACCAGACCCCCAACAGCAAAAACTAAGAAGACCCCCGAAGCACCAGAAGAATGCACCCATAGAGGGACGTCAAGACACCCAAAACCCATTTCCTGAGTGTCCCACCTGCCCGAAGATCGCCTCTCCAAGTTGTTTGCTCCTGACTGCGAGGACCTCAAGATGCATGACGCCCAGCTGACCTGTTCGCTCTGCACCGGGCACCACCGGCCCCAGCACCAACCAACCAGTCCTGCTCTTGTGGTCCCCAGTGACATCCTCCCTCTAAGGAGACCCACCGGACTTATCTGTAAGTCCCTCTGTGCAGTGCTTTTGCAAGTGGCCCCCTTCGACTTTGCGCACCAGCTTCCAAGACCTCAGCCCCTCAGCCCCCAGCCGATCCAGGACGCTCCCGAACTTCTCCTGCTGGAACTTTTGAGCTGGTCCCAACTTCGACCTAAAAGAGAAGGTGAACTTTGTGAAAGCTTTGCCTAAATTTCTAAGCATTTTTCTGCTTCATCCCTATTGTTTCTTATAGAGTGTAATTGCACATAGAAGTGATATATTTATCGAACTTTGCAAAATCGTATATGCAAAATACTTACCTTAGAACTGTGTTCTTGGTCTTAAAAATCATATAAAAATCGATGTTATTTTTACAAATTGGTCTCACATTTATTTTTGAGTCTGTCTCATTTATTGCCTATGTGAGCATAAAAAATGCTTAACACTACCCTCTGATAAGCCTAACTGCTCTGCCACACTACCACAAAAGATAGTTAGAATTATCTACTTTTACCTCTTCATGCCTTTTAGGGATTTATAGCACTCTCTACCTAGAGTACTACATTTTAGTACCCTGCACAGAGAGGAGGTTTCCTGCATTGGTGGCTCAGTGGTGGGGTACATGACTTTGCATTTGCTGGACCACTTTGACAATAAGTGACCACACGAGTAAATACAAAAATTGTCTCTAGATGGTCTAATTTTTGATTGGTCTATTTTTTCTAAATTTCTAAAATTAACTGATACGACCTTGGTGAAGTCTCTGCAACTAAGTGGTTAGAAAAGGCTGTGCTTTAGTTAGGACAAAAGTATTCAGTGATAGTTATTTTTTATACCTTCCTAAAATGGTCTCAACTTTAGTAAAACAATGCCTGATTCTGATAGCCAGGCTCAGGAGCTCCCTTGCTTGGACCTGAACCCTGCTAAAATGAGGGCCCTCTGTAAGGGCTATGAAATCAACACAGGCAAAGTCCCAAAAAGGACTTTCTCAGAGAACTGATCGCTCAGTTTGAGTAAGGTCACCTAGTGCTGGTTGACCAGTCTGGGGAGGAAGAAAATACCAATGAAGATGATGCTGAGGAAAGACCTGAGTCAGTCCCCGCCCAGCCCAGCTGAGACCTCCTCAGATAAGGCCCTCATGCTAGCAAGATTGAGCAGGAGATTGAACATAGAGGCTCTGCTCTTGGATCTAGAAAAGCAAGGAACAAGATGGGCCTAGAACCTATCTCTTGTGGCAGCATACAAGTAATTATGGAGTCTGGAAGTTCCTATGACTCAAAACTCCCCAAAGGGATTGTCCCTCACTATTTAAAAGGCGATGACATCATCAAATGGTTTACTGCATTTAAGAGAGCCTGTATTGGGCGAAAGGTAGCTAGACTAACTTGGGCTCCTCTCTTGTGTGAACTGTTTTTGGGGAAATGCAGGGATAGACTCCTGACAATACCTGAAAATGATGCTAAGTCTTATGACCTCATGAAGGGTATCCTGATTGAGGGCTTTGGACTCACCACTGAACGGTGTAGAATAAGATTTAGGGAGACTCAAAAAATCCAGAGTCAGTCCTGTGTAGAATTCATTGACTTTTCAGTAAAAACACTAGATGATTGGTTAATAGGTAACAGTGTGAATCACTATGAAGAGATTTACAATGTAATCATAAAGAACATCTTTAAAGTAATTGTTACAATGAGAAGTTACATTAGCATCGTGTAGACCTACGTCCACGTTCTCCTCTTGAGTTGAGGAAGAAGGCAGACCACTGAGTCAAAACAACAGTGATTAAGACTAACACTGGTGGGGGAGACCAAAGAAAGAGGTCAAAAAGCACCACCAAGGGAAAGGTAGTGATCAGAAAGGGAAAACCAAAAACGTGTCTTCTTAAGGCTCCCAAAAACCTGTTCAGGAGGGTGAGCCCAGAGACTTGTCCCAGCCCAAGGGAGGGTGCAAGGGTACGAACTGGGATCCAAAAAAGGATTGGTGTCATAACTGTAGGTCACTTGGACATTGAACTGGAGATTCTGACTGTAAAAACAAACCAAATGCCTCTAGTCCACCTGCAGTAAATGCAGTAACCGATCTCCAGATGACATCTCAGGTGAGCACTGACCATGTCAGAGAGCTCACGGAGGCAACTCTTACAGGGAATATGGACCAGCTAGCATAGCTCTCTGGCCCAATAACATGTGAAAATAGAGACAACATCCTATTAATAATGGGGTTGGGGTAGAAGGCCTGAGAGGCACTGGTGCCAGCATCACCATGGTGATTGTGCAACTGGTGTCCTCAGAACAGTATCTGCCTGGAAGGACCTATCCAGTCACCAATGCTGACAATGTGACAAAAACCCATCCCATGGCGATGGTGTCCTCTGACTGGGAAGGGTTACTGGAAAAAAGGAAGTCACAGTCTCTTCATCAAAACCAGTTGATTGTTTCTTTGGCAATGATTTGGAGTCCTCAGCCTGGGCTGAGGTAGAACTGACAATCCATGTAAAAATGCTTGGAATCCCACACTGGTTGTGAAACTGAGCTTCAGTACATGGAGCCTTACCAGGCTGAGCTTTTGGGCCCAGGGAGACCATCTTGGGAAGAGCTGTTCCAGGGGCAGAGGACCTGCCCCACTCTTGAAAGCCTGCGACAGCAAGCTGCTGCACAGGAAGGTGGTGATGTCAGTGGTTCCCACTGGAGCTACTGGGAGGAGGGAATCCTTTACACTGAGGCCATAAACCCTAAACCTGCAGCCACTAGGAGAGTGGTAGTGCCTCAGGCGTTTAGGGAATTCCTCCTCACTTTGGCCCATGACATCCTTCTAGCCAGACACCTTGGTCAAACATGGAGTAGGCTTGTCAGCCACTTCTACTGGTCAGCAATGCAACAGAAGGTGAAGGAATTTTGTAACTCCTGCCTCACCTTTTAAGCCAGTGGCAAGACCGGCAGGCACCCAAAGGCAACTTTAATTCTACTTCTAGTGGTTGGGGTTCTCTTTGAGAGGGTAGGGATTGACATTGTTGTTCCCCTTGACCCTCTTACAGTCTCAGGGAACAGATATATTCTGGTGGTAGTGTATCATGCTACCAGGTATCCTGAAGCTATTCCCCTTAGGATTACATCTGCCCCTGCCATGGCTAGGGCCCTCATTGGTATATTTATCAGAGTGGGCTTCCCAAAGGAGGTGGTATCAGATAGAGGTACATGTCTGGTTACCTAAAACACATGAGGAAGGAGTGTGGAGTGAACTATAGGTTCACTACCACATAGCATACACTGTTTAATGGTCTTGTCAATAAATTCAATGAGACCCTGAAGGGTATGATTTGGTGGACTCACTGTAAAACTCAGCAGGAGATGCCTGCATTTTGCCTACAGGGAAGTACACTAGAAGGGAGTGGCATTCTTCCCATTTGAACTTTTGTTTGGTCATCCTATAAGGTGGCCATTGTGCCTTGTGGATGAGGGATGGGAAAAACCTCTCATTGAACCAAAACAGGACATAGCAGACTATGTACTGGGCCTCTGCTCCAGGATGGCTGAATACATGGAGAAAGCAAACCAAAACCTTTCGGCCAGCCAAGAGCTCCAGAAGCAATGGTGTGACCAAAAGCCTGCTGTGGTGGAGTTCCAACCAGGGCGGAAGGTGTGGGTTTTGGAGCCTGTGGATCTAAGAGTCCTTCAAAATAAGTGGAGTGGGCCCTGCCCTATCCTAGAAAGAAAAGGGGTGGTCACCTATCCGGTGGACCTTTGCTCTTGCAGGAACCCCAAGAGAAACATCCATGTGAACCGCCTTAAACACTATTACGACAGGGCAGATGTGACCATGCTCATGGTTACAGATGAGGATCAGGAAGCAGAGAGTGAACCTCTCTCTGACCGTCTGTCCAACAACGCCAAAAATGGGTCACTGGAAGTAATGGTCTGGTCAGACACCCTCACTACCCAACAGCATATTGATTGCAGGTAAGTCCTAAATTAGTTTGCTGAACTCTTCTCTTTGACCCCTGGTCAGACTAGATAGTATAACCATGATGTGGACACTGGCGAAAGGCTACCTGTCAAAAAACAAAATCTACAGATAGACTGATCATGTGAAAGAGAGCATTAAAGCTGAAGTAAGCAAGATGTTGGAATTCGGAGTCACAGAGCCATCTGAGAGCCCCAGGGCCAGCCCAGTGATGTTAGTCCCCAAACCTCATAAAGAGAGGAGATTCTGTGTGGACTATAGGGACCTCAATGCAGTGACCAAGCTGATGCATAACCAATTCTAAGGGCAAATGAATTATTTGACAGGCTGGGAGAAGTCAAATATCTGAGCACCATTGATCTCACATCTGGGCACTGACCGATAGGTCTGACTCCAGAAGCAAAAGAGAGACTTGCATTTTCAACCCCAGATGGGCACTATCTGTTTACTGTGATGCCTGTTGGGCTGAAAAATGCACCTGCCACTTTTCAAAAGTTGGTGAACAAAGTTCTTGCTGGCTTGGAATCCTATGGTGCAGCTTATCTACATGATATTGCTGTATTTAGCGCCACCTGGCAGGATCACCTGATCCACCTTGGGAAAGTATTAGAGGCTCTGAGAAATGAAGGCCTCACTATCAAGGCAAGCAGGTACCAGGTAGGGCAGAGGAAAGCTGTATACTTGGGCCACCTTGTTGGTCGAGGCCATGTTCAACCGCTACAACCCAAGATCCAGACCATTCTGGACTGGGTGGCCCCAACAACCCAGACTCAAGTCAGGTCCCTCCTTGGCTTGGCTTGGCACTACAGGGGGTTTAGGAAGGATTATGGCACCATTGTGACACCCCTCACAGAACTGACCTCCAAAAGAATCGCCAACAAGGTGAACTGGACAGTGAGCTGTCAAAAGTCTTTTGATACTCTGAAGGAAGCAATGTGCTCTGCACCTGTTCTGAAAGCTCCAGATTATGCAAAGCAATTCATTGTGCAGACTGATGCCTCTGAACATGGGGTAGGAGTGGTCCTATACCAAATAAATGACCATGGTCAAGACCAGCCTATGGCTTTAATCAGTAGAAGATTACTCCCCAGGAAACAGCGTTGCAGTGCCATTGAGAGGGAAGCCTTTGTTGTGGACTGGTCCCTGAAGAAGCTGAGGCCATACCAGTTTGCCTCTCACTTCATTGTTCAAACTGACCACAGGCCTCTCAGATGGTTAATGCAGATGAAAGGTGAAAATCCCAAACTGCTGGGGTGGTCCATATCCCTACAGGAATGGACTTTAAAGTGGAACCCAGACCTGGGACTGCCCATGCTAATGCAGATGGACTTTCCATGTTCTGCCACTAAGACAATGAATATATATTCTTTTCCACTGAAAAAAACCAAAGGTTACATGGACGTTATAGTTAGGCTCAGACTTCACTCGTACAAAACCATTGACATTCAGCAGTTATAGTTACCAGAGCTAACTATAAATTATGCCCCCGCAATGCACTGCTTATGACCTCACATATTACATCATGCATGACATGGTCAGTGACATCATTGATGACATCACTGATGACATCTCAATTTACATCACTAATGATATCATCCAGTGATTGTGAGTGTTTTCTAAAAGTTTATGAGTGTTGAACATATATACCAAGCTACTACATAAGTTAGATTAATAAACTTTGTATACTAGTAATGATTGATACTATTTCTAACATATATTATGTGAGTGGTTGTGTGAATGCCTGAATCTGTGTGTGAGTGGGTGTCTGAGTGGCTATATGTGTATGTGAGTGGGTGTTAGAGGGGCTGTATGATTGAATAGGTGGTATAGGTGGGTATGTGAGTAGCTGTGTGGCTATCTGTATCAGTGTGGGAGTCTGGTTGGCTGTATGTGTGTGTGAGTGGGTGTATGAATGGTTGTCTGGGTAAATAAGTGGGTGAGTGAGTGGCTGTACGGATGTCTGAGTGACTGTGTGAGTGGCTCAATGGCTGGGTGACTGGGTGTGTGAGTGGCTGTATGGGTAAGTGAGTGGCTGTGTGAATGGCTCTATGGATGGGTGAATGGGTGTGCAAGTGGCTGTATGGATGGATGAGTAGGTGTATGAGTGGCTGTACGGGTGAGTGCCTAGCTGTTTGAATGGGTGTTTGGTTAAGTGAGCTGATGTGTGAGTGGCTCTATTGGAGAGTGAGTATCTATGTGAGTGGCAGCATGGTTGAGTGAGCAAGTATATATGTGTGGGTCTTTGAGTGGGTGTGTTAGTAGTTGTATGGGTGAATGAATGGCTATATTGAGAATCTGTATTGATAAGTGACTGGCTGTACAACTGACTGCATGGTTGAATAAGTGTGTGTGTGTGAGTAGATGTATGGGTGAGTGTGTAGCTGTGTGAGTTGCTGTATGGGTCAATAAGTGGTTGTGTGAGTAGCTTTGTGAGTGAGTCAGTGCTTGTGTGAGTGGCTGTACGAGTAGGTAAGTGAGTGTTTGAGTGTTCGTATGGATATCTGAGTGTGTGTCTGAGTGTTTTTATGGGTCTGTGGTTCGGTATGTTAGTGAATGTGTGAGTGAGTGTATAAGAGGTTGTATGGTGGTGTGAGTGGGTGATGTCCTCAGTGATGTCATTTGAGATGTTATCAGTGATGCCATTGGTGATGTCATCAGTGATGTCACTGACCATGTCATGAGTGAAGTAATATGTGCGATCATAAGCAGTGCACTGTGGGTGCGTAAGTTCTAGTTAGCTCAGGTAACCATTACTGATAAATTTCAGTGGTTTTGTAGAAGTGAAATCTGAGCTTAATTATAACGTCCATGTAACCTTTGCTTTTTTCAGTAAATTTCTTTGTTTTTAAAAATTACTGTAAAAATGTGGAGTGTCCATGTTGCGTTTTGGGCCATTTCCTGTTTACGGACACTAGGCCTACCCAGACAAGTGAGGTACCATTTTTATCGGGAGACTTAGGGGAATACAGAATTGTAGAGCAACTGTTATTACCTATTGACTTTCGATGCATTTCTGCCTTCCAAATGTAAGACAATGTGTAAAAAAGAAGTTACTTTAAAAAATGTCCTATAATTCACATGCTACTATGGGTAACCACAATTTCGGAGATGTGCAAATAGCTACTGTTTCTAAACTCTATATTTTGTTCCCATTTCAGAAATACATAGGTGTCTTTCAGACCGATTTTTCACTGTTTATATTTTCCCAAATGAATTGCTATAAACCAGGTACACAATAAAAAACCATTGCAAGATGCTGCTCAGTTATTGGCTCTGTGTTCGTCGGGTTCTTGGTAAACGTACAATTCCTATATATCCCTACAACCAGAAGTGTCCAGCGGATGTAACGGTATATTGCTTTAAAAAGTCTGTCATACTTAGAAGAAGTTACAAGTGTAAAGGTTTGCACAAATGGCAGTTTTTTCAACTCTCATTCAATTTTTCCTATTTTCAACTGTTAGTTCCTATAAAAAAAACCTTGAAGGATCTACACAAATGATCCCTTGCTTAATTCAGAATTTTGTCTACTTTTTTTAAATGTATGGCTTTCCAGGATCAATTATTGCTTTCATACCCATTTCTACCATTAACTGGAAGGAGGTTGAAAGCACAAAAAATAGCAAAACTAGGCTGTGTCCCAGTAAAATGCCAAAACTGTGGGAAAAGTTTTGGTTTTCTGACAAACGTCTGTCAGTCCCTGAAAGCTGGGAAGATGGTGATTTTAGCACCACAAACCCTTTGTTGATACCATTTGCAGGGGAAAACCCAGATGCTTACATCTGCAGCACTTTTTTCCCATTAAAAAAAAAATAATGATTTTGCTGTATTTTAGCTAATTTCTGGGTCCCCTCCAGGGGAATGAACAAACCCTGGGTACCTTTAAAATCCCCATGATGTTGGACGAAAAGTACTTAAATTTGGCGTGGATACCTTATGTGGTCAAAAAGTTACAGGGGCCTAAGCGCGAACTACCCCAAATAGCCAAAAAAAGGCTTAGCACAGGGGGGAAAGGCCTAGCAGCGAAGGGGTTAAGGTAAATATAGTCAGTGTAGACATATTTGAGGCTATATTTTGTGCAGTATATTTTTGTTTTTAAGATTACTCATGCGGTTTATATTTTTTTGTAACTTCACAAATCTATGGACTGGAACCGCAAATGTGTACAATCACACAGCCAAACCTTCCCTTTTGATTAGCCAGATAAGCACCACACCTTCTTTTAAACAATCCCCACCCAAAACCTGTTATTTCTTATTGAACAATGCATAAATCTACACTGGTTCATATAGATCTCCTGATTTTGAGGTTTTCTCCAGCTGTGAACTCCAGTTTCTGGAAAAATGGCAGCAGCTAACCCTTCCAGGGAAGAAGGAGAGTCTGTCCTGGGCCAGGAAGGAGAAGAACAGGATATACCTCCAGCAAAGAAAGAGAGTGAGGTCTAGAAATTCTTTGTAATCCCTTCTGGAGAGAAGAAGGTGACGGCCAAGATTGGTAAAGGTACCATCTGTGGCAAAAAATTATCTTCCGGCACTAACAAAAAGTACAGCCACGGTACCTCATCAATATGTAAACATCTTAAGACCATCCATAAAAGGTCTTACTCATGGATGGTACATGAAAGGGAAACTAGTGCTTGCCCTTCTACATCATCAGCCCTTTTGCCAACACCCTCCACCTCAGGCACAATAACTGTTCCATCTCTGTGTACTAATTTAGGGCACATGACAACTCACTGCCTGAGATGCCAACTGCCAGTTGGGTTTAATACAACATATGTGGCAGAATATTTAGATGCAGTTAATAACCATCCATGTTATTTTTTTTTCCTTTTGACAACTACGTTTTTTTCATGTTGTTTTGAGTTAGAAAACCTGTTGGTTTTCATTATGAATGTTTTTGTACACTTGTGTTTTGTTTTTGGTACATTTATAAAAAATAAAATAACAAAAGGTTCTTTTTAGAACCACATCATCTAATCATGAAAAGAGCTGTGTTTGTGCTTTTATTTCTTTATTGTATATATGTTGTGTAACTGAGTGCTTGCATTTGTCAGTTTATGCATGAGTGTGTGCTTGGGTATGTCAGTGTATTTATCAGTGTGTGCCTGGATGTGTAAGTATATGCATTACTAAGTGTATGGGCATGCCAGTATATGCATTAGTGTGTGCCTGGGTGTGTCAGTGTATGCATGAATGTTTGTATGGGTATGCCAATGTATGCATTAGTGTGTGTTTTTGGTGTGCCAATGTATACATACATTTGTGCCTGGGTGTGCCAGTGTATGCATCAGTGTTTGCCTGGATCTGTCACTATGTGTCTGGGTGTGTCAGTGTGTGCCTGGGTGTGTCAGTGTATATATAAGTGTGTATCTGGGTGTGTGAATGTATGCATCAGTGTGTGCCTGGGTATGTCAGTGTATGCATGAATGTGTGCCTGGGTGTGTCAGTATATGCAAGAGTGTGAGCCTGGGTGTGTCAGTGTATGTATCACTGTGTGCCTGGGTGTGTCAGTGTATGCATAAGTGTATGTCTGGGTATGTCAATGTATGCATAAGTGTGTGCTTGGATGTCTCAGTGTATGCATGAATGTGAGTCCGGGTATGCCAATGTATGTATAAGTGTGTGCTTGGGTGTGCCATTGTATGCATGAGTGTTCATCTGGGTGTGTCAGTGTAACCATCAGTGTGGGCCTGGGTGTGTCAGTATCTGTATCAGTGTGTGCTTGTGTTTCTCAGTGTATGCATCAATGTCTGCATATGTGTCTTATTGAATATGTTATAAAGGGTAAAGATGTAATTAATCACCTACATTACTGAATAAATGGTTCCACTGATCTGTGTAAAATGAGAGAAAACATAAATATAAGTTATTGTTACATGTTATAAATTTGCACAGTAAAGTTTAAGTTTCCACAATATAAAATGTTCTTGTTAAAAATAAAGCATTTCACAGCTGTAGCACTGTAAAGCAATTTTACATTCTTGAATAGTGGGGAAAAAACAATCATAAAGATTGCAGAAAAAAACAGAACTGCACTTTATGTCACTATAGATAAGTGACACTACGCATTCCACTCACTACAATTTTAATCAGTTATTTTGCCTATTGTTACTGAACTTATCTAAACAAACATATCTCAAAAACAACATTTGTATTATTAGAAGTGGTACAATACTACTAATAGTTATAAAGCACATTTCAATTTTGGTGACCCTTTTGAAGACATCACCCCTGGTAGGCCGAATGATGTCTTAAACACTGATGAACCACTATATATCTACTAGATCTCGAATACCTGAAGCACAATGTATTACAGACCTATCACTATGTATACGTTGCAGCAAACCACATAGTGCAGAACTAAATCTCTTCTATGGTTTCTGTTCAATTGCATTTGCAAGATGTGGTAAATGAAAGAGTACATTGAGAACAACATTTGCATAGCAGTTGACATCAGAAGAGTTTGACAACTAGTAACCTACAATATCTCCCTCATTCTCCAGTTCTTTCTTCTTAACACCTTCCTGGTTCTCCTTCTTTTCAGCAACATCCGTAGATTTGTTTGTGAGCTTTCACTTTGGAAAGACAATCTGTTTCTCATAAATGGGATCCTGTGCTAAATGCGGAGCAAATACACTTCTTAACCGATTGTACTCTTTGACACAACTTCCATCAGCACTTACTTTGCTATCATTAAAATCAACCAAAAACAAAACGGAGACTATTCTAACTAGAGACAAGGCTATGCATGACATACCTTCTTTAAATACAGTACTACCAATATTATTTAAAAGTTGTGTCTATACTTAAACCTTTAGATTTATGGATCGTTACAGTATATCCTAGAGAGACTAGGAACTAAGCCTGGGCGTAGTTCGCGAAGTAGCGCTACGCGAAGCTACACAAAGTGCAGTTCGCACTACGCGAGCTACGCGTAGCACTATGCGAACTGCGTAGTGCACTGTTCGCAATGATTGCACAGTGCCGGATGCTTGTCCGCACTGTGCAATCATTGAAAACGGCATCTTGCACAGTGCGAGCTGTCTTTTACTGCCGCTCGAGTAGATTTTTACTCGAGCGGCAGCTTTCTCAACGCGGACTGGTAGTTTCTCATCGCGAGCGGTCGCGAGCATACGCGACCACTCGCAATGAGAAACCTGACCTCCCCGCGTTGAGAATCTCGCCGGGAGGTTTATTTTCCACGCTCGCGATCGGCAACTTGATGTTGCTGATCGCGAACGAGAAAAAAGTCTCGCCGGGATGTCATTTGCTTGCTCGCGGTCGCCAACTTGACGTTGAGGACCGCGAGCAAGCAAAAATGACCGCTGCACTACGCTATGCTACGCTACGCGTGTTTGCACTGTGCTACGTGCAATTCGCGTTGTGCGAAGTAGCGCAAACTTCGCAAACTACGCGAGCGTAGCGTAGTGCTTTGCCCAGGGTTACTAGGAACTCCTGCCGCCATACATATAGGTCTTTTACAAGCAAAAAACCAACAATACAACTATCAATCTGCTTCACGCCATCAATCTGACTAAATTGTATTGCTAAGTATTCAAACTCATTCCTAGTTGGAAAGTTAAGAAAATCAATCACTTTACCCATAGCACCATTAACTAAGTCTTCCTCAACATTTAAATTATGCCACAGAATTACTCGACAGTTTTTGCAAACACGTAAACACTTTTCTAATCCTGCATTCTTGAAACAGATTTTCCAAAGAATCCAATTTTGCTTGTAGTTTTTCACTTAGCAGTACTGTCACCCCCTGGTGTTCCATTTTGTCAATTGAGGCAAGATTAAAAACGTTTTCTTTTTCCAGTTTTAGTAATTGTTCATTAAAACAGGAGCTCTCCTGAAGCGTAGGCATTAGGCAGGCAATGGATTTCCTTTCTTCAATGAAGTTGTACATTAGCTGTGCTTTTGTCTTGTTAGAAGAAAACAGTTTCTTTATAAGTTGACTTTCTAAGCAACATTTCCGCTCCTTTGTGAAAACCCATACTCTAATATACTTCAGAATATTTCCATATTCCACATCAGATGTTTGCCACATATTCCTAAGTAGTCCCTTGTGTTGGAAGTTCAGCCAAGTATTTACATTTCCAGTACTTCCCCAGAAACTCCAGTTATCATTATAGAGAAATGTCTTGAACACAGGCTGTTGTTTGACAGGAGTAAGTTGTAGTAGATCACCAAACACAATGAAATGCTTTCCTCCAAACAACACGTCATACTCTGTTTTTAAAATCTATTGCTCTCTCAAGTGTCCAAAGGCAAGCATTAAGTTTGAGGCCATGCTCACCTCATCGATAATTAAAAGTTTCAGTTTTTTCAGTACTCTTGAGACTTCATGGCAACCTTCACCGGATAACTTTCAGTATCCAGTTTGATGTCAAGTTCTACAGATAGCAAAAGTAGTCAATGTAAAGTAATTCCTTTAATGTTGTGTGCAGCTAATCCAGTTGGTGCTGTTACTACCCACAACAAATTTGAGTCCATAGTCTTCTGTAGGTAAGCAGTGAGAACTTCAATTGAAAAGCTGTTCCCAGTGCCAGCATGACCACTAACACATAACAGCATTGGCTTCAATGATGTGCATTTACATTCATTCTTCTCGTGGAGGAACCCATGATCTATTTTCTCTTTTACCTCTATATATATATATCTTTCAGCTCGTCATTCAGTTGTCCAACTAACTGCTCCAAATTAACACTTTCTTGTCTCACTTGCTGCATTGCAGTCTCCACCTCATTCATGGCTGTAACAGCTTAATTTTCAATAATGTGTTGTCCAAGAGGATCTTGACTTAGAGGACCTAAACTTTGGCTGCTTGTGAACTGTCCTTAGCTAACTGAGCAGCAACTGTTTCCACCTGTACAATCTCAAAATTTAACATTGTCATGTAGTTGGGAAAGACTGAACACTCAATGGTATCTTTCACAGCTTTGAAAGAATCATCATAGCAATCAAAGTGTCCGAGTAACTCTGATTCAGAATGGCTTGGCTTGAACAGTTGCAGAAGTGCCAATTAGAACAACTCTCTTTGATCAGGAGTTTGGCAACTATGTTTTCTGTGGTTTATTAAACTTCCTTTTGTATGTCAAACCAAACAACCATTGCAACCAACTACTGTATATTTCTCCTCATTTATGTTTTCTGTTACATTGTTTCTATACCTATATTGTTGAATTATCTCCTAAACTAAAGACACAGGTTTTCAGGGTGTGCACTCCTTCTTGGATAGTAAGTATCTGTAACTTCTGGGGCAAACTCTGCTAGGTACTGAATTTCCGGTGAAAGAATTCAAGACTCTGTTTTGTGTGCTTGCCTGGCCTAGAATTACTCAAACAAGTCCCCTTGATTTTGAGAGCAAACTGGCTGAGTTCAACCTATCACAGCATTCGTAGGAGCCTATCTCTCTATGGGAAAGCATTTTCAAGGTGGACAATTTCTTGGTTAGAATCTTTTCTGCAGAAGTCCCCTCCCACATGTCCTTCATCTATGTCTTCTCTAATTTTGTAATATACAAAGTCACATAATGAGCAACAGCAATGGAGTTGTCTGCAACAAATTGTATATCCATATTTGCATTCCACATTTTCAGAATCACACGATTATAGTCATTAATATACTTGGAGGCCTCAGTTCTCCTGCGGTTGTATGTGGTTTTCGGTGATTTTCATGTCAGTGTATGTCTGATTGCAGATTAAAAGCTGTTGACTCTTCTTTTAGAAATGACAGGTCTTGGAAAACCAAAATGACACCTTGTGTAAAATTTTCCATTAAACCTGTATTTTCAGCAACTTTACTTGCCACATCTAGGGGCCTTATTACATTGTCGGGCAGAAAGCCTCCGATCAGCTTTCTACCTGACATGATAGGGTTAAAGTCCGACTGCCGTATTAGGATGACGGTGGTCGGAGTTAAACCTGTGGGGGGATTCCAACGTGGCTCCGACGGGCTCAAGCAGTGGTGGTCAGTCGGAAAGTCTGCATAATCCCTTAATGACGGCGACGCCAGCGTCGAGATTATGATGTCGGTTTCCGACAGCCATTCCATGTCGGCTTTTCCGACATGTAAAGGCTCCATGAAAGAGACATTGGGGGCCCCTAGCAGGGCTTCCTTCCCCCCTGGCCCTCCGCATTTGGGCCTGAGAGGCACCTATGGTGTCCCCCTAAACATCCCTGCACTGTGTGCCACACGGTGCAGGGATGTTTCAAAACCTCAATTTTTCAATGGAAACTTGTGCTGCGGGCCTTTTCCGCCAGCCGCACAAGCTTCCATTGTGAAATGGATATTGGTGGTCGCATCATAATGGTGCAGTCGGATCCGCCGACCTGAGGTTGGACAGTTCCTTTCCGCAACGGTTCATCCGCCCGACATCATAATAAGGTCCTAATTGTTTGAAAGTGCAGAACTTGTTGTCTCAGGCCTTTTTCATCTTTGTCTTTTGGGATGGCACATGTCACATACAGTTCTATGAAATAGAGTACAGAGTCTTCACTGTCTTTTCCAAATTTCATATCCATAACAGCATGTTGAATATGAGGAGCACCTCTTGCTTGGTACTCTTTAAGCCAAAAGAAATCAATACCTCATAACAACGACCAGTGATATCAACTGCACAGACTAATCTGTTCTCTGGTATGGAGTTTCTTCATTAAAGAAAGGCTCAGTACTAGAGGTGTGCTTCCATTCACCATTAAAAATCTTGCAAAAATGTGTTTTATTAATAAGCCTTTTTTTTAGGTTGTTCTTCATATACAATACTTTTTTGTCTAATGTCCTGGTTCTGTTCAGTATCAAGATAGTTTCCTCTTCACTGCAATTGCTTTGTCAACTACACTCTCAATATGTTGCTTTTGGTAGGGGTTTTGGGCAGATTTGTGGATTCGTCATGTAGCTCAGCGTGGCCCCCCCCATGTAACTTCGCTGTGCATTCGCGCAGCTATGCAGGAGTCCGTTAAACCATTTACCATTAAACTACTATAACTTTGCACCTACATTTAGCTGTATAAAATAGTACTGATTTAGAAAATAACTTCCCCATAATAAGGAATGTGTCTAAACCACTCAACGTTTGCATTTGAAAGTTCAGTCTCATCTGAACCCTTCCCCCCCACACTGCCTTAGCTCACTTTCCATAACAACCACCTTTGGAACACTCTCTTGTACCAGTAAGTCAAAAGTTCACAACACTTTCTGCGAGCAGCATAAAAGCTTCAAATTCAACTATAGCACGAGTGGTTGAAATATAAGCATATGTCAAATAGAATAACATCTTTTTAATTTTTCCAGAGCCAATCACAGATCTAGTTACTTTTTTCTCAAAATCACTACCTAAATTTAGGTACCTGCATATTTATACCATACAATCAAATTAGTTTTTTTTAAATTAGGTGCTGTCCTCCATTTAGCTGCATTTCATTTTGAAATCTGTCTGATTCAGCTCCAGCCTTCTCCTGTGTGCTACTCCTCCTTGACTTTAAAATGGTTAGAGTATGGATTGTGGGTCATAGCTTTGTATTTTGGGCTAAAGAGTGTGCTAGAAAGCATGGATTCACCTAATGTGGACATTTATAGGCCAGAGAGGGTTAAAGTAGCATCAATTGCTGCCTTTGGTTGAAAGCATTGTGTAGTACCAAAATCCAGACCTCTTGATTGTGCACTCTGGTGGCAATGACTTAGACGCACTTACTGGGATAGAGCTGGTAATCCTAATGAAGGATACCTTTGGTCACTTAGTGGCATTTTTTGCTCACACTGCCTAGCTATTCTCTAACATTTGCCAAAGGCAGAAACGGAAGTGGTCACAAAGATTCTGTTCACAGATAGTCAAAGTCAGAAAACATTTCAATAAAACTGTTTCTGCATTCCTCAGAGACAACAACATGGGCTCCATTGACAACAGCAATTTACTCTTTGACATGGTGGGTATATATAGGAATGATGGTGTTCACTTGACAGAGAAAGGCAACAGGGTATCCCTCAAGAACTTGAAAGACTGCATCCTGTATTATGTGTAGTTATCACCTACACATCATAAACACAAAGACTCTTTTCAGAGCCAACCATTTTCACTAAAGACCGTTTTTAAAATTCAAATGTCTTAAATTTCATGCAGATCCGTGGATCCATTGTGGATCCACAAACCATAAGCACTGATCCCATATACACCAGTAACACTACAGAATTTCTACTTGGATATGTGAGTGATTCATCACTCTAACACTAGGTGTGCAAGTGTATATGTGTGTGTGTGAGTAGGCATGTAAGAGTGTGTCTGAGTCTGTGAGTGGGTGTGTGAGAATCTGAGTGGGTCTGTGAGTGGATGTCTGACTGTCAGTCTGTGACAGGGTGTCTAACTGTGTGTGAGAGTTGGTGTCAGACTCTCTGTGTGTATTACTGGGTGAAAGAGTGTTTGTATGTTCATCGGAGTGAGCGTGAGAGTGTCTCACTGGGTGTGTGAGTGGGTGTGAGAGTATCTGTATGGGTGTGAGAGTAGATGTGGGAATGTCTGTGTTAGTATCACAGTGGGTGTAAGAGCATCTGTATGGACATACCAGTGGGTGTGAGAGTGTCTGTGTATGAGAGTGAGTATGAGAGTGTCTGTATGGGCATCAGAGTGGGTTTGAGCGTGTCTGTCAGTGTGAGTGGGTGTGAGAGTATCTGTATGGGTGTCAGAAAGGGTGTGAGAGTATCTGTCTGTGTGTGCCACTGGGTGTGAGAGTGTCTGTACGGGTATCAGAGTGAGTGTGAGAGCATCTGCCTGTATGTGTCACTGGGTGTGAGAGTGTTTGTATGGGTGACAGAGTGAGTGTGAGAGTGTCTGGGTGTGTGAATGGGTTTGAGAGTGTATATAGGGGTATCAGAGTGGATGTGGGGGTTCTGTCTGGGTGTCACAGTGGGTGTAAGAACATCTGTCTGGGTGTGTGATTGGGTGTGAGAGTGTCTGGGTGCCACAGTGGGTGTGAGTGTCTGTATGGGCATCAGAGAGGGTATCAGAGTATCTGTATAGGCATCAGAATGGGTGTGAGTGTCTGTCTCTGTATGTCACTGAGTGTGAGAGTGTTTGTATGGGCATCAGAGTAAGTGTCTGTCTGGGGGTGTGAGTGGGTGTGAGAGTGCATGCAGTGGTGTCAGAGTGGATGTGGGAGTATCTGTCTGGATGTCACAGTGGGTGTAAGAGCGTCTGTCTGGCTGGCTGTGTGACTGGGTATGAGAGAGTCTGTTTGGGTGTCACAGTGGGTGTGAGAAAGTCTGCCTGTGTGAGTGAGTGTTTGAAAGTGTCTGTGTGTGTCACTGGGAGTGAGAGGGTTTGTACAGAGTGAGTGTGAGAGTATCTGTCTGGGTGTTTGAGTGGGTATAAGAGTGTCTGGGAGTGACTGGCTATGGGAGTATCTACCTGGGTGTCACAGTGTGTGTAAGAGCATCAGTCTGGGTGTGAGAGTGTGTGTGTATATGTGAGTGGGTATGAGAGAGGCTTTTTAATTTGATTTGCAGTGAGATTCATGAATCTGCAATAAATCTACTGCGGGGTGTACTGAGCCCCATGACGGATCCGCAGATCTTGCGCTTGGCAAAAAATATTTGCTGCCCATTGTACATGCTTTTCCCACATCTATAACACACACATGAGGTCAGGAAAGCTCTTACCTGAAATATGTATGAAATGGAGGGACCCTATGCCCCCGAAAGTGAAAGACTGGGTTAGGGAGGCCGTTAAGCTTTGGTGGCTCGATCTGGGCTCGGAGAAGAGCCTTACCCCTGATACATGGACTAATTTTTCAATCTGGTGCAGCTCTTTGGGAATCGATTACTCGTTCCAATGATTACACCAAGGCACCGATAAAGGTGATGGTCCGGTATGGTTATAGGACCTGGGCGAATGCAGTGACCGCAGGGCGGACAGTTTCATGGTGTGGTTTAATTTCAGACGCTCTCTGGTGATATGAGGATAAAAAAAGGAAAGCTCTAACCCGACCCCTTCATTTATTTTAGATGCTATTTCTCAGACCGGGTACCATTTTCCAA
Source organism: Calotriton arnoldi (assembly GCA_963921515.1). NCBI lineage: Eukaryota > Metazoa > Chordata > Amphibia > Caudata > Salamandridae > Calotriton > Calotriton arnoldi. The sequence goes on along the minus strand of CAWUFW010009684.1, from coordinate 491,489 downwards.
TATATAAAATGGTGGCCTGCAACTTTTTTTTCAAGTTGTGGCCAGCCAATTAGGACCTTGCTTTGGTGCGTGGAGCCGCAGAATCACCGTGGGTGGATCTGCAGGAGGGTCTGCGTCCCTAGATATACAAATTTGGTTTTCTCTTAACATCTCAAACTACTGAATGACATTACATTAAATAACAAAAAGTGCGCTTTCTGGACCAAATGCAACCTTTCTGTAAAATTCGGTGTAATTCCGTTCAGCGGATCAGGCTGTACTTATGTTCAAAATCGTTATGGGACAATGCATGGGGAAAATGTGTTTTGGGGTCCCCCCTTGAGGAATCACCCTTAAAACTTTAAACACAGTAGCTTAAGTCTGAAAAGCTTGCGAAGATTCGTCAAACAGCTCAAATGTTATTGGCAAAACAAAAACGCTTTCCTATGTAAACTAGGTCCTAACTATAACTGCATATATATATATATATGATTATTCATTTTTATTCATTTTTATTAAAAACCATAAAAGTACATCAAAAGTACAATCATAAAGACCTATAACATCAATAAAAGTGAATAAAAACTCTAAAATACAAGGTAAGACTCAAATCATATGTCTTGTTACATAAAAACAGTTAATAATTGACACAGCACTAATGAAATATTCAAAACTTATCAAAAAGAAAGACAGAGAATAATTGTAAAATATACTGAATTTATACCATTCATGTACACAAAAAGCATATATGCTTCTGGGAATTATCAACCAATCAACCTGCTTTAATAGCAATCTAGTTCTATAAAGTGCAAGTGCATAAATATTACAATCCTGTATCTAAAATATACCCTAAAAATATTAATTTCATTATATACAAATGGACAATCAATGTTTTAAAATATGTATCCAAATACCATCTTATGGCCCTGATACAGATAAACTATATTTGCTTCTCATCCACCAGGCATGTAACAAATATTTTGATACAGCAAACAGTAGCCAAGATCTAGTATCACACTTTAAGATTATAATAATCTCCTTTAGATGCCTCAGAGATAAAATACGATAGATCAGGAACAACCAAACTCTCCTAGTGGCTGTATATTTACGTGACAAAAAAAAGAAAATGGTCCAAAGATTCAGGTTTATCTGGACAGAAGGGACAATTTGGGGAACTAATGCTTCCTACCCATCTTCTTTGGGTCTCATTCAGTGGGAGAATGCCGTATCTGAACCTTAAATATAGAGATCTTGTCTCCTGTGGTTCGATACTATTAAGAAAGGCCTCACTAATCATTCTATCTTTGAATTCCCAAAATCTACTTGTTAGCTCACCAACCCGGGAGCGGCCTAGCCACTGATTATTAATATAGTCACAGTACCTCTTCTTTAAACTAATAAAGGACTTTTTTGACAAAGCTGTAGGGTTATTCCATAATTCAGGCATCTTCAGACTGTATAACCATTTCTTGACATGATTAAATCAGGGTATTTTCCCTTTTACATCTAAGACAAGAATCTCAGCAACTGATTCTCGTAGGAAAAAAGGAGACTCATTGGTCCATAATCTTTCCCAGAAAGCCAAAGGCCTAAATGCATCCACATGAGATATGTTTTTCAAACCGAGATCTAAATGAATAGGGATTAAGGGCGCGTTGCGAGGCAGAGCAAAAACAGTTCTCATAAATTTGTTCTTAATGATTTTGATGTCACCTATGTTATTAGCATCCCATAATTCTGCCCCATACAAGGCAGCCGCAATCCCTTTTGCCCTATAGATTTCAATAACCAGTAGTATGGGTCTAAAGATCGAGTTCTCCTTTTTGACCCCATCTTATTTGGGCATAATTATTAGTGTGAAGTCTTATTATAATATGCAGCAAGTAAGCAGGAACTCCCATACGTTTTAGTGCAATCCACCATTTTTCTCGAGGGATGAGGTCAAAGGCTGTGCGTAAGTCAACAAATACTACATAAATATGTTCTTTTCTAATTGTCACATACTTCCAGAGAATTGAAAGAAATTTAAAGATTTGATTCATAGTTCTTGTATTTGCTCTGAACCCCACTTACAGAGGTGATAGTTTGTTCCCTTCTAAAATCCAGACTTTTAATCTTTCTAACAAATGTCTGGAGAACAACTTCTGAGATATATCAATTAGGCTTCTTGGCCTGTAATTTGATGGATCCCCTGTATCACCTTTTTTTAAAACTGCCAGCACCTCAGCACCTAGCCAAGAGTCAGGTACCTCTGCCCCCAATAAACCCCCCCAATAAAATTGCATTAAAACTTTGGTTAAGGATAAAACACCATATTTCTTGTTCAGAGAGATAGAGATCACCTGGGATTTATTCTAGCCTCTGGCCTTATCCCTCTCTAAAGTAGAAAGGAGCATCTTTGTTTCATCTAAGCTGAAAAGATCTGGAACAACGGAGCATGACTCCCCAAAGCTCTCCAGACAATCTTTGTTATTTTTGTCTAAATGGTTATCTAACCAATTTGTATATAGACCACTAAAATGATTTGCCCAAAGGTGTGGTTGAATGTGAAATATTTCTTCCATAATGCTATTCATGGTACCCTTGGCTATCATATGCCAAAACTGTTTCCTGTCTTTTACTTTTGCTGCATAAAGGAGGTCTCACCACAAGGCCTCCCCCAATTTCTTTTGCCCTTTTTTTGTACTGCTTTATATTTTTTCCTTTGTTCTGCTGCAAGATGCATGTTTTCATTTTTTACAGAGGACATTATTTCTGCTCTACAAGCCTTACTATAGTCATCATACCATTCAGTTTCATTACTACTAATGGCCTTGCCCTTATTCTCCTTGAAGAAGAATGTTTAATTTCCCTGTATAAGTTGTTGAATGATATGATGTCCCACATCTGCATATTTTTTTTAAATCATACAGTGACTAGAGGACCACATTGTAAAGTTGTGCTAGAACTGTTGAGTTACCTTCAATCTTTGACCACTTGACCCTCCTCTTGTTCTTACTAAGTATAATCAGATTCTGGATTATTATCCTCAATTGGTACATGTGATAAACCAAAAATAGACTCTAATTCTAATGCTAAAGCATTGTGATCACTATCGGATCATTCTATGACTCGCATACCAATAACTAAATGCCAATATGAGGTGTCCCAAATAAAATAATCAGTCCTCGTTTGGCAATTTATTCTTTTGCAAGTATAACTAAGATCCTATCAGAGATGTTATGGCCATTACATGCTCTTAAGCCATACTGCAAGGCCAGCGATGTTAAATGAAGTGCCACTCTAGTGTTTTTAACAAAACTAACCTGGGTCAACTGGGGAATCCTCCTTTTCCTCAGTAAGATTTGATAACAATTACAGAGGTTCATAGGTGACATTTGTGTCCCCAGCTAATAAGACACAGCAATTGTCCCCCAGTATTTCCCAGGAACTCATCCAAAGCCAGAATTGTAGGTGAGTCTTTAGTTTGGACAGAAAATCTATTGTATATATTTACCAGTAAGATGGACTTTTTTTTTCTTGTCAGAGCAAAGTTTCAGGGCCAAAAGGTCTTTTGATTTTAGACTATATTTTTTTAATTGAACAGCTCAGATGAGTCTTAATCCATATTGTCAGCCCCCCCACAGCCCGCCCCACTGTAGTAGGTGTCTCCACACTAAAGTTCACAAATACCACCCAATAGATTAGATAAGTAGACCATGTTACCTGAAAAATACATATGTCAAAGCCTTCTATAAAGTTCCCCCACTCATCACTATTAATTTTCGGATTTGAGGCCAACATGGTTCCAGGAGAGAATTTTAAGGGCTATGTTAGACACTGGCACTGGTTCACTCAATTCAAGGGATTGCCTCCCCTCAGCCCGAGATCCACTGATAACAGAGAAATTAACATTTCCAAAGCTACCAACTTAATGACCCATTACATCCAACCCATGGTCCCTAACATGAGTTGACAACCCCTCTCCCCCTCTTGCCTGTACCTCCTCCCTAGAGGTTTTGTGTTGTTGGGTTTCATCTAGGCCTTTCACCACTAAGTTGGACCTGTCCCCATGTCCACCTGGGGTCTTTACTAGATTCAACTCCGGCAAATATATTTTAAACTGGATCTTAGACCCATAGTCACTGAAAAAAACAAAGGTTACAATGAGGCTATAATTAGGAAATAGAATAACAAAAATCTTAGAAATTAAATGAAAAAAACAAAGTTTACAGAGATGTTATAGTTTGTCTCAGATTTCAGTTATACAAAACCAGTGAAATTCAGCAGTTATAGATACCTAAGCTAAGTATAACTTACGCTCCCCCAATGCACTGCTTATGACTTTGCATATTACATCCCTCATGACATGACAGTGACATCACTGATGACATCCCTGATGACATCTCAAATGACATCATTGATGACATCACTGATGACATAATTCACAGAACCATTCACAGACCCATGCAACCACCCATACACCCACTCACTCATCCATAGAGCCATTCACATAACTACTCATTCATCCATGCAGCCATTCACACAACCACTCACTCACCCATGCAGCTAGGTACAGAGCTACTCATTCACTCATACAGCCACTCACCCACTCACCCACTCACTCACTCACTCACCCATACTACCACTCAAACAGCCACTCACTCCCTCTCCTATACTGAAGCTATAAACTCAGTTATCCATAAAGACAACAAAGTCCCCTTGGACATCAAAACTGCAGACCAATCTCTCTAGTTAACGTGGACTGTAAATTATTTGCGAAAGTCCTTGCCACTAGATTAGAAAAAGTGCTCCCTTCTCTAATCCATCCTTCTCAAACGGTCTTCATAAAAGGGAGACTGGCCTGTGACAACATAAAATTATTTGCTCATGTGTTAGAAAAATCCCCCCTCCTCAACTCCTCTGCAATGGCCATGGCATTGGATGCTGAAAAGGCCTTCGATAAGGTAATTCAACAATACAGTATCCCGCCAAGGGTTATGGGAATTGTGGTGTATAGTACACGTGACACGGACTGGAGGGGGAGGTCACCCCGTGTGGATATGCTAACTCTGCATGACTAGTGCGGGGAAGGAAAAAATTCCATTTATATATATATAACCCTCACACACTCTAGTAGTGTCATGCTTCATCATTGGGTTCACCCTGACTCCTAAAGGTCAGGGTGGGCTCGACCGTATTTCAGGGAGCACTTAGGAATGGAGGGTGACCAGGGGGCTTAACTAGAGATTAAAAATCCCTCACCTTCTCCTAGGTATCCCTTTATTTGTGGAGAAGGTAGGGAAAGCTAAAAATAAGGTAAGGGGTAATGTGGACTTTTATGGTCCTATGACCCTATATTTTTTCGACCGACATGTTTCAGCCCTACTCTAAGGCCTAACAAGGTCCGGGGCTTTCATCAGAGTATCAAATAAATACCTCCCTGGTAAATAAGTCACAGATGTAACTTGAAGAGTAATGTCATGCACTGATGTAAGGGCAGTGTTAATACTTGCCCGTCAATTGTCTTTCTGTTGCGTCACCTGCAATAAAGTATCCTTAGCAAGCATTTTGTGAAGTTCTAATCCAACACTTAAATAAGATGAAGATACATATCACAGTTGTGAGAGGAAAAGCGGCATGCATATCCCACTGCATTCGTGTATATTACAAAGTCTCAAAGTCGAGACAAATGCATATATTCTCAGTGCACATCTGTGATAAAATTTGTAGAACGAATATTCATTCCCATAACATACTTCATTCACCCACACAACTCGCGTGAACAATATTTTCTAGAGCGATAAATTAGTGGCCCTAGTGATAATCTTTCAATGCTTCAATATATTACTCTCATGCATATTATACAAAGTGAGAGAGATACCTAGCCCCACAAACGGGGACAGACACCACGCATTCTTAAACATTTGTACTTCTATGGTATAGGTCTCTATGTGTCATGCGTATTGTAAAACGGTGATTCTAGATGGTGCAATGATACTCACCCACATTTGATGGGGTTCGATAAGGTATTCTGGCCTTTTTTAAGATCAGTTATCTGAAAATTAAATCTTGGACCCTCTTTTGAAGAAATAGAGTTCATACTATATGACAACCCCTCTTCCAAAGTCAGGGTTAATGGCGCCCTCTCTGAAAAATTCAGGGGCATATTAGCAAGACCCACGTTAAAATTATCGCCGTTTTAGCGGCAGGAAACTGCCGCTAAAGCGGCGATGATAGGCTTGCTAATATGCGTTATGAGAATTCAATAGAAGCCCAGGTTAGATGTCCTGCACATCTAACCTGGGCTTCTATTGGAAATTCTATTGCATATTAGCAAGCCCATTATCACTCGTTTAGCTGCAGTTTCCTGCCGCTAAAGCAGCATAATTTATCGCCGGTCTTGCTAATATGCCCCTCAGTCTCTCACAAGGGACTAGGTAAGAGTGTCCCTTTTTATCACTGCCCTTCCTCCTAGCCATGGAACCTCTCTTCTTACAGCTTGCGTCCATCTCAATGAACCACTTTAAACCGCTAAACTCCTTAAACATTCTTAGAGACACAATACTCGTTGTAAAACAACTAGACAAGATCTGCTCAATTCGAGTCAAACATTCCTCATACGCATCTATTTGGCACAACCCACTAATAAAAATCGACAGTAAAGCTCTCCATTGGCACTCATGGGCATCTCACAAATATTCTCTACATCAAAGATGTGGTCAATAGCGACAAACCTGTCCCGTTCTCCTTATTTCAGGCCTCATCAGGCATCCCCAATAAGGAATTCTATAACTTCTTAAAACTCAAAGTACCAATCAATTGCAACCAACATTTCCGAAACCGTCAGCCGCCAAGCTTTTTTATGAAATGTAACTCACTCTCCACTCAAACTCACCAAACCTCAAACATCTACAAGGTTCTACATGAATCAAGCTCTAACCCCATTCATAAATGCCAAAACAAGTGGTCAGACTCAAGTCTTAGAGAAGGTTATTCCCACCTAACTGACAATAACTGGTCAAAAATCTGGAAATATGCAACCAAACTGAAAGAGCTCTCCAATACTTCAATGCAAATAATGGTTACTCAACAGAACCTTTTGGACCCCAGCTAGACTTTACAAATGAGGTTTTCTAGACTCAAACAAATGCTGGAACTGCTCCTCAGAGGTAGGCGACCTTGACCACATGATCTTTTACTGCCCCCTACTCAAATCATGCTGGGAAAGCATCAACAAAACCATTAATGACATATTTATTTGCAGGGTACTGCTAGGCCAGGTCTTAATTGCTGTAGGTCCCTGGGCACTCACCAACCCCCAACCACTCAACACAACTGAACTACTACAATTTGATTTGCTATTCACACTGAGTGTTAAAACAATCCTCTGTGATTGGAAAGATTTAAAATCTATATCATACCATACATGGTGGGCCTAGGTTTGCTTTCTAAGGAGCGTGGACAACATCATCCTTAACCAAAATTTTGACCGTGACAAGTCAAGACTCCTATGGTCTCCGCTAAACGCTCACATCCAAACATAACCACAATATCTGACCACCCTTATGGACTCTAGGGAGATCCTCTAAACCCCCCTTCACTACCTACTCTATCCTTCGCTCTCCTTTCTCTCTTTCTTATCTCTCTGTTCAATCGAGAAGCACATTTCTAAAGACAATACTAGGAATCTTCTTAACCAGTTAACTCTCTGCTTCAAGGATCGACATCATACAACAGTACATAATGCCTGAACGGTAAAAATACTCTCCCTGTCTGATGGTCTGAAGCGTGGAGATTGGAACTTACTGTAATGTCTTTTGCTTCTTGTCTGTCCTATTCATTTGTTATTGTATATTCTGTTTTATTGAAATGCCTAATAAAGTGTTTTTTTTTAAAAAAAAAAGCTCCCAGGGAGAGAGAGAGAGAGCAAGCAGCTGTGTACTGGGGTGGGCATCCTTGGACATAGAGAGACCACCCAGGGGGGTGGCGGTCCCCAGCGCTATTAGTGGCTCCGGGAGGGGGGCCATGCTTTCCCCTTCCTTTCTATTTGAAGGGCCTGCCCCGGGTAGATGCTGGTCCTTGGGGCCACGTGACCCCCTCTCCCCCATTTGCTTACATTTTAGGCCCTGGGGAGGTGGTGGTCTCCCGGGCCCTCTTGCACCAAGGAGGGGGGAGTCTGATCAGCCCCTCTCCATTTTACTGTTGAAACCCTGGGAGTTGGTGGTCCCTGGGTCTCTTAAAGCCCTACAAAGGAGGTCCTTGTGGCCCCCCTCATAATAAATATTGAAGTCCCAGGGAGGTTGTGGTCCCTGGGGCTTAAACTGCCCTTGGAGCGGGGGGCCGCATGCGCCCCTCCCCTTTTCTTCAATAAATGCCTGCCCCCGGGATCTGGCCCACTCAGGAGCCTATGTTTAAAAAAACATGGGAAACCATGCTTTTTAAAAATGTTTGCCACAAATCTGTCACATTTTTCACTGCAATTTTTTTTCTCAAAAATGCTTTTTTCCCTGGCGGGGTCCCTAGGGGACACCAGGCCTAAGGGTTTCAGGGTATTCCTACCCCACCCCTTCTCTTTTTTTTAAGTTTTTGTCCCAAGATGACTGCCAAAACTTTCTGGTTGAAGTGTTGGCAGCCAATAAGATCTCTGCACGAGATTAGGAGGATTCATGTAGGGTTTGCGCCTCTAGATATACAAATTTGTTTTCCCTTTAATATCTCAAAAACTACTGAATGGATTTACACCAAATCACAAAAAGCACTCGTTCTGTACTGAGAGGTAGCTTTCTGCCAAATGTGGCCTAATTCCGTCGAGCTGATCAGGCTGGTATGTTTAAAATACCTATGGGAATTAACATGGGGAAAAGCGTTTTGGGACCCCCTTTTTCTCAACTCCCACTTGACGAATCACCCACAAACTTTCAAGACAACATGTGAAGTGACAGGCAAACTAGTTCGAAAAAGTTCGTAAGGATTTGTCAAACTGCACCAAAGTTATTCACAAAACAAAAAAAGCTTTTCCTATTGAAACTATGTCCTAACTATAACTACCTACTAGTGACCGCCAGTCGCTAGTATATATATATATATATATATATATATATATATATATATATATATATATATATATATATATATATATATATATATATATATATATACCTACTGCTGGTCACCAGTAGGTAGTTATAGTTAGGACCTAGTTTTCAAAGGAAAAGCATTTTTTGACTTGCCTATAACTTTGGCGCCGATAACGAATCCTCACAAATGTTTCCAAAAATAGTGCACCGCTGATCCTAGTTGTCTATGAGAAATTTTGGGGTGATCCATCAAGTGGGGGCTGAGTAAAAGGGGGGTCAAAATGAGTGCATTTTCCATGTTAATTTCCATAGGGATTTTTAGTCCAGAAAGAGCCCTTTTTGTGATTTGGTGTAAATCTGTTCAGTAGTTTTAGAGATATTAACTGAAATCCAAATTTGCATATCTAGGGATGTGGACCCTTCGTGGCTCCACATGCCATAGCAAGGTGCTGATTGGCTGGCAGCAACTTGACAGAAAAGTTGTGCCACCATTTTATATCTCGGGAAACGGTCCCCAGGGCTGAAAGGTTGCTTGCACACTAATTAAAGGGGTCAGTTAAGAGCTTTCCTGACCCCTTTTGTATGTTATAAATGAGGTGAAAGCATGTTTAATGGACAGTAAAATGCCCACAAATGTTTTTTTGGTCACTTTTGAGATTTGCGGAGCCGTCGTGTAGCTCATCATGTCCCCTATATAAATCACGCCATGAAGTTTCATGGGGAGCTGCACTAAGTGTCACGGTGGATCTGCAGATTCATGAAAAAACCCAACCAAATTAGGCTTCTTCGCAGGAAACATGGAAAGGGTTAAGGAAATACTGACCATTTACAAGTGGTATAACAAAAATGAAAGATGAAAGGGAGTCTGTGATTTGGTAACTAGAACATCATAAGTAAGAGCACGTTGTGAGGGGTAGCCATTTTACCTGCTTTTCTACTGAGATAGAAGGTGGTTTACAGGAGTTATGACTGGAGATTTCACATGAAAACAGATGTAACTAGATATAGAAATAAAACAGAGAGAATAGCAAAGAGCATTTACAGGTATGGAAGTTAGATTGTAGAATATAAAAGTTAATTTAGAGAAAAATAGACAGTGTATGTAAACTGAAAGAAAGAGTGTAGCTTGTAGACTCTATACTAGAATGGAAAATAAATGGCTGGTTAGATGAGAAAATTAACTAAAAATACGAGCAGGAAAGGAGAAGGAGGATTTGGTATACTGAATGGATATTAATTTTATTATGCTAGTATATATTAATGTGTTTGAAATTAGATGTAGGTGCGTGCTTATAGTATGTAACTTAAGAGTATGTAATTTAATAGTATGCAATTTGCATATGCTCATACAGTCAGGCAGGCAATTAAAGACGCAGTTACACTCCTACAAAATCACTTATGTACCCATCAAACATAGAGCCAGACAGTGACTTCCACACTCACTCACACACCCATCAGACTATTCACACACCCATTTACTCACCTGTGCGTCCAAGTTTGAGTACTAGTTTACCCTTACAGTCTGGGAGGACAGCCACAGAATGCAATCTGCACAACAGGAAGAGTTTTAAAAGGACTACTTCAGCACGCTTGCGAAGGGCGACCCTGATTGTAGTTGATCCTAGAATCAGGGCCCCTAAGGGTACTGGCTCTGAGAAGAAGGAAAAGGAGTAGAGAAATGACAGGGTAAAGGTTCCAGAGGAGAGAGGGGATCCCCCACAGAGCGAGTGTTCCCTATTAACTTCGATGCAGATAGTAGTGTTTCCTTCCAAACCCATTCCCCTGAGTAGGTCAAGGACAGAAAGCCTGGGAGGAGAAAAGGGTCTTGTTGGCTCATAAAGGACTGTCAAAGAGGTGAACGTGTAGACCATATAGCTGTTAAACTAGCAAAAATGGTGGGAGCAAAACTACTGTATCCAGTTCAGACCAAATGGTCCATATGCATAAAAGGGGGTGATATAAACAGGTTGTTTCAGGCATATGAAGTAGCTCTAGAGATACAGAGGATCTCTGAGGAGGATTGGAGAACACAGCTTTAGAGTCCTATTCTTAGTGATGGAAAGGACACCCTAGTGACCTTAGGGAAGGGGAAGAGGTTGAGGTATTCCATTATGAAGGATGCCCTTGTCAGTAAGTATGAATTCACCCCCACAGGACTGCAGGTTGAAATACAGGGGCAGTCCTGGGAGGCTTTTGTGGGGTACTTTTAAAATGTTTGTAAATAGTACTGTTGTTTTTTAAGAAGCTTTTTCTAACAGCTTTCTACTCTTTCTTTGTTTTCAAAGAGAACTGGGAAGAGAGAACTGGCTTCAGACTGTGAAAAACATGAAGGTTCAACTGGGAGCTTAGAAGACAATTAAATATTTCTAGTGACAGTATTTTGGACATGAATGTGAATGGAAGCAGTACTTCCTGCTTTATGTTTTTTTCCCTCAGTATCTATTAGAATGGTACATGTAACATACTGTTCTATGAAAGAAAGGACAGTCATCTATGTCTGTTCCAAATTTAGGTGCATCTTTTCTCCACAACAGCATATGAATATGAGGAGCACCTCTTGCTTGTACTCTTTTTGCATAAAGAAATCAGTAATTTCTCCAAAAAGGATTTTCCTGTTTCAAATTCGTGCTTAAAGCAACTGCAAACATTTGCTGCATCTAAAGAGCAAATGTCTCCTGTTGTCTTTAATGTTACAGTTTGTTTGTGTGAAAAAGTCATGTAAGTTATCCCATATCTATTCTGCACATCTCAGAGTTAAGAGTTTTGGGTGGGGTTTTCCAATATTTATGATTTTTTTCCCACTGTTCATTGATGATTCTTTCAACAGTGCATCTTTTGTGGTGTACAAGTATAGAAACTGAGAACAGTAAAAAGGGTAAATGCACCCACAGAAGATATTTGCATGTGGCATTTTGTACAATGAGTAAGCATCTCACTTAAATTTTTGAAAAGCAGGTGCTAATATAATGACTGCAGCTGGTGGTGGTTCTCCCAATGGTACTGTACAGGAGAACTGTCCTGCTGCACCAACTTTGTCCTGCATGATATAGTTGTTGCCCCTTTCTGGAATAGTTTTTAAGTGCTTCCACATGAAAGTTGTCCCATGTAAATAATGTTTTGTAGTAAACCTGCATAACTGCGTGCCGCAAGTATTGCAGTACATATATTTATCTATAGCCTTTTTTTCCTTTGACGGTATTGTAAGATGCTTCAAAGCATCACTTTGTTTTGTGCTTCCTGAAGTACTTGTGCATAAAAGTGTATTTGTAAATAGTTCATTAAGTTATGTTATGTTTGTTTAAGGTAAAACATTATTAAAATGTATATTAGTAATTTTAGTGATAGGTCACAAACACGCCCAAACAGCTACTCATACATGAACTCGCACACCTATTGAGTCATTTACACAGGTACTGACACATCTACCCATACACTCATACCGGCACTCAAAATCCTATACAGTCAGTCACACACCCATTTACATATGGAAACTGCTACTTAGACAGACTCATACAGCCATTCTCATACTGACTCACATATTCATACAGTAACTCGCACACCAATGCACACACCGGTACAGTGACTCATACACCCAGTGTTACACGGATACACCCACTCTCACACCAAAACACATACACCAATACAGCTACTCTCATACCCAGTCATACAGTGATAAAACTACACAGAGACTGAAACACCCAGGCACTCACTGATACAGCCAATGACAGATCCAGGCTCACACTGATGCAACCTCTAACATTCCTAGGGACACACTGATACAGCCAATAACATAACCAGATACACACAGATACAACTACTGATACACCCATTCACACTTCGATACAGAAACTTACACACCCAGTGACATACTCATACAAGCAATGACACTCCCAGTCACATATTTGTATAACCACTTAGACATTTAGGCAAACACTGATACAGTGTCTAAAACACTCATATGCATACTGATACAGCCTGTTAATCAATCAATGAATCAATCAATCAGGGAATTGTGAAGCACGCTACTCACCCGTGAGTGTCTCAAGGCGCTGGGGGGGGGTGCAGCTCCAAGTCAGCCGAAGAGCCAGGTCTTGAGGCTCTTCCTGAAGGTGTGCAGAGTGAGGGAGCGTCTGAGGTTGATCGAGAGCTCGTTCCAGGCCTTTGCCGTGATGTAGGAGAAGGCTCTTCCACCTGCTCTGGTTCTGCAGATGTGCGGGGTTTCTACGAGGGTTAGGTCGGCGGAGAGGAGGTTTCTCTTGGGTGTGTGGAAGGAGACTCTTTCGTTCAGGTATTTGAGTCCGGTGTTGTGGAGGGATTTGTAGGCAAGGGTGAGTAACTTGAAGGTTACTCTCTTCTCGACAGAGAGCAAGTGGAGGTCTCGTAGGTGTTGGGTGATGTGTTCATGCCGTGGGATGCCGAGGACGAGTCTGGCCACGGTGTTCTGGATGGTCTGGAGTTTGCGTAGCAGGGATTTGTTGACTCCAGTGTAGAGGGCGTTTCCGTAGTCCAGTCTGCTTGTTATGAGTGCGTGAGTGACGGTCTTTCTGGATTCGGGGGGATCCATTTGAACGTCTTGCTAAGGATGCGGATGGTGTTGAAGCAGGTGGAGGTGATGGCGTTGATCTGGTGGGCCATGGCGAGGGAGGAGTCGAGTATGATGCTGAGGTTCCAGGCGAGGTCTGTGGGGGTGGGGGGTTGCCAAGGGCGGTGAGCCACCAGGTGTTGTCCCAAGCTGAGGGGGTGGGTCCAAGGACGAGGTCTTCACTACGTTACACACTCAACCACACACTAATACATATACTAACACAGCCAGGCACACACTAATGCATCAAATAATACACCCAGGCACACAGTGATGCATACACTGACATACCCAGGCTTATACCAAAGCAGACAGTGGCCCAATGAGCCAAACATTAATGCATCCAATAATACACCCAGGCACACACTAATGCAAACACTGAGACAGCCAGGCAGACACTCATCCATACACTAACACACTCAATCACACACTAATGCATACCCTAACACACCCAGGCAGACACTTATGCATATACTGACACACCCAGGCACACATTGAATCATACACTAACACACCCAGGGACACAGTGCAGTCAATGACACATCCAGGCATACAGCAATGCAGACACTGACACACCCACCCAAATGCTAATGCATTCATTAACACAGCCAGACACACACTGGTGCACACACTGGCACACCCGGGCATACACTGATGCATAGACTGACACACTCAGGCATACAGCAATGCAGATACTAACACACCCAGCAAAACACTAATGCATCCAAATACATACTAAGGCACACACTGATGCATACATTGACACACTGATGCATACACTGATGCAGACACTGACACACCCAGGCATAAAGCAAAGCAGAAACTCACATGCCAGCCATACACTAATGCATACAATAAGACACCCATGCACACACTGATGCATAAACTCACACAGCCACGGACATATAAATGCAGACACTAACACATCAATGCATATGTCAAAGCAGACACTGACACACCCAGCCAAAGACTAATGCATCCAATACACACCCAGGCTTACACTCTTGCACACACTGACATATCCAGTCTCAAACCAATACAGTCACTGACATATTAGAAACCCACAGTTAGCTCTTTGTTTGAGTAGATGGTGGTCCTAACAAGAATCATTTTTTTTCTAGAAAATTTATTTAACAGATTTTTAATTGTTTCCTTCTTTTTTATTAACAAAATATGAACAGGGTATTAAAAGGGTAATGCAAAGAAGCAATTAGCTTCACTCTTCAACAAACGCTATGCAGTCACTGGAAGCAAAAATAAAAAACTAACAGCGATGCTTCTTCAATGTATCCAAGAATGCACCCACAGAAGACATTTTTACAGCGACAAGCATGTTGCATTTCGCATAGTGAATAACTATGTCACTCAATTCCTCACAGGCATCTGGTATTGTAATGACTGCAACTGATGATGGTTCTCCCAAGGCTGCTGTAGAGGACGACTGTCCTGCTGCACCTGCTTTCTCTTGCATCATCTGGTTGTAGATCCTTTCAAAAATTGTTTTTAGGTGCTTCCGCATGGAACTTGTCCCATGGGAATACTTCTTTGCAGTGCCTTTGGATAACTGCTTGCCGCAAATATTGCATGGCACATTTTTTGCTGTTATCCTTTTCCCCCAGAAGGTATAGTAAAGTGCTTCCACACATCACTTTCTTTTCTGCGAGGTGGTGTGTCTTCCTTCTCATCCTCAACAGGTTGTGGATGCTCATCTTGGATGGACGATGTAGTTTCAGCCATTGTGCAAAAGCAGAGCAGCACTGGTTCTCAATCATCCTTCTAGAGACTTAACTGCAGAACTAACTGCTTTTGGGTGTGGTTTTCCATGTTGAAGGGTAGGGTATTAATGTATCCAATCAGAAGGCAAAGTTTGGGTGTGTATTTTAGTGAATTTGCGAATACAGGGGCATATTAGCAAGACCGGCGATAAAATTATCGCCGTTTTAGTGTCAGGAAACTGTCGCTAAAACGGCGATAATGGGCTTGCTAATATGCGTTATAGAATTCCAATGGAAGCCCAGGTTAGATGTGCAGGACATCTAACCTGGGCTTCGACTGAATTCTATAACGCATATTAGCAAGCCCATTATCGCCGTTTAGCGGCAGTTTCCTGCCGCTAAAACGGCGATAATTTTATCGCCGGTCTTGCTAATATGCCCCACAGTCTTTAAATATGCGGATTTGTGAAACTGGTAAAATGGGTAACTTTTTGGTAAACACATATAAGGTAGTTTATATATATATATATATCTGTAAATATGTTAACACTGATGTCATTAATGACAATGGAGGACTGTGCATATTCGTGGTAATTTATCAAATGGTCGGTGAATTTCGAGTTGCGTATTCATTCTGATCACGTGATCAGGAGTAAAACCATAGGGGCATATTAACAACAAACTGCGATAAATATCGCAGAGTGCGCTTAGCGTGAGTTTGTTTAACGCCGGCTATCACTGGATTTAATCTCCGAGATAACGCGTTATCATCAACGCTTATCTCCACGACGATATAAAATCCGGCGATAGTGGCGAAATGAGGGAACTTCGCTGGAAATCCAGCGATACAACTGCAGAGATAAGGCAATCCTTGGTAATAGGGAGATGTGGACTTAGCCTTAGAATCCACCTCCCTTAATAAATATAGCTAAGTCAGAAATTTTGCAGACGTTAGCTTACGGCGATAACCGCGGTTAGCGCGGCTTTTTATATCGCTATGGGTGTCCTGGGCCGGCTTGTTAATACAGAATAGTGCAGTTAGCAATATTTTCCGTGTTGTTTTGAAAAGAAACGCCTACTTTGCATCTCATTAGCGATGCGAGGTGAGGCGTTTTGAGAACGGCTGCTAACATGCGCTAATGCATGTTAGCACCGCCTTGTAAATAGGGCGAAAATATTATCTCCGCTTTTCTGGCTTTTAAAGCCAAAAAAGCGGAGATAGGGCCCTTGATAATATGCCCCATAGAGTAGTAGTCTATCTATATTTGTGAGCCCACAAAGGTACCACGGTATCCCAAAAATATATTTTTTAAATAAAATGTTTAATTACATTAAAAAAACTTCATTTACTTTACATTAACTACATATGTGATTTTTATGCTTTTATAAAAAAACAAGAATGTTGACAGTACAAAAAAACTACATTAAAGATAAAAATAAGGTGTAATACACTTAGTGTTAAAAATAAACCCCACAGATTAACTCAAAAAACTAAACATTAGAAAGACATAATATTTTAGAAATGGAATTTGAAAAACCTTAGAAATTCACTGAAAAAACCATAGGTTACTGCGACGCTATAGTTAGTCTCAGATATCACTCATACAAAACCATAGAAATTCAGCAGTTACAGCTACCTGAGCTAACTATTAGCTATGCCCCACAATGCACTGCTTATGACCTCACACATTAGATCACTCATGACATGGTCAGTGACATCCCTGATTACATCACTGATGGCATATTAAATTACATCACTAATGATATCCTCTACAGGACCACTCATACACCTACTCACACCCCAATACAACCTCTCATACATATACTCACACCCCCACACAACCACTCACAGACCCATTCACAAACCCATTCACATATACACTCACTCATACTGCCAGTCACACAACCACTCAGTCACCCATAGACCCACTCACACAGCCATTCACACATCCATACAAGCACTCACTTGCCCGCTCACTCACCTATCCAGCCACTAATACAGGCAGTGACTGTGCAATACAGCTACTCACATATCCACACACTTACCCACATACCCACTCAAACAACCACTCACTCACCCATATACCAACTTACACACCCAGTCACTTCCCCATTGTGCCACTCACACAGCCACTGAGTCACTGATACAGCCACTCACACATCCATTCACAAACCCATACAACTAGTCTCACACCACTCAATCACCTATAAGCTACTCACACACCAACTCACTCACTAATACAGCCACTCATGTAGCAACTCACTCACCCATGCAGCCACTCACACACTCACTTATTTACCAATACAAACACTCTAGCAGCCATTCACCCATTCATACAACCTCTCACTCACCAATACAGCCACTTACACAGCCACTGAGTCACCCATATAGCTACTCACATCTACTTATTCACCCATACAGCTGCTCACACATCCACTTATTCAATCAAACAGCTACTCACACACCCAGTTATTCACCTATACAGGCACTCACATACCAATACAGCCATTCAAACACCCACTCACACATGGATACAAGCAGTCACACAGCCAGTCACATAATGTATGTTAGAAATAGTATCACTCATTAGTAGTACACAAACTATACTAACTTAAATGTTGTGGTATCTTGGTATATATTTTTAACACTCAAACTTTAAAAAAATGCTCACAATCACTGTGTGATGTCATCAGTGATGTCATTTGAGATGTCATCAGTGATGTCACTGACCATGTTGTGAGTGATGTAATATGTGAGGTCATAAGCAGTACATTGCAGGGCACAAGTGATATTTAGCTCAGGTAACTATAACTGCTGAATTTCAATGGTTTTTATGATTGAAATCTGAGCCTAACTATAACATCCCTGTAACCTTTGGTTTTGCAGTGAATATATATCTACACTGTTCACCTTTTTAGAAATCCGTACATATATATACCTACTGTCAGTCATCAGTAGGTAGTTATAGTTAGGATCGAGTTTCTATCAAAAAGGACATTTTCAGGTGCCTATATATTTGGTGCTGCTAGATGAATCTCCATGAAGTTTTCCCCAAGTATTTGCCCGGTTCTTCAGGCGCTGTCTGGAAAGTTTTGTGGTGATCTGTCAAGCGGGCCGAGAAAAAAGGAGGGTCCCAAAATGCGTTTTCCCTATGTTAATTCCCATAGGAACTTTGAACAAGCCTACAGCCGAACCACTCAACAGAATGACACCAAATTTGGAGTGAATCTAAAAGTTGGTACCCAGATTGTGCTTTTTGTGATTTGGTGTAAATCCATTCAGTAGTTTTGGAGATATTAACTGGAAAACAAACTGCTTATTTGGTGATGAGTTTTACTCACGGATTCAATTGTGGGAAATCAGTGGAGTCACGCACATTGGAACTTCTGATTTGCTGGCCGAACATTCATAGAAAAGTTGTGGCCTCCATTTGTTTGTTGGGGAAACAGTCCCTGGGGCAGAAAGTTTGTTTGTAAACTGAATGAAGGGGTCAGGTGAGAGGTTTCCTGACCCCTTGTACATGTTATAAACGAGGAGTGAGCATGTATCCTGGGATCAGAAATCTGAAAAAAAACAGGTTTTTTTGGGCCACTCGTGAAATCCGCGGACCCCTTGCGGGGCTCAGCACTGCCCCCCTATGTAACTCAGCAGGAGATCTGCGGAGTTAGCAGGACTGGAATACAACCTATATATATATTCATTTGTAAACTCACTCTTACTCTCACACCCATTCAAATACCCATACAGATACTGTCACATCCAGTTACATACCCATACAGAAACTTTCACACCCACTGTTACACCCATACAGACACTGTCACAGCCATTCACATAGCTATAGGAAGACTGTCACACTCATTTATATACCCATAGAAACTCTGTGACACCCATTCACAAACCCATAGAGTCACTGTCACATCCATTCAGAAATCCAAACAGAAACTGTCACACCCATTCACATACTCATAGACACTATGACACCCATTTACATACCAATAGAGACTCTGTGACACCCATTCACAAACCTATACAGTCACAGTTACACCTATTCAGAAATCCACACAGTGTCACACCCATTCACATACTCATACAGACACTGTCACACCCATTCAAATACATATAGAGACACTGACACACATTTGCATACCCATAGAGACTCTGTGGCACCCATTCACAAACCTATACAGTCACTGTTACACCTATTGAGAAACCCATACAGACACTGTCATACCCATTGACATATTCATAGAGACACTGTGACACCCATTTGCATACCCATAGAAACTCTGTGACACCCCTTCACAAACCTATACAGCCACTGTTACACCTATTGAGAAACCCATACAGACACTGTCATACCTATTCACAAACCCATAAAGACACTGCCACACCCATTCATGTACCTAGACAGACACTGTCACACCCATTCACATACCCATGGATACTCTGTCACACCCATTCACAAACCCATACAGGCACTGTCACACTCATTCATATATCAATAAAGACACTGTCACACCTATTTACACTATCACACCCACTTACAAACCAATACAAACACTATCAGACCCATTTAGAAAACTATACAGACATTGTCACACCCATTGACATACCCAAACAGATACTATCACACCTACTCACATACTGATAGACACACTGTCACACTCATTCACAAACCCATGCAGACACTGTTACACCCATTCACATACTGAAACAGACACTGTCACACCCAGTCACATACTGATAGAGACACTGTTACACCATTTCACAAACCCATACAGACACTGTCAAACCCATTCACAAACCCATACAAACACTGTCGCACCCATTCACGTACCTAAACAGACACAGTTACACCCATTCATATACTCAAACAGACACTGTCACACCCAGTCACATACTGATAGAAACACTGTTACACAATTTCACGAACCCATACAGACACTGTCACAGCCATTCACAAACCCATACAGACACTGTCACACCTATTCATATATCAATAAAGACACTGTCACACCTATTTACACTATTGCACCCTTTCACAAACCCATACAGACACTCCCACACCCATTTACAAACCCATACAGACACTGTCACATGCATCCACAAAACCATACATACACTGTCACACTCATTTGCGTACCTAAAAAGGTTACTATCACACCCATTGGCCAACCTATGCAGACACTGTCACACCCATTCAAATCCCATACAGACTTTATCATGCCTATTCAGATACTGATAGATACTGTCACACCCATTCACGTACCTATACAGATATTGCCACACCCATTTGTATACCATAAAGACACTTTTGACTTATGCACCTAAAATGATACCCATTTAGACTCTGTTAAACCCACTGTGAGATCCATTCAGAACCCTTTAGTAGAAATAGTAAATATGTTGTTTAGCCTTGTTAGAAATGGGATTTCTGGTTGGCTAGGGCTTGTGCCTAAGCCAGGCAGAAACCACCACTCTAGTCAGGGCAAGGGAGTTACACACTGAAGATAACCCCTGCTCACCCCCTTGGTAGCTTGGCATGAGCAGTCAGGCTTATCCCAGAGGCAATGTGTAAAGCGTTTGTGCAACACACACACACAGCAGCAACACACTAGGCACACCACAAAAGAAACTCCACACAAGGTTATATAAAAAATAGCCTTTGTATTATCATAAACATATTAGATCATAACCACACAATGTACACTGTGCCAACTGGCACTAGGCAATATTTTACAGGGGATTATATACAGGACCAGGCCAATTGGGCCACGGTCAGAACCATCAAAATGCAGGTAGTAAATATAAAACACAACCAGTAACTACTGGTACAATAATGACCTCAGCATTATCACATTAGTGATAAAACACATTAGGCCCAAACCTCATTAGCATAAACACATTACGCAATAGGCCTCACCAGCATAAACACATTATGCAATACATCTTAGGCATCATCTTACACATCTCATATTTTGAGGTAACAACCAGTACTCACTGGTAAGGGTACACCTGGCATCAGCACATTAGGCATCAACACATTAGGCCTAAACACCTTATGCATCCATCTCATGGGGCAGAAGAAAAAGTATTAGCAGTAGCGCAGTGCACCATTATTATACCTCCCGCTCCTCTCAGGCATAAATACATTTCCTCTAATGCCCCCAGGTCCCCGGGAGCCCACTGGCCCCCAAATGGCAGTCCTAGCGCCTCTGCGCTCTCGCCCAGGACTGCGTGGCAGGCTGGTGAAGTTCTCCTCCTCCACCTGGGCTCGGGGCCTCCGTCGAGGTGCACCCCGAGCTTCCCAAATCACAATGGGGCCTCTGCCCACAAATTCCCAGGCTAAGAAATGCCCACACGTTGCAGCTGCCCGCGCTCTCGCGGTGCAGCTGAGCAAATGACACCTGGAACTACCGTGACGTGAGAGCCCCACTGGGACTCTAAAAATCCAATGTGCCCCTCCGTTGCAGCTGCCCGCAACTGCGGTGCAGCTAAGTATAAACAAGAAGGCACTGGCACTCAGTGTGCCTCGGGAGCACAAATAATGCTCTCGGCGCTGCCCCCACTCACCAGGACTCTTCTGGTGCCTCTGGCGGCACCCGCGCTGCACAAATGGAAGCCCCACTCACCGGGGCTGCTCGGGGACTCCTTCCAGCAGGGGACAGGCACCGGCAATGTGCCTCGACAGTCCCCGCTCCACCAGGACCTCTTGACTGCTCCTCGCAGGCGTGGGCTCCCACCAGCTCACGGGAGCCCCGCTCGGCAACAGGCCACCACTCTGCTTGTCTTCCGGCCGGCCGTGCTGCAATTGGCGGCCTCAGCAGCCTCCTTCTGTTTGGCCCCGCCCAGAGTGAGGCAGCTTGCCTGGCTTCCTGGTTGTGTTGCGGCGGCTCTCCATTTTGGGTCGGGTCGCGGCAGTGATTCCTCTTCCTCACAAGTGCGGGGTGGGCACCCGCCATAAAATATGCATAAGTGCGGGGTGGGCTCCCGCTGAAGGAGCACAAACGCGGGGTGGGCTCCCGCTTTAAATAAAACCAAACGCAGGGTGGGCTCCCGCAAAAAGCCAGCAATGCGGGGGAATCCCCACGTCAGGATTCCCTTGAAACAAGTCACGGCTCCGCGCTGCGAAGCTCCAGCGCTCTTCCAGGTGCAAAATTTCAGTGCTCACGAGGCGCTAGAGTCCTCAGCTCCAGCAAGCAAAGTTCTAGGGGCACAAGGCTGGGCCCAGGCAGGCCAGCTCACAGGGCCCTCCAGCAGGGAGGCAGTCCCTTGTGGCAGTTCCTCCTGGAGCCCAGCAGCAGCAGGTCCCCTCAGCACAAGAAAGAGCACAACATTTTCATGGGGTCACAGCCCCAATATTTATACAGCCTTTTCCTTTGTCTGCCCTTGGCACAGGGCTTGGGGGAACCAGCATGAACTGGTTCTGGGGGGTTTTGGAGCACTGTGTTTACAGGGCTCCTCTTCCCTATTGTCAGGTGGGGGCTCGTCATCAGACACACCACAGGGGGCCAGAGCCAGCATTCACCTAGGCAGGCACAGACCTATTCAGGGTCCGGGGACTACTCCTCCCACTACTCCAAATGCAGGTGTCCTATTCAGCCTAGCGCTGACTCACCCTTCCCTCCCTGGAGCCACACACACCTCACCAGCCCCTGCCACTCCAAAGCCAGACATGCAATCCACATCAGGCAGGCAGACACATAGCACACAGAAATGCCAACTTCTAAAAGTGGCATTTCTAAAATAGGTATAATAAATCTGCGCACACCATTGCGTGGCATTTATTATCACTATTCCAAATATACCAAACTTGACCACGCTGCTCCTCTCATATCAGGAATTACCACTGAAACACTTATTAGGGAATCCCCAATGCATTCCTATGGGAGGGCAGCCTCACAGCAGTGAGAAACCAAAATGGCGGTTTGTCACTACCAGGACATGTCACGCACTTAAGGTATATGTCCTACGTTTTACCTACAATGCACCCTGCCCATAGGGCTAGCTAGGGTCTACCTTAGGGGTGACTGGCATGCAGTAAAAGGGGGGTCACAGACATGGCACACACTTTAGGTGCCACGTCACAGCGGCAGTAACACTGCGCGCACAGGCCCTGCAGCGGCAGAGGCCTGAGACAGGTTTGAAAGGCTACTTTGGTGGGTGGCGCAATCAGCGCTGCAAGCCCACCAGTAGCATTTAATTTACCAGCCCCGGGTATATGAGATACCACTTTACAAGGGACTGACAGGTAAATTAAATATGCCAAACAGGTGTAGACCAATCCTTACCATATTTAACACAGAGAGCACATGCACTTTACACTGGACAGCAGTGCTAAAGTGCCCAGAGTCCTAAAACCACCAACACCATGTCAGAAAAAAGGCTAGGAGGAAGGCAAAAAAGTTCAGGGATGACCCTGCAAAAAGGGCCAAGTCCAACAAGCCTTGAATGTGTGCTTTTGGTTTGCTAATCCGCGATGAATCCACGGAGTTGAAATTTAAAAAAAAAAAGGATTTACTTACCCCAGTCAATGTGGATGTTGGTTCTCCATAATGCTTTCAACAAATGGTTACAGTTGATGCCACTTTAACACTCTCTGGCCAAACCAATTTCCAAATTAGGCAAACCTAGCTCTCTGTCAATCCCTCTGCTTCTAGTAAACTCTCTTGCCCAGAACACAAAGCTATGACCCACAATCCACACTCTAACCATTCTGAAGGATGCAGCAGTAGCACACAAGAGAAGCCTGCAGCCGAACGAGGCAGTTTTGAAAATGAAGTCAGATAAAATTGACTCTAGCAAGTAAAGTTTAACACATCACATATAATTGGATGGTGTAAGTAAGGTAGTGATTAAAAGTAGGTTGTGCAATAAATTTAAAATAAGTCGATGGGTAATTGGTTACATTGCTGATCACCATGGAAACAGAGCTAAAGTAGTTTGGAGGAAGGAAACAGAAAAGGCTACTCGGTCAATGTGATGGGACATTGTTCATGACTTGAGATAGGAAATAGATTTTAGAAAAACATTAGAAATACACTGCAAAAATCAAAGGTTACAGGGACATTATAGTTAAGAAATAGAATTAAAAAAACTTAGAAATTCACTGAAAAAGCCAAAGGTTACAGGGACGTTATTTGTTAGGCTGACATTTCACTCATACAAAACCAGAGAAATTCAGCAGATATGGTTAGCTGAGCTAAATATAACTTATGCCCCCGCAAAGCACTTCTTATGACTGCATATATTACATCACTCATGACATGGTCAGTGACATTACTGAAGACATCACTGATGACATCTCAAATGACATCACTGATGACATCACTGATCACATCATCCACAGAACCACTAACACACCCATGTACACCCCATACAACATATTATACATGCACACCCACACAATTACTGACATACCCATTCACACACCCATACAAACACTCACACACCTACTCACTGATTCATGGAACCACTTACACATCAACTCACCCATACAGCCACTAACACAGCCACTAACTCATATATGGAGCTACTCATGTATCTACTCACTGACCAATTCAGCCACTCACACATCCAGCCATATAGACATATATACACATACACACCCATTCATATACCTATACCCCATTCTCATACTGAATCAGTCACCCATATAAATACTCACATATCTACTCATTTACTCACACAGTCACTAACACAACTAATCACTCACCCATATAGTTACTCAGACATCCACTCACTTATTCATAGATAAACTAACACATGTACTCACTCACCTATACAGTTACTGAGACAACCATATACTCCCCATTCAACTTTTTTCACATTCACTTACTCACTCATACTGTCTCTCACACACCCATTCACTCACCCATACAGCCACTCACAAACCCACTAACTTACCCATGTAGCCACTTAAGCACCCTATTACTGACTCATGCAGACACTTATGTACCTGCGCAGTCACATATTCAGTCACACATTCACCCTCCGATTCACCATTACACCCACTGACACACCCACTTGCTCACCCATATAAAAACTCACACAACCACTCACTCATGTATAGAGTCTCTTACATACCCACCCACCCTTCTATATACCATTTACACACCCACTCACTCAACCATACAGGCACTCCCACAGCCACTTACCTTAGTATATATGTTTAACACTCATTTACTTTTAGAAAATACTCACAATCACTGGATGATGTCATCAGTGATGACATTTGAGATGTCACTGACCATGTCATGAGTGATGTAATATGTGAGGTTATAAGCAGTGCATTGCGGGGGCATAAATTATATTTAGCTCAGCTAACTATAGAAAATTGAAATTCACTGAAAAAAACATAGGTTTCAGGCACGTTATAGTTAGAAATTAGCATTTAAAAAACCTTAGAAATTCACAGAAAAAACCATAGGTTTCAGGGACGTTATAGTTAGTTGGATATTTCACTCATACAAAACCATAGAAATTCCACCGTTATAGTTAGT
Source organism: Calotriton arnoldi (assembly GCA_963921515.1). Lineage (NCBI taxonomy): Eukaryota > Metazoa > Chordata > Amphibia > Caudata > Salamandridae > Calotriton > Calotriton arnoldi. Next base: position 465,651 of record CAWUFW010009684.1, on the reverse strand, counting down.
TCAGCTAACTATAACTCGTGCCCCGCAATGCACTGCTGATGACGTCACATATTACATCATTCATGACATGGTCAGTGACATCGCTGATGACATCTCAAATGACATCACTGATGACATCACTGATGACATCATCCAGTGAATGTAGCTTTCTTTAAAATTTAAATATGTATTATATATATACCAAGCTGTATTGAAGAATGAATGGATGTATAAGTGTCTGGATGGAGGATTTAGTAGGTGTGTGACTGACTGTTTAAGTGAATGATTAAATGTATCTTACTGAATACATGGGTTAGTGCCTAAAGTGTGTGAATGTCTGTATCACTCTGTCTGTTGTTGTGTAAGCTGCTGCATCGGTTGGTCAGTAGCTACATCAATGTCTATATGGGTTATTGATTAGTTGCCTGCGTATTTGTATAAGAGACTGAGGGGTCGATTCCGATGTCGGCCGGAAGCGCACCTAACAGTATTCGTCCGGAAAAAATACCAGCCGAACGCGTGTTTTCCGACCAACTCGAACACTCTACCGAACGAACAAGTACGATGCGCATAACAGCCCAGATTCCGAGCGAGCCGTACTTACCCATTCCAGCTCCTGTTCCCCGCCTGAGCCGGATCTGTAAACACCGAATCGAGTCGCACGGAACCAAATACACAGCACCTTCCGGCCGGACTAGTACGATGCGTCTTCCGTACGCGCCGAACTCGTCGCTATGTCCGGCACGTTTGAGCATCCGGGAGAGCTGTACATAAGCTCCGATTCGCGCCACAAGACGATCCATGGCTACGAGACAAACAAGCCAGCGACGAGTACGAGTCGAAGCCACAAGAAACCCGAACGAGACGACCCAACCATGAATCCCATCGCGCAGGTCCTACTAATACTCTACATCTATTACCGGGACCGGTACGGACGCATACGGCACAGACGGTAAGTCAAACACCCACAACACAAACAAACGACACGTACCCGAAATATGTCACACACACATAGGGATGCACAAATGACGTACACTAGCAACAGCAGAACCATAGGGGCTGGATGGCCATCACCAATGCCATACACACCCATAGGGGGATGGATGCCTGCCACTACTACCATCCCCACCCATAGGGGGATGGATGCCTACCACTACTACCATCCCCACTCATGGGGGGCTGGATGCCTGTCACTACTGCCATCCCCACTCTTGGGGGGCTGGATTCCTACCACTACTACCATCCCCACTCATGGGGGTCTGGATGCCTACCACTACTACCATCCCCACTCATGGGGGGCTGGATGCCTGCCACTACTGCCATCCCCACCCATAGGGGGATGGATGCCTACCACTAACACCACCCCTACTCAGGGGGGGCTGGATGCCTGCCACTACTGCCATCCACACCCATAGGGGGCTGGATGGCTGTCACTACTACCATCCCCACTCAGGGTGGGCTGGATGCCTACCACTACTACCATCCCCACTCATGGGGGGATGGATGCCTGCCACTACTACCATCTCCACTCATGGGGGGCTGGATGCCTACCACTACTACCATCCCCACTCATGGGGTCTGGATGCCTACCACTACTACCATCCCCACTCATGGGGGGCTGGATGCCTACCACAACTACCATCCCCACTCATGGGGGGCTGGATGCCTACCACTACAACCATCCCCACTCATGGGGGGCTGGATGCCTGCCACTACTGCCCTCCATACCCATAGGGGGATGGATGCCTACCACTAACACCACCCCTACTCAGGGGGGCTGTATGCCTGCCACTACTGCCATCCCCACCCATAGGGGGATGGATGCCTACCACTAACACCACCCCTACTCAGGGGGGGCTGGATGCCTGCCACTACTGCCATCCCCACCCATACGGGGCTGGATGGCTGTCACTACTACCATCCCCACTCATGGGGGGCTGGATGGCTGTCACTACTACCATCCCCACTCATGGGGGTCTGGATGCCTGTCACTACTGCCAACCCCACCCATAGGGGGCTGGATGCCTGCCACTACTACCATCCCCACTCATGGGGGTCTGGATGCCTGTCACTACTGCCATCCCCACCCATAGGGGGCTGGATGCCTGTCACTACTACCATCCCCACTCATGGGGGTCTGGATGCCTACCACTACTACCATCCCCACTCATGGGGGCTGGATGCCTGTCACTACTGCCATCCCCACTCATGGGGGCTGGATGCCTACCACTACTACCATCCCCACTCATGGGGGTCTGGATGCCTACCACTACTACCATCCCCACTCATGGGGGCTGGATGCGTACCACTACTACCATCCCCACTCATGGGGGATGGATGCCTGCCACTACTACCATCCCCACTCATGGGGGGCTGGATGCCTACCACTACTACCATCCCCACTCATGGGGGTCTGGATGCCTACCACTACTACCATCCCCACTCATGGGGGTCTGGATGCCTACCACTACTACCATCCCCACTCAGGGGGGGCTGGATGCCTGCCACTACTGCCATCCCCACCCATAGGGGGATGGGTGCCTACCACTAACACCACCCCTACTCAGGGTGGGCTGGATGCCTGCCACCACTGCCATCCCCACCCATAGGGGGCTGGTTGCCTGTCACTACAACCACCCCTACTCATAGGACGGGTAATGCATGACACAACTAGCATACTCCCACATAAGGACTGTCTGAAAATTACATCCCACCCCCAACACCATGACAAGCGTGTGTGGTCTGTGTCAAATGCATACAACACTGAACATGACATTGAACATACAATGTGACCCCTAACACATGTGTCACACATAATTGTGTGTGTGGCCTACACAATGCAAGCAGACCATGACCACTGTGGCAATGTGGCCCAAAGCCCCATCACCACAGTGCCCAAAAGGTAAGTGTGTGCTCAATAGCTGAAGCACATTTTGAACAGTGTGGCAATGGGGCCCAAAGCCACATCACCACAGTGCCCAAAAGGTAAGTGTGTGCTCCATAGCTGAAGCACATTTTGAACAGTGTGGCAATGGGGCCCAAAGCCCCATCACCACAGTGACCAAAAGGGAATGGTGTGCTCCATAGCTGAAGCACATTTTGAACAGTGTGGCAATGTGGCCCAAAGCCCCATCACCACAGTGCCCAAAAGGTAAGTGTGTGCTCCATAGCTGAAGCACATTTTGAACAGTGTGGCAATGTGGCCCAAAGCCCCATCACCACAGTGCCCAAAGGTAAGTGTGTGCTCCATAGCTGAAGCACATTTTGAACAGTGTGGCAATGGGGCCCAAAGCCCCAACACCACAGTGCCCAAAAGGTAAGTGTAGTCCTGGTAAAAGCTGCAAAAACAAAACTGCAGGGATTATTCCTGGCCACACAACACCAAACACTACAGTGGCATTGTAGTGCTTGTGTCCCATAGCAACATAGATTGTGTGAGGCAAGCAGTGCAGTGCCAATGACACATCGTTCTGGCCATGTGCACACAAACATCAGCCATGGGGGCCCACATTGTCTACATTCACAAATAACACAATGACAGAAGTGAGCATCATAATGCAGACCCACATATCTGCACCAATGGACACACAAATGTAGATATCCTGTGGAGACTGTAGATGTCAGGTGAACAAATACCATACCATGGCAGCAATGGGACATACTAACCATGATCAATGTGCTGACTGATGACCTAGCAGTCCCAGGGCCAGCAGGGGAAAGCCAACAAACAACATACAGCCAATGGCAAACTAAAGATATGCCAATGCAGTGGTGCAAATGCACAAACACAAACAGGCAGACTCACACTGCATATCATACACAACAGGTGAGGGGGTTGTGTGCCAGTGTCCCCAGGCAAACACACAACACATGAGGAGGCCAGATTCACTAATACACAGATGTCAACACAGTCACATACAAAAGTAACTCATGGATTGGATTCCCCTATGTGGGCAAACAGGCGTTGTGAGAAGAGAGGGAGCCCAAATTACACATGTCACACAAGCTTGTAGGAACAGCAACAAACACATCAAGAGACAGAACCACCACAGCACTCCCCCCAGGGACCCCACATTGTGGTGACACTAGCCTGCATGACAATCACACTGTGATGACAAAGGTAGATGTCATCCACACTGTGAACCACAGCCATGTGTCATGAGCAACAAACTACCATCACACCTATACAAGCACAAAGCACTCAGCATGGCCTGCCAGCCAAGGACAATATGGAGGTAGTGCCCCAGCCGTGCAAAAACTCACATTTGCACACACTCAACGCCACACACCTTGATGTCCACCAATGTGCAGCAGTGAAGCTCACATGGACTACTGATAAAGCACATGCACCCATGACAATCCCAGGGGTGGTCGGGGGAAATAAGGTGCAGAAACCCATCACACATGGCCAGTCAACAAGACTTGTGAATGTCTGACACACTGCACAGTATGCCGTACATGGGCATGACATGAAATCCACCCCAAACAATGGGATCCTGGCCATAGTCACACACCAATGAAGAAGCCAAGCTGACCCACAAAGGACACACATAGACAACTTCCAACATTGCAGCTCTGACCCTGAGGAGTGGCAGCAGTCACACACACAACGTGTCACAATCACTGAAAGCATACACAAACAGAAAATCACATTACTTGTGTAACCAACAAGTGCCAAGAGGAATCCTGACTGTGTCCCATCTGCGTTTGCCCACATCCCCAGCCCTGACAACAAAGACAACTGGGGATGACAACCTCATGAACATTAGTTTGCCATGCACCCACATCCCGGAGAAACCAGGTCCAAGATGCTGGATGAACACAGAACAACTCAGCAAGCATCACAAACAGGATCATCCGTAGGGACACAGCCTGTGTAGGAAAAGGAGAAGGGAACACGCACAGACATGCCTACACAACACACAACATGGGCACAGCCTATATCACGGAATCACGCACTGCCATGAGGGCACTCCACTCCTGTGGAAGGTCAGCTGTGCCAAACCTTGTCTGTGCACAACTCAAACATGTCAGCAGAACACTCGGTCAGTGAGTCAACAACTACAACACACTGAAGGCTCTGCTCATATCAGCCTGGGCACGGGAGTGTCACGTCAGTCATCTGCATTCACCCAAGACACGTGTCAAGCAACTTGCACTGTGTACACAGATGAGTCCTCCAAATTTGATGTGCTAAACTGCATGTCCATTGGAGACAGGCACACAGTCAGGGTACTAGGAACATTGGACAGTGGTAAGCCCACCAGATGTGCATCAGTGTAGGACAAAGATGGTAATCTACAAATGCTAAACGTACATCCCTGTGTCAAATGCTGAACATTACACCCTCAGACTGCAGCAAAGGATGCTATAGATCCAGACTAGATTAGGACACATATCCCATGGACCACATGGAGCCCATCACAGCAAAACTTCATTTACCTGATCTGAACACTATCACAACAGCAAATGCATGATTCTACACATCTACATCATGTACCTCCAAAGATTAACCACAAGTAAACAAAAAGAGGCTTTATTCAGCAAGTATGCAACTCAAATCCAAAGTCCAAAATAAACTAAGGCCAATGTCCAGTCCAAATATACAGTCCCAACAGGGTGATGTGTGACAACTTGTCAACAATTGCTTGCCTGCACAGGTACGGACAGGGGACATCCCCCTTGGAGGGGCATACGAGGGGCAGGCCAGGCACCGCAGGGACAGGATCAGGGGATGCCAGAAGGAGGCAGTGAAGGGGAGGTGGGTTCAGGAGTGTCACCGGCAACTGCAGTGGAGGTGTCTGACTCAGGGGGGCTGGCACCACCGCAGGGCTCAAGTCAGATGGTGTTGGTGCTGCAACCACTGCAGTTGGCTGGTCAGATGGAGTGGACTGGGTCCCCAATGCAGTGCCCGAGTCTGACGGGGTGGTTGTGGACTCCACCGCAGTGCATGACTCCAAGGTAGTGGAAGGGGGGGCAGAAGAGCTGGGCAGGACAGAGGGGGACACGGTCTCCACACCAGTGGCACAAACAGGCAGAGCGTCTGGTTTGGGGGTGGAAGAGCAAGTGGCAGGGGGGGAGGGCCTAAGAAGTTTGGGGATGTGGTATCTTTGTGTGGGGGAACCTGGGGCAGGGTGTGGTGGTGGAACCTGTGGAGTGGTGGCCTGGGGGATGGAGGTGAGAGACTGGGTGGTTGACTTGCAGGGCGGTGGCGGGGTCTTGCTCTTCCGGGTCCGGGGGGACTTGCGGGTGGGGGGCTCACTCTGCCTGTGCCTGGGGGAGGGTGTCCGGGGGCGAGGGGCACTCCCTCTGTGTGGGTGGACTTCCTCTTCCCACGGTATGCTGGATCAGCGGGATTGGAGGGGAAGAGGCCGAGGTCACAGAGGAAGAGCTGCTTATCAGGTGGGGTTGCAGGTGAGGCAAGGGAAGGGGTCTTGGATGGAGAGGATCTTGAGGATTGCGGAGTGACTGTGGTTGCCTGTGAGTGTGTCAGTTCCCCATCCCCTGTGTGTGTGGTATCAGTCCCCTGAGGATGCTTGTGTGCACGTCTTGCCTTGGTTTTGGGTGTGTCTGTGCTGCTCGTGTCTGTGTGTCTGGGTGTTTGTGCAGGTGTGCATGTGCTTGGGACAGGTAGGGTGCCAGGAAGTGTGGATGGGGCAGAGGTAGGAGGGGCGAGGGACTGTTAGAGGAGGGACACTGCTGCCGTCAGGGAGGACTCCATGGACCTATTGCTCCTCTGTAGGGCAGACATACCCGTCGAGATGCCCTCCATGAACGACACCAGCTGTGTCAACAGAGTGGTGTGTGCATGGAGGACACTCAGCATTGCTGTCTGCCCTACATGGAGCTGCCGAAGCAGGTACACAGATTCCTCACTCAGGGCAGCAGGGGACACAGGGGCAGGGGGTGCGGTGCCTGGCACAAAGGAGACACGCTCCCGGACACGGGAGCCTCCACGGACCTCTGGAATGGGAGCCAATGGGAGGGCGGTGGTGGTGGTGGCAGGGCCAGACAGACTAGCTGGTGTTTGGTGGCTGCTGACACCCGCCTCCAAAAGGGAGTCATCCTCCGAGCTGCTGTGGTCCTCAGCTGAAGTGGATGGTGCTGAGGACTCCTCGGTGTGGCTCCCCTCGCCCTCCGTGCCACTGGGTCCCTCCGACCACTCGTCGGCTGTTGACCCAGTCTGGCTCTGCTGCTCCTCCTGGTCCGTGGAGCTGTCCCCTCCTGTGGCCGTGGATGTATCTGCAAACAATTAGGGAAACAGACAAACATCAGACACCTGCACTGACCGCACACACCACAGTGAGTACAGCACATTACAGAGTAAGACTTGGCATCCCCAGCTGAACATTGCCAAAAGTCCTCACACAGATTAGGAAAAGCCAATTGTCAGTCTGATGGTCAACCATGGAACAGATACCCCTCCTGCCCTTGCACCCATCTGTCTGGTGCCTGTCTGATGGTAATACCCCAGTGTGGACACATGCACCACCTACACAGTTGTTGGACATTGCTGAGAACACGGTGAAGTATGTGAACATGCCCATGTCACATCTCTTGCCACTGAGTCAGTGCAGGTGTCTGGATAAATGGACGGGCAGAGTCTAAATAGAAATGCATGAGATGCATACCAGCACCAGATACCATGAAGCACCCATGTCCGGATAGTCAATGCCACAATGGGGTGCATGTTGCACATGTCACTTCCCTGCAGGATCACTCTTAGGAAGTTGAAAGCCATGACACAGGTATGCCTGCAAAGTCATACATCACTGTCTCCAGTCACATGGCCATGGCAGCCAGCCAACAACAGTCTGCACTGTGTCACAATCCTAGGACATGGGGAAGGCAAGTAATGTAACTGACAAGTGCACATGTCCACCCCCCACTAACCACATCATCTGAACCCGTATTTGTCCACTGCACACCAATTGGACAAATAGGAGACATGAAACACAACTCTCTGAACCAGAGCACCTCAGTGTGCTGTGAATGATGAACATCTGCCTGAATATCACAGTCGCATACACCTGTCTGCACAGTCAAGTGAACAAACACCTATAAGTCACAGAAGTCTTGTCTCACATGGTCCAATAGCAGATGGCATGCTGACCCCTAACTGATAAACATCACAGGAGTCCCGACAACGTAGTCACAGCACAACGACACAGAGGCAGACACCTGAGGGAACATTTCACTGAGCACAACATGTCAGCTGATACACGGGAGTGGGAGTACAGAGTGTATTGTATGCCCTGTAGTAGGCATGACTGTCCGGCTCAACCTGCAAGAGGGATGAGCCCTGGTCAGTAGGCAGGGGGCTAAGCATGTGTGACACACTTGACATACATACTCCTGAGGCCCAAACATTGTATCCACCCGCAGCATGGGGGTATGCCAAATACCCCAGGGACATGTGGTGATTCTGATCTGCAAGTGGACCACATATCAAAGTTACACCCAGACTACATTGCACGACTCAGGCATTGTGTGAGCAATTGACCCACCCATGAAGGCCAACACAATATCACGGGAACAAAAGCTGTCACCCACCTTGACCAAAGCAAAATGCAAGGACCCTGTACCTGAGTGACACAATTATCCTGAGCGTAAGGAGCACACTTGCGTATCAGATGAGGAGTGGGCATGTCACAATAGAGGGACATGGGTACTGGACAACAAGACTGATGTACTGGGAAGTTTAACCAGGCCAGAGGAGGGCACATAGCATGTTGAGACAGAGTTCACAGTGCATTCTTTGACTCACCCCCTCCTTGCTGCTGTCTGGCCTTCAGCTGCCCATCCAGGTCCGGGAAGACCACCGCCAGGATCCGGAGCATGTGGGGGTCAGGGTCCGGTGTCCGCCCCTCCTGCGAGGAGGCGACAGCTTCAGCTGGACCCTTGCGATCCTCCGGGTCAAGCCACGAAGGTCCTGCCACCTCTTCTGGCAGTTGCGGATCCAGCGCTTGTAGACCCCCACGGATCTTACTGCCCGGACGATGGCCAGCCAGATCTCCTGCTTCTGGTGGGCATCAACTTGTGAGGATGACAAAGTGAAAAGGCCATTACTACACATTTAATATATCCGTGCATCACACAGTTGTAAATACATGTCTCAATCACAGGGGCATATGATGAACACAGGCAGTGCAACGAGGGCTATGGACAGTTTGCCAGCAGTTACTACATGGTATCATTGCATGGGAAGTAAACCTTGTTGGAATGCACTGTTACTGCACTGTACCTGTTCAGTGCATGTGACTACACACTTTGGGGGGTGCGAACTACTCAGTGAGCATGCTAGCCAGTGGTGTGCACACTGTAAATCCTTCTAGTCAGACAACTTGCACAATTAGTAAGGCAGCGGACAGCACACTCACCTGCTCCCCTAGTGTCCCATACAGCTTGCTGTACTGTGGAAGGAGGTTGTCCACCAGGGCCTGGTTCTCCTCATGGGTGAAGGCTGGGGCTCTCTCCACAGTACGTGCCATTGCAGTAGCCAGAGGATGCAGGGACAGCAGCAGTGTAGTGGCAGATGTCGTCCTGGAGCATGTTGGAGGGAGCGTTTCAGGGGTTCTGGGGGGGCTAGGGGGCACCCTTGCCAGCTGTTCGAGGGAGTGATTTAGGGACAAAAGGGCAGCTTAACTTGAGGCAGGGTGCGCAGGAACGCTCATACTAAAATGAAGGAAACAGATGTGTGAGCCATGGAAACCAAGCCAAAAGGTTCAACAGATTTATTTAGAAGGTGCAGCTTCAAGAAAAAGGCATTTAAAATACAGAATACAAAATATAGTGACCTCGCATTCATAGAGAGTCTTACCAAACAGAAGGCATTATTACATAATTCTCAATAGGACTCAGAAGGCATTGAAACCGTTTGAAGAGAGACACTTCAGAAAACCTCAAAGACACATTTATAAATGAACTATGAAAAACATAATTTAAATCAAGGAAAATGTTCTCAGAATGCAAAACACATTTGATCTAAAATGCAGAGAATACTCACGTTTAAACCTAAAAGAAAGCAGCCTTGCAAGTGTAATATAAGCATTAAATTCTCAATAAGAAAACACCAATTTAGAGACAAAATAGCATATACAGCAATTATATTGGCAAGTTAAATTGTATCTTAATAAAACAAAAAACAAGAGCTCTTGGGGAAAACCCACACCCGCCTGCCATCCTACCAACAGACGGGTGGGGTAGTCCGACGAGAACTCCGTGGACTCGTCTTTTTATACCTTTTAGTGCTGGGAACTGAAGCAGAAGTGCTTATTCTAACGTCAGCCCTACCTACGTCACTTATAGCCCCAGTTCGCACATTTATCAGACGTGTCGTGCTTCTTCAGTTAAATGCGGAACATAGACTAGGTGAAAGGTTATGTTCTCAGACCAAGCGCTCGTCGTAAATTGCATAGGGCAAGCAGAAAATATGTAATGTAAGGAATAAAATATATAGCAATGTCCTGGTTGCCACATTGCATCACCCCGGCCTGACGTCTTTGCGGTGGGAACTTCTCTATTCTCATGTTCAGACCCAGGATGTGGTGTGCTATTTGTCGACAGGACAGAGGAAGGGACAGTGAACTTTGAGACACACGGATAGGGTGGGGGCTATCCAGTCTGGAGCAGAAGAGCCTCGCAGAGAGAAGCTGGCTGAGATTTTTAGTCAGACAGGCTTAGAGCCTGCTGTTCAGAAAAATGGCAGAACTCTGGTCAATTTAACAAAAGGCCTGCAGAAAGACCGCAGGGCCTACCTAGGGGTTCATACTGACTGAGTGACTAGGATGGCCCAGGGCATTTGTTATATGGTAAAACCGGACCCTCTCTCATTCCCTCCTCTTGTTCATTCTTTGAACAAAATCCTTACAGCAGACCTTTCAGGCTTTTCAGGTATTTGGTAATGGTAGCGGGCTTGCTCTCCCTTTGCCAATTATGCTTTTCTCAGGAGGTGCAACTGCTACAGACATGGTGTGCTGACTGAAGAGCATATTGTACATTAGGACACAACCCACGTATTTAGAGACAGGTATGACATTGTAACACATGCTGTTTTCATTGTCGGTAGGCCGTTGTGTGCAAACATAACATCCTGCCCTGTCAACTGTCCCCCTGTCCCGTCTTTATCAATGGCTAATTATTCAATTTGGTACAATTTCTCTGTTTCATTTAAGCAGTATCTCAGGTAGAACACTGTGATCACAATTCACTATAAGGGGCGTAGTCACTATAGCAATGGGGGTCAATGCTGCTAGTAGCACCTATGATCATTTTCTGTAATTGTTCTGAAAGTCTTGAGCAAGTCTTGAGGCATTGTTCCAATCGTTGGTACGTGTGGCTAGTGTGACTAGTTGGAAGAATGTCTTATCTTCTGCTGTACTTTTACTCTTTTCAAAAAGGCTGCTGAGGAATAATGTAGAGCCTCAGAGATGATACCTGTAAACAGAAAAAGTAACCGTTGGTGCCTGTCTTCAAGTAATTTGAGAGGTTACAAGCACTTCTATTACTTAGGCACATTCAATATGAAGAAAACAAAGTGATGAGGAAGGTAAAGATGTCTCGTTGTCACAGGTTGTAGACTGAGGGGTTGGGGCATTGATGTTACCAGACGCTCTTAGTTGATGTATTGTTAGGGTCCGCTTACACACTCTTCCTTTCTCTGCTGTGCAGCACTTGCAACCCTTCAGGATAAGCTTGGGATACCATTCCCACTTGGTTGTTTCCGTGGAACACATGTAGTTTCTGTGTGGCTCCTTGCCCCTTGCACAACCCCTCAATGACATGTGAGATGAACGCCGGTCCATTGTCAGAAGCCAAAAGCATAGGTACTCAAAAGTGCGGTATGAACTCTTTCAGGAGGCATTTGGCAATAGTTTGTGCATTGCTGTTCTTGGATTGGCATGCCTCAGTCCATTTGCCGATCATGCACACAATAACCAACACGTACTTGTAGTCTGGAGTAGGGGGCATGCTGATGAAGACCACTTAATGTGGGGAATGAAATGGCCTGGGGCAGTGGAAATACAGCATTAGGAAAACAGTCTGATCTTCCCATCACGTCCTACAAGTGATGAACCATGAAAAAGACGGGCCATGGGAGCAAGCATTATCGTTGGTAAACATATCTTTCCATTTGGGCCTAACCGTATTCCTTTTCTTTTTGCATACATCCTCCCCTGTTCCCTTCTTCCTTTTCTTCCACCCAGCCCTTTCAATAATATACTTAGGGTCATAGTACATCATCCTTTATCTTCATATTATGATATCATGTGTAGTAGAAGCAATCTGAACCATTGTGTACTCACAACCAGTTAATGCTATTCCCTTTTGTGCATCTGCATCAATAAATTCTTTACCAATTAATACAAAGTCCTTGGAGGAGGTGTGTGCAACACATTCTACAATTGAAACTTTGGTAGCAACATGTCTAGCAATAGTTGAGCTATTAATGGTGCACGCTGCATTTGTTGGCCAGCTGAGGTAAGGAGGGAACTCCAAATGGAGGAGAGAAACTAAAAATTATATTTGCGTCCCTGTACAAGACTTTAAAACGAAATTCATTATCTCCAGAAGCAAAAGAAGAAGTAAAACATTGTACTATAGCTTGTCCCAACAGCAAACACAGATGAAAATCTCTGTCACAGTAACACCTTTAGGAATCAAAACACTCATAGTTGTCAAACCGTGCCCAGGGATGTGGAATCCCTATAGCCCCACGCCCAGGACATATTGTTTGAGGTCAAGGGCAACAAGTTTTCATGCGTATTTTGTCCTTGGGACAAGTAGGCCCAACCCCCTGCAGCACAAACCCTTTGGCTGCCAGTTTACAGTACCACATTATGGCTCAGGGAAAGGCATAGTCTGCAATAAAGGTAATATTTGTGTCCATGTGTTAATGCTGTTCAAGCTTGTATTTATTGTCCCTTAATGCAAAGGCTTTATTATTAGGGTGAGCGCTCTAAGTAAATGTTGTAAACTCAGACTGCACTACTGACAGTGGTTAGAGTATAAAAATGTGTACACACGTTTTCAATATTTAGCAATGTGAGGCTATGTATACTGCTCTCAGAATGCTCTCCCATTAGATGCAAACATTTGCAGAAGCTTGAAAGCAAGACTGATAATTCTTTGCTTTCAAAATAAAAAGAAAATGCAAAAACATTTCGCTAAACTACTGGAATATGGGAGGTACCATTTCTTTGCAACATAAAAATAAACAAGCATTGGCAAAAAGCAGAAATTGTTTTGATCTCCAAAAAAATCACACATTGCACAGTAGTTCCTGGCACTGAATAAAGCAACTGTGTGTCGATATGCTCCTTGTGAAAGAACAGAATGAAGTCACTCACAGGGAAGCTAGCCAAGAGAGAGATGAGAGAGGAGACAGACATTTTATTAAACATAAAAGGTCATTGTTAACGCCAGACCTAATTAGGGGCCCAATTATTAAATAAAGTGCACCCATGTCCTTGGATTATGTGCAGATATACAACTTTTGTGAATTCACAAGACTACAGAAGTAGGCCAAGAAATAGTACTCCTAGAAAATATTTGTGAACTGCATTTAAGCATGAGCAAACATGCAGGTGTACATTTGCTCAAGCGAAAATACCCTCAGCCCCAGTATGTAGATCTGTGGAAATGTGGCCACATAAGGGAATTGTTAACATTCAAAGCCTACTATGGAAGGAGCCCTAGCATAATCAGAGAGGCTATTTCAGAGCTCTTATATAATGAATATTGCTGCCATAATTTGTTGCTGCATTACATGGCACAAAAGGGACAAGTGTATTTTGTTACAGAACAAGTAATTTTAAGAAGCATCCAGGCCCATGGACAAGTAGATATTTCGTTAAATTCCACATCTCTTTGCGCCAATCCTTTATACCTTGAAACCTGTTTTCAAACACCCTGAAAGATTGCACCTATATATTAAAAGACATATTTAAATCTGTACACATTGTATCCTTGAGACATTACAATATGAAGCACTGTTATTCAATGCACACTATCCTTCTGTATTGGCATATACTCATTACTAATGATCAATACATAAACATAATATAAACACAACATTACTACTTTTCCTATTACTCCTATCCTTTGTAGTCCCTGGCGAATGCACTGCATTAGAATGCATTTTAGCACATTCCACCTTACAATTTAATTTGTTACAACAATATTCTCTCCAACTCTGAAGAACCTAGGAATGAAAAACATTAATATACATACACATTATTTCTTTTAGATACACATATTAAAACAGCACTTCTCCTTGCGCCATTCAAATAGTCAAAACCCTTCAAGAATGCAATATACCTAGTGCCATTCTATATATACATCTGCTTGTGAAGATGGCGGTGTTCCTGTTGCGGCTGATCACCGTCTTCTTCCTCTTTGGACAGTCAATGGAAACACAATAAAATCTGTGTTCCAGGACTGATAGGTCGGAGCTCAGGGATGATGGGGCCCTTCTTCTTCCACCTGAATGCTTGAGAAGACAGAAACTTCGTAGTGCGTGTTAACTTATGCAAATATATGTCTTCTTTCATAATTTGAATGTCACTGTTAGGTCTAGTTGATGTGACTTATACATATATTAATTGTTCAGTGAGGAGGATATGGGGCATTAGGTGGCTGTCAGAACATTGTAATATTTGTGAGTAAAAACAGAGTGATTCTTGGGCAATAAACTATTTTTGCTTTCTTTAAATTATTTATTATTTATTTCCCTCAATTGTGGCGCTTATTTTGCCTATTTTATTTTTAAGCAGTCTTTGCTGAAAGTTGTTGCTGCTTTAATATCATGATGGACACATGGTCCAACTGTCATCCAAACATGTGGGAAAATGTAGTAGGCCTGAGCCTGTGGCATGACAGGTCTTACCTATTTAAATTTTATTTCTAACCAAACAAGAGGTGATGAAAACAATAACATTGAGCTTATCTATGCAAACATCCCGAAGACAGGAAATTCAATACACTTCTTGGAGACGCAGGGAAGACCCTAATAATAATAATGTTGCATTTAAGGGAGACAAAAACTCATGGTATTCGAACTGAAAAATATATGCAACCACCTCTAAAGGCTGCAACTGTACTTTTAAAAGGCCTCTTTAAATCCACACCTATTATTCTGACAACATTGTAATACTGAGCATTGCTTACTCCATGCATACCGTCCTTTACCATTGAAATTGGTGTGGTGGCTACCTGTGGTAATCTAGTCCTACGAATCTCTGGTTGTTTCATATTTTGAAGGCTGCACACAGCTGTGCATATCCAAAAACGTATTTCTTACCTCCTCTCACATAGACACATACATATTCCGTCACTAAACTGCACAACTTGAAACCTGAAACACTTTTTACACCTTTTTTTTTTTTTTTAAATCTTGGCTACCCCGTTACCAAATTGTGTGATTCTACGCAACTTATCTCTCTTGTTCACTTCCACAGACCAACTATTCTTACACATACATATCTTTCATCTAAATCTTATGTTCGTTTCCAACCACAGGAAGTCCCTTTCCTGCCTGGCTCAACGCCCAGAATCTGTGGTCGGCCAGAAATGCCACTTCTGAAGGCAGCCCAAGAAAAAATCTATTAACCCTTCAGCACCACTTAATATCTAAAAACATGCGCTGTCTTTAATTGTAATATGCAAAATATATATAACTTATTTTAAAATAACATGGCTTACTTGTAAAGCGTACGTTCACTCAGAATGGTATTTTGACGCTAAACAGCAGATCTCCATTGTTCCCCAACTCAATGGTACTCATTTCATCCACCTCAGAATGATGAAGGGCTGATCAGACCCCGCAGCATTTGACGTGTGACCATGAAGTCAAACCATGCATTCCACTCCATCATTTTATCTCCCCCTTGTGCACAAGAAATCGGAAGAGATCAGTCTTAACTTGCTACTTCCAATCTTCTGTCTAATGTTCACCATCTGCTCTGACATTTACGTTACTCTAAGTCTAGTGTCACTAACTTCCTTTACCACGATACACACTTTCAAAATCTTTTCTATTACCTAACTCCGTGCTTTGTAGCTGTACTTCCTGGATTGGAGCTTGCATTCGGGCTACTGCTTGTGCCTGGAGGGGTAGCACTTTTTACTGCTTGCTCTATCGTTAAATTGGACGCAGGTAGGAGTAAATTATTCTGTACTTAGTTGCTCAGTACTGCAATATTTGGTGTAATCTTCAGTGTGAATCTAGCTGACCTGGTCGGCCTTTGCATTCTGTGCATTGAAATATGGATGCGTAAAGATATTCATCAGGTCTATAATGAGAAATTCTTTTATGAATTATAATTGGTCATCTAAATAGAGAGATATTCATGTGCATTTGAAACTGAAAGTATTTTCCCTCTGCCAGGACTATATTACTTATATTGATGGCATTTTTAAGTCTTTTAACATTGTGGGCCACAGAACATTGTATGTACTATGTTAAGCTTATGATCCAAAAATTTCAAAGGGAATAGCTCCATTTTACCTGGTAGTACATCTTCTATCATTGGGCTCCGGGCGGTAAGGGAAGGCAGTCCTTGACCTCACCTTATTATGTCACTTTTTCTTTTGTGTGGCTTGTCTACCATTTGACGCTGGGCCAAGTCTAGGGCGTAATAGCAACCAGAAAACGTAAAAAGGTTGCTGTGTGTTGCGGCGAGAAATGCATGCGAAAGCCTTCCTCCCCATCTTTCTACCACTTGACTGAATATTCAAGTGGGAGCCTTCATTACTAATAGTCCAAGCACGCCAGAAAGGTGAGGTGTGAAGCGTGAGGTGTGACTGTCAAGGAACTGAATGTACTTCATTCAGGGTATAAGGAGTTAACATAGGGGAGCCTATTTAAAACGTGCTAAAAAAGATATAACTAAGAGTCGTGAAGGCAGTTACTTGGAAGCTAGACACAGTATTCACTGGATGCACCGCGCACCAGTTGAGTGGTCTCTAATTGAACCTGTCTCAGTTAAAAGTGGGTGTGCTTGGCACGTACCCAGATGTTCCTGCTAATCACCTCTCACTGCAGTGCACAAGAGAGAAGTACTCCTATATATAAGATCTCGCTAAACAGTAGTGAAAACCTGTGGTAACACTGTGAGAGAAAGAGATGAGAAAGGCCCATAAGCCAGATAAGAGAGGGAGAGACGCAAAATGCAGACCGAGAGAAGGAAATAGAGTATGGCTATTAGAGTACACTGCATGCAACTAAGAAAGGCAGAGAACAAAGGACACTTTTTTTACAATGAAGAGAAAGAAGTTTGAAAGGCGTTGGCTGCTGCCAGACCCAAGAGAGGAACCCACAAGGCGATGTGATGAAGGAAAATAGTTCCCCTTTTGGAAGCACGCAGTTGAAAAAGAAGACACTGTTAATCTCAACGCAATAAGATGCCTCCCATTCCTTGCAGAAATAAACGTTCAAACAACACAATTTACACCAAATAGGTAAACAAAATTCAAAACAAATGTGAGCTGCCAGACGCAGTCCCATACACACGTATTTGCGGCACAAAGTGGGAGACGCCAGACACAACCTCCCGTCGCAAAGTACAGACTTCAAAATATAAATGTGAGGATGTATTTCAACAATTCGGTGTATGTTGTTGTGCATAACGTGGTCAGTTATCTGAAAGTGACTTGTGCTAATTAAATGTGGTGCTGCGCCACATGGGTCAGGAGGTATTGGCTGATCCTGGGGAACGTAATTCTACAAGTGGTAATGCAGATACTTCTTACTTCAGTTGTTGGAGTGAAGCTGACTCCTAGAATTACCCAAAATGTGCACTTACTTCTTCCTAGCGGGGTCTGTAGAGCTGGTGGTGGGGGGCTGGTGTATTACTACAGACCACAGCATCAATAACTAGCGGGAAGTCTGTAAGGCTATTGTCAGGTGTTTTACAGACCACAGCAACACCCTACCTAGCGGGCCTTTACCCTTTAATGACTGAGTTGGTGTAAGGCCAGTCAACTTAAAATTGACAAATGTGCTCATACAAACAATATATGCATATATACTAAAAAGGAATCTAACAGGACAATCAATATGCACCTAAATATTATAGTCTCACTAATGGATCAGCCACTGCACCAGGCAGTGGCCTCCAATGATCACAAAATGTTTTGCTGCAACACTTAGTCAATGCAAAAAAGAACAACACCCTATATATATATACATAGGAAAACACTAGCGAATAACACAAAGTCCTAAAGGTGCATAGCAATTAATGAACATTTTGTACATGTACTTTAAAAAGAAAACAAAGCATATGCTTTAATGCTTGGAACTCTTAAACAACAATTGTGTATTTCTGGCCATTTGAGGGCGATAAAAGCGCTTTCTACCTTACTGCTTCACAAGAAAAGGAAAACACAGAAAAATGCTTATAACCAGCGAAAATACAATATCTAATACATCCCGGGAAACCACTTTCTTCTTTTTCACACAAGAGGAAATCGTAAATCTGTTAGCTAGACAGCTACGGGATTCGTCTTCTTTCTCAGGACTATTGACTGAGAGCAATCCTCCCGTCCCTGCTAATTCTTGCAACTGGACAGAGGAATTCCATATATTTATTTATAAAACCATACAACTGAACACTGAAAGATGCCAGACGCAATCTTCCCTGCCCTGTCAACCCTTAGACAGAGGCTCTCAGAGAGGCACGAAAAATAAAAACCCCACTCATAACAATGATAAAACAAAATAATCACTGGAAGATTGGAAGATGCTAGACGCAATCCTCCCTACCTCGTCAATCCTAGACGGAGACCCCTCTCTGGCTCTCAGAGAGGCACCGTAACAACGTATGTCTATTTATAAAAAGAAAAACATATAATTCAAACAACTTCCTAACGTCACCCTTTGGCTTAGAGTTCACCACGTACACCTTTCCTCATTTTGGGAATGTTCTTTTAATAAGCAAGACCAGTTAGACAGGACATCTTGAAACAAGGAACACAGATGTCCCACGGTCGCCCTTACCCGCTGCTCCCAGAAAGACAGCACATCAGGCAGCAAAAATAACTTACCCGAGTGCTGTTCTCTGTGGTCCAGTCAGGAAAGAGGCACGAAGGGTGGTCTGCGTCCGGGGTCCCAGTGGTCTCCTGTCAGCTGGCACTGCTGATCCGAGTCACGGCGCCAAGATGTTGGAGGGAGCGTTTCAGGGGGTCTGGGGGGGCTAGGGGGCACCCTTGCCAGCTGTTCGAGGGAGTGATTTAGGGACAAAAGGGCAGCTTAACTTGAGGCAGGGTGCGCAGGAACGCTCATACTAAAATGAAGGAAACAGATGTGTGAGCCATGGAAACCAAGCCAAAAGGTTCAACAGATTTATTTAGAAGGCGCAGCTTCAAGAAAAATGCATTTAAAATACAGAATACAAAATATAGTGACCTCGCATTCATAGATAGTCTTACCAAACAGAAGGCATTATTACATAATTCTCAATAGGACTCAGAAGGCATTGAAACCGTTTGAAGAGAGACACTTCAGAAAACCTCAAAGACACATTTATAAATGAACTATGAAAAACATCATTTAAATCAAGGAAAATGTTCTCAGAATGCAAAACACATTTGATCTAAAATGCAGAGAATACTCACGTTTAAACCTAAAAGAAAGCAGCCTTGCAAGTGTAATATAAGCATTAAATTCTCAATAAGAAAACACCAATTTAGAGACAAAATAGCATATACAGCAATTATATTGGCAAGTTAAATTGTATCTTAATAAAACAAAAAACAAGAGCTCTTGGGGAAAACCCACACCCGCCTGCCATCCTACCAACAGACGGGTGGGGTAGTCCGACGAGAACTCCGTGGACTCGTCTTTTATACCTTTTAGTGCTGGGAACAGAAGTGCTTATTCTAACGTCAGCCCTACCTACGTCACTTATAGCCCCAGTTCGCACATTTATCAGACGTGTCGTGCTTCTTCAGTTAAATGCGGAACATAGACTAGGTGAAAGGTTATGTTCTCAGACCAAGCGCTCGTCGTAAATTGCGTAGGGCAAGCAGAAAATATGTAATGTAAGGAATAAAATATATAGCAATGTCCTGGTTGCCACATTGCATCACCCCGGCCTGACGTCTTTGCGGTGGGAACTTCTCTATTCTCATGTTCAGACCCAGGATGTGGTGTGCTATTTGTCGACAGGACAGAGGAAGGGACAGTGAACTTTGAGACACACGGGTAGGGTGGGGGCTATCCAGTCTGGAGCAGAAGAGCCTCGCAGAGAGAAGCTGGCTGAGATTTTTAGTCAGACAGGCTTAGAGCCTGCTGTTCAGAAAAATGGCAGAACTCTGGTCAATTTAACAAAAGGCCTGCAGAAAGACCGCAGGGCCTACCTAGGGGTTCATACTGACCGAGTGACTAGGATGGCCCAGGGCATTTGTTATATGGTAAAACCGGACCCTCTCTCAAGCATGTAGTGCAGGCAAGTGAGCCCTCAGGGGAACAGCCAGCATTATATGTGTGCTGCAGAGGCAGATACTGTCCCATGTGTCCAAAGTGATAGGTCCAAGTCGTTTGCATCTTCTGAATCTGACCAATCCATGGAATTGCAGCACCAATACACGCCCACAGCAACCTTCAAAAATTCAACTTCATGACACCCATGAATTTGCAACATTGTTGTGGCTGGCCAACTGAATTCACTGCATCAGACTCGTTGAAGCTTCGAAAACGCGTCCGTTGCCATGCCAGGCCCCAGCCAATGCGTGCGCACCGATCGGTCCATTGCTGTACAACGCGTACCCGGGATACAACGCGTACCCGCTCACATCAGATGCAATGGGCCGTGCGGGCACACCGATCG
Source organism: Calotriton arnoldi (assembly GCA_963921515.1). Lineage (NCBI taxonomy): Eukaryota > Metazoa > Chordata > Amphibia > Caudata > Salamandridae > Calotriton > Calotriton arnoldi. The sequence continues at coordinate 444,844 of CAWUFW010009684.1, read as the reverse complement.
GTCCATTGCTCTACAAGGCGTACCCGGGATACAACGCGTACCCACTCACATCCAATGCAATGGGCCGTGCGGGCACACCGATCGGTCCATTGCTCTACAACGCGTACCCGGGATACAACGCGTACCCGCTCACATCCAATGCAATGGGCCGTGCAGGCACACCGATCGGTCCATTGCTCTACAACGCCGTATCCGGGATACAACGCGCACCCGCCACATTCAATGCAATGGGCCGTGCGGGCACACCGATCGGTCCATTGCTCTACAACTAGTACCCGGGATACAACGCGTACCCGCTCACATCCAATGCAATGGTCCGTGCGGGCACACCGATCGGTCCATTGCTCTACAACGAGTACCCGCTCACATCCAATGCAATGGGCCGTGCGGGCACACCGATCGGTCCATTGCTCTACAACGCGTACCCGCTCACATCCAATGCAATGGGCCGTGCGGGCACACCGATCGGTCCATTGCTCTACAACGCGTACCCGGGATACAACGCGTACCCGCTCACATCCATTGCAATGGGCCATGCGGGCACACCGATCGGTCCATTGCTCTACAATGCGTACCCGGGATACAACGCGTACCTACTCACATCCATTGCAATGGGCCGTGCGGGCACACCGATCGGTCCATTGCTCTACAACGCGTCCCTGGACAGGTCACACGCATATGTCACCATGCTGGTCACTGGTGAACCTATGCCAGCCACATATACTTTCCAGGGACTCAGGGGCACACCTACAACACCACACCCATTCCACACTGTATCTAAGGTATGTGTGGCAGCATAACCTTATCTGTGTATGTGGGTGAACATGTGGTTTTTGGGGTGGCACTTGGGGGCAGACACACCCAGGCTGTGCACGTGTTCATGGGGACAGGGTCCTTTGTGTGTTGTGCACCTGACCACTGTGGTGTGCAACTTTTCATTTCTGAGCATGTGTCATGGTCACATTTCCAGGTTGTGTATGTGTATGACATATCACATACCCCCAGGCTCACATGTGGGAAGGCATGTACGTCACAGGGTGGCCCATTGCCACAATAGTGATGTCCCTCCGCAGTCTGTGTGCATGTTGTGTTTCACATGTCTCTGACTCCATGTGCACAATGGGAGACAGTCTCCACATCCACGTGGTTTGTGCATGAACTTTGATGTTGTGTGTGTGTGTGTCACAGACGTCCATGTCTGTCCTGCAGAGGCTACAGGGGCCACTACCTGTGGGTGTCATGTTTGTTTTTCTGACGTGTACATGATATGCCATGTCATGCCAGTGTCCATGTGGCAAGACAGGGTCCCTGGGAATCTACCTGTCAATGAGCTGTGATGCCTGTGGAGCATCTGTCCAGACATGTTACTGTGGTATGTGTGTGGAACGTGAGAGCAGTAAATGGGTACTGTGACACAGCCTAATGGTTTCCCATAGCACACCCTGGAACCTGTTGTCAACACTTGTTGAACAGAGATGTTAGATGATGTCCATGTAGGTGCCATATATGTCCAAACAGAACGACACACACATCAAGTACTTGTGTTTGTTAATGATGTATCATGTGAAATTGAGTATGGTGAACGGCACATAGGTGGGGTGACTGACAATCTTGCTTTCTTCACCTATGCACTGCAGGGCTCCTGCTGTCCATCAACCATTCCCAGACCTGGCAACGATGGTGGAACGTGACAGCATCCGACGGTACCACTTCACCAGGCAGCTGATTGAGGATTTGGCAGTGCGGTTGGACCCACATTTGCAGCCTGGCCGTCCGTATCCTACAGCGCTGACCCCCAAGGTGAAGGTGATGGCAGCCCTACACTTCTTTGCCACCGGTACCTTTCAACACACTGTGGAGACTGCCGGTGGGATGTCACAGACTATGTTCAGCCATGTGCTACGCGATGTTTTGGGGGCAATGTTGAGATACCTGAACCAGTACATCTATTTCCCAACACGTCAACGACTCACTGACGTCAAGAGTGACTTCTATGCCCTGGGGAGGATGCCACATGTAATTGGCTCCATTGATGGGACACATGTGGCTTTGATACCACCACAGGCACATGAGCAGGCATACCGGAACCGTAAACATTACCATTCGATCAATGCTCTGGTGGTATGTCTTGCAGATATGACCATCACACAAGTGTGTGCCCGTTTCCCCGGTTCGGCACACGATGCCTACGTGATGAGGAGTAGTCGCATCCCGAGGATGATGTCACAGATGCCGAACCAGCGTGCCTGGCTTGTTGGTGTGTACTGACTTTGTACCATTGTGTGTGTTCTGCTATGTTGTTTTCCGCACACATTTTCAAATCGGCTAATGTGCAATTGTCTGTCTGTAGGTGACTCGGGATACCCCAACATGCTGTGGTTGCTGACACCCCTCAGGAACCCTGTGACACCAGCCCAGATGCGCTACAATGAGGCACATGGTCGGACGAGGAGGGTGATTGAGCGGACATTTGGTCTCCTGAAGAGCCGCTTCCGCTGCCTGGACAAGACAGGAGGGGCCCTCCCATATGCCCCAGCAAAGGTGTGCAAGATTGTCATCGTCTGCTGCATGCTACACAACCTGGCAGTGCGGAAGGAGTTGCCTCTCATCCTGGATGATGATGACCAACGTCCGCAACCTGTGGAAGATCCTGGCCTGGGTCACGATGCCAGTGAAGATGATGATGATGATGATGGTGATGTCCGCACACAGCTCATCACCAACTTCTTCAGCTGAATGTGAGTCTCCAGAGGGTTGTAATGTCAATGATTTGAGTTTGCATGATATGTGTGTGTGGTGCTCTGGTGCTGTTTGAGTGTGGCCATGTGCTACTTGACTGGATGCGTGCAGCGATGTGTCCTTGCAGGTGGTCTGTACTGCCCAACAGTGTTGACATGCTAACTTGGTTTTGTGTAGTTATCTCGTGACATGTATTAGACATGAGTATTGCCGTTCTGTGCTGTTCTTCAGTGGTTTTGACTGTGTGTCATGTCTGTCCTTCACAGGGTGCTGCTGGAGTTGTTTGATCAACTTGGATCCCACGAATCCATGATTCAACTTCCAAGGTGGAAGCAGTTGTTTCCCTACAGGTGATGTGCCACACACCCCTGGACTTTCTATCTTCTGTACTTTTTGACTTTGTGGCCACAGCCAGGTTGGATTAGCTAGCATTTGTAGTGAAAACAACATGTTGCAAATGTGTAATAAACCTGTGCTTCACTTTGGGATGTGCGTTGTCTGTAGTCACACATCTGACTGACATTTGCTTACTGCACCTGTAGTCTAGTTGACACAGACTGTGAATAGGTGGCGTGTCTGTGCATTCCACTGTATTTAGTTGCAACATCAGTATAGGTGATGAGTCTGATGGCCCTGGTGTGTATGTGTTGTGTGGCCCTAGTGGTGTGTCTCCCTCATATGTGTCACGTCGCCATGACTGACATGACTGTGTTGGACTTGCTGTAGCAGTTAGCATGCACAGTGTCATTTTTCTGATCACCATCTCCATGACAGAGAGCACGTTGGAATCACAACAGAGGCAGATATGGTGTATTGGTGAGTTTATTTACATACAGGTGTGAGGATGGTGCACAGGATGGTGGGTGCTGTACATAGAAATTGGAATACAAAGTTCCCATGTGATTCGGAAGTCTTGGTAGCTGAAATGTCCAGAGTAAAGTCCACAGTCATCTGATAAATTTGGCCAACTATAGCTCCCCATGTCATGTGGGAGAGTTGGGTTGGCTTTGACAGGGCGTGCAGTTTGCACACAGAGGAAAAGTTCCAGAACAGGTGTTGGCTTCCTGGGGGATGTAGATGGCCATCAGCCTCTCAGTTTGGCCTCCTCGGACGGCCCCTCTTCTTGGGGGGGGACCCTCAGGTGCAGGCTGCGGCGGTGCAGTGGACTCTCTGCCAGAGTCCTCCTCCCTCCCTGTGGCATTTGCAGTTGTTTCAACAGCAGATGTTGTGGGCACACAGGGAGGTGAGGCCATGTTGGTGCTGATCTGGCGGAGGCATGTCAGTATGTCCCTATGCACCGCTGTCAGTTGTTCCAATGTGTCCCACTTGGACTCCATGCCAGACATGTGTGTCTCGACATGTGACGTGTGTCTCGACACGGGACATGTGGGAGTCCAAGCGGGCATGATGGGCAGCCTGCTGCTGTTGTATGTCCTTGAGGATCCCCACTACCTGGCTGACCTCTCCGGTGCTAGTCTGGTACGCATCCGCGATGCGTGCCAGTTGTGGGTCATCATGCAGTCCAGACCCCTCTGCAAAGAGCTACCTATGTCTCCCACCCCTCCCACCACCCCTGGCGACACGTGCAGGACCTGCGGTGGCACACACAGGTGACCGTGGGCCCACTTGGGTGTTGTTCCTGGGCTCGTTGTCACCAGCTCCATTTTGGGTCTGGGTCCCTGCGCTGTTGTCATCTGTGGTCCTTGGTCTGTCCGTGTTGGCAGGGGTGGCCTGGGTGTTGGCAGTTGTTGGAGGGGTTGGTGCAGGGGGTGCAGATGTTGGTCCTGCTGATGCTGCATGATGACTCACACCGGAGGGTCCAGCTGGTTCTTCGCCATCCGAGGAGTGCAGAGGCTGATTCACACCAGTGAGCTCAGTGTTCCCCGGAGCCTGGGACAGGGACTCCTCCTCGTCTGCTGCTGTGGCCCCATCATCACCTGTTTTGGGAGAGACACAGATTGTATGTTATGTTTCTACTGGCATCAATTGTTCAAACACCTGACAGTTGTGACTGTACCTCTGGATGTGGGCCTGGACATTGCATTCTCCTAAATTGTGACAGTCAGAGAGTGATATTGGTGTAGCACATTGTCCTGCCAACCTGTGGCATGTCAATGTGAATGTTGAGGTGTGTGCATGACCAGGATTGGTGGTATTTGCTTGCCATCCGGGCCTCCTTCTCCCCCCAGCCCAGTTATCACACCATGAAGCGTGCTTCCATTGCAGGGAGTGCAAGTTGTCTTTCAGGATGTCACTCAGTGGTGTCCTGTTGTTGGTTGTTGCACAGTTCCCAGCAGGGCCTTGTGCTCCCCCAGCAGTACCCAGTGTCAGCCATCTTGTGAGTCCTTTTCCACTCCCTGTGATGTGAGCATGGTTCAGGGTGGTGTTGATGGGCCAATTGTGAGGCTGACCAATATCTGTGACTACCACTCCCATCATGCTATTGCCTCCACCCCCTTCCCAGCATGCCCATCCTTCCTTCCTTTTGACTCTGCTTCCCTGTGGGGTGGGCTGCCTGTGCTGACAGGATGGCTGGGAGTGTTGTCCTGGCAGTTGTTTGGCTAAAAGTCCCAAGAGTGTCCCTGTGCTTCACACAGCATAACCCAGGGTGGTGGTTCTTTGTGGGATCTTCAGTTAGGATGTGAGGCATTGCATTCTCCCAGGTGGGTTATGTGGAGTTAGTGTTGAGGGGTGTGTGAGGGAGGTGCTTGTAACTATGGTCAGTGCTGTGAGTCCTCCTTCCCACCCAGCCAGATATCCCACCATGGAACGTGCTTCCATTGCAGGGAGTGCAAGTTGTCTTTCAGGATGTCAGTCAGTGGTGTCCTGCTGTTGGTTGTTGCACAGTTCCCAGCAGGGCCTTGTGCTCCCCCAGCAGTACCCAGTGTCAGCCATCTTGTCAGTTGTTTTCCACTCCCTGTGATGTGAGCATGGTTCAGAGTGGTGTTGATGGGCCAATTGTGAGGCTGACCAATATCTGTGCCTACAACTCCCATCATGCTATTGCCTACACCCCCTTCCCAGCATGCCCATACTTCCTTCCTTTTGAGTGGACTTCACTGTGTGTGAGAGTGTCAGCAATGGCAAGATGGCTGACAGTGTGGTCCTGTTGTTTGTTGGTGCCCAGTTCCCAGCAGGGCCTTGTGCTCCCCCCAGCAGTACCCAGTGTCAGCCATCTTGTCAGTTGTTTTCCACTCCCTGTGATGTGAGCATGGTTCAGAGTGGTGTTGATGGGCCAATTGTGAGGCTGACCAATATCTGTGCCTACAACTCCCATCATGCTATTGCCTACACCCCCCTTCCCAGCATGCCCTTACTTCCTTCCTTTTGAGTGGACTTCACTGTGTGTGAGTGTGACAGCAATGGCAAGATGGCTGACAGCGTGGTCCTGTTGTTTGTTGGTGCCCAGTTCCCATCAGGGCATTGTGCTCCCCACAGCAGTACCCAGTGTCAGCCATCTTGTCAGTTGTTTTCCACTCCCTGTGATGTGAGCATGGTTCAGAGTGGTGTTGATGGGCCAATTGTGGGTGTGACCAATATCTGTGACTACCATTCCCATCATGCTATTGGCTACACTGACTTCACCAGCATACACAGAATTCCTTCCTTTCAGTGAGCTTCCCTGTGAGGTGGTGTTCTAGTGGTGGGTAAATATCTGGGAGTGTTTGTTGGTTCTATTTGTGCCACTGCCTTGCTGTATTTGTTGTTAGGTTTGTACATGTCATGACACAGTTACATATCACTATGAGATGGCAGGTATTGTGTTTGTCTGACTAGCATTCACATCTTGGGATGAATATCTTTTGGTTGCTGTGTATTTGCTAAGGGTGCATGGTTTGCCTATCCCCTTGACTGTGATGTGTGTGTGTTGTCACACCATATTTGTATATTAGTTGTGTACTCACCAGGCTCTGGGATGTCTGTTAGTCCGTATACGCTCACTGGTGGTAGGATGGCCCGCACCTTCTCCTCCCAGGGCCTGAGGTATACTGGTTTTGCAGGAGGGCCCCTGCCGGTGTGCTGGCTGAGGAGGTTGTTCTTTTTGAGTAGGTCCCGGACCCTCCTGCGCACATCATACCACCTGTTCTGGATGTCTTCCTTTGTGCGCAAACATGTTGATTGTGCGTTCACCCTGTCGACAATCCTCGCCCACATCTTGGTTTTCTGCGACATGGGGGTCTATTGTACCAATGTACCAAACAACTGTGGCTCTACCCTGAGGATCTCATCTACCATGACTTCCAATTCACTGTCTAGGAACTTATGAGTGTAGGTTTAGCTGGGTGTGTGTGAGGGTACTATTTGTAGGTGTGGTAATGTTGTGTGGCTTGTGTGATGTATGAGCTGTGAGTGTGTCTGTGGTTGCTGTGTGATGGTGTTCTGTGCTGCAAGGTCAGTGGAATTTGCAAAGGATCATGGTAGGGATTTGTGGCCTTTATGTAGGTGGAGTTGGAGGTGTGTCCTTGTTCCTTTTTTTCCTTCCCTCCCTGTATTTATTGGCTTTGTGGTTGCTTGTTTGGCCCTTTTTAAAAAAAAAATTTCCTTGGTGTTTTTGGTGCATGTAGGAGTCGTTCTTGTGTCCGAGTAGGACACTGCAGTTGTCTGGTGCGATCTTTTTCGACTCGTTCCCGCTGTGTGTCAGCTAGGTTTCATATGCGGCGTACGAGTCGGTCGCGGAGTATTGGGTTGCTTCGGCTGGGTTTTGTATGCGTGTCGGTCGTACGGCTTGTGCTCCGGGCGAGTCGGTCGGGTCTTGCACGCACAGCATTGTACTACGCGGGTCGGAGTTCGTGGGTACGTTTCGTTCGGGTTCAATCCGGGTGCGTGTCGGTCGGTTCGTTTCGCGTGATTTCCCGGCCAGATGGCTTGTTTACGTCCGGCTCGGTTGGTCGTTTTGTATTCCGTCTGAGTCGTCAGATTTCACATGCATTTCATCGTACTACCCGGGTCGTACGGCGCCGGTCCGAGTCGGTCGGACTAAATTCCCGTACCGAGTCGGTCGGTATTTTTTCCGGCCCGAATCGGAATCGGCCTCTGAGTGTGTGTGTGGTTGGGTGGGGGGTGTGTGACTCTGTGCATAGATGTGTGAGTGGCTGATTGACAGGGTGTATGAGTTTAAGAGTGCATGTGGAAACAGTTGTATGGGTGGGTAAGTGTGTGTATGGGCGTCTTGGTGAGTGAATTGATGTCTCAGTGCACATGTCCAACTAAGTACATATATAAAAGGCAGTGTATGTGAGAGTTGGTGTATAGAAATGACTATACGTGAGAGTCAGTGATTGTGAGAGTGGCTGAATGTATGAGTGTATACTTGTATTAGTGATTATATAAGAGACTAAGTATGCGTTACTATCTGTATGAATAAATGAGGTGGTGTGTGTATAACTGTGTAGGTGAGTAAATGGAACTGTGATTGATTCTTTGCATGAGTGACTAGGATGAGTACATAACTGACTAGGATGAGTGCTGGTGTGTCAATGTCTATATAGGTGTTTGAGTGCATTTGATAGTGTTCTATTGATCAGTGACTGCATGTATGACTGATTGTATGGGTGAATGGGTAGATGTGTGTCTAGACCTAGGAATCACTGAGTGGGTATGTAGTAACTGGTATTAGTGTGTCAATGGTATCGAAAATGGTAGTCTGTATTTTACAGTGAGTGTATCAAAGGTTATATTAGTGTGCGAGGAGGTACATCAGATTGTCACATGGATGATGTCATCAGTGATGTCATTTGAGATATCATCAGTGATGTCATCAGTGATGTCACTGACCATGTCATGAATGATGTAATATGTGACGTCGTCAGCAGTGCATTGCGGGGGCGCGAGTTATAGTTAGCTGAACTAACTATAACGGTGGAATTTCTATGGTTTTGTATGAGTAAAATGTCCAACTAACTATAACGTCCCTGAAACCTATGGTTTTTTCAGTGAATTTCTAAGGTTTTTGAAATGCTAATTTCTAACTATAACGTGCCTGAAACCTATGGTTTTTTGAGTGAATTTCAAAGGTTTTTTAAATACTAATTTCTATCTATAACGTCCCTGAAACGTATGGTTTGTTCAGTGAATTTCAATGTTTTTTTTAATGCTAACTTCTAATTATAATGTTTATTTAACCTATAGTTTTTTCCGACACCCAAGAAGGACAAAACACCCACTGCCACAACCCTCAGGACCTCCCCCCGTAGCACCCCTCTCCCTACTGTAATTTTTTTTATTTGTTATTTAAACTATATAATGTCTTCTTGTTTTTTAAATATTAAACAACTACATACAGTATGAAAGGGAGCCCAGCCCAGAGCCACATCTGAAGACCAATACATGTCATAGACCTACTGATCAAGCAGCTCCGACACCCAAGAACGCCACAATACCCACCACCACCCCCCGGCCCCCCCTACCACTGAGGCAGCTCAGAACAAGACAGCGAACTTTACAAAAACGGCATGGGCCCTCAGCCACACAATAGCTGAATATTGGGACAGGTGTGAACAAACTATATGTGAAGGAAGCAATTCACCCATGTTTAACAATGCACACAATGCAAAGTGTAGCGGTGATGTGCTGGACACATCTCAGTATGCAGAACAAACACCTCTCCATGTGCACAAATACTACTGGTGCGTGTAGTGTTGTGGACAGTGGACCTAACCATGTTATGTCAAACACTAGGGAAGATCTCAGTCATGTAGCTGTGTCGTCCCCCCCTGTAAGCATAAGCGTAACTGGAGTGGGCTGGTCCGATGTAAGCCACTTCAGCGTAAGAGTGTGAATAAATAGGCCAGAGCTCTGGGCGTGGTTCACTTGTGGGAAGGCCAAAGCGTCTGCCAGGGCTTCGCCCCTCACCCTGCCACGAGGCTGCCAACATGACTGCCAGCCTCCTCAGCCGATCACTGGCTTCCGCCACATAGGCCCCCAGCGGCACAGCACCGCAGACTTATGTCTGTACAAACTACTGCCTTCGATATACACTGTGGACAGCAAGGTTCACAATTCAGATCGAGTCGTGATTGCAGATGACGCAGTCCCGTAGGCAAGAGACATTGCTGAAGTCAACAACACATGGCTGTGGGCCCTTCCTGACCGCTGCCTCCGGCCTACACTGCGGACAGTAGGGCTCACAATTCAGATGGAGTCGAGATTGCAGATGACGCAGTCCAGTAGGCAAGAGACATTGCTCAAGTCAACAACACGTGCCTGTGGGCCCTTCCTCACCGCTGCCTCCTGCCTCCACTGCGGTGAGTAGGGCTCACAATTCAGAGCGACTCGCGATTGCAGATGACGAAGTCCAGTAGGCAACAGACATTGCTACCAGTGCGGCCAGCCCGGACCACGCATCATCGCTGACTGTGCACACGCTAAGTGCTTCAAGTACCACTAACTCTGTGCAGCTCAAGTCAACGCCACGTGGCTGTGGGCCCTTGATGACCGCTGCCTCCGGCCTACAATGCGGTTAGCAGGGCTAACAATTCAAGATTAGTGCCGATGCTAATTGTGTACGAGAGTATAATCGGTTAAGAAGACTGTATGCTCCCAATCTGTGCAGCTCAAGTCAACGTCACGTGGCTGTGGGCCCTTGCTGACCGCTACCTCTGGCCTACACTGCGGTCATCAGGGCTCACAATTAAAATTAAGTCTTGATTCATTAATTACAGAGTCCAGTAGGCAAGTAACTATCACAGGCCTAAAATCTACATAATATCCTTTTAGTATCCTTGCTTCAAGAACTTTTTTTATATCAGTTATAGCTTTAGTACAATCACCAAATTCATCTTCAAGTGCAAAATAACACTCATTAGCAGTCTACACTGCGGGCAGCAGAGCTCGCAATTCGAATTTTGGACACGTGGTGCCACTAACCCTGTTCAACACAAGCCGCGACACGTGGTGCCACTAACCCTGTTCAACACAAGCCGGCGACACGTGGTGCCACTAACCCTGTTCAACACAAGCCGATCCCACATGTGGAACTGTGTCCTGAGTCCTGAATGGCAGTGACCCCAAGTCTGTGGCAGCGACCACAGCACCAGACTCCTTCGATCAGTGAGGCATATTTCCATATGCAAGGCCGGCTACAGGTGGTGGCACTAACCCTGTACAACACAAGGCACGACACGTGGTGCCACTAACCCTGTTCAACACAAGCCGATCCCACATGTGGAACTGTGTCCTGACTCCTGAATGGCAGTGACCCCAGCTTCGTGGCAGCGACTACAGCACCAGACTCCCTTCGATTAGTGAGGCGTATTTGCATATGGAAGGCCGGCGACACGTGGTGCCACTGAACCTGAACTACGCAGGCCGGTGGGGCCACCAACCTATGCACGTGGCTGTGGGCCCTTGCTCACTGCTACCTCTGGCCTACACTGCGGTCAGCAGGGCTCACAATTCAGATACAGTCGCGATTGCAGATGACGCAATCCAGTAGGCAAGAGACGTTGCTCCCAGTGCGGCCAGTCCGCACCAAGCAGCATCACAGGCTCATACATTCTCAATGCTTCTGGTGCCACTAACTGTGCACCTCAACTCAACGCCACGTGGCTATGAGCCCTTGCTGACCGCTACCTCTGGCCTACACTGCGGTCATCAGGGCTCACAATTAAAATTAAGTCTTGATTCATTAATTACAGAGTCCAGTAGGCAAGTAACTATCACAGGCCTAAAACTTACATAATATCCTTTTAGTATCCTTGCTTCAAGAACTTTTTTTATATCAGTTATAGCTTTAGTACAAACACCAAATTCATCTTCAAGTGCAAACGAACACTCATTAGCAGTCTACACTGCGGGCAGCAGAGCTCGCAATTCGAATTTTGGACACGTGGTACCACTAACCCTGTTCAACACAAGCCGCCACACTTGGTGCCACTAACCCTGTTCAACACAAGCCGGCAACACGTGGTGCCACTAACCCTGTTCAACACAAGCCGATCCCACATGTGTAACTGTGTCCTGAGTCCTGAATGGCAGTGACCCCAAGTCCGTGGCAGCAACCACAGCACCAGACTCCCTTCGATCAGTGAGGCATATTTCCATATGGAAGGCCGGCGACACGTGGTGCCACTAACCCTGTTCAACACAAGCCGATCCCACATGTGTAACTGTGTCCTGAGTCCTGAATGGCAGTAACCCCAACTCCGTGAGAGAACCACAGCAGCAGACTCCCTTCGATTAGTGAGGCGTATTTGCATATGGAAGGCCGGCAACACATGGTGCCACTAACCCTGTTCAACACAATCCGATCGCACATGTGTAACTGTGTCCTGAGTCCTGAATGGCAGTGACCCCAAGTCCGTGGCAGCGACCACAGCGCCAGACTCCCTTCGATCAGTGAGGCATATTTCCATATGGAAGGCCGGCAACACGTGGTGCCACTAACCCTGTTCAACACAAGTCGATCCCACATGTGTAACTGTGTCCTGAGTCCTGAATTGCAGTGACCCCAAGTCCGTTGCAGCAACCACAGCACCAGACTCCCTTCGATCAGTGAGGCATATTTCCATATGGAAGGCCAGCGACACGTGGTGCCACTAACCCTGTTCAACACAAGCCGATCCCACATGTGTAACTGTGTCCTGAGTCCTGAATGGCAGTGACCCCAACTTTGTGAGAGAACCACAGCAGCAGACTCCCTTCGATTAGAGAGGCGTATTTGCATATGGAAGGCCGGCGACACATGGTGCCACTAACCCTGTTCAACACAAGCCGATCCCACATGTGTAACTGTGTCCTGAGTCCTGAATGGTAGTGACCCCAAGTCCATGGCAGCGACCACAGCACCAGACTCCCTTCGATCAGTGAGGCATATTTCCATATGGAAGGCTGGCAACACGTGGTGCCACTAACCCTGTTCAACACAAGCCGATCCCACATGTGTAACTGTGTCCTGCGTCCTGAATGGCAGTGACCCCAACTCCGTGAGAGAACCACAGCAGCAGACTCCCTTCGATTAGTGAGGCGTATTTGCATATGGAAGGCCGACGACACATGGTGCCACTAACCCTGTTCAACACAAGCCAATCCCACATGTGTAACTGTGTCCTGAGTCCTGAATGGCAGTGACCCCAAGTCCATGGCAGCGACCACAGCACCACACTCCCTTCGATCAGTGAGGCATCTTTCCATATGGAAGGCCGCCAACACGTGGTGCCACTAACCCTGTTCAACACAACCCAATACCACATGTGTAACTGTGTCCTGAGTCCTGAATGGCAGTGACCCCAAGTCCGTGGCAGCAACCACACCACCAGACTCCCTTCGATCAGTGAGGCATATTTCCATATGGAAGGCCGGCAACACGTGGTGCCACTAACCCTGTTCAACACAAGCCGATCCCACATGTGTAACTGTGTCCTGAGTCCTGAATGGCAGTGACCCCAAGTCCGTGGCAGCGACCACAGCACCAGACTCCCTTCGATTAGTGACGGGTATTTGCATATGGAAGGCCGGCGACACGTGGTGCCACTGAACCTGAACTGCGCAGGCCGGTGGGGCCACCAACCTATCCACGTGGCTGTGGGCCCTTGCTCACCGCTACCTCTGGCCTACACTACGGTCAGCAGGCCTCACAATTCACATAGAGTCCCGATTGCACATGACGCAGACCAGTAGGCAAGACACATTGCTCCCAGTGCGGCCCGTCCGCACCAAGCATCATCACAGGCTCATACAGTCTCAATGCTTCTGGTGCCACTAACTGTGCACCTCAACTCAACGCCACGTGGCTATGGGCCCTTGCTGACTGCTACCTCTGGCCTACACTGTGGTCATCAGGGCTCACAATTAAAATTATTTCTTGATTCATTAACTACAGAGTCCAGTAGGCAAGTAACTATCACAGTCCTAAACCCTACATAATATCCTTTTAGTATCCTTGCTTCAAGAACTTTTTTTATATCAGTTATAGTTTAGTACAATGACCAAATTCATCTTCAAGTGCAAACGAATACTCAATAGCAGTCTACACTGCGGGCAGCAGAGCTCGCAATTCGATTTTTAAATGCTAATTTCTAACAAGAAGATTGTTATCAGAAAATACAATACTTCGTCAGTGTATTCTATACTTATTTCATCTTTTCATGATACACCTACACTGCGGTCAGTAGGGCTCACAATTAAAATTAAGTATTGATTCATTAATTACAGAGTCCACTAGGCAAGTAACTATCACAGGCCTAAAATCTACATAATATCCTTTTAGTATCCTTTCTTCAAGAACATTTTTTATATCAGTTATAGCTTTAGTACAATCACCAAATTCATTTTCAAGTGCAAACGAACACTCATTAGCAGTCTACACTGTGGGCAGCAGAGCTCGCAATTCCAACTTTGGACATGTGGTGCCACTAACCCTGTTCAACACAAGCCGCGACACGTGGTGCCACTAACCCTGTTCAACACTAGCCTGCGACATATGATACCACTAACCCTGTTAAACGCAAGCCGCGACACGTGGTGCCACTAACCCTGTTCAACACAAGCCGGCGACACGTGGTGCCACTAACCCTGTTCAACACAAGCCAATCCCACATGTGGAACTGTGTCCTGAGTCCTGAATGGCAGTGACCCCAAGTCCGTGGCAGCGACCACAGCACCAGACTCCCTTTGGTTAGTGAGGCATATTTCCATATGCAAGGCCGGCGACACGTGGTGCCACTAACCCTGCACAACACAAGGCGCGACACGTGGTGCCACTAACCCTGTTCAATACAAGCCGATCCCACATGTGGAACTGTGTCCTGAGTCCTGAATGGCAGTGACCCCAACTTCGTTGCAGCGACCACAGCACCAGACTCCCTTCAGTTTTATTTGTTGTTGTTTTCTTTAAATAAAATGTTTTATATGTAAACCTATACATGACTAAGATTCTTGTTTGTCCAACCGCACAGGGACACTTTCGGGCCCAAGAAGGTTGTTGGGGGTATGTTGGTAATGTGGGAAGAGCGTGCGTTACCTGCTGATGTGGGGAGAGGCAGTGTGAAAGGGGTATCTCTCACAGAAAGAACTCCGATATGTTTTCAGAAATGCCTCGGACAGATGCCAGCTGACGGACTGAATCACAAAATGGTTTTTCAATGCTCATGTAGTGTGAGTTATGAACAGTTCGCACCCAGGCTCGCAGTGGGACAACTGCGGCTTGTCCGCTCGACTCACACACGCAGTACTACGACCCGTCCGCTCCCAAAGGAACAGCAGTGTAGTACCTCGCAGAGGTACAGGCACAGTAGCGTACTAGCTCGCAAACATAGAGAGCTGCGAGCCGACGGAGTGGCTTCAAACGGCATAGCTGCGAAGTGGTGATGTTGGGCAGACGGAGCGTGAAAGAGTTATCTCGAAGAAACAGAGCTCCGGTATATTAAATTGCCCCAGAGACCTTTCTTTTATATTTTCACTCGATGCGAGAAAGCGCGCTTTCTGGACCAAGACCTTTCTCCCTGCCAAATTTGGCGTAATTCCGTTCAGTAGTTTGACCTGTAGCCTTGTCTAAAGATTCCGATGGAAAATCCATTGAGAAAACATGTTTTCACACCCCCCACATAGCTACCTGTCGCAGGCGTACTCGCTGTTGGTGTGCAGGTCAGTGGTCTAGTTGTCAACATGTCACGGCCACTCCCTGAGGGCAGGTATGCACACACACCACACCCATCCAGCACATGCGTCACAGGCCATGTGACCACGCAAATATAATGGATCCACAACGTCTCATCCTTTATTGCCGGTGGTGACTGGATGGCGGACGCTCCACGGGTCGCAATCATAAAGACTCATGAAAAGTTGCGCAGAGGGTTAGTCGCACCCTGAGCTCTATGGCCGTCAGGGGCCTACTACCACGTGGCGTGGACTTGAGTTCCACAGGGTTATTGCCACCCGAAGCTAATGTGGCCGTCACGGGCCTACCACCACGTGGCACGGACTTGAGTTGCACAGGGTTACTGCCACCCGAAGCTAATGTGGCCGTCAGGGGCCTACCACCACGTGGCGCAAACTTGAGTTGCACACGGTTAGTGCCACCCAAAGCTGATGTGGCCGTCAGGGGCCTTCGACCACGTGGCGCGGACTTGAGTTGCACAGGGTTAGTCGCACCCTAAATTGTATGGCCGTCAGCGGCCTACCACCACGTGGCGCTGACTTGCGTTGCACAGGGTTAGCGGCACCAAAAGCTGATGAGGTCTCCGCCATTGATGACTCAGGACTCAGCAACATGTGTGAGATCTGCCGGGCTGCGGAGAAGCTGATGTGGTCTCTGCCATTCATGACTCAGGATTCAGCAACATCTGTGAGATCTGCCGGGCCGCGGAGCTTTGACGGGCACGTGGAGTGCCCACTGGTAGACACTTCGGTGGCAGCAGGTAATTATTTGGTCATGGATGCGCAGGGGCTGCAGTATCTCTCTCTCTCTCTCTCTCTCTTCCCTCTCTTCACTCTCTCTCACTCTCTTCCTTCCTTTTCTTCTCTTTATCTCCCTTTCTCAGTCCCTTTCTTTCCTTCCCTCTGGCTTTTTTTTCCTTCTCTGTGTCTCACTCCTTTGATATGCGCATTACACACGTCCTTATTATGTGCTTTATTTTCCAGGCTGTGTCATCGACATTCATGGTCCCGACAGGAGTCTTCCACCTTGTTGTTTTCTGTTCAGTTTGTTAAATTTAGTTTATCCTTTATATATACGTTTACGAAAAAAAAAAGTTTGATTTAAAAAAAAAAAAATCAATAAAGTTTTTGGTTGTTACTTAAGTGCTGTGTGACTCTTTCTCGTTCTTATTACTGTTATTTCGTGGTGTCCACCATGGTGTTACATTTTGGGGCAGTTATCACGGGAATACTGGTGATGTCTGTAGTTTGCACCAGCTTCTGAATAGTGTGTTATATTTATCTCAACTTTAGCTGCATTAAAGTGCTGATAATGAAATGCAGAGTAGGCGTTCCCGTGCAAAAAGACACGAGGTGCACCTTTGCGATTTATTCTAAATACTAAAATCCTGTATTGAATTGCACTGTGGTAGTGGGTGCACTTACAGTGTACACACAAAATCAATGAAGAAATGTCATTGTATTTATATTGATTGGGAATAGTGGGTCAGGTGCTGGATCTTGACGGGATACACTGCCCAGTTCGTTTATTTTTCTGTACACGAAAAACCACATCACAACTTTGACAACAACTGCGATGCGAAACAAATTCCGGCGATAAGCCACGTTAGCACCAGGGATTTTACACCTGCTTTCTGCTGGTGTTAAGCAGGACGACTACCTGCAGCATGAAAGGGAACACAGCCAAGAGCCACACCGAAACACCCACAGGTGCCATACAGTCAATGAGCATGATACACGGATACCCATGAGGTCCACAACACTCATCGCAACAACCCCAGGACCGCCAACGCCCCCCGAACCCGCATCTGAGCAAGTGTGTCCGTGTGGTCATTGTGTTAGCATGATAGGCACCGGCCCTGCAACATCACAGTGTCAGCGGATGTTACCATGTCACCTCAGCGTTGGCAGTGAGCCTGGACATGTAGCTACGCACGCATCCTCCTGCATGCACAAGCGGCATGCGCTGGTCCGGCGTACACAGGTCAGCGCAGGGGTCTGCCTATCCGGCAAGGGGAACGGGGTGTCTCGGACATGTCCGTGTTCAGGAAGTGCGGTAAGTGTGTCTCTGTGTTCTGGTGTGGCCGCCACAAGGGCCGCAGCAGTCGATGTTGTACAGTGACATGCACCACCCCCAAACTGCAGTCTCACGGTGTGGTTGGAATGCCGCAGGACATGCGCGAATAGGCATTACAATGGTGTGCCGTAGGAGTGCACGGGATACAACAGTGCACCGTACAAAAGTGTGGGGGCTCGTGGGAGGGAGGGGCAGCTGTTTGGCAACGTAACACACAGTGAACCTGCCCATGTGCCACATGCTGGGCATCTCATCCATGATGACCAGGGTCGCAGACATCCCACAACACCCACGACCGGCCTTTGTACACATCCTGTATGAATGCAGCTGGAGAACTTACTGTAGGGATGAAAGGTTCTTTGTCTGAGCTATCTTGCAGTAGCACATCTGCTGCTCCGAGAAGGAACTTGCAAGTGGCCAGCCCCCCCGACAGATACGATAATATTTGCATCCGTCTCCCACACTACGCACTGCCCGATTTGAGAACAACGAGTACACATCCCACACTCAAAAGTCCTTCGTCGTAGTTAGCGTGCGTGAAATGGCCTTCACACGTACTCCCACCATAGGGGTGGGCGGAATTTGCGTAGTCGCGCTACGCAAAGCTTTGCGAAACGGTAAAAAATCTCCGCGAGCACGCAAACGTTCCGCGAACACGCGGAATTGCTTGTTCCGCCCGTTCACGATGCTTTTTTCCTGTTCGCGAACGCTTTTTGTGTGCTCGGGGAGAAATATCTCGCAAACACGCATTTTGAAAGCGCAAACAAGCAAAAAACTCTGCGAAGCCGCGGATCGCGGAATTTTTGGCAATTTCGCGTTCTCCGCGGAATGCGAAATTACCCAAATTCCGCAAACTCCATGAGCGGAACGGAATTTACCGCCCAGGCCTACCCACCACACCCCTGCCCTGCATCCATTGCACACAGACCCGGCTCATTGCACCAAGCTGTGCCATTTCATCCACAAGACTGGCACACGGCAAGCCAGTGCAGCTACAAGCAGAGCCACTGATGCAATGGCAGAGCATCCCGAACACATGGTCGACTCCATGCACGTCCACCTATACCTTGCACGTCTGCTGCATGTCCTGGGTGCACTGCCTTTGGCAGTACTGCGGATCACTTACTGGCTGTGCTTCCGCATTGCGGACGTCACCTGCGTTCACCCTGTATTGCAATGTCGCACGTGCCTATCCGAGTGGTGCATGGACGTGTGCCTCTCCAACGAGTGGGTAGCTGACATGGATTACGACAGGTGTGTGCGCCCCCTGTTGGCCCACGACCAGGACTGTCATGGTGATGCCCATTTATGGCATGCATGGATGTTTGGCATGCATGTTGGGAACTGGGCCTGGGAGATTGCATGTGTCGTAGTATGCAGTGAGCAAATTGACCCACTTCCCGATTCTGCTTTGGTGCACATTGGGTACAGTGGTTGGAGTCAGCACATCTGTCCCAGTCAGCTGATGGATTACGTCGACGACATGTCAAATATTGTGGCCAACCATCACTCATTAGAGATAGTGACTTACGCAGCTGCACTCGCGTTCATGAACGAGTGACAAGGTACCTCCAACCACGACTCGATGTGCCACATTGCACGTGTCCCTCCGCATCATTGCACGTTGTACATCTGGTCACATGTCCCAAAACAACAGTGGACATGGCTGCATTGGCGTCGAATCATGTCTGAAGCGCGGACAACCAACGCTGCTTGACACTGACGTGTGTTGGTGATGGACTACCCCGAGGTGAACATGGACGTTTTCCTACGTTCCTTATTCAGCCATGCTGCTGCATTTCTCTGCATATCGTGGCACTACTCTTGGCCGTACTGACACGCACTTTTTTTTATAAAGTTTTCACATTTTCACTTGTCTCCAAATGTGTAGTGTCTTCATTTGTATGCCAATGTGTGTGTCACAGACTCTCTGGCTGCCTGCCATACGTGAATTGCTACCCCATCCGGACTGTGGGTTTGTACTTATGCGTTCTCATGTGCCTGTTTCGTACTGACGCTTTTGGACGCTTATCCGCCTCAGGCGAGTGCATTTGTGTCCTATGTTCGATTGTGCGAATCTTTGTGTTTGGACAACATTGTGTTGGATGTTGGTGTACTCTGCTTCCTATGTGTGTGTGCTGCATTGTGTGTGAGATGTCCCTTCATGTGAGCTTTTGTTCACCCTTCTCCCTTTCCGGCAGTGTGGTTTTCACTTCTATGCTTGTTCAGTGGTGTGATGTTGGCGGGTTGTGTGACTTGTGCTCCTTGTTGGTGTGTTTCATTTTGGCCATGGTTTGTCTATTGTTGTGCTGTACTTAATTGTGCATGTGTACCATTGTGGCCATCTTCCCCGTCCCCCGTTCCCCCACTCCCTGCTTCTTCCTCTTCCTGGTGCTGTTGTGTCTGTAATTTTGTTGCTCACACATAAATACATGTAATGAACAAATTAGAATAGTTCCTTGATTCTTTTAGGTTTCAAACCTTCTCTCTATTGGTTTTGTTAAAATTTTCCATATAAACAGTTTTTTTAATATTCGAGGACACATAGAAGTCAGAAGTGCAACGTATCCTATCAACACACTTTCTAGAACATTCTACAACACGTGCAGGTTAAAAGTTCATCAATTTTTTTAAACCTATCGATATTTTTTGCAACATTTTCTCGAACATTTAACGGCACGTGCAGGTTAAAAGTTCACGATTTTTTTGAAGTTCGAACAGTGCCTTCCGAATGCAAGTAGCAGGTGTGGTTGAGTTGAGCAAATTTTATCCTATGATATGTACTCCACATTTAAACTGCTTTTTCTTAACCAATCACAAAGATGCTTTTCCACCAAACGAATGTGCACCCTACTTTTAAAAAACAATGCTTTTCATCTCCCAATCAGGTATCGTTTTGTATGACAAAAAAAAGTAGTTCCCCATCTTTAAACATATCTCTTATTCTACGAACGGACTGCATGAGCTACAGACATCTATCCATTCCTCCCAGCCATACCTTCAAAATGCTAGTGTGGATTGTAGGACATAGCTATGTTTTCTGGTGCAAGAGGTATGCAGAACAGAGACGTATTGACTTAGACCTAGGTTTACAAAATGTGGACATTAAATGGTTTGGACAAAGAGGATTGAAGTGGCACCAATTGTTGCCTTTGGTTAAAACCTGTTTGCATCTCCAACACCCTGACCTCATGATTGTGCACTGTGGTGGAAACGACCTAGGCACATTGACTGGGGTAGGTTTGGAAATGCTAATGAAGGACACCTTTCGACAATTGATATTGCTTTTGCCTCAAACTGTCTTTGTATATTCCAATATATGCCAAAGACAGAAGTGGAAATGGTCAAACCAATTTTGTTATCAGATTGAAAAATCTAGGAAGAATGTCAACAAATCTGTGTCTGCATACCTCAGAGACCATAGAATGGGGTCGATCTACAACAATAACATACGTTTTCATATGGCTGATATCTACAGAAGTGATGGAGTACACTTCACAGATCAGGGAAATCAAGTTTTTCTGAATAACCTGAAGCTGTGCATCCGCACTTATATGTAGCTCCAACTAATAAACACAAGGGCTCTTTTTAGAGCCGCCTTATATTCCCTATATCGGTTCGCAGAGTGACAGTTGCGATCCGGCTAGCACAGGGAGACCTGCGGGCTGTCGAGCAGCCTCGCAGAGGGACACCTGCGGCCCGTGGGCTCAGCTCTCACAGGGAGAGCTACGGGCCGTCGGGTCGGCTCGCACAGTGTGAGCTACGGGCCGTCGGCTCGCAAACGCACACCAGCATGCTGGCTCGCAGAGGGAGAGCTCTGGTCTAACTCGCAAAGGGACACCAACGGGCCAACCGCCCTGCTAGCAGACACACACCTATCACCTAACGGACTCACTCGGACATGTACAGCTAGGGACACGACGGCTCGCAGACGCACAGCTGCAAGCCGACGGACTGCTACTGTTTTATGCTTTAGGGTAGTATAGTGGTGTTTTGGTAGTGTAGGGGGTTGTGCTGGGGGTAGTATTTTAGGGTTTAGGGTAGTGCAGTGGTGTTTGGGTAGGGGGTCGTGCTGGGGTAGATTTAGGGTTTAGGGTAGTGCACTGGTGTTTGGGTAGTGTAGGGGATCGTGCTGGGGTAGTGTTTTCGAGTTTACGACAGTGCAGTGGTGTTTGGGTAGTCTTTGGGTAGTGTAGGGGGTCGTGCCGACAGACTGACTCACAGAGCTCAGAGCCGACGGACGGGCTTCTAAAGACATAACCGCGACCTGGTGATATGAGAAGAGGCAGCCTGAAAGGCATATCTCACACAGACACAGATGCCAGTGTTGCCTCGCAGAGGTAAAACTACGAACCCGATGGCTTCTACACGGAGAGATGCGAGCTGACGGAGTAAATCACAAAATGGCTGCCAACACTTCCTGGTTTCAACCATTCACAGCCAATCAGCCGCAAGCTGCTGCTTGTAACCCCTCAGCCAATCACATGTCAGAATTCTCAAATATCGATATCTGTAAAATTTGATATTTCTCAAAAACTACTGAACGGATTTACACCATTTAAACAAAAGCGTGCTTTCTGGACCATCACCTTTCTCCCTGCCAAATTTGGCGTAATTCTGTTCAGCAGTTTCACCTGTAGTCTTCTGTAAAGTTTCGTATGGAAATTGCATGGAGAAAACACATTTTAGGACCATCTTTTTTCTCAGCCCCTCCTACACCATTCACCCCCAAACTTTCAATATAAGAGCTAATCCAAAAAAGAGCAACTTTTTGGATAATTTCATAAAGATTCGTCAAACGACGCCAAAGTTACAAGCACATACAAGGCTCCAGAAGGGGGGCCGCGCAACCCCCTCCCAACATAAGTGAAGCCCTGGGGCTGCGCGGACCCCAGCGGCCCCCCGCCACCCCTGCGAGCCCCTGCTATTATTTTTTAAGAAATACCCCCGCAACCTAGCCCACCCAAGGGCCTCATTAAAATAAAACGCGAGAACCCGCGACCCCAGCGCAAATTTTTGCCGATTTTTTTTTTTTTAAATGATTTTTTGGGCCCTGGGGGTCCTCCTGGGACCCCCTGAGCAGACCTAGTGGGTCAGTGTTTTTCTACCCTGCCCCCTTCTCTTGTTTTATACCTTTGTTTCTCCATTTTCAGGTGACTCGCTTCTACCGAGCCACAAGATGGCTGCCAACACTTCCTGGTTTGGAGTGCTAGCAGCCAATCACAGTGAAGCTCGCGCACGCGACTTAGGCTCCACCCAGATATCGAAACTTTTATTTTTCTAATTTCTCAGCAACTACTGAATGGATTTACACCATTTTTAAAAAGGTCGCTTTCTGACCCAAGCACTACCTTTCTACCAAATTTGGAGTAATTCCGTTCAGTAGTTTTGGCTGTAGCCCTGCACAAAGTTTCCTATGGGAAATTGATTTTTGACTCTTATTTTTTAATTTCTCAAAAACTACTGAACGGATTTACACCATTTTAAAAAGGTCGCTTTCTGAACCAAGCTCTACCGTTCTGCCAAATTTGGGATAATTCCGTTCAGCAGTTCGAGCTGTAGCTCGTCGCAAAATTTCCTATGGAAATTAACATGGAGAAAACGAGTTTTGGGACCCCCCTTTTTTCTCAGCCCCTGCTTGATGAATCAGCCCCAAACATTCAGGATAGGAGCTGACCTGGATAGACTTTTTTTGGGAGAATTTCAGGAAGATTCGTCAAATGATGCCAAAGTTATTAGAAAATCAAAAAATGCTTTTCCTATGGAAACTAGGTTCTAACTATAACTACCTACTGGCGACCGCCAGTAGGTAATATACATATATATATATATTCACTGAAAAAACCATAGGTTTCAGGGACATTATAGTTAGAAATTAGCCTTTAAAAAACCATAGAAATTCACTGAAAAAACCATAGGTTTCAGGGACGTTATCGTTAGTTGGACATTTCACTAGTACAAAACCAGAGAAATTCGCCCGTTATAGTTAGTTGAGCTAACTATAACTCGCGCCCCCGCAATGCACTGCTGATGACGTCACATATTACATCATTCATGACATGGTCAGTGACATCACTGATGACATCACTGATGACATCTCAAATGACATGATCCGAGATTAAATGATATAAAGCCTTAAACACCCTAGGTTTCCAACCAGTATAGCTCTGAATGCCTGCTTGTAATTCGCCCTGCACCAAGTTAATGTTAAAATCCCCACATAACACAAGTGGGGTGGGCCATGATGCAAGCTCAAGATTTAGATGTTCAAGAACAGGGGCTTTATCCAGATTGGAGCCATATACTGTACATTGCGTAAACTTAGAGCCCCCCAAAATACATTCCAGAATCGCCCACCGCCCATGACTATTCACAGAAGTACGTCCAGACGTTTGTATAGTTGACTTAGCCAACACCGCCACCCCACGTTTCATTGTTGTTTGCTGTGAGGCGGCTAAGACTACATATCCCAATTCTGATAGAACCTTACGCTTTCCCCAAGGTATGTGTGTCTCCTGTTTGCAAACAAGATCGGGGTGGATCACCATAAGCTCTGTGGAAACTCTTTGGGGCATATTCTAAAGAACGTGCGATAAACATCGCAAAAATAGGTTAACGCAAGTTTACATATAGCCATCTATCGCGGGAAAATAACCCCGTGTTAACGTGGCATTCACAACACAGCGGTAACATGCGATAGTACCCTGATAATGCGGCAAATGTCCACGATAACACCACTGGGACGGCGATGAAAATCCAAACCTGAACGTGAAAAAAGTTGCGATGGGCCCAACAGCGATAAAAAATCCATCCAGAAGCAGCACCAGGCCTGCAAGTCCCACAAGTCAGGCTGCAAAAAGCACAATGAAAGCGGCAACACAAAACACAAACAAAACACAAACAACTGCGAAGCACCATGGAGGTAGCCAGAGCAAGCACAGAGGACAACCAGAACCCCACAAGCCCCATGGCGGACCAGCCTGGTACCTCGGGGTCAGGGAAGGGCAAGGAGAAGAAGAAGAGGAAGATGCGCTTCAGTCCGCAGGAAAACAGGATCCTGATCACGGAGGAGATAGAACACCATCAACAACTTTACGTCACCTCCACAGTGTCATTGGCAACAAAAAATACAATATGGCAGTCCATCCTGGACAAGGCGAATGCAGCCGGAGTGCTGAGGAGGACAATGGACGAGGTCAAGAGGCGCTGGAATGATGTGAAGCGCAAGACCAAGCAGAAACTCACAGACAACCAGAAGGCAGCAATGCAGACTGGATGTGGGAGTCCAGCGCCACAGGAGGAGCTGGATGAGATGGAGGAAATGGTGACCACAGTCATCAGTGTGGAGACGGTGGCAGGAGTTGGGGGACCGGACACTGCTCGACATGACCTGACACAACAGCAACAGGGTGAGTAACCACCAGGGACTGGGGGGACGGGGGGAGATGGGCACAATGGCACACATGCACAATTAAGTACAGCACATCTGCAGACAAACCATGGCCAAGAGTCACAACACCAACCAAGAGCCCAAGTTACCCAAGTCTGCAACATCACAGAACTGCATAAGCACAGAAGTGAAAGCCACACCGCCTGAAAGGGATAAGGGCCAGCCAAATCAGAGCTGAAGGGGCAACTCACTTACAATGCAGCACACACACATAAGAATCAGAGCACCTCAACATCTACAACAATGTCAAACGAATAGCAACACCAGCACAACAGAACAGAGGACACAACTGCTGCCGCATGTGTGTGGAAAATGGCCATTTACATGTGGCATAGCAGGAAACTGTGAGATGATAATGTACCAGTACAACCCCACATCCCTGATGGTATATCAATGCATGTATGGCCGTGACCCAGATAGGCAGTGAGACACACATTGTCATGCAAATCAACACTCACCACAGTTGAATACAAGTGAAGATGCGTAGACTTTATTAGCGTATGCGTGTCAGTACGGCCAAGATAAGTGCCACAACATGCAGAACAATGCAGCAGTATGTCAGAACCTGGAACGTTGCCAAGCGCCGCTGTCCACTCTGGGGAAGTGCCTCAGCATTCACAGGTGTGTGTTTACCCGCATCGTTGTCCTCTCATGTATACGGAGTCCAGGCGAATGCAGCCATGACCACTGTCGTCGTGGGAGATGTGATCAGAAACCCAAGTTCCAACAAGGTGTCGGGACATGTGCAATGCGTACCAAGCTGTTGTGTCTGCAGGTATGTAGTTACTCGTCCATGAAAGCTAGTGCAGCTTCGGAGGTAATCATTTCCAACATGAGGTCGTCGTCGACCTCATCGGACAGGACGGCGAGGCTCACCATAAGTACGTCCGGACAGATGTGCTGCGTCCACCCCCTCTCACCAATTAGCACTACAGACCAATAGGGGAGCGGCTCAATTTGCCCACTGCACACAAGGAGTTCTGCAATCTCCCAGGTCCAGCTGCCAGCATGTATGCTAAGTATCCAGGCATCCCATAGGCGGGTGTCACGGTGACACTCATGGTCGTGGGCCAACAGGGGGCGCACACACATGTCAAAATCCAGTTCGGCTACCATCCTGTTGGATAGACAGACATCCATGGACCACTCGAATATGCACGAGCGACAATGAAACACAGGCTGCACGCAGGTGACGTTGGCAAGGCGGAAGCTAAGCCTGTAACTGATCCGCAGCACTACAAATGGCAGTGCCCCCAGTAAATGCAGCATACGTGCACGGTACAGTTCCACGTGACAGGGGTTGTGCAAGTGTCCGGGATGGTCTGCCATTGCGTTGGTGGCTCTGGCTGAAGTGGCACTGTTCTGACCTGCGCCAGTTCTGTGGATGAAATGCCACAGCTCGGAGCAATGAGTTGTGTCAGTGTGCAACGGTTGTACGCCTGGGTTAATGTGGGAGTAAGTGTGAAGGCCATTCCATGCAAGATAACTTCGAGCAAGGACTTCTGTGTGTGGGGTGTGTATACGTTGGTCTTTCGTCGGTCTGTGCGCAGTGTGGGAGTTGCCAGCTGCCATAGTATCTGTCAGGGGGTGCCGGGCACATGCAATTCCCAGGTCGGAGGTGCAGATGTGCTTCCGCCTGATAGCTCAGACAAAGGAGCATTCATCCCTAATGTTAGTTTCTCATCTGCTTGCATTCAGGAACTGTGAAGTGGCTTGTTGGGGGTGGGGTGGGATGTGTGCGACTTTGGGATTCATGTTCGACATGTCTTGCATGTGGCAAATGAGCGGCATCACTGTGTGTAACGTTGCCTCACAGCTGCTCCTCCCTCCCCCCAAGCCCATCTACTTGTGTGCGCTGTGCGGTTGCATCACTGGCACTCCTAGCGCACACCATTGTCATGCCTGTCTGCGTATGTCCACAAGCCTGACAACGACACTGTGATGTTGGCCGTTGGAGGTGGGTGGCCCCATGGGTGTAGGCCTGTGGGAAGGATAGAGCAGACACAGATGTAGAGTTCATGCCTGGCTGTACTCGAGCTGCGATTAAGGCTAGGCATGTGGCTCATGCTGCGGCAATACAGTTACACACAACATTTGGCATGTATGAGCCAAGACCCCGAGCTGTCTTGCGCTCCTTCATTCCCCCGTTCCTGCGAGCCTGCCCTCCGGGTGCATGCTACATTGCAACATCGTCGAATGCGGACTGGGTGGCGCCAACACTACTTCAGTGACACACTCATTAGTTACTTCCTTGTCCAGGCCAGACTCAACCACGCCCAGAGCCCCGGGCAAATCCTTCACACCCCTACGCTGGCTTGGCGTACGCCGGCCCAGCCCACTCCGCTTACGCTTACAGGGGGGATGACATAGCTACGTGTCCAAGGTCGTACCCACTGCCTGAGGTGACATGGTTGCACCCGCTGTCCACAGCACAATGTAATGTGGCATGGCCCTGGCCCATCATGCATACATAATGACCACACGGACACACATAGGTAGATAGTTGAACTGGCTACGGGCACGTGCGCCCGGCCCCTTTTTATTACCAGGTTCACATATCCAGTGACGCCTGTGCTGGATGGGTGTGGGGTGAGTGTGAGCCAGCCCTCAGGGAGTGGTTGGTGCTGGCAACAACTTGAACAGTGGTCACCATTGAAGCGGAAACAGAATACACCAACATAACACAAACAACAGCGAAGCACCATGGAGGTAGCCGGAGCAAGTACAGAGGTCACCCAATATTCAATCAGAAGGGGCCATGACTTGTGGTGCCCTGAGTTAGTGGCACCTGAAGAGCTGAGCGTGCTCATGTGAAGGAATTGTTAATGATTTGGTCCCTTCGGGATATTCCTGCTGCAGCTGCAGTGGGGTGTGGTACACCTGCCTCATCTTCATCATCATTGTCCCAGGTCTTCCTCACTGCCTGAGGTGACATTGTTGCATCCGCTGTCAACAGCACAAAACTCAATCATGAAGGGTCCATGTGCTGTGGTGCACAGAGTTAGTGGCACCTGAAGAGCTGAGCAGGGTATCAAGCTGATGATGGTATCCAAGATAGGTGTGAGCAACCTAGATAGGCTGGCTGTGAGACTCCTCCGACTCTGGCAGTGGTTGGTTGGAGGTGGTCCTGGCGGTGGTGGCGGGTGTGCAGCCAGCGATGATGGCGTGTCCTTGCAGGTCAGGATTGGATTTGGTCTGCGAGCCCTGCTGAGCGCAGTGTACGCCAGAGGCAGCGGTCAGAAAGGGCACACAGCCACGTGACGATGACTTGTGGTGCACTAAGTTAGTGGCACCTGGAGCGCTCGGCGGGTGTGCGGCCTGCGCTGATGCGTCGTCCGGGTGGCCCACCCTGGAAGCAATGTCTGTTGCCCACTGGACTCTGCCATAAATGAATCAAGACTCAATTTGATTTGCGAGCCCTGCTGACCGCAGTGTAGGCCAGAGGCAGCGGTCAGCAAGGGCACACAGCCATGTGTCGTCGACTTGTGTTGCACAGGGTCAGTGGCACCTGGAGCACTCGGCGGGTGCACAGCCAACGATGAAGCGCCGTCCGTGCGGCCCGCACTGGGTGCAATGTTTTTCGCCTACTGAATTCTGCCTCAATATTGCCACGTGTCGTCGGCTTGTGTGGCACAGGGTCAGTGGCACCTGGAGCGCTCGGCGGGTGCACAGCCAATGATGAAGCACCGTCCGTGCGGCCCGCACTGGGTGCAATGTTTTTCGCCTACTGAATTCTGCCTCAATATTGCCACGTGTCGTCGGCTTGTGTGGCACAGGGTCAGTGGCACCTGGAGCGCTCGGCGGGTGCACAGCCAACGATGAAGCGCCGTCCATGCGGCCCGCACTGGGTGCAATGTTTTTCGCCTACTGAATTCTGCCTCAGTATTGCCACGTGTCATCGGCTTGTGTGGCACAGGGTCAGTGGCACCTGGAGCGCTCGGCGGGTGCACAGCCAATGACGAAGCGCCGTCCGTGCGGGCCGCACTGGGTGCAATGTCTGTTGACTAGTGGTTTCCTCCATTGACAGAAATGTGGCACGGTTCGAATTGTGGGACCTGCTGGCCGCAGTGTAGGACTGAGGCAGTATCCGGCACACACATGACTCCGTGTTGCTGTGCCGCTGGATGCGCTGGGGGCCTGTGTCGTGGAGTCTGGAGGTCACTGCGGCGGACTCGTGGCAGGGTGAGGTGCGCCGCCCTGGCAGACGCGTTGCCCATCACGGAAGAGAGCCACGCCCAGGGCCCCGGCCTTTTTATCAGCACTTCTACGCTGGAGTGGCATATGCCGGCACAGCCCACTGTGCTTACGCTTACAGGGGGGGACGGCACAGCTACATGTCCAAGGTCTTCCCCGCTGCCTGAGGTGACATGTTTGCGTCCACTGTCCACAACACTACATTCCCCAGCAGTATGTGTCCACATGGACATGTCTGTTCCCTGCATTCTGTGGTCTGTCCGGTACATCACCGCCATACTTGGCATTGTGTGCATTCATCTTCATGGGTGAGTTGCCTCCTTCACACATGCTTGGTTCCCACCTCTCCCCACATTCTGCACTTGTGTGGCTGAGGGGCCATACCATTTTAGAGGGTCCGCTGTCTTGTCCTATGCTGCCTTGGTGGTAGTCCGGGGGGCTCCGGAGGGGGTGGTCCTTGGGGTGGTGGCGGTGGGTGTTGTGGCCCTCTTGGGTCTCCGGGATGCATGTTCATTGTCTCCATGACATCTGTGGGTCTTCAGATGTGGCTCTGGGATGGGCTCCCTTTCATACTGCAGGTAGTCATCCTGCTTAGCACCAGCAGAAGGCAGGTGTTAAATCCATGCTGCTAACGCGCCTTATTGCCTGTTTTTGGGTCGCATCGCAGATCTGGATGGTCGTTGTGAATATCGCGTAGTGGTGTTTTCGTGTGTTTTTGCACAGGAACGCCTACTCTGCATATCATTACCGTTAGTTGGCGCACTCATCCGTGGCGATGTTTTTTGCGGCAGCTATTGCTGGTAAAGTGGCGATATCGGCAGTTTGCACTAGCTTGTGAATAGGGCGATAAATCTATCGCCACTTTTGCGGCGCTAAAGTGCTGATATGTCCTTGAGAATATGCCCCTTTGTCTTTTATTGTAACTATTAAGCCCACAGACATTTAATGAACATATTCGGAGCCCTACCTTAGCTCTACCTTAGCCATAAGACAAACATGGATGCCATCCCTTATTTAGTTCTCTGAAATAACTTTTGATATCTCTCGATTTTACGGACTTAACAATACTGTGGATTATTTTTCTTTTTTTACCCCCACTCACCCCCCCACCCTACCCCTAACCCCATACCCACCCGGCTCCCCAAACCACCCCCCCTCTGACCCCCTCCCCACCCCTTCAATAGGGCAATAGGAACCATGTTCCCAGTGATGATAAGCTCCCACCACCCGGGTGACCCCCGCCCGCACTAACATATCACCTTGTGTACTAAACACCCCTCCATTATGTTAAGCAAGAAATAAACACTTCTACATAACACATACTTATAGTTAATTGTTGATTACTAATGCCATAAATACTTTTTATATATAAACAGTGAGACCAAGGGTGCTATGAGACAAGAAAAAAAAGAAAACAAAAAGAGGGTCAGGATATAGCAGCTACAGCAACCTACCCCCTACGCATATAAGTATCCTACGTTAATCAGCCCAAACAATCATGCAAAGTACATCTCACTGATAGATCCAAGACAAAATATTGAATATTACAAAGACTGTAAAAACTCTTTAGCTTGGACCTCAGATGTCAAAAATCTAGTATGATCTTTATGTAGAACTTTTAGTTTCGCAGGGTTAAGTAAAAAAGCTTGAGCTCCTTTAGCCTGGAATGGTGAAATAAGCTGACGGAGCTGCCAGCGCTTTTCTACAGTGTGGTGGCAATAATCAGGGTGCACGAAAAACTCCAGCCCTTTCCCAGCCCTCTTTCTATCAGGGCGGGCCAGCTCATACACGGCTTCCTGTGCCAAAAAATTATTGAGAGAAATTAACATCACTCTGGGTCTAGCTGTTACTTGACTGGGTTCAGGACGAATGGAAAAAGGAAAACGATGCGCCCTCTGCACCTCTCTATGCCAGTCCCACTGTGTGAGTTCAGGGAAGGTCTCAGTGAACAAGTCGATAATAAATTTGCGAGGATCCTGCCCCTCCATGCCTTCCGGAATCTGCAGAACTCTAAGATTGTTCCTA
Organism: Calotriton arnoldi; assembly: GCA_963921515.1. Classification (NCBI taxonomy): domain Eukaryota; kingdom Metazoa; phylum Chordata; class Amphibia; order Caudata; family Salamandridae; genus Calotriton; species Calotriton arnoldi. Next base: position 413,765 of record CAWUFW010009684.1, on the reverse strand, counting down.
CGTGCGCGATTTTCTAAGTCGGCCAGCTTCCATTGAGTGTCATCTTTTAGAGAGCGCAAAGTCTCAGTTATGGCCTTCTGTGCTACAAATTCATCTTCTAAAGAAGAGATCCGTACCTCAGCTTCGTTGAATCTAGTTGTAAATTCCGTGCAGGTCTTAGCTATACGACGCACCGAATTCTGAAGTTTGCGGCAAGAGCTTTGCACTCTCTGGCTCTCTGACCATGTCTCCTCCCTATGGTTCATTAAAGTTTGATAAATCAGGGCAAGTGATACCTCTTCAGATGAACCAGGTGCATCTCCTTTAGCCACCTCAGTACCCGTGCCATTCACCGTTGTAAGAGAGTAATCCTACTGCAGAACATTACCACCATTACTGCTGTCTACCAATTTGGGACCCTCTCTAAAATCCTGTTTCTTTCGCACTGTATGAGGGCTGTCTTCCGATGTATCCCCTACTGTATCCTCCGGATGTACACTGCTAAGGTCACTGGCACCGGTCCCATGTAATCCGGCTTGAGTTCTTAGGCTTAACTCTGGTTCATTGCTGGAGGAGTCAGAGTGGTCTGACAAAGAATAAAAATAGTCACCAGAGTCTGTTTCCTTCGGGGTGATTTTATCCTTTGTAAATCCCTTTTTATGCCCGGTTCCAAATTTTCTGTATTTTCAATGTTTTCAGCGATTAATACATTGCCACTTGAAACTCCTCCAGGGATAGATATACTAGGCACACTAGTATGATGGCTGAGTCCCCCTGTAGCGCCTTCGATCATTAAATCTACACTGGATAATGCTGATGGTACCATATCCTCGTGACCTACGTTGCTTTGAGTAGTAATAAAGTCTGCTTCCCCGTGCTTTGACCACTAACAGCATCAGAAGCCTTCATATCCCCTATCCCTACAAGCTCAGTCTGAGGGGAACACACAGCCTTCTTCCTTTCCTTTCCCCCCGAGAACAAGAAAGGAATAATGCGCTTACCGGCGGAGTCTTTAGCGTTTTTCTCACCAGATAGAGCTGTATCCGCCTTGTTAGTCTTACTGCATGGGTTCAGACTTGCTGAGTTTCTCCTGTTCACTGCACCAGCTCCAGCTACAGTTGAATCGGCCAGGGGACGAGCTCTCCCTCGTGCGGTCTTGGGAGGCATCACTGAAGCAGTAGAGCTTTCCCCTAGCCGGCCACCGTAGAGCGTTGCTGCCGAGAGAGCGCCCCGCTATCGATAGTGCAAGGTGCTCCAGTAACCTCTCTGGAGTCACCACAGTCCCGCTGACACTATTGCTGCCACTGTGCTCAACATACCACCGGGGCCGCCAAAAATCAAACTTGGGCGATCTTCAGGTCCTTCCACGAATTGATCTTCAATCCTCTGCCCTAAGCGCTCTGAGACCGCAAGAGCTGAAGCGAAGAGCAGACCCAGAGCACCAGCCGACCAGCCAGTCCTCCAGACGTGTTAGACTGTAAGTTTCAGTTATAACACCTTGGGTTATCCTTACTAAACATTTTTACAGCTCTCCGTAACATTAATCGAAGCCTCAGGGAGTGCGGGGAAGCCCGGGAGCGACCAACTCACACGTCCGGACTTGCGGACGCCATCTTGCCCCCCACCTTAATAGAAATTCACTGAAAAAACCATAGGTTTCAGGGACGTTATATAAGGTTTTTTAAATGCTAATTTCTATCTATAACGTCCCTGAAGCTGATTTTTTTCAGTGAATTTCTAAGGTTTTTTAAATGCTAATTTCTAACTATAACATCCCTGAAACCTGAGGTTTTTTCAGTGAATTTCTAAGGTTTTTTAAATGCTAATTTCTAACTACACCTAGATAGGTAAGACATGTGCAGAAAGAGAAAGAAACGTGCAGAAAGAAGCAAGAGAAGTGCAGAAAGAAGCAAGAGAAGTACAGAAAAAGGCAAGAAAAGTGCAGAAAAAAGCAAGAGAGGTGCAAAAAGAGGAATAAACGTGCAGAAAGAAGCAGGAAAAGTGATGAAAGAGGCAAGAGAGGTGCAGAAATAAGCAAGAGAAGTGCGGAAAGAAGCAAGAGAGGCACAGAAAGAAGCAAGAGAGTTGCAAAAAGAAGAGAGTGAGGTGCAGAAAGAGGAAGAAAGGCGCAGAAAGAGGCAAGTGTGGTACAGAAAGAGGCAAGAGAGGTGCAGAAAGAGACAAGAGAGGTGCAGAAACAGGCAAGAGAGGTGCAGAAACAGGCAAGAGAGGTGCAGAAACAGGCAAGAGGCAAGAGAGGTCCAGAAAGAGGAAGAAAGGTGCAGAAAGAGGCAAGAAAAATGCAGAAAAAGGAAGAAAGGTGCAGAAAGAAGCAAGAGAAGCGCAGAAAGAAGCAAGAGAGGTGCAGAAAGAAGCAAGAGAGGTGCAGAAAGGAGAGAGTGAGGTGCAGAAAGAGGCAAGAGAGATGCAGAAAGAGGCAAGAGAAGGGCAGAAAGAGGCAAGAGAAGTGCAGAAAGAGGAAAGAGAAGTGCAGAAAGAGGCAGGACAGGTGCAGAAAGAGGCAAGAGTGGAGTAGAAAGCCAAGAGAGGTGCAGATATAGGCAAGAGAGGTGAAGAAAGAGGCAAGAGAGGTGCAGAAAGAAGCAAGAGAGGTACAGAAAGAGGCAAGAGAGGTGAAGAAAGAGACAAGACTGGTGCAGAAAGAGGCAAGAGATGTGCAGAAAGAGGCAAGAGAGGTGCAGAAAGAGGCAAGACGGGTGCATAAAGAAGAGAGTGAGCTGCAGAAAGAGGGAAGATAGGTGTAGAAAGAGGCAAGAGAAGTGCAGAAAGAAGAGAGTGAGCTGCAGAAAGAGGCAAGAGAGGTGCAGAAAGAGGCAAGAGAGGTGCAGAAAGAGGCAAGAGAGGTGCAGAAAGAGGTAGGAGGTGTAGAAAGAGTCAAGAGAGGTACAGAAAGAGGAAGAAAGGCGCAGAAAGAAGCAAGTGAGCTGAAGAAAGAGGCAACAGAAAAGCAAAAAGAGTCAAGAGAGGTGCATCAAGAGGCAAGAGAGGTGCATAAAGAGGAAGAAATGTTCAGAAAGAGGCAAGAGAGGTGCAGGAAGAGGCAGGAGAGGTGCAGAAAGAAGAGAGTGAGCTGCAGAAAGAGGCAAGAGAGGTGCAGAAAGAGGCAAGAGAGGTACAGAAAGAGGCAAGAGAGGTGCAGAAAGAAGAGAGTGAGCTGCAGAAAGAACCAAGAGAAGTGCAGAAAGAGGCATGAGAGCTGCAGAAAGAGGCAAGAGAGGTGCAGAAAGAGGCAAGAGAGGTGCAGAAAGAGGAGAGTGAGCTGTAGAAAGAAGCAAGAGAAGTGCAGACAGAGGCAACAGAGGTGCAGAAAGAGGCAACAGAGGTGCAGAAAGAGGCAACAGAGGTGCAGAAAGAAGAGAGGTGCAGAAAGAGGCAAAAGAGGTGCAGAAAGAGGCAAGAGAGGTGCAGAAAGATGCAAGAGAGGTGTAGAAAGAGGCAAGAGTGGTGCAGAAAGAGGCAAGTGATGTGCAGAAAGAGGCAATAGAGGTGCAGAAAGAGGCAAGAGAGGTGCAAAAGAGGCAAGAGAGGTACAGACAGAAGAGAGTGAGTTGCAGAATGAAGGAAGAGAGGAGCAGAAATAGGCGAGAGAGGTGCAGAAAGAAGAGAGTGAGCTGCAGAAAGAAGCAAGAGAAGTGCAGTCAGAGGCAAGAGAAGTGCATAAAGAGGCAACAGAGGTGCAGAAAGAGGCAAGAGAGGTGCAGAAAGAGCAGAGGTGCAGAAAGAGGCAAGAGAGGTGCAGAAAGATGCAAGAGAGGTGCAGAAAGAGGCAAGAGAGGTGCAGAAAGAGGCAAGAGAGGTGCAGAAAGAGGCAAGAGAGGTGCAGAAATAGGCAAGAGAGGTGCAGAAAGAGGCAAGAGAGGTGCAGAAAGAAGAGAGTGAGCTGCAGAAAGAGGGAAGAGAGGTGCAGAAAGAGGCAAGAGAGGTGCAGAAAGAAGAAAGTGAGCTGCAGAAAGAGGTAAGAGAGATGCAGAAAGAGGCAAGAGAGGTGCAGAAAGAGGCAAGAGAGGTGCAGAAAGAGGAAAGATAGGTACAGAACGAGGCAACAGAGGTGCAGGAAGAGTCAAGAGATGTGCAGAAAGAGACAAGAGAGGTGCAGAAAGAGGCAAGAGAGGTGTAGAAATAGGCAAGAGAGGTGCAGAAAGAGGCAAGAGAGGTGCAGAAAGAAGAGAGTAAGCTGCAGAAAGAGGGAAGAGAGGTGCAGAAAGAGGCAAGAGAGCTGCAGAAAGAAGAAAGAGAAGTGCAGAAAGAGGCAAGAGAGGTGCAGAAACAGGAAGAAGAAAGAGAAGTGCAGAAAGAGGCAAGAGAGGTGCAGAAAGAGGCAAGAGAGGTGCAGAAATAGGCAAGAGAGGTGCAGAAAGAGGCAAGAGAGGTGCAGAAAGAAGAGAGTAAGCTGCAGAAAGAGGGAAGAGAGGTGCAGAAAGAGGCAAGAGAGGTGCATGAAAGAAGAGAGTGAGCTGCAGAAAGAGGTAAGAGAGATGCAGAAAGAGGTAAGAGAGGTGCAGAAAGAGGCAAGAGAGGTACAGAAAGAGGCAACAGAGGTGCAGAAAGAGGCAAGAGATGTGCAGAAAGAGACAAGAGAGGTGCAGAAAGAGGTAGGAGGTGTAGAAAGAGTCAAGAGAGGTACAGAAAGAGGAAGAAAGGCGCAGAAAGAAGCAAGTGAGCTGAAGAAAGAGGCAACAGAAAAGCAAAAAGAGTCAAGAGAGGTGCATCAAGAGGCAAGAGAGGTGCAGAAAGAGGAAGAAATGTTCAGAAAGAGGCAAGAGAGGTGCAGGAAGAGGCAGGAGAGGTGCAGAAAGAAGAGAGTGAGCTGCAGAAAGAGGCAAGAGAGGTGCAGAAAGAGGCAAGAGAGGTACAGAAAGAGGCAAGAGAGGTGCAGAAAGAAGAGAGTGAGCTGCAGAAAGAACCAAGAGAAGTGCAGAAAGAGGCATGAGAGGTGCAGAAAGAGGCAAGAGAGGTGCAAAAGAGTCAAGAGAGGTATAGATAGAAGAGAGTGAGCTGCAGAATGAGGGAAGAGAGGTGCAGAAATAGGCGAGAGAGGTGCAGAAAGAAGAGAGTGAGCTGCAGAAAGAAACAAGAGAAGTGCAGTCAGAGGCAAGAGAAGTGCATAAAGAGGCAACAGAGGTGCAGAAAGAGGCAAGAGAGGTGCAGAAAGAGCAGAGGTGCAGAAAGAGGCAAGAGAGGTGCAGAAAGAGGCAAGAGAGGTGCAGAAAGAGGCAAGAGAGGTGCAGAAAGAAGAGAGTAAGCTGCAGAAAGAGGGAAGAGAGGTGCAGAAAGAGGCAAGAGAGGTGCAGAAAGAGGCAAGATAGGTACAGAAAGAGGCAACAGAGGTGCAGAAAGAGGCAAGAGATGTGCAGAAAGATGCAAGAGAGGTGCAGAAAGAGGCAAGAGAGGTGTAGAAATAGGCAAGAGAGGTGCAGAAAGAGGCAAGAGAGGTGCAGAAAGAAGAGAGTAAGCTGCAGAAAGAGGGAAGAGAGGTGCAGAAAGAGGCAAGAGAGCTGCAGAAAGAAGAAAGAGAAGTGCAGAAAGAGGCAAGAGAGGTGCAGAAAGAGGCAAGAGAGGTGCAGAAATAGGCAAGAGAGGTGCAGAAAGAGGCAAGAGAAGTGCAGAAAGAAGAGAGTAAGCTGCAGAAAGAGGGAAGAGAGGTGCAGAAAGAGGCAAGAGAGGTGCAGAAAGAAGAGAGTGAGCTGCAGAAAGAGGTAAGAGAGATGCAGAAAGAGGCAAGAGAGGTGCAGAAAGAGGCAAGAGAGGTGCAGAAAGAGGCAAGATAGGTACAGAAAGAGGCAACAGAGGAGGAGAAATAGGCAAGAGAGGTGCAGAAAGAGGCAAGAGAGGTGCAGAAAGAAGAGAGTAAGCTACAGAAAGAGGGAAGAGAGGTGCAGAAAGAGGCAAGAGAGGTGCAGAAAGAAGAGAGTGAGCTGCAGAAAGAGGTAAGAGAGATGCAGAAAGAGGCAAGAGAGGTGCAGAAAGAGGCAAGGGATGTGCAGAAAGAGATAAGAGAGGTGCAGAAAGAGGCAAGAGAGGTGTAGAAATAGGCAAGAGAGGTGCAGAAAGAGGCAAGAGAGGTGCAGAAAGAAGAGAGTAAGCTGCAGAAAGAGGGAAGAGAGGTGCAGAAAGAGGCAAGAGAGCTGCAGAAAGAAGAAAGAGAAGTGCAGAAAGAGGCAAGAGAGGTGCAGAAAGAGGCAAGAGAGGTGCAGAAAGAAGAGAGTAAGCTGCAGAAAGAGGGAAGAGAAGTGCAGAAAGATGCAAGAGAGGTGCAGAAAGAAGAGAGTGAGCTGCAGAAAGAGGAAAGAGAGATGCAGAAAGAGGCAATAGAGGTGCAGAAAGAGGCAAGAGAGGTGCAGAAAGAGGAAGAAAGGCACAGAAAGGCAAGTGAGGTGCAGAAAGAGGCAAGAGAGGTGCAGAAAGAGACAAGAGAGGTGCAGAAACAGGCAAGAGAGGTGCAGAAACAGGCAAGAGAGGTGCAGAAACAGGCAAGAGGCAAGAGAGGTCCAGAAAGAGGAAGAAAGGTGCAGAAAGAGGCAAGAAAAATGCAGAAAAAGGAAGAAAGGTGCAGAAAGAAGCAAGAGAAGTGCAGAAAGAAGCAAGAGAGGTACAGAAAGAAGCAAGCGAGCTGCAGAAAGGAGAGAGTGAGGTGCAGAAAGTGGCAAGAGAGGTGTAGAAATAGGCAAGAGAGGTGCAGAAAGAGGCAAGAGAAGTGCAGAAAGAGGAAAGAGAAGTGCAGAAAGAGGCAAGAGAGGTGCAGAAAGAGGCAAGAGTGGAGTAGAAAGCCAAGAGAGGTGCAGATATAGGCAAGAGAGGTGAAGAAAGAGGCAAGAGAGGTGCAGAAAGAAGCAAGAGAGGTACAGAAAGAGGCAAGAGAGGTGAAGAAAGAGACAAGACTGGTGCAGAAAGAGGCAAGAGATGTGCAGAAAGAGGCAAGAGAGGTGCAGAAAGAGGCAAGACGGGTGCATAAAGCAGAGAGTGAGCTGCAGAAAGAGGGAAGATAGGTGTAGAAAGAGGCAAGAGAGGTGCAGAAAGAAGAGAGTGAGCTGCAGAAAGAGGCAAGAGAGGTGCAGAAAGAGGCAAGAGAGTTGCAGAAAGAGGCAAGAGAGGTGCAGAAAGAGGTAGGAGGTGTGGAAAGAGTCAAGAGAGGTACAGAAAGAGGAAGAAAGGCGCAGAAAGAAGCAAGTGAGCTGAAGAAAGAGGCAACAGAAAAGCAAAAAGAGTCAAGAGAGGTGCATCAAGAGGCAAGAGAGGTGCAGAAAGAGGAAGAAATGTTCAGAAAGAGGCAAGAGAGGTGCAGGAAGAGGCAGGAGAGGTGCAGAAATAAGAGAGTGAGCTGCAGAAAGAGGCAAGAGAGGTGCAGAAAGAGGCAAGAGAGGTACAGAAAGAGGCAAGAGAGGTGCAGAAAGAAGAGAGTGAGCTGCAGAAAGAACCAAGAGAAGTGCAGAAAGAGGCATGAGAGGTGCAGAAAGAGGCAAGAGAGGTGCAGAAAGAGGAGAGTGAGCTGTAGAAAGAAGCAAGAGAAGTGCAGACAGAGGCAACAGAGGTGCAGAAAGAGGCAACAGAGGTGCAGAAAGAGGCAACAGAGGTGCATAAAGAAGAGAGGTGCAGAAAGAGGCAAAAGAGGTGCAGAAAGAGGCAAGAGAGGTGCAGAAAGATGCAAGAGAGGTGTAGAAAGAGGCAAGAGTGGTGCAGAAAGAGGCAAGAGATGTGCAGAAAGAGGCAATAGAGGTGCAGAAAGAGGCAAGAGAGGTGCAAAAGAGGCAAGAGAGGTACAGATAGAAGAGAGTGAGTTGCAGAATGAAGGAAGAGAGGAGCAGAAATAGGCGAGAGAGGTGCAGAAAGAAGAGAGTGAGCTGCAGAAAGAAGCAAGAGAAGTACAGTCAGAGGCAAGAGAAATGCATAAAGAGGCAACAGAGGTGCAGAAAGAGGCAAGAGAGGTGCAGAAAGAGCAGAGGTGCAGAAATAGGCAAGATAGGTGCAGAAAGATGCAAGAGAGGTGCAGAAAGAGGCAAGAGAGGTGCATAAAGAGGCAAGTGAGTTGCAGAAATGGGCAAGAGGGGTGCAGAAAGAGGCAAGCGGGGTGCAAAAAGAAGAGAGTAAGTTGCAGAAAGAGGGAAGAGAGGTGCAGAAAGAGGCAAGAAAGGTGCAGAAAGAAGAGAGTGAGCTGCAGAAAGAGGTAAGAGAGATGCAGAAAGAGGCAAGAGAGGTGCAGAAAGAGGCAAGACAGGTGCAGAAAGAGGCAAGATAGGTACAGAAAGAGGCAACAGAGGTGCAGAAAGAGGCAAGAGATGTGCAGAAAGAGACAAGAGAGGTGCAGAAAGAGGCAAGAGAGGTGTAGAAATAGGCAAGAGAGGTTCAGAAAGAGGCAAGAGAGGTGCAGAAAGAAGAGAGTAAGCTGCAGAAAGAGGGAAGAGAGGTGCAGAAAGAGGCAAGAGAGCTGCAGAAAGAAGAAAGAGAAGTGCAGAAAGAGGCAAGAGAGGTGCAGAAAGAGGCAAGAGAGGTGCAGAAATAGGCAAGAGAGGTGCAGAAAGAGGGAAGAGAGGTGCAGAAAGAAGAGAGTGAGCTGCAGAAAGAGGTAAGAGAGATGCAGAAAGAGTCAAGAGAGGTGCAGAAAGAGGCAAGAGAGGTACAGAAAGAGGCAACAGAGGTGCAGAAAGAGGCAAGAGATGTGCAGAAAGAGACAAGAGAGGTGCAGAAAGAGGTAGGAGGTGTAGAAAGAGTCAAGAGAGGTACAGAAAGAGGAAGAAAGGCGCAGAAAGAAGCAAGTGAGCTGAAGAAAGAGGCAACAGAAAAGCAAAAGAGTCAAGAGAGGTGCATCAAGAGGCAAGAGAGGTGCAGAAAGAGGAAGAAATGTTCAGAAAGAGGCAAGAGAGGTGCAGGAAGAGGCAGGAGAGGTGCAGAAAGAAGAGAGTGAGCTGCAGAAAGAGGCAAGAGAGGTGCAGAAAGAGGCAAGAGAGGTACAGAAAGAGGCAAGAGAGGTGCAGAAAGAAGAGAGTGAGCTGCAGAAAGAACCAAGAGAAGTGCAGAAAGAGGCATGAGAGCTGCAGAAAGAGGCAAGAGAGGTGCAGAAAGAGGCAAGAGAGGTGCAGAAAGAAGAGAGAGAGCTGTAGAAAGAAGCAAGAGAAGTGTAGACAGAGGCAACAGAGGTGCAGAAAGAGGCAACAGAGGTGCAGAAAGAGGCAACAGAGGTGCATAAAGAAGAGAGGTGCAGAAAGAGGCAAAAGAGGTGCAGAAAGAGGCAAGAGAGGTGCAGAAAGATGCAAGAGAGGTGTAGAAAGAGGCAAGAGTGGTACAGAAAGAGGCAAGAGATGTGCAGAAAGAGGCAATAGAGGTGCAGAAAGAGGCAAGAGAGGTGCAAAAGAGGCAAGAGAGGTACAGATAGAAGAGAGTGAGCTGCAGAATGAGGGAAGAGAGGTGCAGAAATAGGCGAGAGAGGTGCAGAAAGAAGAGAGTGAGCTGCAGAAAGAAGCAAGAGAAGTGCAGTCAGAGGCAAGAGAAGTGCATAAAGAGGCAACAGAGGTGCAGAAAGAGACAAGAGAGGTGCAGACAGAGCAGAGGTGCAGAAAGAGGCAAGAGAGGTGCAGAAAGAGGCAAGAGAGGTGCAGAAAGACGAGAGTAAGCTGCAGAAAGAGGGAAGAGAGGTGCAGAAAGAGGCAAGAGAGGTGCAGAAAGAGGCAAGATAGGTACAGAAAGAGGCAACAGAGGTGCAGAAAGAGGCAAGAGATGTGCAGAAAGAGGCAAGAGAGGTGTAGAAATAGGCAAGAGAGGTGTAGAAAGAGGCAAGAGAGGTGCAGAAAGAAGAGAGTAAACTGCAGATAGAGGGAAGAGAGGTGCAGAAAGAGGCAAGAGAGCTGCAGAAAGAAGAAAGAGAAGTGCAGAAAGAGGCAAGAGAGGTGCAGAAAGAGGCAAGAGAGGTGCAGAAAGAAGAGAGTAAGCTGCAGAAAGAGGGAAGAGAGGTGCAGAAAGAGGCAAGAGAGGTGCAGAAAGAAGAGAGTGAGCTGCAGAAAGAGGTAAGAGAGATGCAGAAAGAGGCAAGAGAGGTGCAGAAAGAGGCAAGAGAGGTGCAGAAAGAGGCAAGATAGGTACAGAAAGAGGCAACAGAGGAGGAGAAAGAGGCAAGAGATGTGCAGAAAGAGACAAGAGAGGTGCAGAAAGAGGCAAGAGAGGTGCATAAAGAGGCAAGAGAGGTGCTGATAGAAGAGAGTGAGCTGCAGAAAGAGGGAAGAGAAGTGCAGAAAGAGGCAAGAGAGGTGCAGAAAGAAGAGAGTGAGCTGCAGAAAGAGGCAAGAGTGGTTCAGAAAGAGGCAAGAGACATGCAGAAAGAGGCAAGAGGGGTGCAGAAAGAGGTAAGAGGTATAGAAAGAGGCAAGAGAGGTGCAGAAAGAGGAAGAAAGGTGCAGAAAGAGGCAAGTGAGGTGCAGAAAGAGGCAAAAGAAGAGCAAAAAGAGTCAAGAGAGGTGCATCAAGAGGCAAGAGAGGTGCAGGAAGAGGCAGGAGAGGTGCAGAAAGAAGAGAGTGAGGTGCAGAAAGAAGCAAGAGAGGTGCAGAAAGAGGCAAGAGAGGTACAGAAAGAGGCAAGAGAGGTACAGAAAGAAGAGAGTGAGCTGCAGAAAGAACCAAGAGAAGTGCAGAAAGAGGCATGAGAGCTGCAGAAAGAGGCAAGAGAGGTGCAGAAAGAGGCAAGAGAGGTGCAGAAAGAGGGAAGAGCGGTGCAGAAATAGGCAAGCGAGGTGCAGAAAGAGGCAAGAGATGTGCAGAAAGAAGAGAGTGAGCTGCAGAAAGAAGCAAGAGAAGTGCAGAAAGAGGCAAGAGAGGTGCAGAAAGAGGCAAGAGAAGTGTAGAAAGAGGCAAGAGAGGTGCAGAAAGAGGCACGATAGGTGCAGAAACAGGCAAGAGAAGTGCAGAAAGAGGTAAAAGGTGTAGAAAGAGGCAAAAGAGGTGCAGAAAGAGGAAGAAAGGCCCAGAAAGAGGCAATCGAGGTGCAGAAAGAGGCAAGATAAGAGCAGAAAGAGGCAATAGAGGTGCAGAAAGAGGTGCAGAAAGAAGAAGAAAGGTGCAGAAAGAGGGAAGAGAGGTACAGAAAGAGGCAAGAGAGGTGCAGAAAGAAGAGAGTGAGCTGCAGAAAGAGGCAAGAGAGGTGCAGAAAGAGGCAAGAGAGGTACAGAAAGAGGCAAGAGAGGTACAGAAAGACGCAAGAGAGGTGCTGATAGAAGAGAGTGAGCTGCAGAAAGAGGCAAGAGAGGTGCAGAAAGAAGCAAAAGAGGTACAGAAAGAGGCAAGAGAGGTGAAGAAAGAGACAAGACTGGTGCAGAAAGAAGCAATAGATGTGCAGAAAGAGGCAAGAGAGGTACATAAAGAGGCAAGACGGGTGCATAAAGAATAGAGTGAGCTGCAGAAAGAGGGAAGAGAGGTGTAGAAAGAGGCAAGAGAGGTGCAGAAAGAAGAGAGTGAGCTGCAGAACGAGGCAAGAGAGGTGCAGAAAGAGGCAAGAGAGGTGCAGAAAGAGGTAGGAGGTGTAGAAAGAGTCAAGAGAGGTACAGAAAGAGGAAGAAAGTCGCAGAAAGAAGCAAGTGAGCTGAAGAAAGAGGCAAAAGAAGAGCAAAAAGAGTCAAGAGAGGTGCATCAAGAGGCAAGAGAGGTGCAGGAAGAGGCAGGAGAGGTGCAGAAAGAAGAGAGTGAGATGCAGAAAGAAGCAAGAGAGGTGCAGAAAGAGGCAAGAGAGGTACAGAAAGAGGTAAGAGAGGTACAGAAAGAAGAGAGTGAGCTGCAGAAAGAACCAAGAGAAGTGCAGAAAGAGGCATGAGAGCTGCAGAAAGAGGCAAGAGAGGTGCAGAAAGAGGCAAGAGAGGTGCAGAAAGAGGCAAGAGAGGTGCAGAAAGAAGAGAGTGAGCTGTAGAAAGAAGCAAGAGAAGTGCAGACAGAGGCAACAGAGGTGCAGAAAGAGGCAGCAGAGGTGCAGAAAGAGGCAACAGAGGTGCATAAAGAAGAGAGGTGCAGAAAGAGGCAAAAGAGGTGCAGAAAGAGGCAAGAGAGGTGCAGAAAGAGGCAAGAGAGGTGCAAAAGAGGCAAGAGAGGTTCAGAAAGAAGAGAGTGAGCTGCAGAAAGAAGCAAGAGAAGAACAGTCAGAGGCAAGAGAAGTGCATAAAGAGGCAACAGAGGTGCAGAAGAGGCAAGAGAGGTACAGAATGAGCAGAGGTGCAGAAATAGGCAAGAGAGGTGCAGAAAGATGCAAGAGAGGTGCAGAAAGAGGCAAGAGAGGTGCAGAAAGAGGCAAGAGAGGTGCAAAAACAAGTAGAAAGGTGCAGAAAGAGGCAAGAGAGCTGCAGAAAGAAGCAAGAGAAGTGCAGAAAGAGGCAAGAGAGGTGCAGAAAGAGGTAAGTGAGGTGCAGAAATAGGCAAGAGAGGTGCAGAAAGAGGCAAGAGAGGTGCAGAAAGAAGAGAGTGAGCTGCAGAAAGAGGTAAGAGAGATGCAGAAAGAGGCAAGAGAGGTGCAGAAAGAGGCAAGAGAGGTGCAGAAAGAGGCAAGATAGGTACAGAAAGAGGCAACAGAGGTGCAGAAAGAGGCAACAGGTACAGAAAGAGGCAAGAGATGTGCAGAAAGAGACAAGAGAGGTACAGAAAGAGGCAAGAGAGGTACAGAAAGAAGAGAGTGAGCTGCAGAAAGAACCAAGAGAAGTGCAGAAAGAGGCATGAGAGCTGCAGAAAGAGGCAAGAGAGGTGCAGAAAGAGGCAAGAGAGGTGCAGAAAGAGGCAAGAGAGGTGCAGAAAGAAGAGAGTGAGCTGTAGAAAGAAGCAAGAGAAGTGCAGACAGAGGCAACAGAGGTGCAGAAAGAGGCAGCAGAGGTGCAGAAAGAGGCAACAGAGGTGCATAAAGAAGAGAGGTGCAGAAAGAGGCAAAAGAGGTGCAGAAAGAGGCAAGAGAGGTGCAGAAAGAGGCAAGAGAGGTGCAAAAGAGGCAAGAGAGGTTCAGAAAGAAGAGAGTGAGCTGCAGAAAGAAGCAAGAGAAGAACAGTCAGAGGCAAGAGAAGTGCATAAAGAGGCAACAGAGGTGCAGAAGAGGCAAGAGAGGTACAGAATGAGCAGAGGTGCAGAAATAGGCAAGAGAGGTGCAGAAAGATGCAAGAGAGGTGCAGAAAGAGGCAAGAGAGGTGCAGAAAGAGGCAAGAGAGGTGCAAAAACAAGTAGAAAGGTGCAGAAAGAGGCAAGAGAGCTGCAGAAAGAAGCAAGAGAAGTGCAGAAAGAGGCAAGAGAGGTGCAGAAAGAGGTAATTGAGGTGCAGAAATAGGCAAGAGAGGTGCAGAAAGAGGCAAGAGAGGTGCAGAAAGAAGAGAGTGAGCTGCAGAAAGAGGTAAGAGAGATGCAGAAAGAGGCAAGAGAGGTGCAGAAAGAGGCAAGAGAGGTGCAGAAAGAGGCAAGATAGGTACAGAAAGAGGCAACAGAGGTGCAGAAAGAGGCAACAGGTACAGAAAGAGGCAAGAGATGTGCAGAAAGAGACAAGAGAGGTACAGAAAGAGGCAAGAGAGGTACAGAAAGAAGAGAGTGAGCTGCAGAAAGAACCAAGAGAAGTGCAGAAAGAGGCATGAGAGCTGCAGAAAGAGGCAAGAGAGGTGCAGAAAGAGGCAAGAGAGGTGCAGAAAGAGGCAAGAGAGGTGCAGAAAGAAGAGAGTGAGCTGTAGAAAGAAGCAAGAGAAGTGCAGACAGAGGCAACAGAGGTGCAGAAAGAGGCAGCAGAGGTGCAGAAAGAGGCAACAGAGGTGCATAAAGAAGAGAGGTGCAGAAAGAGGCAAAAGAGGTGCAGAAAGAGGCAAGAGAGGTGCAGAAAGAGGCAAGAGAGGTGCAAAAGAGGCAAGAGAGGTTCAGAAAGAAGAGAGTGAGCTGCAGAAAGAAGCAAGAGAAGAACAGTCAGAGGCAAGAGAAGTGCATAAAGAGGCAACAGAGGTGCAGATGAGGCAAGAGAGGTACAGAATGAGCAGAGGTGCAGAAAGAGGCAAAAGAGGTGCAGAAAGAGGCAAGAGAGGTGCAGAAAGAGGCAAGAGAGGTGCAAAAGAGGCAAGAGAGGTTCAGAAAGAAGAGAGTGAGCTGCAGAAAGAAGCAAGAGAAGAACAGTCAGAGGCAAGAGAAGTGCATAAAGAGGCAACAGAGGTGCAGAAGAGGCAAGAGAGGTACAGAATGAGCAGAGGTGCAGAAATAGGCAAGAGAGGTGCAGAAAGATGCAAGAGAGGTGCAGAAAGAGGCAAGAGAGGTGCAGAAAGAGGCAAGAGAGGTGCAAAAACAAGTAGAAAGGTGCAGAAAGAGGCAAGAGAGCTGCAGAAAGAAGCAAGAGAAGTGCAGAAAGAGGCAAGAGAGGTGCAGAAAGAGGTAAGTGAGGTGCAGAAATAGGCAAGAGAGGTGCAGAAAGAGGCAAGAGAGGTGCAGAAAGAAGAGAGTCAGCTGCAGAAAGAGGTAAGAGAGATGCAGAAAGAGGCAAGAGAGGTGCAGAAAGAGGCAAGAGAGGTGCAGAAAGAGGCAAGATAGGTACAGAAAGAGGCAACAGAGGTGCAGAAAGAGGCAACAGGTACAGAAAGAGGCAAGAGATGTGCAGAAAGAGACAAGAGAGGTACAGAAAGAGGCAAGAGAGGTACAGAAAGAAGAGAGTGAGCTGCAGAAAGAACCAAGAGAAGTGCAGAAAGAGGCATGAGAGCTGCAGAAAGAGGCAAGAGAGGTGCAGAAAGAGGCAAGAGAGGTGCAGAAAGAGGCAAGAGAGGTGCAGAAAGAAGAGAGTGAGCTGTAGAAAGAAGCAAGAGAAGTGCAGACAGAGGCAACAGAGGTGCAGAAAGAGGCAGCAGAGGTGCAGAAAGAGGCAACAGAGGTGCATAAAGAAGAGAGGTGCAGAAAGAGGCAAAAGAGGTGCAGAAAGAGGCAAGAGAGGTGCAGAAAGAGGCAAGAGAGGTGCAAAAGAGGCAAGAGAGGTTCAGAAAGAAGAGAGTGAGCTGCAGAAAGAAGCAAGAGAAGAACAGTCAGAGGCAAGAGAAGTGCATAAAGAGGCAACAGAGGTGCAGATGAGGCAAGAGAGGTACAGAATGAGCAGAGGTGCAGAAATAGGCAAGAGAGGTGCAGAAAGATGCAAGAGAGGTGCAGAAAGAGGCAAGAGAGGTGCAGAAAGAGGCAAGAGAGGTGCAAAAACAAGTAGAAAGGTGCAGAAAGAGGCAAGAGAGCTGCAGAAAGAAGCAAGAGAAGTGCAGAAAGAGGCAAGAGAGGTGCAGAAAGAGGTAAGTGAGGTGCAGAAATAGGCAAGAGAGGTGCAGAAAGAGGCAAGAGAGGTGCAGAAAGAAGAGAGTGAGCTGCAGAAAGAGGTAAGAGAGATGCAGAAAGAGGCAAGAGAGGTGCAGAAAGAGGCAAGAGAGGTGCAGAAAGAGGCAAGATAGGTACAGAAAGAGGCAACAGAGGTGCAGAAAGAGGCAACAGGTACAGAAAGAGGCAAGAGATGTGCAGAAAGAGACAAGAGAGGTACAGAAAGAGGCAAGAGAGGTGCATAAAGAGGTAAGAGAGGTGCTGATAGAAGAGAGTGAGCTGCAGAAAGAGGGAAGAGAAGTGCAGAATGAGGCAAGAGAGGTGCAGAAAGAGGCAAGAGATGTACAGAAAGAGGCAAGAGTGGCGCAGAAAGAGGCAAGAGATGTACATAAAGAGGCAAGACGGGTGCATAAAGAAGAGAGTGAGCTGCAGAAAGAGGCAAGAGAGGTGCAGAAAGAGGCAAGAGAGGTGCAGAAAGAGGTAGGAGGTGTAGAAAGAGTCAAGAGAGGTACAGAAAGAGGAAGAAAGGAGCAGAAAGAAGCAAGTGAGCTGAAGAAAGAGGTGCATCAAGAGGCAAGAGAGGTGTAGAAAGAGGAAGAAATATTCAGAAAGAGGCAAGAGAGGTTCAGGACTCAGGACACAGTTCCACATGTGGGATCGGCTTGTATTGAACAGGGTTAGTGGCACCACGTGTCGCGCCTTGTGTTGTACAGGGTTAGTGGCACCATGTGTCGCCGGCCTTCCATATGGAAATATGCCTCACTGATCGAAGGGAGTTTGGTGCTGTGGTCGCTGCCACGGACTTGGGGTCACTGCCATTCAGGACTCAGGACACAGTTCCATATGTGGGATCGGCTTGTGTTGAACAGGGTTAGTGGCACCACGTGTCGCCGGCTTGTGTTGAACAGGGTTAGTGGCACCAAGTGTCGCGGCTTGTGTTGAACAGGGTTAGTGGCACCACGTGTCGCGGCTTGTGTTGAACAGGGTTAGTGGCACCACGTGTCGCCGGCTTGTGTTGAACAGGGTTAGTGGCACCACATGTCGCCGGTCTTCCACAGTGTAGGCCGGAGGCAGCGGTCAGCAAAGGCCCACAGCCACGTGACATTGACTTGAGCTGCAGAGATTGGGAGCATACAGTCTTAACCGATTATACTCTCTTACACAATTTGCATCGGCACTAATCTTGAATTGTTAGCCCTGCTAACCGCATTGTAGGCCCGAGGCAGCGGTCGTCAAGGTCCCACAGCCACGTGGCGTTGACTTGAACTGCACAGAGTTAGTGGTACTTGAAGCACTTAGCGTGTGCGCAGTCAGCGATGATGCGTGGTCCGGGCTGGCCGCACTGGTAGCAATGTCTGTTGCCTACTGGACTGCGTCATCTGCAATCGCGAGTCGCTCTGAATTGTGAGCCCTACTCACCGCAGTTTAGGCAGGAGGCAGCGGTGAGGAAGGGCCCACAGGCACGTGTTGTTGACTTGAGCAATGACTGTTGCCTACTGGACTGCGTCATCTTCAATCTCGACTCCATCTGAATTGTGAGTCCTACTGACCGCAGTGTAGGCCGGAGGCAGCGGTCAGGAAGGGCCCACAGCCACGTGTTGTTGACTTGAGCAATGTCTCTTGCCTACTGGACTGCGTCATCTGCAATCATGACTCGATCTGAATTGTGAGCCTTGCTGTCCGCAGTGTATATCGAAGGCAGTAGTTTGTACAGACATAAGTCCGCGGTGCTGTGCCGTTGGGGGCCTGTGTGGCGGAAGCCAGCGATCGGCTGAGGAGGCTGGCGGTCACGTCGGCGGCCTCATGGCAGGGTGAGGGGCGCCGCCCTGGCAGACGCTTTGGCCTTCCCACATGTGAACCACGCCCAGAGCTCCGCGCTATTTATTCACACTCCTACGCTGAAGTGGCGTACGTCGGACAAGCCCACTCCGGTTACGCTTATGCTTACAGGGGGGGACGACACAGCTACATGACTGAGATCTTCCCTAGTGTTTGACGTAACATGGTTGGGTCCACTGTCCACAACACTACAAGCACCAGTAGTATTTGTGCACATGGAGAGGTGTGTGTTCTGCATACTGAGATGTGTCCAGCACATCACCGCTACACTTTGCATTGTGTGCATTGTTAAACATGGGTGAATTGCTTCCTTCACATATAGTTTGTTCACACCTGTCCCAATATTCAGCTATTGTGTGGCTGAGGGGCCATGCAGTTTTCGGAAAGTTTGCTGTCTTGTTCTGTGCTGCCTCGGTGGTAGAGGGGGGGGTTCCTGGGGGTGGTGGTGGGTGTTGTGGCGTTCTTGGGTGTCGGCGCTGCTTGATCAGTAGGTCTATGACATGTGTTGGTCTTCAGATGTGGCTCTGGGCTGGGCTCCCTTTCATACTGTATGTAGTTGTTTAATATTTAAAAAACAAGAAGACATTATATAGTTTAAATAATAAATAAAAAAAATTACAGTAGGGAGAGGGGTGGTACGGGGGAGATCCTGAGGGTTGTGGCAGTGGGTGTTGTGTCCTTCTTGGGTGTCGGAAAAACTATAGGTTAAATGAACATTATAATTAGAAGTCAGCATTAAAAAAACATTGAAATTCACTGAAAAAACCGTAGGTTTCAGGGACGTTATAGATAGAAATTAGTATTTAAAAAACCTTGGAATTCACTGAAAAAACCATAGGTTTCAGGCACGTTATAGTTAGAAATTAGCATTTAAAAAACCTTAGAAATTCACTGAAAAAACATAGGTTTCAGGGACGTTATAATTAGTTGGACATTTCACTCATACAAAACCATAGAAATTCCACTGTTATAGGTAGTTCAGCTAACTATAACTCGCGCCCCGCAATGCACTGCTGATGACATCACATATTACATCATTCATGACATGGTCAGTGACATTACTGATGACATCACTGATGACATCATCCATGTGACAATCTGATGCACCTCCTCACACACTAATATAACCTTTGATACACTCACTGTAAAATACAGACTACCATTTTCGATACCATTGACACACTAATACCAGTTACTACATACCCACTCAGTGATTCCTAGGTCTACACACACATCTACCCATTCACCCATACAATCACTCATACATGCAGTCACTGATCAATAGAACGCTATCAAATGCACTCATACACCTATATAGACATTGACACACCAGCACTCATCCTAGTCAGTTATGTACTCATCCTAGTCACTCATGCAAAGAATCAATCACAGTTCCATTTACTCACCTACACAGTTATACACACACCACCTCATTTATTCATACAGATAGTAACGCATACTTAGTCTCTTACATAATCACTAATACAAGTATACACTCATACATACAGCCACTCTCACAATCACTGACTCTCACGTATAGTCATTTCTATACACCAACTCTCACATACACTGCCTTTTATATATGTACTTAGCTGGACATGTGCACTGAGACATCGATTCACTCACCAAGACGCCCATACACACACTTACCCACCCATACAACTGTTAAACTCATACACCCTGTCAATCAACCACTCACACATCTATGCACAGAGTCACACACCCCCCACCAACCACACACACACTCAGTCTCCTATACAAATACGCAGGCAACTAATCAATAACCCATATAGACATTCATGTAGCTACTGACCAACCGATGCAGCAGCTTACACAACAACAGACAGAGTGATACAGACATTCACACACTTTAGACACTAACCCATGTATTCAGTAAGATACATTTAATCATTCACTTAAACAGTCAGTCACACACCTACTAAATCCTCCATCCAGACACTTATACATCCATTCATTCTTCAATACAGCTTGGTATATATATAATACATATTTAAATTTAATAGAAAACCACATTCACTGGATGATGTCATCAATGATGTCATCAGTGATGTCATTTGAGATGTCATCAGTGATGTCATCAGTGATGTCACTGACCATGTCATGAATGATGTAATATGTGACGTCATCAGCAGTGCATTGCGGGGACATGAGTTATAGTTAGCTGAACTAACTATAACTGTGGAATTTCTATGGTTTTGTATGAGTGAAATGTCCAACTAACTATAACGTCCCTAAAACCTATGTTTTTTTCAGTGAATTTCTAAGGTTTTTAAATGCTAATTTCTAACTATAATGTGCCTGAAACCTATGGTTTTTTCAGTGAATATATATATATATATATATATATATATATATATATATATATATATATATATATATATACCTACTGGCGTTCGCCAGTAGGTAGTTATAGTTTGGACCTAGTTTCCATAGGAAAAGCGTTTTTTCTTTTGCCAGTATCTTTGGCGCCGTTTGACGAATCTTTGCGAAATTTTCAAAACTAATGGCCCGCTCCGGTCAGCTCCTGTCTGTAAAGTTTCGGGGTGATTCGTCAAGCGGGGGCTGAGACAAAAGAGGGGTCCAAAAACATGTTTTCTCCATGTTAATTTCCAGAGGACACTTTTGTCGTGGCTACAGCCCGAACTGCTGAACGGAATTACACCAATTTTAGCAGAAAGGTAGCTCTTGGTCCAGAGTGCACTCTTTGCTTTAAATGTTGTAAATCCGTTCAGTAGTTTTTGACATAATAAAGGAAAAAGAAATATCGATATCTGGGCGGAGCCTAACCACACATCTCATCGTGAGATCTGATTGGCTGTCAGCACTTAATCCAAGAAATGTTGGCAGCCATCTTGTGACCAATATACATGATAGCACCCCATTAAAATCCAATATAGTGAATGGAAGGTTTTAAAGGTCACCAAAAGGAGAACGTATAAAGGGTGATAACAGACTTTATAGTTACATAATAAATCATTTATTGATGGTACCATACTAATTTTAGGAATTGTGGTGTGTTATAAGGTGATTTTACCCTGTGAAAAAGCCTTCTACTGGGATATCATGTTTGAGAGAAAACAATTTTCTCATGCTTTTCCCATGGAGGTTTGGAAGGTGCTCCAGAAGCTGAAATGAGAGCACATTTTCTGTAAATTCACATTATCTTTCTCAGTCATGTGAGAATGAAGTCAGACATTCTCAGTAAAACATGTACATCCAACAAGGGCAGAGGCTGTCAGTTGATTCTTTTGTGTTCTACTGCAGCTTCCCAGAGTGTTCTAAAGAACAACTAGAGCCCTAACAGTCTTACTTATGACAAAAGTATGGCACACCTGAAGCCATCTTGATTGGAATAAACTGGTAACACTTAAAACATTTAATTTAAAAAGGAACAAAATGAGGGGGTTCATTGTGCCACAGAAATTATGATTAGTGCTGCAGAAAGAAAAATTAGGGCACATTTTGAGTGACTTCTCAAATCCTCTTTTATTTCATTAAAAACTTCTGACATGCAGACTGAAACATGCACTTTCAATACCAGGATAAGACTTTCAGTTAACTCCTGGTGAGCAGTAGCTTTACTACAGTGATCTAATGAGCAACTAGGGTGACAAATAAGTCTCACAAGATGCCACCAGAGAAAAAAGAGCCCAAATGTAGCACAAATATCACACAGATGTAGCCCACGTATAGCCCACTGACAGAAGTGTGCAAAACACTTTTTATTTTTTGGTTTTTTGCAGTTTTTTATAGTGCAGACTGGTCAGGTATTGGAGCGTTGCATCTTACATGGACCCCTTATTGCGTATTTTGCACGAAGTAATTGAGACTGATCTTGCGAAACATTGAACTTTACTATTCTGTTAAACTGAAGTTGCTCTGAGCCGGGCTTTGTAACACCCGCTTTTACCTATTGGTTTTAATTAATTCTCATTGTATTGTATTGAAAGTTTATTGAATTGAAGTCTCCCAAGATTGCCACCAGAGAAAAAAGAGCCCAAATGTAGCACAAATATCACCCAGATGTAGTCCATGTATAGCCCAATGACAGAAGTGTGGAAAACACTTTTTATTTTTTGTTTTTTTGCAGTTTTATATAGTGCAGACTGGTCAGGTATTGGAGTGCTTTACATAAGCATTGGTTACATCACACAAGGACAAATTCATTTTGGTTGTAGGCATGGGGAGATTAAGTGATTTGACCAGAATCACAGAATGTCGAGCTGAAGCAGAAACTCCAACCTGGTTCCCCAGTTGCAAAGACTGCAGCTCTGGAAGTAACAACACATTCTCTCCCCTAAGTGCAACATTTAATCAAGTGGTCAACTGGATAAAAAAATAAAGATAACAAATAATTTAAAAGTGCTTTGCCGCTATTTTGAGAACTCAGAAAATATGTCCTGATTTTAGTTTTTTTAGAGCACTAACCATAATTTCGATGCAAATAAGACCCTCTCATTTCTATAATTTCTAAAGGAAATGCTTAGGTATTACAATTTTGATTACATCAAGATGACGTCAGGCATGCCACACTTTTTGCAATAAATATAGGGGGCATATTCCCAAGAACGTGTGATAACCATCGCAAAAGTTACTTTTGCAATGGTTATCACATGCGGGGAGAGGGGGAACATGGTGGACCGCCGGGTGAGGAAGGTGCTTGTAATAGCCTTCCGGGCACCCCCCCACCCCGCTTCACCCATCTCCACTTAAATTAAATCACCAGAATGCACGGATTTAAAATACCGGATTGTGCGGGAGTCGATCGGCGGCGTCCCGGTCTGGTGTCCCGCGGTCCTGATTTCGGCACTGAGGAGGGAAAGAGAGTGTCTGCATGGTTGCGGGCGCCTGGGCTGTTGCGGCGTGTCAGAATCGCACGCATACTGAGGGGCAGCATTGGCAGTGTCAGAACTGGTCGGAGTGCAGCGCACGCTGAGAGGAGAAGCGTTTCACAACGAGTGCATCATGGACGGGGGCCCCAACCGGATGGAAAGGGCCAGCGAGTTCTGAATGGAGGACTCACACAGTGCTTGTCCTTGAAGTGTTCGCCCCATATGGAGAAGACTAATTCAACGCCTGCTAAGGTCGGTGAGAACGCCGGTGCAATTCCAGATAAAATATCAAGGTACGCTTTGCGTGCAAGAACCTTCGGTACCCTGGGAAGCCTTACAGGGGTAAGTGACAACTTTACTCTTTCTGCTAAAAGGGCCCCGGGGGATATCACTGTCAGTACTATCCCCCCAAAAGTTGTAAGGGCTAAAATAAACTTAAAACAGCAATGGGAGAGGGAAAAAAAATTCCCCTATACAAATTAAAGTCACTCCGTCCCTAAAATCCTACTACAAAGTCCTAACACACGGGATGGCGTCTGGAGAAAATGGGGATGCTGGAAACAGAAGAGCAGGGGAGCCCTCAACTTTACTCACTGAACCTGAGATAAGCGGAGCCAACCCCAGCATGCCAGAAAGTAGTACAAGTGAAGAGGGGCGAAGGGGCCGTGAAACATGGAGCAATCATGGCGCCGAAGAGATTCGCTTTCAGGTTACCACGCAAAACATGTTTAGTACTTTATCTACTCAGGAGGAAGATGAACAATTTGAGGTGGGACCACAGCAAGAGAACTTGTCAATCCCTATAAGTTGCTCAGCACAAGTTGAGCCTTTAGCAACACCTCGGTCCAGCCCAGAAAATCTAGATGTTCCATTGGCATCCATCCTTCTAGGCCTCCGGGAAGAACTTAAAACTCGGTTTGAAACGTCTGAGGCAAACCAAGCAGACATTCAGGCCTCTTGTACAGTACTTGTGCAAAAGTTAGATGATGTGGTTGCTCGGACAGGGCAATTGGAGGTGAAAGTCAGCTCAATGCGAAACGACATAGCTAAAAACTCCAAAGGAGTAGAGGCTCTGGTCAAAGAAAACGCCAGCCTCAGAGAAGACTTGGAACGAATAGAAAATCATTCTCGAAGGAACAATCTTCGGATCATAAATATACCAGAAGCTGAGGAAGGGTTAAGCCTAAAGGCTTTCGTGATAAAACTGTTAATGGAGACGGCTTTGAAGGATAGACTGGATATCAATCTCGATTTGAAAATACAGCGGGTTCATAGGGATCCATTTAAGAGGAACCCGCAGTGGCAAAAGCCAAGAAAAATTCTGATAAACTTTTTATCATACTCTGTTAAAGAGACCATCCTGCTTGCCGCCTTAAAAAATGGTCCCTATACAATTCAGAAGCTGACGTTCACCATCAGATCAGACGTCTGTCATGCAACAGACCAGAAGCAATGGGAGCTGGGGAAAAGAATGGGGGAGCTAAATAATCTAGGCGCAAAGGCCCAATTAAAATTTCCAGCCATGCTCCATGTTATGTGGAACAACCAAATGCGTAACATACGGTCTATAGACAGGGCAGACAGTCTGATAGACAGCATAAAGAAGGGTGGGGGGCCTGGGAAATAAAACTGTTAAACATGTTATTGTTAGCCTAAGGAAGAACTATAAAATTGAAAAAACCAAGATGGATATAAATGAACACAAATAGAACAAAATAGAAATAAAATATCTATAAGAGTTAAAAAAAAAAAAAAAGAATAAGACACAGATATAAGTCACACATACTGGGTGGAGATGGGGGAGTTGGGGGAGATGGGGGAGCGGGAGGGAGGGAGGGGTGTGGGAGGGCATGGTTTAGACTATAGATTTCTATGTGATAATGCCTTCTCCTCCTCAGCGGTTCCTACAGGCTTATGCCTGATAGTTCTGGGAGGGTTCCCACGGGGGGGATAAAGGTCGGAAGGGATCAGGTTGGGGCACGGGGTGGGGAGCAGTGGGAAAAAATAAAAAATCAGTCCTTATTTCACATATCATTAGGATCTTCTTTTAAAAAAATGAAGCAGAGATCCTCGGGTCCAAGTTCATCAGATTACCTAAAGATAGATGGCCGGGAAGGACAATAATTTACAAATTACAACTTGGAACGTAAATGGTCTAAGAACAAAAAATAGACAGGGATTGGTAATGAGGTACTTGGAAGAATCACAAGCCCATGTAAGTATTATTCAAGAGACCCACTTAACAGCGATAGAGAGTAGGGAGTTATATAAAAAGCAAAGTTGGATAGGGAGCTATGTTGCCTCAGATCAATTGGAATATTCAAAGGGAGTGGCAATAATAATCAGGAAAGGGTCAGGAGTTGAAATGACCTCTTCTAAAACTGATAGTTCAGGTAGATGGGTCATGGCCACTCTTAGTTGCACAGGCTCCGAAATTGTTTGCGTGGGGTTCTATGGCCCCAACGTGGATGATCCCCAGCACATAGTAGATTTGCAACTTATGGTAGCTGGGGCAGCAGCACCAATAATAATAGGGGGGATTTTAACACTCTTTTAGACCCAGTATTAGATAGGTCTACTAGTAGGAGGAGCGCCCAAAATCAAGGGACAAAAACAAGACAAGCTCTCAAGCATATGTTATCTGAACTGGGTTTGGTTGACTCCTGGAGGTATCTAATGCAAGGTAAAAGAGCATATACCTTCCATAGTAAAAAATACCATCATTTTTCATGACTGGATTATTTGTTAGTAGATAGAGAGTTGGTAGGGAGTTTGAAAGAAGTATGTAAACTCCCAGGACATATTTCTGAACATGCCATGGTTAGTATCTCATTGAAGGGTGTAAAAGGAGAAATAATCTGAGATGGACATTAAAAAGATCCATATTATTAGACTTAGATGTGGCAGCTCGCTTGAAGGAAATCACCATAGAGTTTTTTCAGATTAATGCCCAATCAGCTCCAATAGGAGTTATCTGGGACACTTTTAAAGCCTTCCTTAGGGGGGTTCTACAAAGTCAGGTCTCTTTTAAGAATAAGGTGGAAAGGGCTGACTTAAAAAAATTGGAAGAAGAGATTGGGACATTAGAAGAGCGCAGCAGGAAGCACACAATATACAGCAGAGAGAGGAGATCTTGAAAAACCTCGAGGAAGCTAGATTGAATTATAAGATCAAACTAGACCTAAAATGTAGGGAAAGGTGGGCTACTGGGCGTATGCAACATTTTGAGTACGGAGAAAAAGCAGGCGCACTTTTAGCTTGGAAGTCAAAGGCTGAGAGGGCGAGAAACCACATCGGGGAGTTGGTAATTAACCCAGTG
The DNA here is from genome assembly GCA_963921515.1 of Calotriton arnoldi. NCBI lineage: Eukaryota > Metazoa > Chordata > Amphibia > Caudata > Salamandridae > Calotriton > Calotriton arnoldi. Next base: position 388,499 of record CAWUFW010009684.1, on the reverse strand, counting down.
GGAGTTACTACAAACAATGAAGAAGAAATACAGGAGAACCTGGTCTCCCTTTTTTCTGAGTTATATACTGATTCAGAGCGACCAGATGAAGAGGCATTGAAATGCTGGCTAAACAACGTAGGCCTTCCGGTTTTAACAATTGAGGGCAGGAACAAACTTGACACCCCCATTACAGAAGGGGAAATCAGAGAGCAGCTTAAACGCATGAAAAGCGGTAAAGCTGCGGGTCCTGACTCTGTACCAATTGAGGTCTACAAATTGATAACCGACGAGATAGTGCCGGAAATGAAAACTCTTTTTAATTCAGTCTATAGAGCGGTAGGGTTGACCCCGAAGTCTTGGAGAGAGGCTATAATTACATTGATTTTAAAACCGGCCAAGGACCCGAGGAGGGCTGATTCATATCGCCCGATTTCATTACTGAATGTAGACCATAAAATCTACACGGGTATTTTGGTGGGGCGATTAGCCGAGGTCGCCCCTCAACTGATCCATATTGATCAGAAAGGCTTTGTTCCAAAGAGACAAATACAGGACCTTACACTGTCTCTGATTGGAACAATAGACTTAGCAGTTGCCCGATCGATTCCGTTGGCGGTAATCACTATAGATGCCGCCAAGGCATTTGATCGCGTTAGCTGGGGGTTTTTATGGGCTGTTTTAGATACGATGGGTTTTAGTTTGGATTTTATAAGGGCAATGCAAAAACTATATGAGCACCCTACGGCCAAAATTCTTATAAATGGCTCCCTGACAAGTAGCGTCGATATCCATAGAGGGACAAGGCAGGGTTGCCCCCTGTCTCCACTCCTTTTCGATTTATATATAGAACCCTTGGCACACTTGCTGAGAGCCGATGATCAAATTATCCCCATACACCAGCTCCCTTCACATAGTAAAATTGCATTATACGCAGATGATCTCATAATATATACTTCGGATCCGGCCCAAACATTAATTAAAATGGAACAATTGACAAACGAATATGGGGTCTTTTCTGGTTATTTAGTAAACTTATCAAAGACAGAAGTGATGTGTTGGAATATGGAGGACTGGGGCGGCAGAAGATGTAAAGAGATGAGATATTTGGGGATTGTCATCACAGATAAAATCGATGAGATCCCCTCTTGTAATTTGAAACGAGATATGAAGGAGGTGGAGAAGCAACGAACTAGGTGGAAGAAATTACCTTTGTCTATTTATGGGAGAGTAAATTTGATAAAAATGTCTGTTCTACCGAAGCTAACATACCTTTTTAATGGTATACCACTCAGTTTTTCTAAAGACGAAATAAATAAAATCCAGGGGAAAATATCTAGCTTCATTTGGGCATCTCGGGGGGTGCGCCTCTCATGGAAAAAAGTACGGAGCAGCCTTAAAAAGGGCGGGTTAGCATTGCCAGACCTTAAACTTTACTGCATGGCCTTCCAATTTAAAAACATCCGTATGTTGGCAGGGGAGCCCATTAGCACCACATGGGGGTCAATATTAAGAGAAATGGCTAAAGAACTGAGTCCAAAAGCATTTTTATACAAATTTGGAGCCCTAAAATGTTTTTTTAAAGTAAGGCTAAAAGTCCTAAAATCTGCACTGAAATTGTGGCTCACAGTGAGACGATTATTAAAGATCGGTTACTTTTCTGATTTTTCTCCAATTTGGGAATCCCCTGGAACGCCGGAGTGTATGAAAGACGCTTTGAGTTTGCCATTAAAACAGGCAGGGATAACAAATTGGGGGGACCTGGTGACAGAACACCATCAACAACAATTCGTCACCTCCACTGTGTCATTGGCAACAAAAAATGGAATATGGCAGTCCATCGTGGACAAGGTGAATGCAGTCGGAGTGCTGAAGAGGACAATGGACGAGGTCAAGAGGTGCTGGAATGATGTCAAGCGCAAAACCAAGCTGAAACTCGCCAACAACCTGTAGGCAGCAATGCAGACTGGAGGTGGGAGCCCAGCGCCACAGGAGGAGCTGGACGACATGGAGGAAATGGTGTCCACAGTCATCAGTGGGGAGACGGTGGCAGGAGTTGGGGGTCACTGCTCAACAGGACCAAACACAACAGCAACAGGGTGAGTAACGACCAGGGCATGGGGGACGGGGGGAGATGGGCACAATGGCACAAATGCACAATTAAGTTGAGCACATCTGCGGACAAACCATTCCCCAGACCACCAACTCCCACCAAGAGACCAATGTACCCAAGTATGCAACATGTCAGCACTGTACAAGCGCAGAAGTCAAAGGCACACCTCATGAAAGGGATAAGGGGCAGCAAAATCTGAGCTGCTGGGGCGACTCCCCCAAAATGCAGCACACACATCACATGCAGAGCACATCTACACTAACAACGATGTGACACAATCCGCAAAACACCTACAACAGAACACAGGACACAACTGGCGCCGCTTGGGTGCAGACACTGGCCAATCACATTTGGCATTGCAGGGAAATGTGCGTTGATAAAGTACAAACACACACACGTCTGTTGTCGAAATGTCCACTGTCCCCCATCAAATAGGCAGCTCCTCCCAAACAGCCACAATGTACCCTATCATGCTGTCTGCATGAAAACATGTACAATGCGACAACATACATGTGGACACATTGTTAAACTGCATCTCCCCTTCACATTGCAGAGGGAGAATCAACACCTCCTGCAGAGCAGCCCGACCCTCTCTTCTCTGAAGATGAAGAGGACCACCACAGCTTCGACTCTGACGCCCTCCAACTGCTTGTGGACAGCCTACGCAGCCCACTTCCAGGAGCTGGGCAGCCCAGCTGCTACGAGGAGACCCCACCCCCTGCAAAGACCACTCAGCAGGCAGCACCCACCACCACTGCTGGCTCCCCGGACCACCACGAAGAACACATGGCCTTCCAACGCCATGCTTTGGGGTGCCAGGAGAATCTGGCTAAACAGGTGCGGGTGGGCTTCGACCGCATGGCAGACAAACTAGATGCCATACGTGGGTGTCTAAGTCCCATCAGGGACCACTCACGGTCCCTAATGGACACCCACAGTCCGCTCCATGCTCTCCAACGGACCATGGCTGACATCGCTGGAGCCCTGACTCAGAGAATAGTACAACTGTCCAGTCCGAGTGGCTCTAGCGATGTCACTCAGGAGTTGGGAAACATGCGGAGGTTAATGGAGACCATGGAGCGGGCGAATGCGGAACGAGCGGCTGCCATGGCTGCACACCAGCGAGAGGTAGCTGGGTTCCTCAATGACCTCAGGACCATCCTCATGGCATTGCTGCCACAAGGTCTGGCGCGGATGCATGCTGCTGCCACCACTCCATCCACATCTCTACCCCCTGATGTGTCACTGCCACACAGTGCTGGAGACAGAACACCACCACCCACATGTGAGGCACATGAAACAGCAGAGGACGAAGATGCAGATGATTCTGCCCTCGTGGTAAGAAGGACGCAGCAGCATGCATCTCAGCCATAGGTCCGGCTTCAGCTTGGTACTGCCCTCTGCATCATCACCTTCCACTGTCCCCCGATGCACTCTGCGACACTCACCTTGGACCTCGACATGGACTGCCATATGCTGTTTGATCGCCATTGACACAGCAATCAGACTGCGGACTGAACTCGTCCTCTTCCTTTGGACTTGTCATTCCCTGAAGGACCCTGGCTGGCCCTCCACGGGACAACATCGTCATGTGGGGTTTGCATGGCCCTGTACTGCTCCAGATGCAACACTCCACTGAATGTGCATTAAACATTCATATTCACACAGATGTGTCATGTCTATGGTCTTTCAAGTGTGGAAGTATGGATGATTGTAGGCTCACTGGACTCCTCTTACGTCCATGTGGCTCATGTCGTAGCACAGGGGTCACAGGGTGACACTTTGCTGAATGCGGTCCGGGTGGCGCTGACACAACAACAGGGACACACGCATGAGTTACTTCCTTGTCCAGCCCAGTAAGGAACCACGCCCAGGGCCCCGGGGTCATTTACACACCCTTACGCTGGACTGGCATACGCCAGGCCAGCCCACTCCGTTTACGCTCACAGGGGGACGGCAACGCTACATGTCCAATGTCTTTCCTGTAGTGATCTGCTGCTCACAGGTTTAGTTGTCAGCATGCCACAGCCACTCCCTCACGGCTGGTGTACACCCACACCACACCCATCCAGCACACGCGTCACAGGACATGTGACCCTGCCAATAAAAAGGGCCGGGCGCACGTGCTCGACGTCATTTCCACTCTCTATCTGCGTGCATCCGTGTGGTGTCAATGTAGGCATGAGGGCCTCGGGCCCTGCAACATCACATTCCCCAGGACCGGAGGTGACATGATGGCGTCTGCAACACGATACCCAATCATACAGGGTCCATGACTTTGGGACACAGACTTGGTGGCACCGGATACATTGCGGCCGGCACAGGCACACCGTCACGGGACGGTGACTTTGGGTGCACTGAGGTAGGGGCACCTTAAGTGCTGAGCGGGTGTGCAGCCTGCAATGATGCCCCATCCCGGCGGTCCGGACTGCTCAGGATCTGTGTGCCCTGCTGGTCCGCAGTGTAGGCCAGAGCCAGCGGGCAGTGCGGGCCTACCGCCACGTGGTGTCGCATCCCAGATCACAGAGTTAGTGGCACCTCAAGGGCTGAGCGGGTGTGCAGCCTGCGATGATGCTGGGTGCACTGGTATGTCCTCTGCCATGGCGTAATCAAGACCCAGAATCATATGTGAGACCTGGTGGCCTGCGTAGCGGGGCTGCATGATGTGGAGGGTGCCATGTCCGTGGGCCCTGGGCATGTGGCTTGCAGCAGCACGTGGTGGGCCCTCATTGCTACACACCAAGGGCGGAAGGTGAGCAGTGAGGCCTGGGTGCGCAGGGGCGGGCATGCACCACTGAGTGGCGGGAGGGGCTGGGGTACATCTGCCTGGGTGCGCAGGGGTGGTCAGGCGATGATGTCTTGTGCAATTGTATGTACTTTGCCATTCATGTATCTGGACTCTGTTTCAGATGACGGATCTGTTTTAGATGTGTGACCTGGTGAACTGCACTACCTACCGGCACGTGGTTGGAGACACACCAGTGGCAGCAGGTGGACAGTGTGGCCTGGGTGCGCATTGTCAGCACTCTCTCTCCCTGTCCATCTCTTCTGTTATCTGTGTCTCGCTCCCCCTCTCTGTCCGTCTTTCTCTCGCTCCCCCTCTCTGTCCGTCTTTCTCTCGCTCCCCCTCTCTGTCCATCTTTCTCTGGGTCCCCCTCTCTGTCCGTCTTTCTCTGGCTCCCCCTCTCTGTCCGTCTTTCTCTGGCTCCCCCTCTCTGTCTGTCTTTCTCTCGCTCCCCCTCTCTGTCCGTCTTTCTCTCGCTCCCTCTCTTTCTCTCTCTCTCTCCTTCGCTCTCTCTCAGTCCTTTGATGTGTGCAAGACACACCTTCTCAAAATGATTTTTGTCTTGCAGGCTGTGACCTACGGATTGTCCCGAGGGGAGCCGCCGTGTGTCTTCATTTCTGTTCTGTGTTTCTTTGAATAAATTTTCATTTGTTACATCGAAGGTGTTTGTGTGATGCTCATTTTTGTGACGACACATGCATGTCACCAAATGTGGTTGTGCAACATCAGGCGGATTATTTGGTACATGATTCCGTGTGGTTGATGTGGCATGTCTTTGGCCGGGGGTGCCCAGGGAGGGAGGGTCCTGGGGGTGGTGGCGGTGGGTGTTGTGGCCCTGTTGGGGCTCCAAGCTGCATGAGCAGTGGCTCCATGGCATCTGTTGCCCTTCAGGTGTGGCTCTGGGCTGGGCTCCATTTTGTGGTGCAGGCTGTGGTCCGACTTTGCACCAGGTCAGAGCAGGTGTTAGTTTCCTGCTGCTAACGCGCCTTATCGCCTGTTTTGTGGTCTTGTCACCGATCTGGCTGGTCGTTGAGAATGTTGCGGAGTGGTGTTTTCGCGCCTTTTTGCACGGGAACGCCTACTCTGCATCTCATTAGCGAAAGTTGCGGGGGTCATCTGTGGCGATGTTTTTTGCGGCTGCTATCGCGGGTAAACTGGTGTTATGGGCTGTTAACACCAGCTTGTGAATGGGGTGATAAATTTATCGCAACTTTGGCTGCGATAAAGTGCCGTTAACTCAGCGATGGCTCCTTGAGAATATGCCCCATAGAATGTTAGCAATCTAGTTGTTCATTAGGATACTGTTGAGAGGCAGAGGCCAGGGGCACGGACTCAGAAAATTGAAGGCAGGTAGGAGGGTGCAGAGCCAACAATTTGACCACACTGGGCAGGCAGGGAAAGGGGGGCAGGGGCAAAAAACCAACAATGCAGGACAGGCAAGAGAGGCTGAGGCAATATAATAGACCATTGTGGGCAGAAGGAAGAGGCAGTGGTAGTACAACAATACATGCCAACAGACCCGATTCAGCCAGGAAATGCCTAATGTTTTTAAGCCCAAATGGTCTTTATTTTATCTGTCTCCTCTCTACAATCTCCTCTTTTTCAATGTAAGTCAAAGGGGAAAATCAATTCCTCAGTTTTTTTCAAAATCTCCCTCTTACCAAGTTCAAAATGTTAGCAAGTATGGTACATTGGATTATGGAAGGAAGGAGGAATTGGGGTAGGGACATGGACTTGGATAACAGAGGACAGGAGGGACATGGACAGGTGCACCAAACTGACCTTACAGGGCAGGCATCAGGGTTTGCAGCAGCACAATACACCACACAGGGCATGCGGGACGGCAGTGCAGCACAACAATCCATGGAAAGCAATAGGTAGGGGACAGGACCATGCACTTGGACAACAGAGAACAGAGGGGCAAGAGGCAATGGCAGCAAGCTGACCAAAATGGACAGACAGGAGAGAAAGCTGCAGCATAACGGACCATAAAGGGCAGGAGGGAGGGATCAAGGGCATTACAATAGAACAGATAAGCCAGGAGGGAGGGAATAGGGGTTTGCACATGGAAAACAGACGGCAGGGGGCAAGGGGGCAGGGCAGGAGCAGCAAGCAGACCATGGAGGTCAGGCAGGATGGGCACTAGAAGCACAACACACCATGGAGGGCAACAGTGAGACTATAATGGCATACACACAGACCATAGATGGAAGGTGGGAGGGGGTCAGGGGCAGCTAGCTGACCACACAGGGAAGGTGGGAGGGGCCGTGGCAGCACAGAAGACCATGCATGGCAAGCGGGAGGGTTAGTGGCAGCAAAATGGCCATAATGGGCAAGAAGGAGGGGGCAGGGACATGCACAAAGGACCATGGAGGATAGAAGGGAGGGGTAGGAGGTGGGCACAGACAAGAGAGTTCAGGGGAAGGGGCCTCACAACAGACCACGCGGGGCAGGCAGGAAGAGCAGTTGCAGCACAACAGACCAGGGAGCGGGAGAAGGGTGTGGCAGTAAAATGGACCATGGAGGACAGGAGGAAGGGGATAGGGGCATGGAACGTGGACAGGCAGGGTGGAGGTGGCAGGGACAATTTCAGCCATCTGACAATGCTAGGCAGGTGGGAGGGAAGTGGCAGCTCAACAGAACACTCAGAGTAGATAGGAGGGGCAGGTCCATGGAACATGGTGGGCAAAAAGGATGGAGCAGGGGCATGCACACAGACATTGGAGGGCAGGGGGAAATAGAGTAGGGGCAGCAAGCTAAGCACAGAGGCTAAGCAGGAGGTCAATGATGGTGCATAGAAATGGGCAATGGAGGGCAGGAGGAGTGGACTGGGGAATCATGCTAAATGGAGAGCAATGGCAGCACATCAGACCATGCATGGCAGGAGGGAGGAGGCTAGTGCATGGATTCAGACAACAGAGGCTAGGGAGGAAGTGGATGGGGCAGCAAGCTAACTGTTCAGATAAGGCGGGAAGGCCAGTGGCAGAACAACGACCACACAGGGCTGTAATGAGGGAGCAGGGGCATGGACTTGGACAATGGATGGCAAAGTGGAAGAGGGGAGGCAGGAGCAGCAAGCTTAGGTGGGGGAAGCACAATGCCAGGCCAGGCCCTGCTTCCAACCCCCTACCATCCATTGTGATAGGCATCTTACTTAACGTTTAAAAAAAACTAGAAATTTGCTGGAAAAAACAAAGATTCCAGGGATGTTATAGTTAGACTCAGATTTCACTCGTACAAAACCAGTGAAATTCAGCAGTTATAGTTACCTGAGCTAACTATAACTTACGCCCCACAATGCACTGCTTATGACCTCAGACATTCCATCATTCATGACATGGTCAGTGACATCACTCATGACATCAATCATGACATCTCAAATGAGCTGTGAATGGAATGGAACTATAATCGCTAGAACTTTATTTAGGGATAGTGTGTGTATATTAACACCCCTTTATTTTTCCTTTCATTTAAGAACCAATATCATAAGCAAAGTTCCCACATTAATATGGCCAATAGCCTTTCACTTTAAAGTAATGTGTAGTCCATTTTTTATGTTGATGTTTGCAATCGTAAGTATGTTTATTATGAACAAGTCACGTTGACGAACATACAGGTACGGCGGTCTCAGGGCAAGATATGCTGAAATGACATTGTGTGCATATTAACACTTGTTTTCTTTTCTTTATTGTATGAATTCCTGAATTTTTGCATCGTGACCAGGCCAATATGGCCGACAGCTTTTTGGATTAATGTAATATGTAGTAATTTGTTAATGTTGGCAACTAGAGGCATTTGTACATTTAAATAAGGAAGCTACAATGACGTCTTGTATCGTTATCAAGGTTAGGACGAGCCGAAAAGCGTGGATCATGTCTTTTCCAGATTAAATACTTCCAAACTACAACCTGAGTGTTGATTCCTTCCTTGTAAGAGTGAGAGGAGATTGAATGCATATATATAAAATTCACTGAAAAAACTACAGGCTTCAGGGATGTTATAGTTAGAAATTAGCATTTAAAAAACCTTAGATAATCACTGAAAAAACCACAGGTTTCATGGACGTTATAGTTAGTCTGACATTTCACTCGTACAAAACCAGAGAAATTCAGCCGTTATAGTTAGCTGAGCTAACTCACGCCCCCGCAATGCACTGCTGATGACGTCACATATTACATCACTCATGACATGGTCAGTGACATCACTGATGACATCTCAAATGACATCACTGATGACATCATCCAGTGACTGTGTGTTTCTAAAAAGTTTAAGAATATGATATAAATATATGATGATTCAGTCAGTGTGTGACTGACTGTATAAGTGAGTGATTATACGTGTCTGGGTGAATGTATGGGTGAGTGACTAATCTGCTGTGTGAATGTCAGTATCAGTCTGTCAGTTGGTGTGTAAGTGGCTGCATGAGTTGGTGAATAGGTACATCAGTGTCTATATAGGTTATTGATTGGTTGTCTGAGTACCTGTTTGTGTGCCTGAGTGTCTGTGTGTTGTGTGACTACCTGCATGGATGTGTGAGTGGGTGATTCACTGGCTGTATGGGTTCATGAGTGCGTCTGCAAGGTGCTGTATGGGTGAGTGAGTGTTTATATGGCTGTGTTGGTGAGTGAATGGATGTCTCAGTGGTATATGTGTGAGTAACTGCATATGTGAATGGCAGTATATGTGAGTGTTGGAGTATATAAGTGACTGTATGTGAGAGTGAGTGATTGTGAGAGTAGATGTAACTGGAACGCCACGTTCAGAACACAACTCCACATCTCCAAAACTATGATTACTCTGCATAGCTGCAAACTGACGACCTCACCCACTAACAGCCCGACACAGAGCGGGAACACGTCTGTGACCATCTACTCGAACGGCACAGTCCTGATACAAGCAAACAATGAGAACCTAGAGGCCTTCGACTCCCTCTTCCCCTCACTCTGATGGGCCCACTTGCACACGCTTCGACCTTCCCTGACCCACTACTTACCCCCGGTCAACCGGTCTCTCCAGGAGAGTCGATCAACCATTCCCACGCCCTTTGCCAGAACTCAGTCCCCCTTCTCGAATCACCACCTGTGCCTCCGCCCCCACGAATCAGGATTTCCCACTCCCCGCCGAAGGTCAACCCCACCCCCATGAGTCACCACTCGCTCCTCCGCCCCCAAGATTCACGATCTCCAACTCCCCGACGAACGTCAACCTCAACCTCCCCCCTGTTTTACCTCCACCATCAAGCCAGAAATGACCCTACCCTGCTAGCACAGACCACTAACGACATTCCTCCACCAGTAGGCACGAAGAGAACGAATTCACGACACGACCCACTGCACCCCTTGCCCAGGGTCCCTAACAGAGGCATCTTGGACAACACAAGCAGGAATAGCCACCATTACACAGACACGGCCACCACCCCACGGGACGACCCTACCCAAGACTCCCTCACCCCCACCCCGGAATACATGGCGCAGCGTCTCATCCTACTTGAAAACCAGCTAGAAATGATATTCCTGGGCCTAAGCGAAATCTTAACCAACCTCGATAAGGCCAGAAAGCCCAGGCAATCCCCTCCCATGACTCCCACTCCGACCAGCGCCACCCAACTAACACGTCCTACCGGGACCTTAACCACCCACGCGACCCTGATACAGAGACCCATAAGAACTGTTACAGAGATCCCGACAAAGAGACCCTTAAGAACCAAAGCCGCTATGACCTCAGAAGAAGCAGCCAATCTTGCTTCAAAGTACGACTCTCCCCCCACAGCCTCCCCAAAATCCAAGATCCAAGTGATCACAGGTTTTAGAAGAGATTACCCCCTCCCTAAACCCCCAAGACCCTCGACCGTCCTCTCACCTTACCTAGGGCCCCCCCTGGAAAGAACCATAGCATAGAAGGGTCCTCCACCAACTGCATGCTCATAAACTGCAGATCAGCCTCCAAGCATGCAACAGAACTAGCAGAAGCCATCCTCACACATGACATAGATATCGCATTCATCACTGAGACTTGGCTAAATGAGCTCTCCTCACCAAGCTTGGACATGCTTGTGCCCCCAGGCTTTACTATTATTAACAAAGACAGAAAAGATCAACGAGGTGGGGGTGTAGCCATCATACACAAGAACAACATCGCCATCGTGGAAATGGACACCTTCAAGTACAGCACCTTGAATGTCTTACCACCAACATCAAGACAAAGGACAATAGAGCAATACTCTGCCACCTTCTTTATCACCCCCAGGCAACACCTCCGCATTCAGGGAACACTTTTCCGACTTGATTGTTCACTGCTCACTCGGTGACTCTAACAACTTAATTCTTGTTGACCTCAACCTACGTTGGAATGAAGGGAACAACCTGCTAATTCAAACCCTACACAACCTTCTACGTGACAATAATCTATCCCAACACTGCTCGGAAGAAACGCACAATAAAGGAGCAACCTTGGATGCCATTATCACTCAACGGGACGCAGTTACAATTGACCACATCCTCCCCGTGGACTGGTCGGACCACCACATCATCCTCTTCCACACCAACCAAAAAGTGCTATCCCAGCCACCCGCGCAAGACCCCCTAAATGGTCTAGAAACCTTACCCAGATTCCCCTTGCCGTCCTGGAAGAAAGGATAAGCTCACTCCTCCCCAGCGCCAATGATTACCTCACCACAACTGAACTCACCTCGCTCTACAACTCAAATATGTTGGCCACTCTGGATCAACTAGCCCCCCTGAAATTAAGAAAAAGCAGGAACACACCCTCCAGAGCATGGTTTAACACTGAAATTAACTCTGAAAGGAGACAACTAAGAGCCACAGAAAGACGCTGGAGGAACAATCCTACCGTTATCCTCCAGAGCAACTCAGAGCAGTTCGCAGGAAGTACAACAACCACATCAAGAACAAAAAACGACGTTTTTCTGAACCGCGCTAGACAGCGCAAAAAAAAGACCCAAGGAGCTCTTTAACATCATCAGGCAACAAACCTCCAAGCCTGCTACGTCCCCAGTGCTGGCTTCCAAAGAACTGTGCGACAACTTCGCCAACTTCTTTAATGACAAGATCACCAAGATCGAGCTCTCACTGGATACCAACAGCACCCCCCCACCAAGAGCATCACGTCGAGGACGTATGATAACGCTTCTAAACCCCCTACCAAACCCTGGTTATTCTTCCATCCCATTCAGGAAGCAGAGATAGTCAAACTGATCTCCACCTCCAATCCCTCATCTCACGTCCTAGATCCTTTACCCCCTCAACTGACCAAAAAGCTGAAACTCTCCCTAGCCCCGCTCTGGTGCAAGATCATAAACAGCTCCCTGAGAAGCGGAGTCGTTCCAGACTGCCTCAAAGTTGGACAAGTCACGCCACTGCTGAAAAAACCTGGCCTTGACATAAAGGACCTGAATAACTTTAGACCTGTCTCCAACCTACCTCTTCTATCCAAAATCCTGGAAAGATGCGTGCTCCAACAACTAACCCAACACATGGATAACATCAGCCTCCTCGATTCCCACCAGTCAGGCTTCAGAAAAGGCTGCAGCACTGAAACAGCGATCCTCAACGTCATTGACGATATCCACAAATCACTTGATTCGGACCAATGCTGCCTCCTCATTCTCCTAGACCTATCAGCAGCTTTCGACACAGTCAACCACAAACTTCTCATTAAGGTTCTTCAAGAAAGGGCTGGTCTCAAGGAGGTGGTCCTTCACTGGTTCTCCTCCTTCCTACACAACCGCACCCAAAGAATTAAAATCAAAAACCTTTCGTCCGACCTACACCCAGTCAACAGGGGAGTCCCCCAAGGTTCAGTGCTCTCCCCGCAACTTTTCAACATCTACATGGAACCCCTCACCACCATACTCAAAAAAGCCAACATTCCCTTCCATCTGTATGTAGACGATACACAGATCTACTTGGAAACCTCCTCCATCGAGGACATCCAAAGACTCAACGACACATTAAGAGAAGCCCAACACTGGCTGTCAAGTAACCACCTAAAACTTAATCAAGACAAAACAGAAATTCTCCTCATCTCGAACAATGAAGAGAACCCTCAAATTGCGGAATGGCTAAAAGCTATCGATACGCTCAACGGGAACCTCACCCTGGCCGACTCTGTAAAATCACTAGGTATCACGCTAGATCCGAAATTGGACATGACCAAACACATTAAGAACTCAGCCAAGAGCGCCTTCCTTAACCTGAAGTTAATGAAGTTAATGAACAAGATAAAATCTTTCATCCCGCCCAAGGATCACAAACAAGCAACCCAAGCATTGGTGTTGTCTAGACTAGACTATGGGAATGCGGTCCTCACAGGAATAGCAAAATCACAGCTTGCTCCCCTCAAAACAACTCTCAATGCGGCAGCCAGAATGGTCACCGGAATCAAGAAATTCGATCACATTTCACCCGCACTCAGAGAACTAAATTGGCTCCCAGTTGAAATGCGGGCGAGCTTTAGGACAGCCTGCTTAACGCACAAAGCCTTGCACACCGGCAAACCGGAATATCTGGCCTCCAAACTCAATAAAGCTGGTCAGACCAGGAACCTCAGGAGCTCGAACACTCTTCTACTCATCCCGCTGAAAACACGTAAACAAAAAACCGCGGCCCGGTCCTTCGCCGGGAACGCACCCAAAATCTGGAACTCTATTCCCCCTCACATCAGAACTATTCCCTCTTTTGCAAAATCCAAAAGACAGCTCAAAGTCCTGTTCCTTGACCGTTCCCTAGTGAACCGATAGAACCCGCCGGAGCGCTGAAGCAGGCACCTCGCACTGCCTCGACTCTGTGTCTTCAAGACTTCTACCTCCCCCTCGCCCCTGACCCCGTTCTCGTCACTCCTCCTCGAAAGTGGTGCTCTGCTCATGACACCTACTTTCCTCTAAGACTTTCCATGACTTCAGCGCCTCATGGTTGTGCTACGAACTGGAACTCTCCGTTCATGACTTATATTATTAATGTATTGTGTGATTTTCGGCAACGCAACTGGTGTAAAGCGCTCTGATACCCTCGGGTCAGGCCAGCGCTATATAAAACTTCTTAAATAACAAAAATAAAAAAGATGTATGGATGATTGTGTGCTTGTGTCAGTGATTGTATAAGAGAGTAAGTATGTGTTAGTATCTGTATGAATAAGTGAGATGGTGTGTGTATAACTGTATAGGTGAGTAAATAGCATTGTGATTGACTCTTTGGGTGACTGACTAGGTGTGTGAGTAACTATGGGTGAGTGGCGGTGTGTGATTGTCTGTATGGGTGTGTCAGTGCATATAATAGTGGCTGTATTGATGAGTGACTGCATGTATGAGTGACTGTATGGGTGAGTGAGTCGATGTGTGTGAAGACCTAGGAATCAGTGAGTGGGTATGTACTAACTGGTATTGGTGTGTCTATGGCTTTGAGAATGGTAGTCTGTATTTTAGAGTGGGTGTATGAAAGGTTATATTAGGGTGTGAGTAGGTGCATCAGAGATTAAGTGGATGATGTCATCAGTGATGTCATTTGAGATGTCATCATTGATGACACTGACCATGTCATGAGTGATGTAATACGTGACGTCATCACCAGTGCATTGCGGCACGTGAGTTATAGTTAGCTCAGCTAACTATAACGGCTGAATTTCTCTGGTTTTGTACGAGTGAAATGTCAGACAAACTATAACGTCCCTGAAACCTGTGGTTTTTTCAGTGAATATATATATATATATATATATATATATATATATATATATATTGACTGAAAATACCAAATTTAGCAGTTATAGTTAGCCAAGCTAACTATAACTCGCACCCCCGCAATGACCTTACATATTACATCACTCTTGACATGGTCAGTGACAACACTGATGATATCACTGATGACATCTTAAATGGCATCACTGATGACATCACTGATGAAATCGTCCAGTGACTGAGTGTTTTTCAAATGTTTATGAGTATTAAATTTATATACCAAGGTTTATTGATGAATCAGTGGGTGTGTGAGTGCCTGTATGGATGATTTAGTGGTGCATGACTGTATAAGTGAGTGATCAGGTGCTTCAGTGAATGTATGGGTGAGTGACTTGTATGAATGTCTGTAGCTGTCTATCAGTTGGTGTCTAAGTGGTTGCATAGGTATGTGAGTGGGTATGTGATTTTCTGTATGCGTGAGTGATTGGTTGTCTGAGTACGTGTATGGGTATCTCAATGTCTGTGTGGGTGGTTGAGGGGGTGTTTAACTGCCTGTATGGATGAATGTGTGGGTGAGTCAGTGGCTCTATGGGTTAGTGAGTGTGTGTGTGTAAGGGGCTGTATGGGTGAGTGAGTGTGTGTATGGCTGTGTCGGCAAGTGAATGGATGAGTCAGTGGTATATGAGTGAGTAACTGCATATCTGAAAGGCAGTATAGGTGAGTGTTGGGGTATATGAGTGACTGTATGTGTGACTGAGTGATTGCAAGAGTGGCCGTGTGGGTGAGTGTGTGCTTGTGTCAGTGACTGTATAGGTGAGTGAGTATGTGTTAGTATCTGTATGAATAACTGAGTGTGTGTGTATAGGTGTGTAAATGGCTATGTGATTGGCTCTATATGTGAGTAAGTAGATGTGTGAGTAGCTCTATGAGTGACTGACTGTGTGTGAGTGGCTGTATGGTTACATGAGTGGATATATCAGTGGCTGTATATAGTCAGTGAGTTGGTGTATGTGTGGCTGTATGGGTGACTGATTGAATGTGTGTATAGTCCTATGAATCAGTGAGTGGGTCTGTAAGTATGGGTATGGGTGTGTCAAAAGTTTTGAGAATGCTATTGTGGAAGTTGGAGTGGGTGTATGAAAGGTTATACTGGGATGTGAGTAGGTGCTTCAGAGATTCTGTGGATGATGTCATCAATGATGTCTTCAGTGGTGCCATTTGAGATGTCATCAGTGATGTCACTGACCATGTCATGAGTGATGTAATATGAGAGGTCATAAGCAGTGCATTGTGGGGGTGGGAGTTATAGTTAGCTCAGCTAACTATAACTGCTAAATTTTCTGGTTTTGTGCATGTGAAATCTGAACCTAACTATAACGTCCCTGTAACCTTTAGTTTTTTCAGTGAATATCTAAGGTTTTATTAATTCTATTTCCTAAGTATAACAGCCTTGTAACCCTTGTTTTTTTCAGTGAATTTCTAAGGTTTTTTAAATGCTAATTCGTAACTATAACTTACCTGTAACTTTTGTTTTTTTCAGTGAATTTCTATAGTTTATTAGGTAGAAATGTTGCTACTCAGTTTGATTAACAATTTTTTAGGATTTTATGAATCTTAATCATGGGTTTTACATATGCTGCTAACGCGAAAATGAATTGTTGTATTAAGTGTAGTGGAACTTTGATGAAATCTGGTGTTTTATATATTTGTACTGTTATGCACTTTTTGGATCTCTGAGATTGTAATAAAGTAAATAATGAATAATGAATGAATTAGGTAGAAATGGTGTTTGCAGAATGCAGTGGAAAGGGGGCAGAGTCTGACCAGTTCTCAGGAATCCCACTGTGTAGGACTTACAGAAAGAACCAGGAGGGCTTCTTGGTCCCCTAGATCTCTTAGCATCCAAGAGAACTTCATTCCCCAACCAGTAGTGTGCCAAGAGACACATTTGCAGAGTTTTGCAGAAAGGGGGTGTGGCCTCTGAAGACCTCTTAGCAAACTGACTGTGTGGGACTTGCTGGAGGTAACAAGAGGGGTAGTTTGTCCCCAATGACCCTCAATAGCCAAGGGGACTTCATCCCCTAACTAGTACTGTGCCAGGAGGTACGTTTGCAGAGTAGTGGAGAAAGCACGTCCTTGCTGATTGCACAGGTAGTGCCTGTATAATTCTATGAGTGCTACTGCCAAGGACACACTGCGAATACCAGGTGTTTTTGACAATGTATAAAACCTATATAGACATATCTTACTTAAAGTTTCACCGTACCTATTTAGTAAGATACTGATTTAACTTTCCCCTTTGTACACATTTGTCAAACAACATCAAAAATGCATTTTTATTCTTCACAGCAACACCGAAGGTCGCAATGACGTCAGTAGTTACAAGTACAAATGACAAAATGTAAAACAGATATTTAAACATATTTTACACGAAGTTTGAGTCCAGCTGTTTAGTGACATAATTGTTTAACTTTATTTTAACAACACATTTAACAAAAACAACAATTTCAAAAAATAACTTTCAAAATCTGAGCTCACGAATAGAACATAACTGAAAAACACCCATAAAACTACCCCAACTCGACAGAATCAAAAACTGCTCCAAAACTAATACAATTCACATTCTGTGAAAAGATCCACTCTAGAGAGACAAATGAAAAATATTCATGTGGGTTGAAGTCCATGGTGTATCATCTGAAAACCTAACATAGAAAACATCTCTAACTGGCAATCAAGTAGAGGGAAGCTGGACGAGCCTCTACATCAGTGGCATTAGTAACAACAGTTCCCTGAAAGAAAGTCCCTTCAGAGGTGCAGACTACTGCAACAGATATAGCTCCAGAGTTTTCAAAAATGACCACGTATTGCATGGACTGTACTGTTGTTATAACTGCTGGTGAGCAGTGTGCTACAGCTATTCACAATGCTGCCAAAAATCATACATGGTATTTGTTGTATCCTGCTCTTGTAAATGCAATGCTATTTTACCACCAGTGGAATGTTGCTGTGATGATGCTGTTCACAATGTTGGGAATCTGTTAGAGAAGTCACAGTTGAGTGGGCTGAGCAGCATGCTGGCTGCTCCTGGTGGGGTTTGTACTATTCATCTTTGTATCCTGTAACCTTCTTCAAGAAATCTTCATGAATTTCATCACGGCTACCTGGAGTTAATTTACTACAAATTAATGGCGACGAGTTGACGCAAAGAACCTCCATGTGCTACCTGTCAAGACCTTCTTTTTCAAACGTGAAGTTTCACCTGATCTTGAAGGAGCTGATGAACCTGGCAAGCCTCTGTCTAAGTGAAAGAATTCCTGTATTACTATCTGCGTATTTATCTAACTGGCACCCCAAGCCCCACCAGTGACCTGTCCATCGGTCGCCCACAACCGAAGCGTGCCAGTTCCAGTTGTTGTTGCTTCAGCTGTACTTGAGCTTCTATTCCTGACAATTACGACGTGGAGGGATAGGTTCAACAATTCAACATGAACTAAGTGTGCCAGTTCCTGCTCTTTTGGAAGAGGTATCCCTCTCTTACTACAGTGTCCTGCTATATTGGGACAGTGACTCCCATAAGTGGAATTTCCCAGAGGAGTGTCAACTTTTACTCGTGGGAATCCACTGTTCCTGCTTGTTTCTCTACCCAGCTGTGTATCCCTGAACAGTTCACCCTTGCTTGGATTGCCTGTTTCCAACCTGTCGTGTGGGTGCAAGCTATTAAAAGGTGAGCTACGCACATTGACTTTCATTCTGTAAAGCCAGTCAATCTACGTTTTCGGCCAGTTTTGTACGCAAATAGAGACAAGCATGTATAAGGTGCTTCTTACACATTTTGGGACCTTAATTCTTCCAATGGAACTGTTATCGATAGCTCGTTGTCCTGTAAGGAGCGTTTTCACAGCCTTTGATTGGCACGTCTTGTTACTTGGAATGTTTTGGTCTTATTTCCAATTTGACATGATGTCAATACATCTTATGAGACATTGCAGGTGGGAGTTTGGTCGTCTATTATTATGTCTGTACTTTGAGCCATTTTACGAGCTGTGGCAGTTGATCCGTTTTGTGCTCATTCAAACACGCTGGCACAGGCCTCGATCAGCGCTCTCTCCTACCTGTTTCCTGCTGTCCTGCGATGCTCGTCATGGATCCTCTGTGATGCTTGCTTCTTCTCTGTCGAAGATGTTTTGGGAGCACCGATGTACCGTGAGCCACACGGCACGACGTTGACGACGTGCCGCCATTTTGAGGTTGGCTACTACTGATCTTCCTGGTCAACACAGCCTTTACCGCATTATGCCAACCACTCCTTCACCGTTTCCGTTAGGCAGCAAAGCAACAAGTGCGGTGCGAAGAGACGTGCTGCATCCTGACACTACGTTTGTTTCCATGTTTTCTGCTGCACAATAGGGTCATCCTATGATTTTGAGGACTCTTGTTTCGACGCACAGAGGTCAGAGGTCAAACGACATGCTCTGGAGTCTTGGTGGTGAGTGGCAGGTGGTTTTTGTTCTTCGCTTCAGCTATCTGGTGATTGAATCCATATTGACTGGTTGCTGTTCTGAAAGGAGTTCTACTCACACTGATCTTCGCAGTGAAATTTTTCGGCTGTTTTAAATAAAATGTGTCTTTCTATCCCGGTTACAGGCACACCATGGGGCATATCTACAAGGCCATGCGATAATTTTCGCTCAGCGCTCTTAGCGCGAGGATAATTATCGCCGGCCAACTCTGAAGTTTATCGCGGAGATAGCGTGCTATCAGCAACGCTTATCTCCAAAGCGATAAAATTCAGAGCGCAAGCTGGCAATTGTGCGATTATCGCTGGAAATACAGCGATAATCGCACAAGGTTTGGCGATAGCTTGCTGATAGGGCAAGACATACTTAGCCATGATATCCACCTTACATAGGATATCATGGCTAAGTCAGTCTTGAAGCAGGCGTAAGGAAAGTAGCGATAACAGAGGTTATCGCTACTTTGCTTGTCGCTATGCTTCATAGCGTGAGGCTTGATAATAGGAGAAATGTCGCTTAGCGACATTTCTCCCGTTATTCTGGGGAGGAACGCCCACTTTGCATCTCATTAGAGATGCAAAGCTGGGCGATGGGAGAAAGGGCGAAGAAGCATGGATTCACGCGTTAGCATGTCCTTGCTAATAGGGCGTTAAAATTATCGCCGCTTTTCATCCGAAAACGGACGCTAAAGCGACGATAATTTTATCGCCAGAACTTGTAGATATGCCCCCATGTTCTTTTACTGCCTGTGCAAATAGTTAGTAAGTATCTGGTTGGAAGCTCTAGCTCCAATTTGCAATGTACTGTGTCTGAGCTACAGTGTTTGGGGCTGTTTATAAGGGCATATATTCTGAAAATTTGTTTTAGTCGGTCTGTAGAAAAAGTTTGACTCTTTGCACTTATGTCTCATGCTTACTATTCTCTGTACATTTTTGGTTACACATTTACATTTATTGTTATATCCCTTACACGTGGGATTGTGTCATGGGTTTAACTACCCATTTATTTAGTAAGTATAATTTCTCTTACGGGATGTTCCAGTTATGTACTACTCGGGTGAGAGGTCGCTCACCGGCGATGTTTTTTTTTTTAAAGTTAATGTTTATCCTTCATAGGATTGTACAATGAGTTCAGTTAGATCTACATTGTGCGAGTTTACTTGCTCACAGTACTGTTTTATTTTATCCTTCATAGGATTGTACAATGAGTTTAGTTTTATCTACAATGAGTTTAGTTTTATCTACATTGTACGTTCATGGACCCTAGGTACGCACCGGCAAGAGTCCATCATTTCAGTTTACATGTTATTTTTTGGGGGATCGCAATGGGTTGTAGTCCCATCTGCTCATTTATGCATGGATTTATTTCCTTTTTGCATTTGTTAACCATCGTTTTTCCTAGGATTTTGTCATGGGTTCAGACCCATATACACCGGTTAACTTTAAGTAATCTCTCGTATTCGGAGAGATCATGGGTTCTGACCCATATATTGTTGTTGACATTTTCTAACCTCCTCTGTGTTTTCAGTCATATGTTCCCTTACATGCGGGTTGTATGGTTTCTAGTCTCATTACTGCACTTTTCTCAATGTCAACTCCAGATCACGTTGCCTGTACATGGGTCATTGTTGCATGGTTTGGTTTTAGTCCCATGTTCACATACGTTGGGTACTTCTCTACTTTTACATTGGGTGTGTTATCTTATTTTCACTCCAATTTCTATTGTTTTCCCGACGTCATTCTTCTTCAGTATTACACTGTCATATTTTGCTACGTAATGTTATGTTCTGATTATTTCACTTTGTCAATATTGTAAAGGGGTTTGGATGATGGATCTTATTGTATTTTTCTCTCATCTGCCCTCTGTCTCTCATGTGTCCTGCTTTCCTTTTTATTTATTTTCCCTTTGTCATCTGTAGTTTCTGGTCTCTTATTTTGTTCTCAGTTTTTTTTTGGGGGGGTCTTCTGTTCTCTTTCTCTTATTGTACTGCGTGTTTGTTTTTCGTTCCTCTTTTGTTTGCCTCTTTTTGTCCGTGTCTGGGACCACCCCAGTGTTGTTTCTGTGATATTTCTTGCCTCCTTGCGTGCTTGCCTGGCCAGCTGGTGTGTTTGGGAGTTTGTCATTGGTGTCTTCGCGTTCTTCCTCTTTTTCGCTGTTTTCTTTCCCTGTGTCTTTCCATTTTTTTCTGTTAATTTTATAGAAGGGAGGATGGGTTATTCTTATCTGTTTCTCCATCTCTCTTGTTGTCTCTTCTTTGCATTCTTCATGTTCTCTCTTGTTGTCTCTTTGTTTCATTCTTCTTGTTGCTTCTGTTTATTTTTCCTTCTCTATCTTAGGTTCTCCTCTTTCGATTTCTATCTATTTTGTTTTTCCGTATAAGAAAGGGGGATATGTTGTATCCTGCTCTTGTAAATGCAATGCTATTTTACCACAAGTGGAATGTTGCTGTGATGATGCTGTTCAGAATGTTGGGAATCTGTTAGAGAAGTGACAGTTGAGTGGGCTGAGCAGCATGCTGGCTGCTCCTGGTGGGGTTTGTACTACTCATCTTTGTATCCTGTAACCTTCTTCAATAAATCTTCATGAAACTCATCACGGCTACCTGGAGTTAATTTACTACAGTATTTTTTCCCCTTTTATATTTTTTTCATATTACATAAGAGGAGTTCATAGTGAGCAGCAAGAACGCAATGCAAAGCTGAAGGACCATCAACTTCAATAGCAGCACAACTACACCGAAGCAGAGAGTCCATTCAAAAGTCCAATCTCAACTTCAAGATATGGCTCCACAGTTTTTCCTGATGGCATCATACTGCATGGATTGTGGAGTTGTAATGAGTGCTGGAGAGCAGTCCATAACGGCCCTTCACAATGCTGGAAAGAGTAATAAATATTGATGTTTTTTTATTTTTGGCTCTTCACATTTTTTCTACGTTAGCAGGCACTTTATTATCTTACAAAATGGGTATCTAATATCTATGTCTTATTCCTTTTATTATCTTCCAATTTATTGTATCACTACTTGCATATAACTTGCCGTATAGACAAGTCAAACTGTACCTCTACAAACAAATACACAGGTAACGTTTGCCAGTTATTATAATTTACTATTTCTCTTTTTAAATATAAATCAACAGTCTGTGTTTAAATCAAATCAACAGTTTGTGTTTAAATCTTCTAGTAAGTGCATCAACAACATATACAAACATACTCTGTTTTTTTACAGAACACTGTGTTAAATTGTGTGATCTCTTTTTTAAATTATCAACTGTAATATATGTGTGTTGTTCTGTAACTATTCCTCTTAACAGCTCTTCATTTTTCCTGGAATCTTGCTCAGGACCAAAGAAACTAATCTGCACATCACCACAAACCTTTTCTACGTCTGCCACACTAACATGCAAAAGTGCTCTATTTATTTCTAGTAAACATAAATCAGGAGTTTTCACATAATACAGCCTCCTACCTAAAGTTCGCATTGTTGAGTGGTATAACTTATTTTGTGTTTTTAAACTTCGCCTTGGAAAGATACATAGGAATTTTCTTAATATATCAATGGATTACTGTCTAATACTAACCCTGGGCGTAGTTCGCGTAGTAGCGCTACGCGTAGCTACGCGAAGTGCACTCCGCACTACGCGAGCTACACGTAGCACTACGCAAACTGCGTAGTGCGGTAGGAAATGCTGTTCGCAATGATTGCACAGTGCCGGATGCTTGTCCGCACTGTGCAATCATTGCAAACGGCATCTTGCACAGTTCAAGCAGTCGTTTTCTGCCGCTCGAGTAGATTTGTACTCGAGCGGCAGTTTTCTCAACGCGGACTGGTAGTTTCTCATCGCGAGCGGTCGCGAGCATATGCGACCACTCGCAAAGAGAAACCTGACCTCCCCGCGTTGAGAATCTCGCCGGGAGGTTTATTTTCCACCCTCGCGATCAGCAACTTGATGTTGCTGATCGCGAACGAGGAAAAAGTCTCGCCGGGATGTCATTTTGCTCGCTCGCGGTCACCAACTTGACGTTGAGGACCGCGAGCAAGCAAAAAATGCCCGCTACGCTACGCGTTTTTGCACTGTGCTACGTGCTATTCGCGTAGCACGTAGTTGCGCAAACTACGCGAGCGTAGCGTAGTTTTCCGCCCAGGCCTATCTAATACTAGAAACACTACTACAATTCCATTTGTACAGTACCCTGACTATGCCTTCCTTGTACCTCTTCTGCAATAACTTCTTCTACATTTCTAAGCACCATCACCTCTTTTGCTATAGGACTATCATTCTTCATTTCATAACATCATCCTCTTTAATCAATAGCATGAACTCATTTGTTATCCTGGAGATAGCTTTCTTAATCAAAGAAAGCCTCTGTACAAGAGGTATTATGTATCTATTGTACACTAAAAACTATGTAAGAGTTACTTCTATTCGCTAATCTTTTCTTCTAGTTTTGTCTCCTCATCCACAACACTATTTTGTCAAGAGGCTTCGTTCTATTTAAAATTAAAATTAAAAGCTTCCTCTTCAAAGCAAAGGCCTTATCAACTACTCTCTCAACTCGTTCTTTCTGTTTTTACTCCATCTATCTTTCTTCTACACTTTTTAAAATTTAACACTAAGTGGCAGATTTACATGCCCCATGCACCACTTTTGCACCGCTGTTGCGTCACTTTTTGTGATGCAGCAGCGGCGTAAACAATGCAGCCCATTTACAACATGACGCAGCTAGGGAGATGCGTCACATTGTAAAGCCCTGCGTCACATTATATCTGCGTCAGGTATAATGTATGCAGGGTGTGCGTTCCCACGTAGGAAAGCCTCGTAAAGTGACACAGTGAAATCTACAAGATTTCACTGCGCCCCTTCTAGGATGCCACTGCGTCAAAACCTTATGCCTGCTTGAAGCAGGCGTAAGGAGTGACTCACTACAATGAGTATAGGCCTCCCCATGCATTGCAGGAGTTACGTTGTGCTTGCGACACGACTCCAGGAATGCATGACTTTTGGGCCAACAGATGCGTCAGAATTTCTGACGCATCTGTCAATCCTTGCGCCATGGTGCACCGTATTGTAAATACTGTGCATCCATGGTGGCGCAAGGGTATCGCAGGCTGGTGTAGCAGGGAAACTGATGCATCTCTACAGATGCGTCAGTTTCTTGTATATCTGCCCCTAAATTTACAAGGCTGTAGCTATGCAATCATTATAACAATTGCGCAAAACCTATGCAGCCATCTAAACACCCACTTACAACACATGCAGTCATTGAAATACTGAGGCACACACGTGCACTAACGAAACACTCAGGCTCTACTCATGCACTCATATAATTACGTAGAGAATACCATACCAAAATCAATTTTGGACATATATCTTCTGTCACTATCACCTCCATTTCTCAACCATGGGGTCAGAGTATCTCCACCCTGACCGATTATGTGGGCTTTCACACAGACTTTCAGCCTCGGGAACCATTGCCAAAAGATAAACGGCAGCCGCAACTTTAAATTCAGGTTGCGTCCAGCCAATCAGAGCGTTCCCGTTGGCGTGTGCATTTGCAATTCATTGGGAAACCTTTGTGAAATATCCGTGGCCAGAGATATCACTATAATTTTAAACTTACATTTCTCAAAAACTGCTGAACAGATTTACAACAAATAAGCAGAAGGCACTTCCTTGAACTGACATCTAGCTCCCTGCCAAATGTGGTGTAAGTTCGTTCAGCGGTTCGGGCTGTAAAGGTGGCTAAAGGTTACTATGAGAATTAACATTACAAACGCAACCTTATTTTGCACCTCAAATTCTCAGTCCCTACTGAACGTATCACCCCCAAACTTTCCCAATCAATACTACCCACTGTGACACTTTTTAGGCAAATTTTCATGCAGATTGGTCAAACAACGCCAAAGTTATAGCCAAGTCAAAAAATGCTTTTCCTATGGACACTAGGGGGCCGATTCCGATCTCGGCCGGTAGTGCTCCGAATCGGATTCGGATTTACCGGATCCGATTCGGAGCCCTGTTTCCTGACCGAATCGTACGCGGGTCCGGCCGAGCGAGTACGATGCAAGCTCCCGCGAAATCGCCGACCAACTCGTACGTGGCTTCAACACGCTCCGACCGACTCGCACGGACACGACTCGCACCGCGCTATGGAGACGTTTCCCGGCCGGGTAAGTACGATGCGCGCCGCGAGCAGTCCGACCGACTCGCGCCGTCCGGCTCGAAAGAGCTGTCGGAGCCGGACTTTGGGGGTCCGCGTCGGACCCCCCTGTACGCGTAGGCGCGCGAGTCGCACACTGGGGGACCCATGGGTCCCCCCTACCTGTGCATGTATGCCGTGATGCTCATGGACGTGTACCCGCTATAGGGGGCGCCCTTGTTCGCCTCGCACCCATTGAGTCAATGGGAGCCCGCGTACGCGTTCAATCAATCAATCAATCAATCATTTGTATAGCGCGCTACTCACCCGGAGGGTCTCAAGGCGCTTGGGGGAGGGGGGTCCGCTACTGTTCGAACAGCCAGGTCTTGAGTTGCTTCCTGAAGGAGAGGTGGTCTTGGGTAAGGCGGAGGTGGATGGGTAGGGAGTTCCACGTCTTGGCAGCCAGGTAGGAGAAGGATCTTCCTCCCGTTGTGGCTCTTCGGATGCGGGGGACGGCGGCGAGGGCATGGTTGGTCGATCGTAGCTGGCGGGTGGGAGTGTAGAAGGTCAGACGGTCGCTGAGGTATCTGGGGCCTTGGTTGTGGAGGGCTTTGTGTGCGTGGGTGAGGAGTCGGAACGTGATTCTCTTGCTGACGGGGAGCCAGTGCAGGTCTCTCAGGTGTCTGGCGATGTGGCTGTGTCGGGGGATGTCCAGGATGAGTCGAGCTGCAGCGTTCTGGATGCGTTGGAGTCTTTTTTGAAGTTTGGCTGTGGTTCCGGCGTAGAGGGAGTTGCCGTAGTCCAGTCGGCTGGTGACGAGGGCCTGGGTGACCGTCTTCCTGGTTTCGGTGGGGATCCACCGGAAGATCTTGCGCAGCATGCGTAGGATGTTGAAGCAAGACGAGGAGACGGCGTTGACTTGTCGGGTCATTGAGAGGGAGGAGTCCAGGATGAAGCCCAGGTTGCGTGCGTGGTCCGTTGGTTTGGGTGCGTTGCCCAGGGCAGGGGGCCACCAGGAGTCATCCCAGGCGGAGGGTGATGATCCTAGGATGAGGACTTCCGTCTTATCTGAGTTCAGTTTCAGGCGGCTGTTCCTCATCCACTCGGCTACGTCCTTCATCCCTTCATGTAGGTTGGTTCTGGCGGTTGTGGGGTCGTTGGTGAGGGAGAGGATCAGCTGGGTGTCGTCGGCGTAGGAGATGATGTTGAGGTTGTGTTGGCGTGCGATGGCTGTGAAGGGGCTCATGTAGACGTTGAAGAGGGTGGGGCTGAGTGATGATCCTTGTGGTACGCCGCAGATGACTTCGGTGGCCTCGGAACTGAACGGGGGGAGGCGGACTCTCTGGGTTCTTCCGGCGAGGAAGGAGATGATCCACTCCAGTGCCTTCTCTTGGATTCCGACGTTGTTCAGGCGTTGCACTAGGGTGCGGTGGCAGACTGTGTCGAACGCTGCGGAGAGGTCCAGGAGGATGAGGGCCGCTGTTTCCCCGTTGTCGAGCAGGGCTCGGATGTCGTCGGTGGCTGCGATGAGGGCGGTCTCGGTGCTGTGGTTGGCCCGGAAGCCGGACTGCGAGTGGTCGAGGGATCCATTCGTCTCAAGGAAGGCGGCCAGTTGTCTGTTGACGGTCTTCTCGATGACTTTGGCAGGAAAAGGAAGGAGCGAGATGGGGCGGTAGTTTTTGAGGTCGGTGGGGTCCGCTGACGGTTTCTTCAGTAGGGCGCTGAGTTCGGCGTGCTTCCAGCTCTCTGGGAAGGTGGCGGTGTCGAAGGAGGTGTTGATGATGTCCCGGAGGTGGGGTGCGATGACGGCGTCGGCCTTGTTGAAGACGTGGTGAGGGCAGGGGTCGGTAGGTGATCCGGAGTGGATGGAGTTCATCGTGCGGATAGTGTCTTCGGTGTTGATCGGGGTCCAGGCTCGGAGGGTGGAGGTGGGGGACGTTGGAACGGTCGTAGGGTACGTCGGCTGTGTGCTGAAACTGTTGTGTATGTCTGCGATCTTGCTGTGGAAGAACGAGGCGAGCGAGTTGCAGAGGTCTTGCGAGGGAGTGATGTCGTTGTTTCCGGCGCTGGGGTTCGAGAGCTCTTTGACGATGATGAAGAGTTCCTTGCTGTTGTGGGCGTTGTTGTCCAGTCGTTCCTTGAATGCGGTTTTTTTGGTGGAGTGGATCAGCTGGTGGTGTTTTCGGGTGGCGTGCTTGAGGGTGGTCATGTTGTCTGCAGTCGGGTCTCTGCGCCATGCTTTCTCGAGGGCCCGGCAGTTCTTCTTGGATTTCTTGAGTTCGTCGGTGAACCAGGATGCTTTCTTGTTGCCGTGTCTGACTGGGGGGTCTTCAATGGGGCGAGGTCGTCTGCGCAGTTGGTGATCCATCTTGTGAGGTTGCTGGCGGCTTGGTTGGGGTTCGTTGAGCTGGCGGGAGGGTTCTGGCTCAGGGATGTGGTGAGTTGGTCGGTGGTGATCTTGTTCCAGCTTCTGCGCGGAAACTGTTGCGTGTGGTGGTGCGTGGTGGTCCTGCTGAAGCTGAAGTGGACGCAGCTGTGGTCTGTCCAGTGGAGTCCGGTGGTGTGGCTGAAGGAGATGTCCTTACTGGAGGAGAAGACGGGGTCAAGCGTGTGGCCGGCGTGGTGTGTGGGGGTGGTCACCAGTTGCTTGAGTCCGAGGTTGGCGAGGTTGTCCAGCAGGGTGGTGGTGTTGCGATCGTTGTTGTTCTCTAGGTGGAAGTTGAGGTCCCCAAGGAGGATGTAGTCAGCCGAGGGGAGGGCGTGCGGGCTGATGAGGTCGGCGATGTCTTCGCTGAATTGTGTGCGTGGTCCTGGGGGTCTGTAGATGAGGGTGCCTCTGAGGGTGGTCTTGGGGTCGGTGTGTATCTGGAAGTGCAGGTGTTCGCCGGCTGTGAAGGTGTCGTCGGAGTTGGTCGTGATGCGGATGGTGTTCTTGTGGACGATGGCGATGCCTCCTCCGGTCTGGTTGGCGCGGTCCCTTCGGGTGATCTTGTATCCGTCCGGGATGGCGATGGCGATGTCGGGCGCTGAGGAGGCGTTCATCCATGTTTCCGTGAGGAAAGCGACGTCTGGTGATGTGGAGTTGAGCAGGTTCCAGAGTTCCACGGCGTGTCTGTGGATGGAGCGGGTGTTGAGCAGGATGCACTTCAGGTGGTTGCTGCTGGTGCTTGGCTTGGCGGGTGCGGTGCAGGTCCGGAGGCAGGAGAACTTGCAGGATTGGCAGGCGAAGGGTCCGTGGGTGCGACCTGGGGTGGCACGGTGGCAGCCGGGGATACGGCCGGTGTTGAGTGCGTTGAGGGTGGCGGTGTCGTAAGTCCGGTGGGTGGGTTGGCTGCTGCGGGGGCCAGGGGGTTTGGCGCTGGGCGCGGTCCAGGCGCGGACGGGCGCAGACGGGCTTGCCTTAGGCGCGCCTTCGGCGCGCCAGCGGCGCGCCGCACAGCGGCCGCCATTTATGGGGAGGTGGGAGGGAGGAGCAGCTGGGAGGCGGGAGGCAGGGGCAGCGAATGGGCAGTCAGGGGGCGGGGCCGCAGGGACGCAGCGGCGGGAATGGCGAGAGGCAGCGGGGGCACAAAAGGAAAATGGGGAGAGAAAACAGACAAAAATACAGGCACAACGCAAATGGGGCAGCGAGGGGCACAGAAAGGAAAATGGGGGAGAAAACAGACAAAAATACAGGCACAACGCAAATGGGGCAGCGAGGGGCACAGAAAGGAAAATGGGGGAGAAAACAGACAAAAATACAGGCACAACGCAAATGGGGCAGCGAGGGGCACAGAAAGGAAAATGGGGAGAGAAAACAGACAAAAATACAGGCACAACGCAAATGGGGCAGCGAGGGGCACAGAAAGGAAAATGGGGGAGAAAACAGACAAAAATACAGGCACAACGCAAATGGGGCAGCGAGGGGCACAGAAAGGAAAATGGGGGAGAAAACAGACAAAAATACAGGCACAACGCAAATGGGGCAGCGAGGGGCACAGAAAGGAAAATGGGGGAGAAAACAGACAAAA
Source organism: Calotriton arnoldi (assembly GCA_963921515.1). Classification (NCBI taxonomy): domain Eukaryota; kingdom Metazoa; phylum Chordata; class Amphibia; order Caudata; family Salamandridae; genus Calotriton; species Calotriton arnoldi. The sequence goes on along the minus strand of CAWUFW010009684.1, from coordinate 359,272 downwards.
ATACAGGCACAACGCAAATGGGGCAGCGAGGGGCACAGAAAGGAAAATGGGGGAGAAAACAGACAAAAATACAGGCACAACGCAAATGGGGCAGCGAGGGGCACAGAAAGGAAAATGGGGAGACAAGTAAAGAAATACGGGCACCGAGGCCACAGGCGGAAGGGCGATCTTACCAGCAGCAGCAGCGGGCGGACAACACAGGCGGAGCTGTGTGGTGGGGGAGCGACCTACCTGGCAAGGTCAAGGGTCGCTCTCCTCACCGCGCAGCGGCCGCCATTTATGGGGGTGGGAGGGAGGAGCAGCTGGGAGGCGGGAGGCAGGGGCAGCGAATGGGCAGTCAGGGGGCGGGGCCGCAGGACGCAGCGGCGGGAATGGCGAGAGGCAGCGGGGGCACAAAAGGAAAATGGGGAGAGAAAACAGACAAAAATACAGGCACAACGCAAATGGGGCAGCGAGGGGCACAGAAAGGAAAATGGGGGAGAAAACAGACAAAAATACAGGCACAACGCAAAATGGGGCAGCGAGGGGCACAGAAAGGAAAATGGGGGAGAAAACAGACAAAAATACAGGCACAACGCAAATGGGGCAGCGAGGGGCACAGAAAGGAAAATGGGGAGAGAAAACAGACAAAAATACAGGCACAACGCAAATGGGGCAGCGAGGGGCACAGAAAGGAAAATGGGGGAGAAAACAGACAAAAATACAGGCACAACGCAAATGGGGCAGCGAGGGGCACAGAAAGGAAAATGGGGGAGAAAACAGACAAAAATACAGGCACAACGCAAATGGGGCAGCGAGGGGCACAGAAAGGAAAATGGGGGAGAAAACAGACAAAAATACAGGCACAACGCAAATGGGGCAGCGAGGGGCACAGAAAGGAAAATGGGGGAGAAAACAGACAAAAATACAGGCACAACGCAAATGGGGCAGCGAGGGGCACAGAAAGGAAAATGGGGAGACAAGTAAAGAAATACGGGCACCGAGGCCACAGGCGGAAGGGCGATCTTACCAGCAGCAGCAGCGGGCGGACAACACAGGCGGAGCTGTGTGGTGGGGGAGCGACCTACCTGGCAAGGTCAAGGGTCGCTCTCCTCACGCGCAGCGGCCGCCATTTATGGGGGGTGGGAGGGAGGAGCAGCTGGGAGGCGGGAGGCAGGGGCAGCGAATGGGCAGTCAGGGGGCGGGGCCGCAGAGCGCAGCGGCGGGAATGGCGAGAGGCAGCGGGGGCACAAAAGGAAAATGGGGAGAGAAAACAGACAAAAATACAGGCACAACGCAAATGGGGCAGCGAGGGGCACAGAAAGGAAAATGGGGGAGAAAACAGACAAAAATACAGGCACAACGCAAATGGGGCAGCGAGGGGCACAGAAAGGAAAATGGGGGAGAAAACAGACAAAAATACAGGCACAACACAAATGGGGCAGCGAGGGGCACAGAAAGGAAAATGGGGAGAGAAAACAGACAAAAATACAGGCACAACGCAAATGGGGCAGCGAGGGGCACAGAAAGGAAAATGGGGGAGAAAACAGACAAAAATACAGGCACAACGCAAATGGGGCAGCGAGGGGCACAGAAAGGAAAATGGGGGAGAAAACAGACAAAAATACAGGCACAACGCAAATGGGGCAGCGAGGGGCACAGAAAGGAAAATGGGGGAGAAAACAGACAAAAATACAGGCACAACGCAAATGGGGCAGCGAGGGGCACAGAAAGGAAAATGGGGAGACAAGTAAAGAAATACGGGCACCGAGGCCACAGGCGGAAGGGCGATCTTACCAGCAGCAGCAGCGGGCGGACAACACAGGCGGAGCTGTGTGGTGGGGGAGCGACCTACCTGGCTCCCATTGACTTCAATGGGAGTCCGACCGAATCGAGTCCGATAGCATGCGAATGCATCGTACTCGTCCGGTCGGACTGCTAGGGTCCGATTCGGTCGGAATTCTCTCCGGGTCCGGCTCGGTCGGAGAGATTTCCGGCCGGAATCGGAATCGGCCCCTAGGTCTTAACTATAAGTACCTACTGGCAACCATATGTTTGTGTGTATATATATATTTAATAAAACATTAGAATCATATTTACAATTTAAAAAGAATTCATAAATAATATCAAAAACAAAAAAAATTTTGCGACATATATACAATAAAATAAAAAAATAAATCATAATAATAATTATCAACAATTTAAATTAAAAAAATACTTTCCTAATGAGAAAAAGAAAAAAACAAATTAGTACAAATAATACTAAAATAAATGATTATAAATAATATTTTACAAACATTGCATAAAGTCTATACCATGCAATATCTAAATTTACGATTTCAGCTTTATCCTATAAACCAGAGGAGTAAGTGCTTGTCTCTGGAAGGTGTTATATTTACTATTTCCACTCTAGTCTAAGCTACAATAGGGACAGTGGTGAACTCTGGAGAGCTTAGCTTTAATATTCCCACACCATGCTACACAAAAGCAGGCAACTGTTGGGCTAGGGAGGGGGTAGATTTACTATTCCAACTCCAATCTTAGCAACATTGGCAAAGGGGTTGGAATCGGACAGTGCAGATTTACTATTTTGCCTCCAATCTATTCAATAGTACAAGAACAATAAGTAGTGGACTCAAGAGGGGTGACATTGATTTTTCTCAATCCGGAGTAGGTGACAGTAGGGAAAGTGTTAAACTGCAGAGGGGTAGATTTACTGTTCCCACTCCAGTCTATGCAACAGTAGGGAAAGTCTTAGACTCCTGAGGGGCTAATTTACTATTGACACTCCACAGAAACCATCAGTAAAGAAAGTATTGGACTGTGGAAGGGTTAGATTCTCTATTCCCATTTCACTCTAAGCAACAATAGAGAAGGTTTTGGACTGTTTCCACTCCAATCTACATGGGACTCACCAATTGTTTTAGACATAAAATCCGCCTTTCAAGAATCTCCTTGACTGGCACGAAATAATTTTGGAATGGAGGATGATATCATAGTAGTTCCTATGAAATGCCAACCATGGTCAATGGGGTTCCCCCTTGGCACTGGTCCTTAAGTGGGATATTCCTCAATTTGCAAGCTCCCACTGGAAGGGATATGAATTCGACCATTAAGTGTAGAGAATTATTGGCCCTTTTTTCAGTAGCTGAGACTCAAATCAGCACAAACTGAAAAAAAATACAACTTAGCTACTGACACCTGAATATGGTCTTCTTTCAGTAAGGATTATAGGTGATGAACTATGAGACATTGTCATGGTATTGGCAGGTGATTCTGATCTTTTGGCTTACAGCATATTCCTTTTGCCTCAGAGTTGATAAGTATGCTTAAATGTCACACAAGAAGATTTAGACCTCCACTTTGTTTACAGTGGGTGAGGCACATACATTGCACAAATACAATGCATACTTCAGCCAATGCATGTCGGATGCCATTTGTTTAGAAAAAGAAAGAAAATAGGAAACTTCAGAAATTGCTATCCTTTGCTTTTTGAGGAACTATAGCATAATGAGCATGAAGTAAAGTACCTAATTGTTAGACCTGACAGCCTTGGTTTTCCCTAAACATTTTGCTTTCACTCCCTTACGTTGGTGAACTTGATTTGTTGTCATTAGGGCTCTGTGCACTTTACCTCTGTTAACCAGTGCTAAAGTGCTTGTGCTCTCTCATTGAAACATGGTAAAATTAGTCTACACCTAATTGGCACATATATTTTATTTATAAGTCCCTAGTAAATGGTATTACATGTACCCAGTGGCTTTAAATTAAATACTACTACAGGGCTGCATCACTCATTGTGCCACCCACTAAAGTAGCCTTTAGGATATGTTTCAGACCTGCCACTGCATGCTGTAGTGCATTTTGACCTGGCAAAATAAATCTTTTTCAGACCTAAAACTTCCTAAAGTTGGACCTTAAGGCTCATGGTGCAGGGTGCATGGTATTTAAAAAGTAGGACATGTCTACTTATGTTTTACATGTCCAGGCAATGAAAAACCCCTACAGTCATTTTTCACTGCTATAAGTCTATCGCTCCCATAGACTAATTTGTAATTTAAAATCCTTTTTAATGGTAAATTCAGATTTTGAGTTACAATTTTGAAAATGCCACTTTTAGAAAGTTTATATAATGCTGGGCCAAAGGTCATAGCCTTCAAGTGCACTACACTAAAGCACTCCGGTGGAGTATACTACTCTAAGTAATCAGATATAACAGGTAAGTACATATACAATAACCAAAATATCCAAAGTGAATGACAGACGAAGATGGTGACGGTAGCTCAAAAAATTATTCTCTTCTTTTATTGAGCAGACTTGATAAGTCTTCCGTGAAGGACTTCAATTAATGATGCAAAGTAACAATTGCGAGCTTCTTGCAGATTATGATAGAACCCAATGCATTTCGGGCATAAATATCTGCCCTTCTTCAGGGGAATCTACTAGTGAATAAACATAGTGTCTATGTTTTTACATAAATGCAACAGCAGTGCGAACATAAAGAGAAAGCAAGTTGCGGACGAAAACGTGAACAACGTAGATGAGCGGAAAAAAAGTTGAAAATAGAAATAAAAAACCAAGCCTGAAGAAAAAAAAAAGAAGTCTTTTTTTTTCTTCAGGCTTGGTTCTTTATTTCTATTTTCAACTTTTTTTCCACTCATTTACGTTGTTCACGTTTTCGTCCGCAACTTTATGTAGACACATCGGCGCACTCGGAGCACCACACTGACATTGTGCCTTTAAGGACGGTCAATCACTTAACTTCCGGGTAGCGTACGCGCGTTGATATTTAACGCAAGCACGCCATGGGGATAGTCGTGGTCCGTTGAAGCACTGTGCCTTGCACTGTTGAAGTTCGATTTAGAATACGGTGTAGCTGTGATTACTCTGGTAAGACACCATGCCATTACGCTTTGGTTCTTTAAATACTTGGTGGCAGTTGTAGAGAGCCAGTTGGGGCTCTATATAGTCAATAGCGGACATTATTATTTTTTGTTTAGGCTGTTTCCGCATTTGATTACTCTTGGATGAGCCTGTTTTTACAACTGTTGATCGGGAGGCTTCCGGTCTCATGACCTGTTCAGTGGTGAGTTTTTATTTTTGTTGCTAGCACTTTCTATTTGTTTCATTCACGCTTGTATGCCGATTGGTGATGACGTTGGTCTCTTTTTTCTGTAGTGCGGAAGGGATACATTGGTATACTCGTTGCATCTGAGTTACTACAGAGCTTCCAGGTATACTTCTGTTTCCGACTAGGCGAGTTTTGATACATGTTGCATGAATTTTTAGAGCGGTTTCACGTGGGGTCTTACTTGGTAGCTTTGAGCACTTTTTTCAGCACGTGCTATAAACCACCTGCCTTTTCCTAAAACACGAAGCACCAATGCGCACAAAAAGTCTCGTGTAGTGTTTATAATATGGATTCACGTCACGATTGATCAGGTGGAGGCTTTGATTCACTTACCCATTGATTCATTTCTTTGTTTTTCTTTCCTCATTTCTTTGTTTTTCTTTCTTCTTTTCACTATGTTCTTATTTCTTCGTTTGCGCAGAGTTATATTTAACTTTATGTATGCTATTGCTAGACCTGTCAGTTTGCCTTTTTCTTCTGGACATCATTAGGAATATGCCTTATGTTACTGTACTTGTGCTTTCTCTTTATGTTCGCACTGCTGTTACATTTATGTAAAAACATAGACACTATGTTTATTCACTTGTAGATTCCCCTGAAGAAGGGCAGATATTTATGCCCGAAATGCCCGAAATGCATTGGGATTCTTTCATAATCTGCAAGAAGCTCGCAATTGTTACTTTGCATCATTAATTGAAGTTCTTCACGGAAGACTTATCAAGTCTGCTCAATAAAAGAAGAGAATAATTTTTTGAGCTACGGTCACCATCTTTGTCTATCATTCACTTTGGATATTTTGGTTTCTAATGAGTTTATTGTATATGTACTTACCTGTTATATCTGGTTACTTAGAGTAGTATGTAGTATACTCCACTGGAGTGCTTTAGTGTAGTGCACTTGAAGGCTATGACCTTTGGCCTAGCATTATATACACTTTTTAAGTAGTGCTCGTTTTGTGGCCCCCAGTCTCTCCTCCACAGACTCAATCTCACTAGTAATACCCCCCATTGCAGTCGTCAAGAAACTGGTAATTGTTGTAGTTAACAGGCGTTCCTTAGCAGTGGGCATAGTGGTTTTACGTTTCCCCATCTCCTTACCTTTAAACAGGTGTCACGTTCAAACTAGGCAAATGCAACAAATCTGGAATCCAGCCAAGGGACCTGGCCCAGCCCAGCCACTTCCAGTCGCGGACGGGCGCAGACGGGCCTGCCCTTGGCCCGGGCTTTGCCCGGGCACGCCCGTGCGTGTCCCTTGCTGCGGGAGCCCGCTGCTGCTTTTATGCGCCACCTGGCGCAGACAAACCGCGTTGGCGCCTCCTGGCGCTTGTAATGCTGGGAGGTGTAATCCCGATGGGCCTGCCGGTCTGAGGCAAAGTGACGATGTGCGGGATAAAGTGCGTTGTGCTCCTGCTGCTGCTACTGACGAGAAGGGCTCCCGCCCTGCGGGAGCCCGCTGCCACTTTTATGCGCCACCTGGCGCAGACAAACCACGTTGGCGCCTCCTGGCGCTTGTAATGCTGGGAGGTGTAGTCCCGATGGGCCTGCCGGTCTGAGGCAAAGTGACGATGTGCGGGATAAAGTGCGTTGTGCTCCTGCTACTGCTACTGACGATCATTCGCCAAGCTCGACCTGCTCCTTACAGCGAAAACCTCATCCTCTTGGCCCCTGCAAATGCAAATGGTACTCTTTGCGCAGGGAGAAGGGAGTGTTCTAGCAGGACTAGCCTATCCGACCCGTGCTCTATCGCTGTTAGTCTGAACTTGTGACTTTCCTCTGGTGCAGCGTCACCAGAACCCCGTGATTGGGGCTTTGGTTTCTTTTTTCTTTCTTTTTTTTTTTTTTTTTGCACGCTGCCATAGGTTCTTATTTTATTACTGACATTTGTGTCTGAGTGCGCGGAATGCTTTGTTGTTTTTTTTTGTTTTGTTTTTTTTTAATTAAAATAATCCACAGAAATAAATCATAAATATATATAACTGTTACATGGCTCACAATACAGAATAAAAGAAAAAGGACAAAGGAAAAAGGAAAATATGTATAACCATTTCATCAGGAGCCCTGACATATAATTCTATGTTTTACATACATATTACTTATACATATTACTATTTCAAAGCTCTCCGGGGTCCCTCATATAATCGATCAATGCTCCCCAAACCAAGAGACCAATTTTCCGTTTTCTTGGCCCTTTAACGGAGTACAAGCTAAATTCCATGTTAAAGACACTCAGGAACTTCGCCCGCCAAAATTCGAAGGATGGAGCCTGCGGTTGTAACCAGGCAGAGGCTATAGATAGTCGAGCAACTGCTGTGGCCATAAAGATCAAATAGCGGAATTTAAACATAGATCTACCCCGGGTGGCCTCCTCACCAATGCCTAACAGCATCATAGAAGCTGAAAGTCTTATAGGTGTCCCCGTTATTTCCGTCAAATATCTCTCCATGTCTTTTATTACAGAGGACAGCTTTGAGCATGAATAAAAAATATGGAGTATATCTGCATTATTCCCACCACAACGGAAACATTTTCCATTATGCTCACCCCCATTTTAACATTTTTGCAGGAGTATGGTAAAGATTGAAGAGTGTTTTGTAATGTTGTGCTTTTAGGTTGGCGACAAGGAATATTTCCCCTGACATATCAATTGATTTCTCAACCGAAACTGAGCTATCTCCTAACAAATCGGCCCATTTAGCATTATGTTTATCCAGATCATCTGGGTTCACATTTAGCAGTATTTTGTATAAAGAGCCAATTTTCCCCTGACACCTAATAGCTTCGACTATCTGATAAGGTACCATGTTATTAACGTTCTTACTTAAAAAATCTCGTAATTGCAAATATTTTAAAAAGTTATTTTTTGACAGATGAAATTTATCGACCAAAGATGAAAAAGCCAGACTAATCCCCCGTCCTGATATAAATCCCCCAGTATAGTAATCCCTTTTAGGCCCCACTGTGTTGCCACGTGATCCCAAAATATCGACGGGAGTAATCCTGCCGCATTCATAGGTGTATAAATTGTTAGCCCTGGTATCTGAAATTTCATACGAATTGTTTTCCAGACTTTAAAGGCGGTTTCCAACACTTTAAAACGAGTTCTTTTATAATAACTGCCGTCAGTTCTCTTAAACAGACAATGATTAACTTCTGGGCCAAGTATCATCCGATAAATTGAGGGAGCCTCAGCTGTATTACCCACTTCCTCTCCCGTTAATAAAATACGCATATTTGACAACATACAGGCGTAATAGTAAAGCGTAAAATCCGGGATCGCCCATCCCCCTCTCTCCCGTGGTAATGTCATGTAACGAGCAGCTCTACGTGGTTTCCCAGGGCCCCACAGGTATCGGGAGCATAAAGATTGTAAATATTGGAGTTCTCGTTTAGGTACCTCTAAAGGTACTGATCTGAAGAAGTACATAACCCGGGGCAAGATATTCATTTTTAAAACATTGGATCTACCATACAAAGAAAGATGTAGGGCCTCCCATCTTTCTAGCGAACCTTTTATCTTGCCAACAATATCTCCCCAATTTGTCTCGACTAGTTCTTTAAGACAGGGCCGGATCTTGATACCCAAATATACGGCTTCCCTCACAACCCTAGGATCATTAAACATAACTTTACTTGTGCACAGGACTTGTGTTTTAGCTGTATTGAGTTTATAACCTGAAACAGAGCCAAACTCCTGGGCTAGATATTCGATTTCAGGTAAAGCCATAGCAGGATTAGTTGTAATGATTGCAATGTCATCCGCATAGGCCAGCACACTGAACTTATCCTGTCTAACAATAAAAGGTACTATACGATTATTCTGCTCTAACATCTTTATAAAAGGATTGATATACAAAGCAAATAGAAGCGGGGAGCAAGGGCAACCTTGCCGTGTCCCTCTAGTAATCTGAATCCTATCAGAAGCGCCTCCCATCGTGCATATAGTAGCCGAAGGAGCTCGGTATAAGACCTGAAGAGCCCGAATAAAACCCTGTCCAAATCCCATTTGATAGAATCCTTCCCATAAAAAGTCCCATGCCACACGATCGAACGCCTTTTCGGCATCAAGTAAAATTAAGCCTAAATTCCTGGTTTCTACCTGTGCTATATCAAATAATGTTATTACTCTATTAATATGATTTACAGTCCCTCTATCCGGAATAAAGCCATGCTGCCTAATCGAGACAAGGGGAGAGATAACTTTCACTAACCGGTTCGCAAGTATCTTAGAGTAAATTTTTCCATCACAATTGATGAGAGATATCGGACGATAAGATCCAGGTATATCGGGTGGTTTATCTTTCTTTATAAAAATTACAATATTGGCCTCATCCCATGATCGAGGTGCATGCCCCAATTGTGCTGTTTGGAATACCTCAAGAATATCCTCTTTGAGAACTTGAAAAAAAGTCTTGTAAATTTCGAGCGGGAGTTTATCTGGACCTGCAGCTTTTCCCATCGCCAAGCTGTTAATGGCCAATTCTAATTCATCAACTGTAATAGGACAGTCAAGTAATCCAGCCTCATCTCTATCTAATTGTTCCCATATTGAAGATGGAAGTTTCTTATTTATAGGTTGACCCCCTTATTTGGTTCTGTATAGAGTTGATCATAAAAGTCATAGAGCACTTTAAGAATCTCTTGAGAGTCATATACAACCCTACCCTGAGGATCTTTCATACTTGTAATTCTTTGCCTTACTTCTTTCCTACGTAATTTCTGAGCTAAACAGCGTCCAGTAGCCTCTCCATATTCATAGCATTCTTTTTTATAGGTCTGATATTTTAATGCTATTTCTTTACTCCACACCTGGTTGATATTGGCCTTACATCTAGCCAGATTAGATTGTTGCTCAGTTATATTCAACCCTGCTGCGATCCCTCCTGCCAGATTCTCCTCTGCTATTTTAAGTTTACTATACAGTTCCTGAATTCCTGATTTAGCCTGCTTTTGCTTATATAATCCATAGCTCAAAACCTCGCCTCTGAAAGAGGCTTTAAATGCATCCCAAACAGTCCCCCAACCCGCAGAGTGTCTATTAATTTGAAAGAAATCTTTTATCCATTTTTTCATATATTCCAAAAAAATTCGTCCAGAAGGAGTTTCCTATCAAACGAAAAACACCTCGGGCCAGGATAAACAGAAAACATAGGGATATCAACTACTACTGGCGCGTGATCAGATGTAATTCTAGGATAGATTTGTATCTTAATGCCAGGAAGCAGTGAAGAGGGCAGGAAAAAATAATCTAGACGAATTAGTTTGTTATGAGGGTAGGAATAAAATGTATATCCCGGATCTTGTTGGCCCAGACTACCCCAGACATCCACCAACCCATGATCAGCCAGCAAATGAAATAGGGCTTTAAAAACTTTAGGCTTCCTACCCCTATAATTCCGTCCCCCAGCCTGAAAATCCATCTTAGTTACAGCAATATTGAAATCCCCACACAGTACCAGAGGGGCCGGCCATTGTGCAAGTTCCCCATTTAAATATTCAAGGACCAAAGACTCATCGAGATTAGAGCCATAAACCGTGCAGAGGGTAAACTTAATATTTCCCACCAAACATTCTAAGATAGCCCATCGTCCCTGGGTGTCCAACAACACTCGCCCAGTGGTCTGTACTGCCGGTCTGGCTAAAACTGCGACCCCCTTGTAGTAGTTGACTGTTTAGAAGCAGCTAGAACACAATAGCCAAGTTCAGAAAGAATATTCTGTTTACCCCATGGTACATGTGTCTCTTGCAAACACACTATATCTGATTGAATCACCCGAAGCTCTGCCGCCACTCTGCATCTCTTATTGTAATCGTTTAACCCACGAACATTAAAAGTGCATATTCGAAGGCCTAACCTAGCCATAAATTAGTTGAAAGCCAAAGAAACCCAAAAAAAACACATCTCCATATATATTTAACCCCATGTCCATAGATTCTCATGAGCCTTAAATTTCTAACATAACTGTGGATTAGTTTTATTATTATTATTTTTTTAACCCCACCCTGACCCTGGCCCCCTACCCTTCCCTCCCCTAACCCACCCACATCTAAACCCCCTACTGTTCCCACCCTCCCTTCCTCCCTCCCACTAAATGAGGCATAAGGACCAATGTCCTCTATGATGTAGAGCTGTCAATCGGCCCCCACCAACTGCCCCCCCCTAAGAAGTACCCACTACATAGTGAAAAGAAAACAAACATTGAAAAAATTAAAAGATACAAAAAAAAACCCCACATAGTACAAGAGAAAGCCCCAAGAAGCGATTCCTTCGGGCTCAGGATAGAGAGAGCCTGGTTATAATATGTTACCAAAAATTCAAAAAGGTATCAACAATCTACAAAAAGACTATAGCTAATATTATATCGTTTGTAGATACTCTTTTGCAAGAACCTCAGAAACAAAAAATTGGGTCTGGCCCTTAAACACAATTTTTAGTTTGGCAGGGTTGAGCAAGAAGGCTTGTGCTCCCTTTGCTTGAAAGGGCGAAATCAGTTGTCTTAGATGCCATCTTTTCTCTACAGTTGCCTGACAAAAGTCAGGCCTGACAAAAAACTCACACCCCTTCCCTGCCCTCTTTTTATCAGGTCTTGCCAAGTCATATAAAATTTCACGTGCCAGAAAATTATTCAGACAAATTAAGATGGCTCTAGGATATTCAGGAGATTGCCCGGTCTTTTTTTTTCGCTGAATGAAAGGAAACCTGTGCGCTCTTTGTATTTCGACTGCCCAGTCCCATTGTGTAAGTTCCGGGAAAGCTTCCAGGAAAAGTTCCACCATAAACTGACGAACATTGCTGCCTTCCAAACCCTCTGGGACACCCAGGACCCTCAGATTATTCCTTCTGGAACGGTTTTCTAACTCGGTCAGTTTCCACATTGTATCATCTTTCTGAGCTTTCCATGACTCAGTAATGCCCTTTTGTATAACTTGTTCGTCCTCCAGAGCCGAGATTCGAGTTTCAACTTCTCCCATTCTGGTTGCATATTCAGAACACGTTTTTGCCATCCTACGTACCGAGTTTTGGAGCTTACGAACGGCGCCTTGAGTTCGTGAGCTCTCTGCCCGAGTCTCCTCCCGATGGGCCATTATGCTGTGATATATGGTAGATAGCGTGATTTCATCAGGGCCTGCTAGAGCCGCTATATCCAAGCTAGCATCTCTAGAGGAATTTCCGCCCATCACTGGTTCACTCAACTTCGGAGAAAAAGAATAGTCCCATACTAATGAGCCAGCTGAAGGCAAAGTCCTGCATCGCAAGGTCTCATCTTGTTCCTTCTGTTTTCTAACCGTTGTAGGGGCATCCTCTCCTGTCTCCTCCTCTTCAATATGAAGACTGCTGACATCACTCCCGTCTTCTGCCCAATCCCTATATGGGCTCTCGTCTCCCGAAGAATTTGAAGGGTCAGACATGGAGTAGAATTTGTCCCCTGAATCCCCTTCCTGAACGCGGGATGTTGTTGGTAAGTAACCACTCTGTGTACTTGGGAGGGTTTGCGGAGCCGAGTCGTCCGTCTGACCCCTCTCATGTTGGCTGCCTTCCACATTCTGGCAAAAGCTTTGTATTTCTTGTATTTTATCTTTTACTGTGCTAGTCCCAGGGTCCTGGCCTATTTTCTTTGGCGAGTTCCCAACCCCCCAGAAAGCACCTTCTCCTGGTTCTTATCTGATTTATCTCTAGCACCCAATTCAGAGACATTTAATTTTTTAACCAAGTCAGAGCCTCCTGAGTGTCTCCCATGGCCATTCAAAATCGATTCCCTACAATTGTTAGTTAAATCGCTAAGTCCCTTAGGTGGTAACTCTACCGCATTACCTTGCAACAATGTATCTGGTGGTACTGCGAGAACATCAGCTGCTGATTTATCTTTCACTGCTAGAGCCGTCTGAGCTCGGAACAACGCCGGAACCGTCTGGTGTCCTCGCGAGGGCGGGTAGCCCCTCCCTGCAGTTTCAGGCAAACCCAAAGGCTCTCCTTCCATGTTCCGGCGTGCGCCGCCACTTTTCGAGGCTGCCGCGCATTCTTTGTTGGAGTTGCTGCAGTTGAAATTGTCGGCTGTCCTCGGGTCCTAGTGCCCTTCGCGCTAACTTTCGGAGGCATCGCAGGGATTCCCGGCGTCACACGGATGGAGGTAGTGGTAACGCTGCTCACGCTGCTCACCGCCGTTGAGTGGAAGAATACGCCGGCACAAACCAGCCTTGATGGTACCGGGAGCCCTGACAACCGCGTCCAGCTCAACCAGGACCGCCAAATCATGACCTTTTTTTCATTCACGGTCTAGTGGGTCATACGGACAAAGGTACGTGTAATTAAGAGGGGGGGGAAGGTTAGTTGGCGAGGAGCCGTGCTGACAGCTCACTCGGCCGAACGTCCGGCCGCCATCTTGCCTCCGGAATGCTTTGTTGTTAATCGGGGCTTTGGTTTCTTGCAGCTATTTTCACCTAAAACTTTAAAAACTCATATGTCTGGATCTACTGATTGGATTTTTGTCATTTTGGTGTCATTTTTTGTATTAACACTTTGATGCTCATGACGGAATGGTTCCGTCATGAGCATTGGTGCTTCCTGTGCTCATGACGGAACCATTCCGTCATGAGGACAGGGCAGGAAATCCCTCTGCTGTGAACAGCAGAGGGATTTCCATTTTTTTTGTGCCTCTGGAGGTGGGGAAGAGTTTCCCCAACCTCCTGAGGCCCTCCCATGGTTTTCTGTGTAATGACGATCGCGCGCATGGCGCGCTGTCATCATTACATTGAAAACGAAACTGAAACTGAGTTTCAGTTTCAGTGTTTCAGTACTCGTGGGGCTATCTCAGCCCCCGAGCACCAAAACACTTGGGAGAGGTATCGTTGGAAAGCGGAGAATCTCCCTTTCCAATGGTACTCTTCCCTAGTGTATCCCTGCTTGGGGATCACCCCAGGAGGGCGATCCCCAAGCAGGGATCCACCCACTAGCGCCAGGGAGGGGGGAGCGGCCCCTTGGGCAAGGGCCTTTGCTCCCCCCATTGTGTTTTGGGCATACCAGTCTTTCTGCCCCCCCTGGGGGCAGATGGGGGCAGTAGCCCCCAATCTGCCCCCCCGGGGGGCAGAAAGCCCACTAGCGCCAGGGATTTTCTTCTAAAAAATTTACTTAGGGTGGGGGCTGCCCAAAACGGGCATGCCAATGGCCCCACCCCCCGTCACCAAAATTACAGCCTTTCTGCCCCCCCGGGGGGCAGATGGGGGCAGTAGCCCCCAATATGCCCCCACGGGGGGGGCAAAAAGCCCACTAGAAGCCATGGATTTTTTTTGGGCAAATGAAATTAGGGTGGGGGCTGCCCAAAACGGCCATGCCAATGCCCCCACCCCCCCAAAAAAATTAAAGTCCTTCTGCCCCCGGAGGGGCAGAAAGCCCACTAGCGCCAGGGATTTTTTCCCCCGCAATTTTACTTAGGGTGGGGGATGCCCAAAACGGGCATGCCAATGCCCCCACACCCACCCCACCAAAATTACAGCCTTTCTGCCCCCCCTGGGGGCAGATGGGGCAGCAGCCCCCAATCTGCCCCGCCGGGGGGGGCAAAAAGCCCACTAGACACCAGGGATTTATTTTGGGCAATTGAAATTAGGGTGGGGGCTGCCCAAAACGGGCATGTCAATGCCCCCACCCCCCAAATTTTTTTTACAGTCTTTCTGCCCCCCTGGGGGCAGAAAGCCCACTAGATGCCAGGGATTTTTTTGGGGCAATTTTACTTAGGGTGGGGGCTGCCCAAAACGGGCATGCCAATGCCCCCACCCCCTCCACCAAAATTACAGCCTTTCTGCCCCCCCGGGGGGGGGCAAAATGCCCACTAGACGCCAGGGATTTATTTTGGGCAATTGAAATTAGGGTGGGGGCTGCCCAAAACGGGCATGTCAATGCCCCCACCCCCACCCCCAAAAAAAATTACAGTCTTTCTGCCCCCACGGGGGGCAGAAAGCCCACTAGAAACCAGGGATTTTTTAAAATATTCATGTAGGGGTGGGGGCTGCCCAAAATGGGCAGCACAATACCCCCACCCTCAGAGAAATTCCAGTCTTTCTGCCCCCCCGGGGGGGAAGATGGAGCAGTGGCCCCTGATCTGCCCCCCGGGGGGGCAGAAAGCCCACTAGGCACCAGCGATTATGCTGGCTTTTTTTATGCGTGGGGGTGGGGGCTGCCCAGAATGGGCATACCAATGCCCCCACCCCCAAAGAAATAGCCACAGTCTTTCTGCCCCCTTGGGGCCATATCGGGCAAACGCCCCCCCAGGGCGGCAGAAAGCCCACAAGGCACAGACATATTTTTAGCAATGTGCCTACCTGTGGATTTTGGACCCTAGCGAAGCCGGAACATAGGGAAACATAGCAAACCTGTACATTTTTGAAAACTAGACACCCAGGGGAATACAGAATGGGGTGACTTGTCTGGCTCTCACCAGGGTCTGTTACCCAGAATCCCTTGCAAACCTAAAGAAGTTGTCCAAAAAAAAAACATTTTCCTCACATTTCTGTGGTGGAAAGTTCTGAAATCTGTGTGGATCCACAAAATTCCACAAAGCCCGCATTCCCCAAAGTCTTCCAAGAAAAATGGTACCTCACTTGTGTGGGTGGATCAAGTACCCGCGACAGGCAAGGGCCCAAAACCTATTCAAGCGACTTCAAAATTACCTATCACAAAACAACCTGGTTTTGCAAGGGGGTGTCCCATGAGTTTATGGCCCCGGGCTCGGCGGCCATCTAGGGAAACCTACCAAACCCACACATTTCTGAAAATTAGACACCCTGGGGAGTCCAGCAAGGTATGGCTTGCGTGGGTCCCCCAACATTTCCCTACCGAGAATTCCCTGCAAACCTCAAATTTAGATGAAAAAATCACTTTTTTCTCAAATTTCTGTGTGGGAAAGTGCTGAAATCTGCGTGGATCCACAAATTTCCTTCTACACAGCATTCCCCCAGGTCTCCCGATAAAAATGGTACCTCACTCGCGTGGGTGGCTCAAGTACCCGCGACAGGCAAGGGCCCAAAACCTAGTGAGGCGACATCAAAATTACCTATCACAAACCAACCTGATTTTCAAGGGGGGTCCCATGAGTTTTTGGCCCCGGGCTTGGCGGCCAGCTAGGGAAACCTACCAAACCCACACATTTCTGAAAACTAGACACCCGGGGGATTATAGGGAGGTATGGCTTAAGTGGATCCCCCAACGTTTTCTTACCCAGAATCCCCTGCAAACCTCAAATTTAGCTGAAAAATCACTTTTTCCAAACATTTTTGTGTGGGAAAGTTGTGGCATCACCGGGCCGACACAAATTTCCTACCACCCAGCGTACCCCCAGGTCTCCCGATAAAAATGGTGCTTCACTCGTGTGGAGGCCCAGTGCCAGCGACAGGCAAGGGCCCAAAACGTATTGAGGCGACATCAAAATTGCCTATCACAAGATGACCTGGTTTTGCAAGGGGGTCACCTGGGTATTTGGCCCGTGCCCGGCGGTCCAGCTAGGGAAACCTACCAAACCCACACATTTATGAAAACTGGATACCCAGGAATTCCAGGGAGGTATGGCTTGTGTGGATCTCCCAACGTTTTCTTACCCAGAATCCCCTGCAAACCTCAAATTTAGCTGAAAGAAATCACTTTTCCACACATTTGTGTGTGGGAAGCTGGCATCACTGGCTGACACAAATTTCTACCACCCAGCGTTCTCAGGTCTCCCGATAAAATGGTGCCTCACTCGTGTGGGAGCCGAAGTACCAGCGACAGGCAAAGGCCTGAAACGCATTGAGGCTGACATCACAGTGCCTATCACAAAACGACCTGGTTTTGCAAGGGGGTCCCATGACTTTTTGGCCCGGGGTCGGCGGCAACCATGGAAACCTACCAAACCCACATCATTTCTGAAAACTAGACATCTGGGATTCCAGGGAGGTATGGCTTGCATGGATCTCCCAACGCTTTCACCCAGAATCCCCTGCAAACCTGAAATTTAGCTGAAAAATATCACTTTTTTCACACATTTTTGTGTGGAAAGTTGTGGCATCACTGGCTGACACAAATTTCCTACCACCCAGCGCTCCCCCAGGTCTCTCGATAAAAATGGTGCCTCACTCATGTGGGAGGCCCAAGTACCCGCGACAGGCAAAGGCCCAAAACATTTTGCGATAGGCAATTTTGATGTCGCCTCAATACGTTTTGGGCCGTTGCCTGTCGCGGGAACTTGGGCCTCCCACACGAGTGAGGCACCATTTTTTATCGGGAGACCTGGGGGAACACTGGGTGGTAGGAAATTTGTGTCAGCCCAGTGATGCCACAACTTTCCCACACAAAAATGTGTGAAAAAGGTGATTTTTTTCAGTTACATTTCAGGTTTGCAGGGGATTCTGGGTAAGAAAACGTTGGGGGATCCACGCAAGCCATACCTCCCTGGAATCCCCCGGGAGTGTAGTTTTCAGAAATGTGTGGGTTTGGTAGGTTTCCCTAGGTGGCTGCCGAGCTCGGGCCAAAAAGTCATGGGACCCCTTGCAAAACCAGGTTGTTTTGTGATAGGCAATTTTGATGTCGCCTCAATACGTTTTGGGCCCTTGCCTGTCGTGGGTACTTGGGCCTCCCACACGAGTGAGGCACCATTTTTATCGGGAGACCTGGGGGAACGCTGGGTGGTAGGAAATTTGTGTAAGCCCGGTGATGCCACAACTTTCCCAAACAAAAAGGTGTGAAAAAGGTGATTTTTTTCAGCTAAATTTCAGGTTTGCAGGGGATTCTGGGTAAGAAAACGTTGGGGGATCCACACAAGCCATACCTCCCTGGAATCCCCTGGGTGGCTAGTTTTCAGAAATGTGTGGGTTTGGTAGGTTTCCCTAGGTGGCCGCCGAGCCCCGGGCCAAAAAGTCATGGGACTCCCTTGCAAAACCAGGTTGGTTTGTGATATGTAATTTTGATGTCGCCTCAATAGGTTTTGGGCCCTTGCCTGTCGCGGGTACTTGACCCAGCCATGCAAGTAAGGTACCATTTTTCTCAAAAGACTTTGGCGAACGCGGAGTGGGTGGAATTTTGTGAATCCACGCAGATTCCAGAACTTTCCACCACAGAAATGTGCGGAAAATGGTTTTTTTTTTACAATTGTTTAGGTTTGCAAGGTATTCTGGGTAACAGAACCTGGTGAGAGCCAGTCAAGTCACCCCATCCTGGATTCCCCTGGGTGTCTAGTTTTCAAAAATGTATAGGTTTGCTAGGTTTCCCTAGGTGCCGGCAGAGCTAGGGTTCAAAAACTACAGCTAGGCACTTTGCAAAAAAAGGGTCATTTTTCGCTGTGAAAATGTGGTGTGACCACGTTGCGTTTTGTGCTGTTTCCTGTCGCGGGGTCTAGGCCTACCCACACAAGTGAGGTACCATTTTTCTCGAACGACTTAGGGGAATGCGGGGTGGGTGGAATTTTGTGGATCCACGTAGATTCCAGAACTTTCCACCACAGAAATGTGAGGAAAATGTGTTTTTTTTAACCATTTTTTAGATTTGCAAGGGATTCTGGGTAACAGAACCTAGTGGGAGCCAGTCAAGTCACCCCATCCTGGATTCCCCTGGGTGTCTAGTTTTCAAAAATGTATAGGTTTGCTAGGTTTCCTCGGTGCCGGCAGAGCTAGGGTTCAAAAACTACAGCTAGGCACTTTGCAAAGAAAGGGTCATTTTTCACTGTGAAAATGTAGTTTGCCCACGTTGCGTTTTGTGCCGTTTCCTGTCATGGGCACTAGGCCTACCCACACAAGTGAGGTACTGTTTTTCTCAAAAGACTTTGGGGAACGCGGGGTGGGTGGAATTTTGAGGATCCACGCAGATTCCAGAACTTTCCACCACAGAAATGTGAGGAAAATGTGGTTTTTTTGACAATTTTTAGGTTTGCAAGGGATTTTGGGTAACAGAACCTGGTGAGAGCCAGTCAAGTCACCCCATTCTGGATTCCCCTGGGTGTCTAGTTTTCAGAAATGTATAGGTTTGCTAGGTTTCCCTAGGTGCCGGCAGAGCTAGGGTTCAAAAACTACAGCTAGGCACTTTGCAAAAAAAGGGTCATTTTTCACTGTGAAAATGTGGTGTGTCCACGTTGCGTTTTGTGCTGTTTCCTGTCGTGGGGACTAGGCCTACCCATACAAGTGAGGTACAGTTTTTCTCGAAAGACTTTGGGGAACGCGGGGTGGGTGGAATTTTGTGGATCCACGCAGATTCCAGAACTTTCCACCACAGAAATGTGAGGAAAATGTGGTTTTTTGGACAATTTTTTAGGTTTGCAAGGGATCCTGGGTAACAGAACCTGGTGCGAGCCAGTCAAGTCACCCCATTCTGGATTCTCTGGGTGTCTAGTGTTCAAAAATGTAAAGGTTTGCTAGGTTTCCCTAGGTGCCGGCAGAGCTAGCGTTCAAAAACTACAGCTAGGCACTTTGCAAAAAAAGGGTAAGTTTTCACTGTGAAAATGTAGTGTGCCCACGTTGCGTTTTGTGCCATTTTCCTGTCACGGGCACTAGGCCTACCCACACAAGTGAGGTACTGTTTTTCTCGAAAGACTTTGGGGAACGCGGGGTGGGTGGAATTTTGTGGATCCACGCAGATTCCAGAACTTTCCACCACAGAAATGTGAGGAAAATGTGTTTTTTTGACAGTTTTAGGTTTGCAAGGGATTCTGGGTAACAGAACCTGGTGAGAGCCAGTCAAGTCACCCCATTCTGAATTCCCTGGGTGTCTAGTTTTCAAAAATGTATAGGTTTGCTAGGTTTCCCTAGGTGCCGGCAGAGGTAGGGTTCAAAAACTACAGCTAGACACTTTGCAAAAAAAGGGTCATTTTTCACTGTGAAAATGTGGTGTGTCCACGCTATGCGTTTTGTGCTGTTTCCTGTCGCGGGACTAGGCCTACCCACACAAGTGAGGTACCATTTTTATCAGGAGACTTAGTGTAATACAGAATTGTAGAGCAACTGTTATTACCTATTGACTTTTGATGCATTTCTGCCTTCCAAATGAAAGACAATGTGTAAAAGAAGTCATTTTGAAAAATGACCTATAATTCTCATGCTAGTATGGGTACTCCCAATTTCGGAAATGTGCAAATATCTACTGTTTCTAAACTCTATATTTTGTTCCCATTTCAGAAATACATAGGTGTCTTTCATACCGATTTTTCCATGTATAAATTTTCCCAGAATAATTGCTTTATACTCGGTACATAATAAAAAAACATTGCAAGACGCTGCTCAGTTATTGGCTCTGGGTTCGTCGGGCTCTTGGTGAACCTACAAGTCCTATAAATCACCACACCAGAATGGTCCAGCGGATGTAACGGTATATTGCTTTCAAATAGCCGTCATAATTAGAAGAAGTTACAGGTGAAAACGTTGACACAAATGGCTGTTTTTTTCAACTAATTTTCAATTTTTTTCTATATTTAACTGTTTGTTTCTATAAAGAAAACTTGAAGGATCTACACAAATGACCCCTTGCTGAATTCAGAATTTTGTCTACTTTTCAGAAATGTATAGCTTTCCAGGATCCATTATTGATTTCATACCCATTTCTACCATTAACTGGAAAGAGGTTGAAAGCACAAAAAAGAGCAAAAATAGGCTATGTCCCAGAAAAATGCCAAAACTGTGTAAAACATTTTGGTTTTCTGACAAAAGTCTGCTCGTCCCTGAAAGCTGTGAAGATGGTGATTTCAGCACCACAATCCCTTTTTGATACCATTTGCAGGGAAAAACCAGACGCTTTCATCTGTAGCCCTTTTTCGCATTTTTCCCCAAAAAACAAAATGTAGCTGTATTTTGGCTAATTTCTTGGTCCCCTCTATAAGAATACACAAACCCTGGGTACCTTTAGAATCCCCATGATGTTGGAAAAAAAGAACGCAAATTTGGCATGGATACCTTATGTGGTCAAAAAGTTACAGGGGCCTAAGTGCGAACTACCCCAAATAGCCAAAAAAAGGCTTAGCACGGGGGGGGGAAAGGCCTAGCAGCGAAGGGGTTAAACATGTCTCTATTTTTAAATTGGTTTGGAATTTGTCTTGCGTTGTGTTTTCACTTTATTACTGTTTGAGTGCTGCGTACATGCTTTACATTTTCTCCCTAAGTTAAGCCTGGCTGATTTCTGCCAAGCAACCAAAGGGTTACGCGCAGGTTAATTTGGTGACTGGTGTGGTTCAACCTCACAAGAATTGTGTTTATTATTTTAGGGGGCTTCTCAACTAATAAGCACATTTTTTAAATGAATGTTGCTTATTTCTGTACTGAAATACTATTATGATTGGGATTGCAGATCAGGTTGGTAGGTGAAATAGAGAATTCAATCAAATAACAAATGTTAGAAAATATCATAGAGAATTGTCATTAAAGAAGTGGCTGCCTTAAAAGGCAGACTGTTAGATGCCTTTGCATACATATGAAACTGGGTGGTGTCATGAGTAACATTTTGTGGCTGTGGTTTTGTAATTTGTTGTCAAAGTTACTGCATTATTTCAACAGATTTATGACACCTATTACTTGCATTTGTTGATGCTAAAGTGCAAGTGGTGTATTACTTTCTCGCCTTTAAACTGAAGAGTCTTTAATGATAACACCATTTAAAGCAAAACAAACAACTACCAGGCGTATATGTTAGCTATTAAAGACTTGGAGTGTCACGAAAGTTTGTAATCACCCTCAAACATACCTGTTTGTGCATATTCAAAGCCTTTGTCCCATCCTATTAGCATCCTGTCATAGGCAGGAGTAAATCCGTTCTGATGGTGGGAATAGAGAGGGGACACCTACGACATTGGTAGGGATATAGGGAAAGCGGTTTCTCCACAGGGAAACATATCACCCTTAGGGGTGCCTAGTCATAAAGGCATTTTTAGAGTAATTAAACTACTACTCCTATAGTACTCCTTTCTATACTCCTAAATGCATTTGAGAATTGCCATTAAAACATAAAATTCAAATAACATTCGAGTGTTCAAAGAATATATATATAACAAATAGAAAGGACTGTGTCCTCTCCGCACTTTTACTGATAGGAAAATGACCATTTAGGGGCAATTCACAAAGGCATGTAAAATTAGGCAAAAGAGAACTACTAGAGTGCAGCTTTCCATTCTCCTAAATTATTTTGTGAATAGGCACCTTATATTTCATCATGTGGGAATAGAATTCATAAAAGTATCTTAGTAATACTCATGTGATCACTGTGACAGTCATAGCTTCCCAAGACTGCTGGGAACGTTAGTGATTTACAAAAATGGGAAATGCACTCACAACCCAGGAGGAAAAATACAGGGGGAGATTTATGACTTGTTGTTTTTATAAAGGGCCCTATGAATACTCCTGGGAATTTTAGGATTCCCCAAAAGATGGAATTGATCTGGGTCGAAGGAGTAAACTTCTGATGAATATATTCCTAGCAGTAGCTTTGGTAATCAGCCACAAAACCCTCAATAATACACTGGCTAATCTATCAGTAGTTAGCAAGTTTGGGGCAGTTTTCAAGGATCACATTTCTATATTAAATGTTAATGTTTCACTCGTAACTTGGGGTATTTTAAATATTTGTGCTATAATATAACGCTCACATTTAACAACATGCAAAACCCCCAATATTCATTTGTTCATTTTCGAAATTGTCAATTGGAAGTGCTCTATAGCTTGCTAAATAATGGTTAATTCCATTTTACCAACACGTGATGTATTAGTTTGCAGTTTTTATACAACCTCTTGATTTTCTCATACAATGACATTTATGAATTATGGTAAATGAAATGCTTGCATCATCTTATTTTTTATGCCTTATATTTCTGGATCAGGAAACTGAAAAACACGTGGTGCCTGATGTCATGTGGAATCTTCTAGTATCTGTGGAATCACCTTTGCAAAATATTTAGATATAATAACTCAAGAATGGGATAATTGAATTATGACAGGTGATTGTTTGTCAAGACATTGAGGGACATATTTACCGGAATAGTGGTGCAGGGCAGCGCAGCAAGTTACTTTGCTGCGCTGTCCTGCACCACAGGGAAAGGGCAGTAAAGCACCATATGTATCCAGTGGTGCATTCCTATCTTTTCCCCCTGCACTGGTGCTGTTCGGGCAGCCTAGCACCAATGCAGGCACCCTTGTACCATGGTGCAAGGGTGCCTGCAAAACAGGCATGATTGTTTGAGTGCAGGAAGGAGACCTACTTGCACAAAAACAATCCAAAGAGATGTTTTCCTCTTTCTAAGGGCCTGATTACGATTTTGGTGCTCCATAGGACCGCCGAACCCGTGGTGGCGGTCCGACCACCACTGCACTGCAGGACTGCCCGCAGTATTACAACTGCAGTGGTCCAACCGCCACAGGACCTATGCGACCGCCAGGGATCCAGGATCCCGCAGGGTTCGCACAGTGGTCAATGACAGAAATATGCTGGCGGTGCCTCTGCAGCATCGCTGGGCATATTTCGAGTTGCCTCAGCAGTGAACCTGCCATGAAAAGGGTAGCAGTGAGGCAACTAAAGGGGCCCTAGAGCCACTTGCAGCCTCATGGGCCAGGAGGTGCATGCTGGGGGGCACATGTAGTGCCCCCCTGGATTTGCACCCCAAGTTACTGCACAGTGCCACACCCTGCAGGAAAGTGCTGTTGGCACTCTGGGAGTGGTGGTCTGCATGTTAGACTCTTCTGTGGGCCTAACAGATCACCGCATGACTGCCCACAAGACCAGGATTGAAGTCCTAATCTGGGAGGCAGTCGCACTATGGATTTGGCTGTCCTACAGAGGACGGCACGTTGCACTGTCTGCTGTGGGACCACCAAACTAGTAATAGGCCCCTAAGTGTGCATAGAAAGAGGAAAAATCGAGCTGAAATAAACATAGGGGCTTATTTACTAGAGCATGCACTGGCAATGCGTCATTATTTTTTCTGTATTGGCGGCGCTGTCAGTGGTCCATATTTACAAGGTGATGCATCCAAGCCGATGCGTCACGTTTTGGAGTTCTGCATCAAAATGTACCTGTGCCTGAACTTGCTGCACCACATATTAATATATGCAAGGTAGGCATTCTATCGTAATTTCCATCGTATAATCGATGCAATGATATTAAGTGTCGTGCAGAGGCCCAAAATTCCTGTGCCTCTGTAACCCACGCATAGAAAATGACACATTGGCTTTGGCATATAAAGAGAAGCCAGACAAAACAGTGTAGCAAGCACAACTGCACCATGGAGGAGCTAATTTTACAGCTGGGAGTCGCAAGGAGATGACCACCCCTCCTCAACTACCCACCCCTCCCACCCTCACGACCACAAAGGCAGCGTAGGAGAAGGGAGCACGCTTATTGGCAGAGGACTTCCTCATTGATCTCAGGGAGGAGGAGGTTATCATTCACACAAAAGATGAGGGGTGAGGGTAACGGACTCACCTACTTCGGACCCCCAGACAATACTTTTACACACCAGAAGGAGTAGGGAGTAATAAAAAATGTCTTAGTCTAGTGGTGGCACGTGCTGTGTGTCTGAATACTGCACCTCACTCACACAATTGTGTGACATGCTTCATCATAGGGCTGCTACCAAACATCCCCGCGCAGGCAACGCCTGGTGTGGAGCAATAGGGTAGGGGAAGACAAACACAACAAAAAAGAGAAACAATGATTCTAAAAGTGACCTGGATCACCGGAAGTGAAAGTGCAGTGTGGATTAAAAGTAGCTCGGAGGTGTCACTATGCCTATATTTTATTCCTGGACCCTCCGGCCAGGGTTAAAAACGTGAAGGATGGTGGTGATTGGGAGATATAATGTGCTCCTAACACCCCTCCTTACTGCCTGGTTGTCGACATGTTTCAGCCGTGTATCTGTGCCCCTCGGTTGGGGTCACGCTGGCCTTCTTCAGGACTCTGCCGGTCCCAGTCTATCTGTGTATCTCCCTCACCTCAAATCGAGATAGGAGGGTGTCAGAATCTCTGGTTCTGGTTCCGAGGTAATCCCTCGAATATGACCATGGATGTACTATATAAGAACAGGGGGACAAGGGACAAAAGAGAAAAGGATCATTAAAAAAAGGATAGTTACCCTTCGTGTTTCTATATATATTTATAAAAAGCTATGACCTGTTAAACAAATCACACCACCAAAGACATGGGTAGATCACCCTTAAAAAACTCCTGAATGTCGGAGTCAAGCCAATAGCTCGTAATTAACCATTCATGTATTCTACCCTCTAAGTAGGCGTAGATCCAAGCGACGCGTGCATCATACTGTATATTCATACAATCAAGCAAACATAAGGGCACTCGGTGTATCTTCACTTACCGAGTTTACCCGTAAACCATGTTAAAAATGGCGGAAGGCAAGGAGAGACCCCCTGTAGTCACACTCTGGGGGAGGAAAGTTTAGAGAAAGGGAAAAGACATCGTAGTAGTTAATGATCACTGTATCATATTATAACGGTGTCAAGAGGTGTAGTTCGTAGGCACCTCAACAGGATTAAATTCCCATTACTTAGGACAAATTATGACTGTATCGACCATTTGTATGCGGTGATATGGACCCTTAGACTCAGTGCTGCGGGACATGCAAAGGGTGACCGTTACTATCGTTTGGTCGTGCTGCGCAGTATCCTAAAGGGGGATACCGGTTCACCTTGGATAGTTAAGCTTACTGCTAGTGAGAAAAATGTTGTTATTATCACTGCCCGATGTAGAATACTAGAAAATGCGGATTCTTGCTGTGTGAAGCCCCCATGAACCACACCATGAGAAGCAAGACGGCATAATGGCCCCTCCGGTAGTAACCCCTGTCCTTATCCACTGTGGTGCCCAGCGATAATCACTAGCGCGTTCCGCCCGTAAAAAATGTGCCCCCCTGCGTGCCCCCGACTCCTTACTGCTTCAAGGGCGGGACTCGCTTGCCTGCTCTCGCCGTGTAGGTATGCGGGAGAGCAGCAAGGCAGTCCTCTTAATGTTTCCGTGAAGCACAGAACGTCCGGATTGCTTCCGGTCACATGAGCGGCGTCGTGGCGAGCACGTCAGGCGCCATGGTGACGTTTGTTTAGCCGGCAGCCCAGAGAACGGATGCAAAGCGTCCTGTTGTCAGGGTGACCAAACTGCTGGAAATAACCTGCAGATCTTGATAGTGGCAGTAATGGCTGCATGCCTATAACGTGATATTGCACTGCTATGCTGCTCTTTTTGCAGTGCCCCACTTCAAGATGTTGACCATTCCACGTGTGGCCACAAGCACCCCTCACACTATAAATCGGAGGATGTAAGTACCCCTCATATAAAACGCTTTATTTGTTTATTCTTAAGATATTAATTACACCCTTCATTTCTCTTAATACTAGTGGAGTATGGAGCGCCCATCCTTAGTTATTCTTTAGTATTTACTTATGTCACCTCAGTGTGGTGTCTCAAAATGCCCGCAACCCGGACCACTTTATCGCTGCACCAGGTGGTATTGCCCAGTCGTGGTGTCTCTCGTGTACAGGCGTTCTCAGCTCTGGGTGTAGGTGAAACTTATTAAGAAAGAGATAACAACTTTATATCTCCCTTCTCTAAATGTCAGGGGGTGGATGTCTACCTATTAAGGGAATGCCACGGAATTTCATCATTGAGACCCACCTGATGACTCTTCAGACGGTATACCCATTTTTGCTCTCTCAGGAGGAGGGCCCTCGTCCTGTCACCAATGGAGGGGTTCAAAATGGGTTTCTCAATAACCGTCCAGGTGAGGTCATCGATGGTGTGACGTTTCTCTAAGTAGTGTGCTGTTAGTTTGGTGTTGGACTTCAAACACCTTATCGTGCTGCGATGTTCCATGATGCATGTCTTGACCATGCGACTGGTCATGCCCACATACTGCATGCGGCAGGGACAGGTGATAAGGTAGATCACAAAGTCGGAGTTGCAATTCGTTTGTGACCTCTGTTCCCATTGGTAAGTGAGTCCAACGTCTATGGTTTTAGTGTTGTTGGTAAGATGGCACACGTTGCATGATCCACATCATGAGTGACCTTGCACGGGAGGTAATTGTACTGGTGTTACTTTCCTCCTCTGTTGTGGTATGATAGGTCTGGTGTGTACCAACAAATCTTTCAGGTTTGCGCTCCTTTTGAAGGAAAACAAGGGCTTAGCTAAATTCATACCATTTGAATTCAGTATGCTCCAGTGTTTTAGTACCGCCTGTTTGATCTGGTGGGAGGCCGTGTTGAACGTGGTGACACACACTGGTTTGTCTGTTTGTGGTCTATTGGTCTTTTCCAAAAGGTTATCCCTATTGACATTTATTGCTCTTTTTCTGGCTTTTGTAATGGTGCGTTCAGGATATCCCTTCTGAGTGAGCTTCTTTGTGAGGAGCGTTGCTTCATCCTTAAAGGTGGATCTCTCCGTACAATTCCTTCTTAATCGAAAGAATTGATCCACAGGCAGGTTATCCCTGAGGGATTTAGGGTGAAAGCTGTCGTAGGCTAGCAGGGCAATTTTATCAGTAGGTTTATGATAAACCCTGATATGGAGTTTACCCGCCTTGGGCTCAATCACTAGATCCAAAAAAGGTAACCCTGTCTTGGTTACTGTGGATGTGAAGTGAAGCAGGGGGTTCCTGTTGTTCAACCATAGAGGAACTGAATGACCGATTGCCCGTCTCCCTTCCATACCACCAGGACATCGTCGATATAACGACGCCACAGTCTTATGTTATCTGTCCAAGGGCATTGAGGATTGTAGACCACAGTTTTTCAAAAGCACCCACATACAGACCCGCCAGGCTCGGGGCAAATGTACTGCCCATCGAGGTCCCATGGGTCTGCAAATAAAGGGTGCCCTCGAACTCAAAAAAGTTCCTTGTCAGGGATATTTCCGCCAGATTCAAGATGAAGGTTTGCGGTGTTTGGTACCTCCATTCTTCCCCAAATAGGATCTCCTCTAGTACCCGCATGGTCTCTCTCTGTGGGATGTTGGTGTATAGCGCCTCGATATCAAGGCCTAACAGAAATTCGCTGTCAGGGTCGAAATCCATCGCCTTGATTAGGTTAAGGATATCAAGGGTGTCCCATAGATAGGCCGGTAGTCTCTGGACCAATGGTTTCAAATAAAAATCACAAAATTGTGACAATGGTTCGAGAATCGATCCGATGCCCGACACAATGGGTCTGCCTGGCGGGGGTCTTGTAGGTTTATGAATTTTCGGCAGTATATAAAAATACGGCGTTTTCGGTTGGTTTCTGATGAGGTAGTCTGCCTCGTGTTTCGAAATCCAATCATTGGCAAATCCCTCTTCCACAAGTGTAGCGATGTCCTTGGTTATCTCCGCCGTGGGGTCCCTTCCTAGCACCTTGTAGTTCCTTTCATCCGAAAGGAGGCAATGACATTCGTTAGTGTAAGTTGTTTTATCCAAAACAACTATGACTCCTCCTTTGTCTGCCGGCTTAATGATAATGGAGGGGTTCTCCTTCAATTCCTTCAGTGCCTCCTTCTCAATATTGCTCATGTTGGCAAAAGAGCGTGTGTCCTGTCTCCATAGATTTTCAAGGTCATGTATGACTGCTTGTTCGAATGTGCCTACCTCCTGTGGTAGTGTAGCAATCTGGGGTGTGAATGTTGACTTCGGGCGAAGGGGCGTATCCCCTGAGGTGGTATTCCTTTCTTCGATATCCTCGAAGAAAACCTTCAATCTCACACTCCTGAAGAATGTAGCCAGCTCCTGACGTAGTAGAAAATTATCCAACTGGTTGGTTGGAACGAAACCCAGGCCCTTATTGAGGAGGTTCTCCTGTGGGCGTGTAAGGGTCGTCGAGGATAGATTGACCACTAATGATATTCCCTGCTCGTTCCCGGTAGCATGCTCTGGGCCATGCTCCTGGTCACTCGCTGGTTCAGTTCCTGATCCTGTTCGTCCCAGGTCACTCTCTGTTGGCCCTTCTGCTTGCCTCTGCCCCTGCCTAAAAAAGGAACCTGTGGCTGCTGGAATTGGGGTGGTTGGAAAAGGGGGTTCTGGTAACCCGGGTGTGGGGGAAATCCCATTCCTGGCCAGTTGTAGCTCTGGTTAGGGTATCCTTGAAAAGGGGCGGGAAAAAAGGTCTCGGTCCTCTGATAACCTCTGCCCCTACCTCTCCTACGTTGTGGAAAATCATATTCGCTGCCCTCGCTACTGCTATAAGCGGTGTCCTGGTGTTTCTTTCCCTGCTGGGTCCCTTTCTTCATTTCTATGAGTCTCTGTTGGACGTATTCCTCGTTAGTATAGGGATAGACTTTCTCTTTTGAGAATTTTTTAAGGTCTTTTTGCAATTTGGATATTTTTGATTGCATCAAGTAGTCTCTATATTCACCCAGTTTGGTATTAACCTCATCCAGTTTGTGATTGAACGTGGCCAATATAACCTCTGTTTTCAATCCCTGCTCACTTGTTTGGATCTGTATCACCAGGGTATCGGCTAGCCTTCTGGCTGTACTAATGATTAAGACCAGCCAATCCCTGGTGCACTTCCACGCAATGAGTGCCCAATCCCGACTGAATGCGGCATCCTCTAAAAAGATTAGGGGTTCATTGGTGACAAGGAGACCCCGTGGAGCCGCTTTCCCCCTCAGATATTCCGTCAGGATTGCCCCGTGTAGTACAGTCTTAACATGTGTTCTTTTGAGTTCCTAGAGAGTGTCCAAGCCCTCACCTTGTGTAAGGACCTGGTTCAAAGCGGTGTCACCCAGTAAAGATGGTCCAGCTAGGATCTCTGCTATCATGTCCTCTCCAAAGGATAGTCCCTGGTCCTGTGCCATCGGGAATCAAGATAGTTTTTCATAGTTCTAGTTTGTACTAAAAAGCTGGTGCAGCGCGCTCTGTCTACTCTATACAACAATACACAGTGGTTCCGTATTCCCCTGCGGCTGAGCCGCCGCTCTGAACAATAATTCACACAAAAGATGAGGGGTGAGGGTAACGGACTCACCTACTCCGGACCCCCAGACAATACTTTTACACACCAGAAGGAGTAGGGAGTAATAAAAAATGTCTTAGTCTAGTGTTGGCATGTGCTGTGTGTCTTAATACTGCCCTCCCTCACACAATTGTGTGACATGCTTCATCATAGGGCTGCTACCAAACACCCCCGCGCAGCCAAAGCCTGGGGTGGAGCAATAGGGTAGGGGAAGACAAACACAACAAAAAAGAGAAACAATGATTCCAAAAGTGACCGGGATCACCGGAAGTGAAAGTGCAGTGTGGATTAAAACTAGCCTGGTGGTGTCACTATGCCTATACTTTATTCCTGGACCCTCCGGCCAGGGTTAAAAACATGAAGGATGGTGGTGATTGGGAGATATAATGTGCTCCTAACACCCCTCCTTTCTGCCTGGTTGTCGACATGTTTCAGCCGTGTATCTGTGCCCCTCGGTTGGGGTCACGCCGGCCTTCTTCAGGACTCTGCTAGTCCCAGACTATCTGTGTAACTCCCTCACCTCAAATCGAGATAAGAGGGTGTCAGAAGCTCTGGTTCTGGTTCTGAGGTAATCCCTCGAATATGATCGTGGATGTAATATATAAGAAAAGGGGGACAAGAGACAAAGGAGAAAAGGATCATTAAAAAAAGGATAGTTACCCTTCCTGTTTCTATATATATATATATAAAAAAGCTATGACCTGTTAAACAAATCACTCCACCAAAGACATGGGTAGATCACCCTAAAAAAACTCCTGAATGTCGGAGGCAAGCCAATAGCTCGTAATTGACCATTCATGTAACCTACCCTCTAAGTAGGTGTGTAAAAGGAGGAAGTTATCACCTACTGCCGGCTCAGGAGGGAGTCCATCATCCAACTGCTACACCAGACAGCACCAAGCCTCCATCCAACAACTCCCAGGGCCACCAACTTCCCTCTGCAGGTCAAGTTCATGGCTGTCCTCCACATGTTGGCATCTAGGTCATTCCAGATTACAACAGCCAGAGCAGCGGGAATCTTTCAGACATCTTTCTCTGCTTTCCTACCCCCTGTCCTGGATGCCATCATCCACCTAACACCACAGTATCTCCTCTTCCCCAACACACAACAACTGCAGCTGCAGCTGGAGATCAAGCACGGCTTCTATGACATCACCAGTTTCCCACATGTGCTGGGCACCATGTACTGCACAAATGTGCAAATTGTCACCCGTGTAGCTACATCTGATCTTTACAGGATCCGGGAGTACACGTACTTGATGAATATCCAAGCCATCGTGGACCATCGGGGCATGTTCACCAAGGTGTTGGCCGAACACCCAGGAGTGTGCATGGTGCATAAATCTTCAGGCACTCCATCATCAATGAGTGCTTCCAGAATGGCACATATGGGAATGGCTTACTGTTTGGCATGTACATCTGAAGTACATGCCAGACCTAATAATAATAAATAAGCAATTACCCATTGGACATGTCTGTGTGTGCTACCTGAAACAGTGCATATGTAGGAGAGGTGGATTTCATACTTGCACCATTCACCAGGGCACATGTGCAGTGCAAACTTGCAAGTCACACCTGTCAAGATGTGCTAAGCCATTGCGTGTATCTATCAATAGTGGAAAGAACCTGAGCAATGCACCGCTTGGGCAAATGCTGTATTGCAACACTGTACACAAGGAAGTGCTGCCATGGCTGTGGTCTTTGTGTCCAAATGTAACATGAACAACATGTACTCCCAACATTAAACGTCTGAAAGGAAGTTAACAATTTGAAGGCTCAGTGTTAGACATGGCATCTTTTGGCGTGTTTCCTGTCTTTTTGCTTTCTGACCTCCTGGTTTTGTCTCTGTTTTTGCTGGTTTAGTGTCTCTGCACACTTTCTCACTGCTGTTCAGTGTTAAAGTGCAAGTGCTCATGTTGTAAATTGTATTATGGATTGGTGTTTCCATGATTGGCATATTTAGTCCCTAGTAAAGTGCACTGAGTGTGCCAGGGCCTGTAAATCAAATGCT
Organism: Calotriton arnoldi; assembly: GCA_963921515.1. Lineage (NCBI taxonomy): Eukaryota > Metazoa > Chordata > Amphibia > Caudata > Salamandridae > Calotriton > Calotriton arnoldi. The sequence goes on along the minus strand of CAWUFW010009684.1, from coordinate 327,240 downwards.
ACTAGTGGGCCTGCAGCACTGACTGTGCCACCAACATGAGTAGCCCTGAACAGGTAACTCAGATCTGCCACTGCAGTATCTGTGTGCAGTTTAGTACTGCCATGTTGACTTGGCAAGTGCGCCCACTTGCCCTACCCTTCCCTTTTCTTACATATTAGTCACCCCTAAGGTAGGCCCAAGGTACCCCAGTGTGCAGGGTGCAGTGTATGTGAAAAGTAGGACATGCCCTGGTGTGTGTGGCATGTCCTGATAGTGAACTACTACCAATTTAGTGTTTCACTATTGCAGGGCTACCTGTTCCCATAGGACAGAATGGGGAGTTTGCTTATAAAATTTTATAAACATAACTATCCCTGGGAACAAGGTAGGAAAATAAACTTTAGTTTGCCTGAACTCAGAATCTAAAGATGCATCTTTTAGCAAAGGTGATTTTTACATTCTGTGTTTGGAAATACCACTTTTATAAAGTAGGTTTTTTCTTGCTTAGCCATCCAGGGTGCCTATGCTGGGTTTGTGGATTGACTGTCTGACTTTGGGATGACAGGGGCTGGAGAGGAGCAGTGGCTCCAGAGAGTCTAGGTGGGTCAGGGATGGGCTGAATAGACCTGGGCTGCATTTAGAGTAGGGGGAGGAGATTTCCTTCCACCTGAATGGGACTGGTCTGCCTCTGACAATGCTGTCTCCACCTCCTGCCAGGAAGCTGCACCAGAGAGGACAGAACTGGTCTGGCTGGGCAAAGACACTCTCTGCCTCCAGAGAACAAAGGATTTTGTAGCATAAATATTGGGGCCCAGAACTTTAGAACTCTTGTGGACCAAGAAGACTGCCAAGAAGAAAGGCTGGAGAAGCTGTGAGTTGGTACTACCACTTTGAAGAGTGCTTTGCTGAAGTCTCAGGGACTGCAAAGACGTTTCTGGAACCGCTGTTTTAGCTGCCACAGATAAGGGAAACGCAACCGACTCCGTTACTGGCTCTGTGTCCTGACGGCACAGCACTCCGCACCGTCCGCATCTCACACCGAAACCCTGGTCTCACCGGCGATGACGACCGGTGCCGCCGCCACCGAGCTGCTGCTTGCACCGTGACCTGTGGGCACCTCACTCCGCACCGCCTCGCTTCACTTTTCCATCCTGGTCTCACCGACGCCGTCGCTGCTGCTGAATTTGACAACCATGACCACATCGTGGCTGGGGGCACCGCTCGTAAGTTTCACGACGCACCACCTAGTCTCACTCAGCCGTCTGGGCCAACCGACGCCAGCTCCCGCTAACCGGCTCTGTCGCCTGCACCGCAACCTGCCAGCACTGCATCGAGCACTGTCTTGCCCTGCACTGTAAGCCTTGGTCTCACTGACGCCGTCTGGACGATCGTCACCGAGCTGCTGCCTGCACCGCATCGAGAGGACACCGCACCCTGCGCCGCTTCCATTTTGCAACGCAACTGCGACGGTTGCCACGACTGGCTCGCACAACTGTGACAGCCGCAACGAGAAAGGTACTGTTACTGAGTCTGTTCACGCTTTCGCTGACCTGTACTGACGCGGTCAGCTGGAACTGTTAGACTCTGTTGTTTTCAGCATCGCGGTAGCCCCGGACGGAGCTACCGACTCGTACGAACTGTGTTTTTCAAGTATTCTTGTAAAGTATACCTTTTTAAGTACTGTATTGTGGATTTTTATTGTTTTAGTCTTGTTTTAAGTATATAAAATATTGGATATTTTTCTAAAACTGGTGTGGTATCCTTTTGTAGTGTTTTCACTGTATTACTGTTGGTTATGTGCAAATGATTTACACACTGCCTCTAAGATAAGCCTGACTCCACATGTCAAGCTACCAAGGGGGTGAGCAGGGGTTATTTTAGGAGTGTAACTCCCTATCCTTACTAGAAGGAAGGGTCCCTACTTGGACAAAGGTGTAAACCCTTGCCAACTAGAGACCCCCATTTCTAACACTCGGTAATCAGAAGGCAGTGCGGCAACAACATCAGTGGTTCCACAGAGACCATGTATGTGTGCGTGTGAAACAGGTCTGTACTGGTACAGCCTACTCATGGATGACAACAAACCCCAATTTGTGATCAACATACTCTCACTTACTGTGGCAATGGACCTACAACACCCCTATCATACTAAACCACAGCCCCAATGTGTTTGGTCCATTGTGTCACTGTCAAAAGTAGTAGGCCATTTTCATGTTTCAATGTGACACAGAGAACAGGAATAGACATGTGGAATTAATTGTGCTAATCTTCATGTAACCAATTGCGTACAATAGTGGTCGAAATGTGTAATGGTCAGTCAGTACACATAACAGACACTTATTTGAGCATTGAGTGAATTTTCTCCCTTTGTCTTCTCAGCTGACTAAGGATATGGTCTGTAGTCATGGGTCATGACCACATTTGCACATCCCCAGACAAAGGGAGAGTGCACCTACAACAACACATTGGTCAAGGACAGGGGTATTGTGGAGCTGACGTTCGGGGTACTGAAGCCTCGCATCTGCTGTTTGGACATTTCTGGGGGCTGATTGCTATACTCCCCTATGGTATGCAAAATTATCCTGGTTTGTTGTATATCGCACAACATCTGTGTGTGGTCAAATGTCTCATGGCACATGAGGAGCAGGAAGCAGTGGATGAGGTTGAAGATGAAGAAGAGGGCGGAGGGGAAAATGTAGGCACAATTGCTGGTACTCGGCAAAGGAAAACTATTGTGCAGAACTTTTTCACTGAAGCTTGAATCAGTTTGATGGCCATATATCCAATTTTTGTTTTGGAAAAGGGTAAAAAATGTAAATAAATAATTGAACACTTACTTTGTGTAAACGCTTTCATTTAATAGTCACTGTAAACTGCAATTGTAATTGTAATTGCATTTATATGGTGCTTACTACCCTAGATGAGGTGTTGATGCGCTTTTCGGTGAGTTGCACGCTACTCTTTAACCAAAGAAGAATTAATGGTGAATTAGTATAAGGTAATATGAAATAATTTGAGCGGGTGACATGTGAGTCTGTTATTTGGATTGAAAAAGGATAATGGAGGGATAGAAGGGGGAAGGCTTTGCATTTATATAGCGCTTGCTACCACTGATGAGGCGTCAACGTGCTTTTCGGCAAATAGAACGCTACTTCAGGACCAAAACAGAATTAGTTGTGAATTAGTATAGGGAAATATGAAATTCATTAGAGCGGTGGACATGCGAGTCTGTTAGTTGGATTTAAAAGGATGATGGAGGGATACAAGAGGTAAGGGTCTAGAAAGAGTTTTTGGGGGAAATCATAGCAGTAGGAAGAGGTTTGGGAAGAGTAAAGGGGAGGTGGAGGGGGGATGAATCAGAGGGAAGAGTTTAGAAAGGTTTGTTTGCGAGGTCTGAATAGTAAAAGAGGTGTGAGATGATGCGGGGGTAGAGGATAAAAGAGTCTAGAAAGAGTTATTTTGGGGATAATAGTAGTAGAAAGGGGTTTGGGATGAGTCAGAGAGTGGGGGTAGAGGATATATTGAGAGAGGGATAGGGTGAGATGTAGGTAGTGCATTGAAGAGGCTGAATTAGGAGTAAAGTAGTTAATGTAAAGATACATAAGTACATGGAAGGTGTATATGTATAAGGAATCTAGATTTAAGTTGTATTTAATAAACTCAGCTAATTTATTTGTTTTTATAATTTAGACATTTTGTATTCAATAGTGAAGCATTTGTAGATAAATAGTTATGATAAAAATGTACTTATCTATGCAATGACCTATATACATGTTATACATAGAATAATATAACCATAAGTAATATGTACTTACTAGTGTAGCAGCAGTGGTAGTTAGAAGAATTTTCTTGAAGGGTTGTGGTGGACAGAAGGGCTGCAGATATGCCTACTTGATTTGACCAGGCCCATAAATTCATTGTCTGATATTTGTTGGAAGGTATACAGAGGCTGGCTTAGCCTACTCTTGGAGTTTTTTTGGGAAAAGGTTGGTGCTGGTGTTTTTTCTTTGTTTTAAATAGGAGACCAGCATGTCTGCTTTGGTTGTGTAATGATTTGCCAGTTTGTCTGTGAATTCTTGAGTAATGGGATGATCTCCTCCTAGGCAATTTGGTTTACTAAATTCAGTGAGAATTTTATAGAATTCTTTATTTGTACATTTAGCATTTTGAATTCTGTATGAATAGTATCTTTTCTTAGCTTTTTTGATTGCTGACTTGTATAATCTGTTAGGTTTCTGCAGGTGAAGTTTGTCTTGATTGGTGTTTGTTTTGAGACAGGTGTGTTGCAGCTTTCTAGTTTGCTGTTTTATCTATTTTAGCTCTGTATTTTTCCAAGGTGCCTGTTTTATTTTGTTCTGTTGTTCTTATTGGTATTAGGTAAGCCTGGTCGGAGTTCGCAGAAACTCCGCAAAGTGACAAAAAACTCTGCTGCGCTACGCAGAGTTCCGCAAGCGGCGGAGTGTGCTTGGTCGCGCCTGTTCGCTTTGATTTTCAGTGCCGAGTGTTTGTCCTGCACTGTAAAATCAATGCAAACGGCACCATGCGCAGCTCAAGAGGTTGTTGCTTCTTTTCTGCCGCTCGAGTAGATTTTCCACTCGAACTGCAACTTTCTCAACACAAACAGATGGTTTCTCAACACAAGCAGTCGTGACCACCCACGACCACCCACATAGAGAAATCCGACCGTCCGCGTTGAGAAATCTCACCGGGAGGTGGATTTTCCTCACTCGTGCTTGCCAACTTGACATTGGGGAGCGGGAGCGAGGAAAAAAACTCCACTCCTGCGGAAAACTCTGCAAAAGGAGCGGAGGGCACCACCCGGGCTTAGTATTAGGGTATCAAAAGCTTCCTGAAGCCACTCAAATAGTTTGTGAATGGAAATTATTATGCCTAGATGTGTATCGGATGTTTGTTGTGTTTTTAAATGTTCAAAATTGAGTGTGCTTCATGGTCGATAGGTAGATGCATGTAAGGTGGTTATAGGTGTGTTGCTTTGTGTTGTTTTATGTTGGAAGCAAACATAACAAGATGATGGATGGAGTGCTGAAACTTTTCAAGCACTCACCCCCAGTCAAAAGATCTGGGTTGAATCCATCACTCTTTTTATCACCATGTCACACCAGTTGTGACCCAGCCAAATGTAAATCAGTCTTGACCCTGTTCCTCATGGGAACTGTTCAGCCCGAACTGCCAGGCCAGGTCCTCCCTGGACTGAAAACAAGCATCCTCGGACCAGTTTTGGGGTATCACCCCTCATCAGCCAAGCTAGCTTAAATCCAGTGGCACAGCAAGCAAGGGACACACGTCTGGGCATACCCTTGGCCACTTAGGGCGAACATAGCAAACAACAAGATGATGGATGGAGTGCTGAATCTTTGAATGCTTGACATTGCTCAGCATTCTGTCCATCAATTGTTCTTTTTGTGTTTTATGTTGGAAAGTAAGAAAATGGTGGTCTGAACATGTGACTGGAGTAACTTTTTGAAAACTAGTTCTGGATTTGCAAAAATGACACCTAGGATGTGTCCAGCGATGTGTGTGGGTTTGTGGATGATTTGATGTAGGTTCAGTGTGTCTAGGCCAGCAATGATTGTTTTTGAATGGGGCATATTGGGTTTGTCATACCAAATGTTTAGGTCACCAAGAATGCATAGGTTGGAGTATAGGTTTATCATGATTGAAACAGTGTCTAGAAGTGTGTCTAGGAATGTTGTATTGCTAGGTGGAGCTGTAACGGAGTAGGAAGTTACAGGAGGAAGATGGTATAGGGTTGCATCTGGTGAAGAGGGTCTCACAACCTTGTATGGAGACTTCATCAGCTTTAGTGAGATTTAATGTTTGCTTGAATACAACAGCAAGGCTACCGCCTCATTTGCCTATACAATTTTATGTGATAGTTTGATAGCCTAGAGGAATGGCTTCATGTAACACTGGAGCTATGTCATCCCCCACACATGATTCAGTTATGAAGAGTAAATCAGGTTGTGGGTCAGTGAGAAAGTCGTAGATGTGATACTTGTTTTTTAGAGTGATCAAGCATTTATTAGCGGGTAGTTTAGAGAATGTGTTTTTGGTGCTGATGTGACTTTGTTCTGTACAGGAGAGAGCAGTGTTTTGTGGACTTGTAGCAGGTGTGTCCTTAGTGCTGGTATTAGCTATATGAGGATAGCAATAGTATAGCTGTTCTGTATTATATTCATCTGCCAGCAGACTAAGAAGGCATTTTGATGGGTCTGCGTGTGTAGGTGGTGGAGATGGCGGTTAAGAGTGAGTTGATGAGCTGTGTTGTTTTTGTAGAGTAACCTTGTTGTGCGCAAGACATTATTATTATTATTATTATTTTAATTTTATTAAACGCAACAAATCACCCTGAAAGGGTCTCATGGCACTGATGCAAGATTTCCGGAGGATATTAACAGTGACACTGCAACAGATTAGAACATCCAAGTTTTTAGAGCTTTTTTGAAGTGTCTATGATCGGTGTAGATATGAAGCTGTATGGGAAGCTGGTTGCAGTATTGGGGGGCTATGTATGAAAATGATCTTCCACCATTTCTGGTGGTGCGGGTCCTATGTGGAAGTAACAAATGTTTCCCACAGGACCGTAGATTCCTTATTGGCGCACACCAATTAAGTTTTCTCTATAAATACAGGGGACCACTTCCATATATAGATTTGTGTGTCAGACAGAGGAGTTTAAAATGTGTACGCTTTCTTATTGGCAGCCAGTGTAGGTTTCATAAGATGGGGCCCGATGGTGCTAGAGGGGGACAGCATCTCCCATCAAATCTTAGTCTAAAGACTAGGGAAGATTGGTGTCACGGGCAAAGCTCTGGAATGGATGAAGAATTTCCTGTCTGAACGTACTCATCTGGTTCAGTTGGGTGACAATTCTTCGGTATCCATGGTCCTGGATAAAGGGGTGCTGCAGGAATCAATTCTGAGCCCCACTTTGATTAATGTTTATGTGGCACCCCTGGCAAAACTCACCCAGTCATGTGGGTTTGAAACCATCTCTTATGCTGATGACACACAATTGGTCATCACTTTGTACCAAAATCCAACACTGACCAAAGTCAAATTTAATAGGACCAGCATTGCTGAGGGTCCATTGTCGAGAGAAAGTCTTATGTTTTCTAGTACTTACACTAATGCTGTTTCAGTGCTATGCCTGGCACAGAAACCTGACTGGGAACTTTCGGCAGTTGTCGACTTTCTAAGTATTATATTATCTCACAACAAGGTCTCTAAAGGAGGAATTCTCACCATCCACGGTACCACTCCACAATATCAAACACACTAAAGGTAACCGGATGGTAACTTAACTAGAATATGAATATGTATGTGCAAAAACAAAACCAAGAAAAGGGCATTTGCTTTTTAAAGACGAGAACCCTCACTCACCTTTTGGGTGACATGCTTCATCATTGGGTTCCTTCTTACACACAGTGCCCGCAAGGTGCACTGTGTGAGCTACAACTCTCCCGCAGGAGAGGAGCGTGAGGTGTTTTATCACTCCAATGTCTAGTGTGAGTGAGGGGCAGAGTGCAAAATAATATCAAAAGTGAATTAAAACCATCTCATATGGGGAAATAGTTTAATAAGTATCCCCTATGGATAGAATTAAAAACCAGTGTGAACGATAGGGGTAAGGATGTTCCCTATCCGACTAGGTCAACATGTTTCTGCCCAAATGACCAGAGGTTTGCGGCATTCTTCAGGACCAATGTCTTGTCACTCTGCTCAATTTGTGATAAACGAAAAGAAAAAACCATACTTAATTCAATGGATCTTTTTCAGAACCAACTTCAATTCTTGTCTGTTTTCTGTAACACACAAACACATAATTATATCCAGCATATTCATAATCATGTCCATTGGTTCATATCCAAGTGTGGACCATTTTCTTCGACCTATTGTAGCAGAGATGCCATCATACCTACAGGACACTAAGCATGTTCTTTCACTTCTTGAAACTGTACCATTCAATCCTGTAGCTAATATGATGGTTACATATGACGTTGAGTCATTATACACAAATATTCCGCAAGATGACACTCTTGAAATCATTGAACAGCTACTTGAGAGTCATCCACGCGAAGATCAGACACCTAATACTTTTGTCATGCAGTGCGCCAGTATGGTCCTAAAAGAAAACTATTTGAGTTATGAAGGAGATCTATATTGGCAGACCACTGGCACTTCAATGGGCAGTACAAGTGCCCCAAGTATGGCTAATTTGTATATGTATGGTTTTGAAACCAAATTTATATTTGCCATTGACAATCCCTTTGGACAACGCCTTAAACTTTGGAGACGATATATAGACGATATCCTGGTCATCTGGGAAGGTGACCAGGACTCTCTAGATGTTTTCTCTAACTGGCTTAATAGCCGAGATTTCAATCTCAAGTTTACTGGTGAATCCAGTAATAAGACAGTGTCATATTTAGACTTACGATTGTACCCCAAGAATGGGATTATTCAGACTGAACTATATCAGAAGCCTATGGCGAGGAACTCTTTACTTAGTTATCACAGTTTCCATCCACGTGCCTTATTGAATAATTTACCGATAGGACAGTTTCTGAGGTTACGTAGAAATTGTAGTGATGTCGCCAGATACAAAGTACATGCAAAGAATTTAAGTGAAGAACTTTTGGCAAGGAAGTATCCGACCAAATTAGTGTACGGAGCACAAAAAAGAGCTCGGAATAATCATAGAGGGGCACTCCTTGAGTCATATGAGAAACCTGAGAATAAAAGGATGGTTTGTGTCACTACCTTTAGTAATTTGACAGACAATATTAAAAGGGCAATTAATAAATCATGGCACATTTTGAATATAGGAAAATTATCCTTAGAAAGACCTTTGTTTGCACTGAAACGAAGTAGTAATCTCCGAGATTTACTGGTGCACACGAGACCAAGATTGAAACAACAAGAGACTAGACAAACCACATTATGGGGAGCTTTGCCAGTGAAAGGTCATTTCCCGTGTGGGTCATGTTCTGTGTGTCCGTTCACTAAACATGTGACACAATTGGACTTGGGTCTAATGACACCCTGGATACTGAATTCACATACGAACTGTAACACGAGTGGTGTCATCTATATGATTACATGTCCGTGTTTATTAGTATATATTGGTATGACCACCCGTAAGGTTAAACATAGGATGGTGGAACATCGTAGTGCTTTTCGATGCAAAAAAACTAATACCCGTATGACAAGACACTTTGTGGAAATGGCTCACACAGAGGATGATTTTACGTGGGTGGTCATTGACAAACCAAAATATGACACTGATATGGGGCCCCTAGATAGGGTACTTCTAAGAAGGGAACAGCGATGGGTGTTCCGTATGAAGAGTCACATTACAGGATTAAATGAGGATATTCCATGGAGTACTTTATAATCTTGTACTCCTTTAAATAAGTTCCTCTCATTAGTAAGGTTTTTTGGTTGTACTGGAAATGGTGGCAGGGGACCTGGTTCTGAGTAGATATAATTTTTGGCTGGAAGTAGGGTTTGGTCCTTCTTTTTCTTGCTACAGCATATAGTGATGCTGTTTTGATGTCTATGTACGTGGGATATATATTTTTAACTACTAATCCCATGATGCACTGGAATGGAAATTGTGTAAATATAATTTTAATTAGCCCGTGGGTTGGCAATTCTTTGTCTCTTTCATGGCGTGAGTTATGTAATATAATAACGACGCTAATCCAATGGAAATTTTGACTCAGTTTGCTATATTAAGTTATTTCCCGTGTTTTCGCGCTCCGTGAACCGGAAGCGGTTTGTTGACTTCCGGGTTCGGATACGCGTTCAGACTATTTCACGCAGAAGCGGGAGGTATGCGATCTCCTTCGGCCTCTATTCAGGAGAATACATGCTGGGATAATCGGTGAGTCCGGGTACAAGGTAGAAACGCACCGCCATTGCGGTGGTATTTGTAATGGGGATGTTTAAATCGGGAATCTGAGTGCTATAGATGAGTATAGCAGTGAGTTGACTGATGATAATTGAGGCTTGGAGGTGGACGTTTGCTTAAATTTTCATGAGCTTACAAAGGTTAGACATCAGGTTTACTTATAGATAGACCTTTTTGATAGTAGCGTTTGGTGAAGAGGACACACAGAACTATGTTCCCATATGAGAATGACTTGATTATAAACAGCTTGCCGTGTGACAAAAACATTGAGCATTATGATCAGCTTGGTACATAGCTAATGTTGATGAATTATATAGGTACCATGCTATGAGTGATTTTTCTGTCAATATATGTTTTATAAGGACTGTGGATTTATTGATATATAATGGTTATTATTTTTATGACCTTGGTGTTACCTGCAGGTTTCCCAGAAAATAGAGGACCTGATAAAGGTAGAAGCATAGATTTGATCTGATATTGGTGAGATTATTAATCAATCCACCTGTGTCTTTTCACGTGTGTGGTGATTTGGCTTTTCACTTACACTTGGATATGAACCAATGGACATGATTATGAATATGCTGGATATAATTATGTGTTTGTGTGTTACAGAAAACAGACAAGAATTGAAGTTGGTTCTGAAAAAGATCCATTGAATTAAGTATGGTTTTTTCTTTTTCGTTTATCACAAATTGAGCAGAGTGACAAGACATTGGTCCTGAAGAATGCCGCGAACCTCTGGTCATTTGGGCAGAAACATGTTGACCTAGTCGGATAGGGAACATCCTTACCCCTATCGTTCACACTGGTTTTTAATTCTATCCATAGGGGATACTTATTAAACTATTTCCCCATATGAGATGGTTTTAATTCACTTTTGATATTATTTTGCACTCTGCCCCTCACTCACACTAGACATTGGAGTGATAAAACACCTCACGCTCCTCTCCTGCGGGAGAGTTGTAGCCCACACAGTGCACCTTGCGGGCACTGTGTGTAAGAGGGAACCCAATGATGAAGCATGTCACCCAAAAGGTGAGTGAGGGTTCTCGTCTTTAAAAAGCAAATGCCCTTTTCTTGGTTTTGTTTTTGCACATACATATTCATATTCTAGTTAAGTTACCATCCGGTTACCTTTAGTGTGTTTGATATTGTGGAGTGGTACCGTGGATGGTGAGAATTCCTCCTTTAGAGACCTTGTTGTGAGATAATATATAGTACAGCTGCGGCTGTGGGTCATGTATTAGAGATTATATATACATTATCTATGGTCCTTTGGTTCTAATCAGTTATCAACATGACAGAAAACACTGGTTTGGCGTTTGATGAAGATATGGTCCAGGCTATACTCCAAACACCCAGCATTTTAGATTCACACATTTCCCAGACATTGTCTAACACAGAGGAATGGACTAAACTTAGTAACACTAAGAAACAACATGTCAGAACTATTTTACACGCTGCCATACTGACTGAATATTTGAGAGGGAATATTGCACCACCAGGCCTGATAGTGTCAAATGCTCCGAGACTCTTCTTGGATAATAAAATCTTTGTAACAAATTGGTCAAAGATAGCCTGGCGTTGTACTAGGGATTGGCTTGTTTTGATAATTAACACAGCTAAGGAAACGGCCGACCTTCTAGCCATTGAGATACTAACATTAGAAAACCAATTGAAGTCAGGAGTTCAGGTTACAATTTACAAGAAGAAACTTGAAGAGATCTCCAAAAATCTTACAGAGATTAAAGATGATCTGGTTAAATTTAAAATTAACAAGCTTAAAAAGATCTAGCTAGATTTACAATGGAGAAAGTTTACCCTTATATATCTGATGATTACCAAACCACTTTGAATAAGAAGATGAAAAAAAGAGGTATAAGAGGATGGCGGAAGGACACAGATGATTGGACCTCTAACTCCGATGAATGGAGTGACTCAAATGATTCAGATACTGAATATGCGCCTCCACATTTTGGGAGACGAGGAAGAGGACGAGGGAATATACATAGGTATCCTCAACAGACATCATGGTGGCCACCACAACCCTGGTCATATCCACCACATCCCTTTAATCCCGGTCCATCTTTTGCAAGTCCCAACTACCCTCCTTTTTTGGTCAAACCAGAGGGAGAAGAGGACGCAGAAGAGACAACAACGGAGGTCGTGCGACAGGCAGACAACCACAAGTGAATTGGGATCCACTAATAGAACAGCGAGTGACTCGGAGTATGACAGCGTCCACAAGCGACCAGAATGTTTAGTCGTAAATCTTAGCTCTAAAAATCTTACGACTTTAGAACACAATGTATTGTCGAAAGGACTTGGTTTTGTTCCCACCAAATTAGGTGATGATTTTATGATCCACAAAGAGCTAGCTGATTTTTTTCGGAAAGTACGACTACATTTTTCTTCTCTAATTTGGAGAAAGATGATGCTAATGTTGTTCCCAATACTGGTTTGAGGAACAAATCTACTTTTCTTCCTTCCTTACAACAAGTACCTTCAGAAGTTAATACTTTTGAGAAGGCAGTACTTAAAGAATATGAATCCAGTTTAGACTTTCCTAAGAAAACATTTTGTAATATCTCTAATGTTGAAAGAAAATGTATTGAAGAATTGGGCAATGACATTAATATTACGATTAAACCGGCTGATAAAGGCGGTGCCACTGTTATTATGGATACTGTAGTTTATCGTAATGAATGTCTTAGACAATTGAATGACCCTAAATTCTATACACATATTCTACAAGATCCCACATTGAGATTACAACTTGAGATTAAATCTTTAGTGGAGGAAGGCAGAGATTCTAATTGGATTACTAGAGGTGAGGCAGAATTTTTGATCCAGAAACATCCCAGAGTGCCGGCCTTTTATATTCTTCCGAAAATCCATAAAGAAAAAGACCGCCACCTGGGAGACCTATAGTATCAGGTATTGGGTCTATTCTAGAGCCATTATCCAAGTTTGTGGACCATTTTCTTCGACCTATTGTAGCAGAGATGCCATCATACCTACAGGACACTAAGCATGTTCTTTCACTTCTTGAAACTGTACCATTCAATCCTGTAGCTAATATGATGGTTACATATGACGTTGAGTCATTATACACAAATATTCCGCAAGATGATACTCTTGAAATCATTGAACAGCTACTTGAGAGTCATCCACGCGAAGATCAGACACCTGATACTTTTGTCATGCAGTGCGCCAGTATGGTCCTAAAAGAAAACTATTTGAGTTATGAAGGAGATCTATATTGGCAGACCACTGGCACTTCAATGGGCAGTACAAGTGCCCCAAGTATGGCTAATTTGTATATGTATGGTTTTGAAACCAAATTTATATTTGCCATTGACAATCCCTTTGGACAACGCCTTAAACTTTGGAGACGATATATAGATCGATATCCTGGTCATCTGGGAAGGTGACCAGGACTCTCTAGATGTTTTCTCTAACTGGCTTAATAGCCGAGATTTCAATCTCAAGTTTACTGGTGAATCCAGTAATAAGACAGTGTCATATTTAGACTTACGATTGTACCCCAAGAATGGGATTATTCAGACTGAACTATATCAGAAGCCTATGGCGAGGAACTCTTTACTTAGTTATCACAGTTTCCATCCACGTGCCTTATTGAATAATTTACCGATAGGACAGTTTCTGAGGTTACGTAGAAATTGTAGTGATGTCGCCAGATACAAAGTACATGCAAAGAATTTAAGTGAAGAACTTTTGGCAAGGAAGTATCCGACCAAATTAGTGTACGGAGCACAAAAAGAGCTCGGAATAATCATAGAGGGGCACTCCTTGAGTCATATGAGAAACCTGAGAATAAAAGGATGGTTTGTGTCACTACCTTTAGTAATTTGACAGACAATATTAAAAGGGCAATTAATAAATCATGGCACATTTTGAATATAGGAAAATTATCCTTAGAAAGACCTTTGTTTGCACTGAAACGAAGTAGTAATCTCCGAGATTTACTGGTGCACACGAGACCAAGATTGAAACAACAAGAGACTAGACAAACCACATTATGGGGAGCTTTGCCAGTGAAAGGTCATTTCCGTGTGGGTCATGTTCTGTGTGTCCGTTCACTAAACATGTGACACAATTGGACTTGGGTCTAATGACACCCTGGATACTGAATTCACATACGAACTGTAACACGAGTGGTGTCATCTATATGATTACATGTCCGTGTTTATTAGTATATATTGGTATGACCACCCGTAAGGTTAAACATAGGATGGTGGAACATCGTAGTGCTTTTCGATGCAAAAAACTAATACCCGTATGACAAGACACTTTGTGGAAATGGCTCACACAGAGGATGATTTTACGTGGGTGGTCATTGACAAACCAAAATATGACACTGATATGGGGCCCCTAGATAGGGTACTTCTAAGAAGGGAACAGCGATGGGTGTTCCGTATGAAGAGTCACATTACAGGATTAAATGAGGATATTCCATGGAGTACTTTATAATCTTGTACTCCTTTAAATAAGTTCCTCTCATTAGTAAGGTTTTTGGTTGTACTGGAAATGGTGGCAGGGGACCTGGTTCTGAGTAGATATAATTTTTGGCTGGAAGTAGGGTTTGGTCCTTCTTTTTCTTGCTACAGCATATAGTGATGCTGTTTTGATGTCTATGTACGTGGGATATATATTTTTAACTACTAATCCCATGATGCACTGGAATGGAAATTGTGTAAATATAATTTTAATTAGCCCGTGGGTTGGCAATTCTTTGTCTCTTTCATGGCGTGAGTTATGTAATATAATAACGACGCTAATCCAATGGAAATTTTGACTCAGTTTGCTATATTAAGTTATTTCCCGTGTTTTCGCGCTCCGTGAACCGGAAGCGGTTTGTTGACTTCCGGGTTCGGATACGCGTTCAGACTATTTCACGCAGAAGCGGGAGGTATGCGATCTCCCTTCGGCCTCTATTCAGGAGAATACATGCTGGGATAATCGGTGAGTCCGGGTACAAGGTAGAAACGCACCGCCATTGCGGTGGTATTTGTAATGGGGATGTTTAAATCGGGAATCTGAGTGCTATAGATGAGAATAGCAGTGAGTTGACTGATGATAATTGAGGCTTGGAGGTGGACGTTTGCTTAAATTTTCATGAGCTTACAAAGGTTAGACATCAGGTTTACTTATAGATAGACCTTTTTGATAGTAGCGTTTGGTGAAGAGGACACACAGAACTATGTTCCCATATGAGAATGACTTGATTATAAACAGCTTGCCGTGTGACAAAAACATTGAGCATTATGATCAGCTTGGTACATAGCTAATGTTGATGAATTATATAGGTACCATGCTATGAGTGATTTTTCTGTCAATATATGTTTTATAAGGACTGTGGATTTATTGATATATAATGGTTATTATTTTTATGACCTTGGTGTTACCTGCAGGTTTCCCAGAAAATAGAGGACCTGATAAAGGTAGAAGCATAGATTTGATCTGATATTGGTGAGATTATTAATCAATCCACCTGTGTCTTTTCACGTGTGTGGTGATTTGGCTTTTCACTTACACTTGGATATGAACCAATGGACATGATTATGAATATGCTGGATATAATTATGTGTTTGTGTGTTACAGAAAACAGACAAGAATTGAAGTTGGTTCTGAAAAAGATCCATTGAATTAAGTATGGTTTTTTCTTTTTCGTTTATCACAAATTGAGCAGAGTGACAAGACATTGGTCCTGAAGAATGCCGCGAACCTCTGGTCATTTGGGCAGAAACATGTTGACCTAGTCGGATAGGGAACATCCTTACCCCTATCGTTCACACTGGTTTTTAATTCTATCCATAGGGGATACTTATTAAACTATTTCCCCATATGAGATGGTTTTAATTCACTTTTGATATTATTTTGCACTCTGCCCCTCACTCACACTAGACATTGGAGTGATAAAACACCTCACGCTCCTCTCCTGCGGGAGAGTTGTAGCCCACACAGTGCACCTTGCGGGCACTGTGTGTAAGAGGGAACCCAATGATGAAGCATGTCACCCAAAAGGTGAGTGAGGGTTCTCGTCTTTAAAAAGCAAATGCCCTTTTCTTGGTTTTGTTTTTGCACATACATATTCATATTCTAGTTAAGTTACCATCCGGTTACCTTTAGTGTGTTTGATATTGTGGAGTGGTACCGTGGATGGTGAGAATTCCTCCTTTAGAGACCTTGTTGTGAGATAATATATAGTACAGCTGCGGCTGTGGGTCATGTATTAGAGATTATATATACATTATCTATGGTCCTTTGGTTCTAATCAGTTATCAACATGACAGAAAACACTGGTTTGGCGTTTGATGAAGATATGGTCCAGGCTATACTCCAAACACCCAGCATTTTAGATTCACACATTTCCCAGACATTGTCTAACACAGAGGAATGGACTAAACTTAGTAACACTAAGAAACAACATGTCAGAACTATTTTACACGCTGCCATACTGACTGAATATTTGAGAGGGAATATTGCACCACCAGGCCTGATAGTGTCAAATGCTCCGAGACTCTTCTTGGATAATAAAATCTTTGTAACAAATTGGTCAAAGATAGCCTGGCGTTGTACTAGGGATTGGCTTGTTTTGATAATTAACACAGCTAAGGAAACGGCCGACCTTCTAGCCATTGAGATACTAACATTAGAAAACCAATTGAAGTCAGGAGTTCAGGTTACAATTTACAAGAAGAAACTTGAAGAGATCTCCAAAAATCTTACAGAGATTAAAGATGATCTGGTTAAATTTAAAATTAACAAGCTTAAAAAAGATCTAGCTAGATTTACAATGGAGAAAGTTTACCCTTATATATCTGATGATTACCAAACCACTTTGAATAAGAAGATGAAAAAAGAGGTATAAGAGGATGGCGGAAGGACACAGATGATTGGACCTCTAACTCCGATGAATGGAGTGACTCAAATGATTCAGATACTGAATATGCGCCTCCACATTTTGGGAGACGAGGAAGAGGACGAGGGAATATACATAGGTATCCTCAACAGACATCATGGTGGCCACCACAACCCTGGTCATATCCACCACATCCCTTTAATCCCGGTCCATCTTTTGCAAGTCCCAACTACCCTCCTTTTTTGGTCAAACCAGAGGGAGAAGAGGACGCAGAAGAGACAACAACGGAGGTCGTGCGACAGGCAGACAACCACAAGTGAATTGGGATCCACTAATAGAACAGCGAGTGACTCGGAGTATGACAGCGTCCACAAGCGACCAGAATGTTTAGTCGTAAATCTTAGCTCTAAAAATCTTACGACTTTAGAACACAATGTATTGTCGAAAGGACTTGGTTTTGTTCCCACCAAATTAGGTGATGATTTTATGATCCACAAAGAGCTAGCTGATTTTTTTCGGAAAGTACGACTACATTTTTTCTTCTCTAATTTGGAGAAAGATGATGCTAATGTTGTTCCCAATACTGGTTTGAGGAACAAATCTACTTTTCTTCCTTCCTTACAACAAGTACCTTCAGAAGTTAATACTTTTGAGAAGGCAGTACTTAAAGAATATGAATCCAGTTTAGACTTTCCTAAGAAAACATTTTGTAATATCTCTAATGTTGAAAGAAAATGTATTGAAGAATTGGGCAATGACATTAATATTACGATTAAACCGGCTGATAAAGGCGGTGCCACTGTTATTATGGATACTGTAGTTTATCGTAATGAATGTCTTAGACAATTGAATGACCCTAAATTCTATACACATATTCTACAAGATCCCACATTGAGATTACAACTTGAGATTAAATCTTTAGTGGAGGAAGGCAGAGATTCTAATTGGATTACTAGAGGTGAGGCAGAATTTTTGATCCAGAAACATCCCAGAGTGCCGGCCTTTTATATTCTTCCGAAAATCCATAAAGAAAAAGACCGCCACCTGGGAGACCTATAGTATCAGGTATTGGGTCTATTCTAGAGCCATTATCCAAGTTTGTGGACCATTTTCTTCGACCTATTGTAGCAGAGATGCCATCATACCTACAGGACACTAAGCATGTTCTTTCACTTCTTGAAACTGTACCATTCAATCCTGTAGCTAATATGATGGTTACATATGACGTTGAGTCATTATACACAAATATTCCGCAAGATGATACTCTTGAAATCATTGAACAGCTACTTGAGAGTCATCCACGCGAAGATCAGACACCTGATACTTTTGTCATGCAGTGCGCCAGTATGGTCCTAAAAGAAAACTATTTGAGTTATGAAGGAGATCTATATTGGCAGACCACTGGCACTTCAATGGGCAGTACAAGTGCCCCAAGTATGGCTAATTTGTATATGTATGGTTTTGAAACCAAATTTATATTTGCCATTGACAATCCCTTTGGACAACGCCTTAAACTTTGGAGACGATATATAGACGATATCCTGGTCATCTGGGAAGGTGACCAGGACTCTCTAGATGTTTTCTCTAACTGGCTTAATAGCCGAGATTTCAATCTCAAGTTTACTGGTGAATCCAGTAATAAGACAGTGTCATATTTAGACTTACGATTGTACCCCAAGAATGGGATTATTCAGACTGAACTATATCAGAAGCCTATGGCGAGGAACTCTTTACTTAGTTATCACAGTTTCCATCCACGTGCCTTATTGAATAATTTACCGATAGGACAGTTTCTGAGGTTACGTAGAAATTGTAGTGATGTCGCCAGATACAAAGTACATGCAAAGAATTTAAGTGAAGAACTTTTGGCAAGGAAGTATCCGACCAAATTAGTGTACGGAGCACAAAAAAGAGCTCGGAATAATCATAGAGGGGCACTCCTTGAGTCATATGAGAAACCTGAGAATAAAAGGATGGTTTGTGTCACTACCTTTAGTAATTTGACAGACAATATTAAAAGGGCAATTAATAAATCATGGCACATTTTGAATATAGGAAAATTATCCTTAGAAAGACCTTTGTTTGCACTGAAACGAAGTAGTAATCTCCGAGATTTACTGGTGCACACGAGACCAAGATTGAAACAACAAGAGACTAGACAAACCACATTATGGGGAGCTTTGCCAGTGAAAGGTCATTTCCCGTGTGGGTCATGTTCTGTGTGTCCGTTCACTAAACATGTGACACAATTGGACTTGGGTCTAATGACACCCTGGATACTGAATTCACATACGAACTGTAACACGAGTGGTGTCATCTATATGATTACATGTCCGTGTTTATTAGTATATATTGGTATGACCACCCGTAAGGTTAAACATAGGATGGTGGAACATCGTAGTGCTTTTCGATGCAAAAAAACTAATACCCGTATGACAAGACACTTTGTGGAAATGGCTCACACAGAGGATGATTTTACGTGGGTGGTCATTGACAAACCAAAATATGACACTGATATGGGGCCCCTAGATAGGGTACTTCTAAGAAGGGAACAGCGATGGGTGTTCCGTATGAAGAGTCACATTACAGGATTAAATGAGGATATTCCATGGAGTACTTTATAATCTTGTACTCCTTTAAATAAGTTCCTCTCATTAGTAAGGTTTTTTGGTTGTACTGGAAATGGTGGCAGGGGACCTGGTTCTGAGTAGATATAATTTTTGGCTGGAAGTAGGGTTTGGTCCTTCTTTTTCTTGCTACAGCATATAGTGATGCTGTTTTGATGTCTATGTACGTGGGATATATATTTTTAACTACTAATCCCATGATGCACTGGAATGGAAATTGTGTAAATATAATTTTAATTAGCCCGTGGGTTGGCAATTCTTTGTCTCTTTCATGGCGTGAGTTATGTAATATAATAACGACGCTAATCCAATGGAAATTTTGACTCAGTTTGCTATATTAAGTTATTTCCCGTGTTTTCGCGCTCCGTGAACCGGAAGCGGTTTGTTGACTTCCGGGTTCGGATACGCGTTCAGACTATTTCACGCAGAAGCGGGAGGTATGCGATCTCCCTTCGGCCTCTATTCAGGAGAATACATGCTGGGATAATCGGTGAGTCCGGGTACAAGGTAGAAACGCACCGCCATTGCGGTGGTATTTGTAATGGGGATGTTTAAATCGGGAATCTGAGTGCTATAGATGAGAATAGCAGTGAGTTGACTGATGATAATTGAGGCTTGGAGGTGGACGTTTGCTTAAATTTTCATGAGCTTACAAAGGTTAGACATCAGGTTTACTTATAGATAGACCTTTTTGATAGTAGCGTTTGGTGAAGAGGACACACAGAACTATGTTCCCATATGAGAATGACTTGATTATAAACAGCTTGCCGTGTGACAAAAACATTGAGCATTATGATCAGCTTGGTACATAGCTAATGTTGATGAATTATATAGGTACCATGCTATGAGTGATTTTTCTGTCAATATATGTTTTATAAGGACTGTGGATTTATTGATATATAATGGTTATTATTTTTATGACCTTGGTGTTACCTGCAGGTTTCCCAGAAAATAGAGGACCTGATAAAGGTAGAAGCATAGATTTGATCTGATATTGGTGAGATTATTAATCAATTCACCTGTGTCTTTTCACGTGTGTGGTGATTTGGCTTTTCACTTACACTTGGATATGAACCAATGGACATGATTATGAATATGCTGGATATAATTATGTGTTTGTGTGTTACAGAAAACAGACAAGAATTGAAGTTGGTTCTGAAAAAGATCCATTGAATTAAGTATGGTTTTTTCTTTTTCGTTTATCACAAATTGAGCAGAGTGACAAGACATTGGTCCTGAAGAATGCCGCGAACCTCTGGTCATTTGGGCAGAAACATGTTGACCTAGTCGGATAGGGAACATCCTTACCCCTATCGTTCACACTGGTTTTTAATTCTATCCATAGGGGATACTTATTAAACTATTTCCCCATATGAGATGGTTTTAATTCACTTTTGATATTATTTTGCACTCTGCCCCTCACTCACACTAGACATTGGAGTGATAAAACACCTCACGCTCCTCTCCTGCGGGAGAGTTGTAGCCCACACAGTGCACCTTGCGGGCACTGTGTGTAAGAAGGAACCCAATGATGAAGCATGTCACCCAAAAGGTGAGTGAGGGTTCTCGTCTTTAAAAAGCAAATGCCCTTTTCTTGGTTTTGTTTTTGCACATACATATTCATATTCTAGTTAAGTTACCATCCGGTTACCTTTAGTGTGTTTGACTTTCTAAGTATGTCATCAGTTGTGTGTTCACCAATGTTTCCATCACCTTACCAAAATAAGGGTGTAGGGATATTGGTCTGAAATTTCCTAATTCTCTTTGGTCTACCCTTGTTTTTTTAAGAATAGATTTGACCCTTGCCAATTTCCTTTTTCCTGGAGCTACTTTCAGATTTAATGACAAATTGAGCAGGTCTGTGAGGCTGTGCTGTAATATACGAGCCAGGGTAAACATAATATAGGGAGGAGTTAGGTCTTCTGATGATCTTGATCTAACCCTGTCTTCTTGCGTTATCATATTAAACTCCTTCAATAATACTGTATGGGCAGTTTCCATCCTACTTCGCTCAAATTTGTTTCTTCTGCCTTATCCTTGATAAAGGTATTATAGATTTTATTTATTTTGTCCTTGAAGAAGATAGCCAACTTTTCTACCAGGCCGTGGGAGGCTGGAGTAGATGCATCACAGAATTTGGGATTAGTGAATTCCTTTAGGATTCTAAAGAATTCCTTATGTGAGTTGGCCGCTTTGTCGATTCTATTAACAATGTGAGCTTTCCTGGTGCACTTAATGTTGTCTAAATATTGTCTGTAGGCCCTTTTGTAGGATTGTCTGTCATAATTTGTTTTTGATGATCTCCATTTACACTCTAATTTCCTGCATGCCACCTTTTCTGTTTCCACATGGAAATGTAAAGCTGTGAAAAGTGACATGTTGTTTATTTTGCTTGCATCTGTTTAGCGTGGAAGGTGTATGAGTTAGGGGTGGTAGTGCAGCTTGTGGGTCATGTTGTAAGGTTCTAAATTGTTCAATGGATGAGAGGCAGTTAAAAGAGAGTTTCTGTGTTGCGATATACCTTTTAGGTGTATGGGGAAGAGAGAAAACTTGACCGTAGATTTGGATTAGGTTGTGTATTATTTGTGTCATCAGGAGGGTGGGAGTGGGTGTATGTTTCTAGTTTGTGACGTAAGTGTTATGAGGTAGTGTGTGTGTGTGATTTTGTTGTGCTGGTGTGTGTGTTATGTTTTTGAGGAGTAGTGAGAGGAGATGATGTCTTTGTTTTCTGAGATTTGTATGCAAAGTTTTGTTGGCGAGTAAAAGCTGCAAGGTAAAGTGGGTGGTCATGTGTTTTGGAAAAGAGTGTATGTGGTGTGTGAGAGGGGATGGACAAGAGTTAAGAGTGTTTTGCTCGGTTTGATTGTTGGAAGATGTAATATGTGTGGTAAAGTGCAGCGTAAGGGTTGTCTGGTTGTGTTTTTATGGTAAAAAGAGGAGGAAAGTGTCGGTGGATGAAAAAATGGAAGGCTGAGTATAGGTTTCTTGGTGACAGAAAGGGGTCTGGTTATGAGTAATTAGAAGGTAGAGCGGGTGCTTTGTATGAGCAGGGAGTACATGTCTGGATGGGATATAGTTACATATGCTGTGGATTTGGGTTGTGTTGGTGATGAGTGGATTGGTTAGTGGCATGGGATAGAGTAGTGTTTTACGTGCGAGTGAAGATGCCATTGTGTGGTAGTTGGTGTAGAACGGTGTATAGGTGCAGTATGTGGTGTCTTGTAGTGGGTGTTGAGACATTGAGATGTGTGTAGGGTTTGTTTGTAGTGAATGAGAAGAGTACATTTGCTGTGAGTGTGTTAATATGTTTGTGGATGTGGATGGGTTAAGGTGCTTGCTGGTGAATGGGAAAAAGGGCAGCATTTCTGCCCCTAGTCACTCACATCTCACTTAATTGTATTTGGCCCATCACAAAGGTCTGTAGCTAGATGTCATTCTCACCCCAGGACACCATCATGTGGTATAAAACATGTGTGCATATCAACAACTTGTGCCAAATGCATGTGTATCATAATCTGCAATATGATTTCATACACATATGGACAAGTGACCTATTGGCCTAGCAACATACCTTTCACATCTATAGGTCAATCTGTGAGCTGGACACCACATACACTGTAGACAGGCTGAAGTGGCCAGAGTATGTCATTTTTTTAGAGTGTGTATTGCTTCTGTATTGCATCCTTTGTCAGTAATGCAGACAGATAGTACGATCTTCAAGTATGGGCATCATCTTGTATGACAATGTAGATATCATTTGCATATAAGTGCAATATCTGTGATCAAAAAATGCCTACTACTCAGATACCTACATCAAGGTATGCATAATATGGAAAGCGACCTGTAAAGTACACAATTCAATTCAGTATCATTATTTTACGTATTGGTACCACAGCCACAGTCAGTGTTAACTTTCACTAGCTTGTTGGGAGTCAGACGACAGAGTAGTAAAGATGGCGCTTTAGTTGAAAACATGACGTTTTACTGGGAAATGTGACGCTTTAGTAGGAAACGTGACACATCCAGCCAGTAAATAATGCACTGTTTCAGCCATGCTGCAAACCAGGAAGTGTGAAGTTCCTTTCAATTTCACTTACAGTCGCTTTTTCTGTGCTCACTGTTGGAAGTGTTTGGTGAGTGCTCTTGCAATTTGCTGTGTTATTTGGTCTTGTTGGTATCTCTGCTGCCCCTGTTGTGTAAGTCAACTGTCATTTGTGTTTTGTAATTGTATTTTGTAAAGTTTTGTCCGCTGTATTGTTGGGTGTTTGTCCATTTAGGGGTTCGTACATTTAGGGGTATAGCGAAGGCATAGTTTTTGTGTTTTTGGGCTTTAGGGTGGCTAGTGTGAGTAGGGAGAAGTCGGGAAGGGCCGGAACCCAAAACCTGTCGGAGAAGGAGTTTGCTGGCCTTCTGTGGCAGTTGGTACGATACCTGACAAACATGATCGGCACTGGAGGTAGGGTGAGCTAAGGCTACCCTACATGTGAGAGGCAGGAGTGTTGGGAGAAGGTGCGCTTCCAAATTAGTTGGCTCTTCAATGCCCATTGGAACATCCTCCAACTGAAGCACCGATGGTCAGATGTTGACAGCCGGGAGGCAGACCTCCTCGATCACCCGGGTATTGAAGTTTGTGGCCCTAGTGTTAAGTCCCTATATTCCATGAGCTTGTAGCTGTGTGACTTTCACACACATCTTTAAATGTATTTTCTTCAGGAAGGACCAGATATGTATATGGGTTAGTATAGCATGATGCGGGATAAATCAGTTAAATAAACAGACCATGTCACTGGGCCTGTTCAAAGGGGCATTACAAAAGCCAAAACATACCATGCAGTGCAGGGGAGGCCCATAGGTGCTGTGGGACCCATCCGTCACTGTGCGGGGAGTATTGTCACCCGGCCTGCTATGGCATTACTGACTCCAAACTGTGCTGGCCACCCACCAAGTATGTTGCAGGGGGGCACACTCAAATGTCTTAAGGCCACAGGTTGGACAGGGTGTTTGGTTTACTCCCAAAATGGTCACACATACGTGTATATTACAAAAAATTGTATTAATTCCTTTATGAGCCTGTACAGGCCTTGAATAATCATTGTTCATTTACAATGCACTGGTGACATGTAAGGAGCTAAGTGAAGAAGACAAACAAGCATGGATACTGTCTAATATGTGTGTAGCATTGTAAAGAACATGCATTGATTTGAGAAGGCCCCAGCATTATCATACTATGCTGAGTGTGGTCAGTCAAATTGGACTGTTAACATAGCCATAGGAGCCAGGAAACCGTGCCCCATGTAACAAGCTAGGCTTGTCTTGTACCTTGTCTGCACTCTGTGCACCAGATATGTGATGTGCCTGGTATTATCTGACTACACTGCAATATAGCTTACATATGTCCATCATTAGGGCATTCCAACTTTACCTCATGATACAAGTCCAACATACAGAAAATACCAGGCATTTGTGAAGTCAATGTACTGTACTTCATATGTACACAGTGTACAGGTTCAGCATTCACAGAGCAATGTACCATCTTTTTGTCTTGTAGCTGGACCTGACCTATACACCTGTGGCGAGGTGGCGAGCTTCAGAGATTCCAGTGCTAGCAGTGAGTGTCACCTGATTGTTTCTGTGTTCTGTCAGGATTGTGTGTGTTCTCATAAATTAGTTGCAGTGAGATGTGTAAGGGGTATCATCAGTCAGCAGAAACAAGCTTTACCTTATATGTAGATTCACAACATAAGTAGGACAAGTAGCATGTGCAATTGACAAGGCCAAATTGCTATGTGAATTAATTTCCAATGTTTGCAGGTCCACATGATGGATTGCTCTGAATCTGCTGTACTAATGTTGTGCCAGCTATGGTGTGGATGCTTATGGCACATGTACCATCACCTACCCCAAAATGAACTGATGGTCATCAGTTCAAATGTCTCTCACCCATACTATGGACAGAAAGTGACATGTTACCCTAAATATGTGACAGAAATGTTGCATGGGCTAGGTGTGATTTTCCTTACTTGGTATGTTTGGCCAAGTCCAATTTTCAGCAGAACACAATTGTGGTTGTGTTGTAACATATTACCAGATAACACTATCAATTGTAAACAGCACATCTAATGTTGAAATGTGCACAGTTACAGCTTTTCCAATTTATTTGTCCTCCTATTGTGTGTTCACATCATACCATGCCCATGCTTGCAAATATGTTTCTCCACCCTCCCAAAATCGGTACAGTCTAAATGATTGAAGGCATTTCAGACATGTATGCCACTCAAACAGCCTATTGGTCTGGGATCTATACACGTACTTGTACTTCAATGTCTAGCCAAAGTTTGGACTCCAATGGACTGGAGTGATCATGTGAGCAGGCTCAGCATACCAAAACATGAATCTTTCCTAGAATAGATGCTGCATATATATTTGTGAGGTGGCATAGTTAAAATGTATCATTCATGATATTTAAAGCAGCAGGCAAGTTACATGTCCCCATGTGTTGCAGTGAGCATGTAAGTCAATTGTCCTTACCAATGACTTACTTGGGTTCATTCCTTAGCCCACATTTATCAGGATATGTAGCAACAGTCATTCCACATAATGGGTACCTGTGCATCCCTCACAGTACTGCATTTCAGTGACATGCTAAATGGGGGGACAGAGGAGCAATTGCCAAAATGGCATGGTGGTCTCAAGGATGTTGTCACGGAACTCGATGTGCACATAGAATTGGAGGGATGAATTTCTATCTGTCTGTCTGATGCATCCACATGGCAATGCATGGTCAATATTGCGTGGCAGGTCATCACAGGCTGTGATGATTCCTACCTTGGTGCAGACTGAAAAAGTATAAGTCGATGTGGGACATGTCACCAGTCCCCAGACGGCAATGCAATGACCTGCCTGACTGATGCTATCATATACCCAATGCCCTATAATAGGCACGTGTTCATACCTTTGCAGTGTTTTGTGAGGAATAATGCCAATGCGTTAAGTGCCACAGGCATGTAATGCACTGTGTTGTCCGCATACAGGCTATTGCACAGTCCACCTACTGCTGCCGTTACCCATACTGTCTCCCCCAGGAATTGTCACCATTTAACCTTTTCGGCCAATTACCTGCAAGATACAGCACAATATACTCAAAAATATGATATATACAGCATGCCTTCACACACTGATCACATGGATTAAGTATGAGTCGCTGTGCATGTAAGTAACAATCCGTACAGAAATATATGGACAGACTCTTGGATGTGTAAAGGACCACATGCTATTGGTTGAACTTGATTATGTGAGCTATGTTAAAGTGTTCCAGGTATGTTCATGTGTCATTCTTGGAGAAGTGTCCAACAGTTCTGTTGATTAGGAGGTAGCGAGCAACACTCCGTCTATGTTTCAACTACATGGCAGAGATTCAAGCTATGCTGCAATGTGTGTGACCCTGTGTATTTGCCATAACAGTGAAGCATTGCTGAGGCACAAGATGTGTACTTGCTACACATTACTCATTTTTCATAGGTGATTGGCCATAGATTTTACCCTTTCTCATGCTGCATCCTCAGGGAGTACCCAGATGGACCATGGGCACCATTCCATGTGTACACAACATCATTGTTCAGAATCTGTCTTTATATGCACATGGGTATACGTTTATTAGGCCAGACACTGCCATTTCCTGTACCTAGGCCAAGACCTGAGTACTTTTGCATTTTAATTTTAGGAGCAGTACATGCTTCTTATGACAGTTGGTCATGATTTGTGCCATTTTTGGCTGGACATGCCACTTCTGCTGCTAATAGTGAGTCATGCATGTAATTGATGACAGCTTGAACAAATTCAGCTTGGTCTGATACATGTTTCCTTCCTCTCCAACAGACAGCATGACCCCTGAACAGGAGAAAGCATATTGAATTCGCCTGGAGAGGTACCTCTACATCAGGCACGCAGCCAAGGCCTACAGATGCATGGGAAGGCAATACGAGCAGTTGAAGGTAGCAGGGACATGGAAGTTGCCATCTCAGGGACAGAAAGCCCTGGACAGGGCAAGCACCAGACCGGAAGTGGAGGTGTCCCATGGTGGTTATCCGGGGGCTGTTTTGGGACCTTCCACAGCACCACCAGCAGTGGCAGCACAGGCGGTCACCACACCTGCACAGCAAACTGAGGGGCATATTTACAATAAAGTGGCGAAGCGTGTCGTTAAGCCAAAATGGCTAACGACACGCTCCGTCACTTTAGAAACGCAGGGCTGCACCACATTTACAAGAACATGATGCAGCCCTGCATTTCCCCCTGCGCTGGCACTAAATTTAGTAGTCTAGCGCCAACGCAGGCACCCTTGCACCATAGTGCAAGGGTGTCTGCGCTGAGGGGAAGATTGTTTATGTGCAGGAAGGTCTCCCTTCCTGCACATAAACAATCTTGAAATGGTGTTTTGTAACTTTTATGTGTGCGGCTTAATGCAGCACACATAGAAGTTAAAATATGTCATTTTTTTAATGATTGTTTATGTGTAGGAATGGACAACTTCCTGCACATAAACAATCATTGCGTTTTGCTGTTTCCATGTGTGCGAAACAGCAAAAATGAGGAGAAATAAAGCATTTCTCCTAGTTTCACTTGTTTAAGACCAGGTTTTCATTGGTCTTAATTTTGGCTCTGCCTCCTATTTACACCACCCTTGTAAATAGGGGGCAGCGTCAAAATCAATGTGGGTTGCGGTGGAACATGCACCGCAACACCCATTGCCCTCCCCTTTCACGCTAAGTACAGCGTGAAAAGGTGCCTTATTTACAAGGCAGTGTTAAACCACATTAAGTGGCTTAACGCTGCCTTGAAAATAAGGCAAAATGAATCCCTATCGCTACCACAACATCACAAAAAGTGACGTTGTGGTGGCGATAGGGGCTTGTAAATATGCCCCTGAGTTTAAAAAGGCAGTGCCTAAAGGACAATGCAGACATGAAGTTGAGGATGCCAGGCATAGAACTGCAGGTGGCAACACTGATGAGAATGGTGCACACCTTACAACAATCTGTGGACAGGATTGAGCAGTAACTGTAGGCTCTCCCTCCGATTTTCTGCCCCTCCCCAGTTCATATTGTTTGTTTCTAGTGTATAGAGTTTTATCATAGATTAGGATAGGTTTTTGCATAATGATAGGTTAGGTTAGTTTTAGTGTTTTTATAGATTTTAATATTTATCTGTTGTTAGGTGGGGACATGGGTGGATAGGTTGTTAAGCAGGTGGGGGGTTAATGTTTAGTATGTGTATAAAATAAATAAAAAGATACACAAAAATATATATTTGTTTAGTTTTTAATGTCTAGATAGTTTGTGTATAGTTGTAGTTAATGTTTGTCTTATGTGAAAATGTGTATCAAGGGGGGTGGGAAATTGATGTTTAACCTGTCTGTTGTGGTATATGTGTAGAGTACGAGAAGTTAAGGTCAGGTAGGTTAGGCTAGTGTTAAATTAGGATAGTGTAGGTAATTTTGCATGGGTTAGTTTAGGCATCGTTTACATAGGAACAGTTAATTTAGTTTATTGTTTTCTAGATTTCAAGAATTTTATTGTGTGTTAAATACATTTTCTTTTGCACTTTCACATCTGCTTGCTGATTAACTGCCTGACAGTTGTCATATCTGCTTAGTTTGGGTTAGCACATGCTGTAGGATTTCCTGGCAGTGTTTGTATACATGTGTTACTAGGTGGAGCACCTAAGGAGTAGATCATGTGAAGTTTACAAAGGAGTCACTGAAGGGATCTTCAAACTTGATTGTGCACTGTAAGTGACACTCTTGCTGTGTATGAACACACAGCCCAAAATAGATATTAACCTACTGCTGCACTGTGTGCGTAAGCGATGCTACATGTTTTGTATGGATGATTATGTCAAACCATTGTGACTAACCAAGGATGTGTTGGGTGCCACACTGATGCCAGCCACTTACACACTCTCCCTTGCACTATGTTGCTGTCACATCACTGTTGTTTGCTGGCTAGTATGCATGGAAGTATCCATCACCTGGGCAGAAACTTCTTTCAGTCTTACCATTGACTGATTGCTAATTATAGCACTTTATGGATGTCACCTTGGGTAACTACTTGCTAGTTTAGATGCACATAGGGATCACAGAAACTATTTCGGGTGGCCTGTGCAGAATTATTCATAGGTCTATGATACACAATTCAATTTAGATAGTAGGTAGCGTCTTTAGGGTCAGCACATCCACCATGATCTACTTAGTCCAATCATAAACAGACATACAACACGCTGGTTTCTGTAAGTGATTTTATTGACATGTGAACCAAGGAGCAAGTGGCAGCCCTTGCGGCAACAACCCCAACATAGTCTGCGAGCCATTGAATGTCCAGACAGAGCCCTTGGGGGATACATATCATGAGATGTGGGGTAGAGGAGCGTTCCCATGAGGAGGAGGACCGAATTGCCATTAGAGAAGATAGGCCACATTGATAGTCCACAAATGGGTGAGATCAACAGATGGGAAAGCAAACAGAGGAAAGTATCAGTTGAGAAGTACACTGGCATTGCCATAAGCACAGGTTCAAAGAGAAACTGGCTATGTGGCACACAGAAATACTACCAGCCAGCTTTTGGGTGGAAAGAGGTGAAGTCCACATCTTCGCCCTTTGATGTGAGTGGTGCCTCCTGTGAGGGGGAGCCACACACACATCAAGGACTGAAGATGTGCTGGGATGCCGATGGAAGATTCGGACACTGAAATTGAGCCATGTAGCATTTTTGGGCATTTGAGAACTGCCCTTCATTGAAGCTACGAAAATACGTTTACTGGCGGTGTTTGGGGTAGAGACCACAGGTCGGAAGCGAAGGAGTTGCCCGCTGAAGGAATATGCCATTGTCAGGTGGAGCCATCTGTTCCTCCTCCCATGCCCTGCATTGATTGCGGAAAGCTCAGAGCAGGTGAGGGCCCCCTGGAGGGTGTCAATGCTGGGAATGAGCTTGTTGGCCGGGAGGTGTGACAAGGCAGCAGTGGTGAAATCCTTTCTGACAGGAGCTACCATCGAGCCATAACCAACTTGGCCACACAGGTACAGGCACTACAACCCCCAACGGTGGGTGGCAGCCATTCCCTGGTGGATACTAGTTCCTTTGGCAGCGTGCCTGTGGTGGGATCCTCCGTGGAGTGTTTTTCTTGGATAGCGCATCCCCCGGGATTTGCTTTGCCTATTTCACTTACCAAGGCATCTGGGACTGGGGGAGCAGGACTCCAGCCCCCACCTTCCATCGCAGCAGTGACGCTGCCGACGCCGCGCCAGGAGGTGCTAAAGCGCGCACAGGACTCCCGCAGCGCGGGAAACACTTACCGAGGCATCTGGTGACCGGGGAGCAGGACTCCAGCCCCCACCTTCCATCATGGCAGTGACGCCGCAGATGCTGCGCCAGGAGGCGCTAAAGCGTGCACAGGACTCCTGCAGCACAGGAAAAACTTACCGAGGCATCTGGTGACCGGGGGAGCAGGACTCCAGCCCTCACCTTCCATCGCGATACAAAAGGGGATGATGGACGGAACGCTTGAGCCAATCAAACACTCACCCCAGTCAACTGATCTGGGTTTAATCCATCATCATTCTTTAGCTCACTCCACCACCCCAGTTCAGACATGGCCATATGCAAATCAGTCTGACCCTGTGCCTCATGGGAACAGTCCAGCCCGAACTGCCAAGCCATGTCTTCCCTGGACCGGAAACAAGCATCCTAGGACCGGTTTCTGGCATTTCAGCCGTCATCAGCCAGGCTTGCTTGAATCCAGTGGCAAAGTGAGCAAGGGACCCACGTCTGGGCATACCCCCGCCAACTTAGGGCGACCAAAGCGATACAAAAGGGGATGATGGACGGAGCAGCTTGAGCCAATCAAACACTCACCCCCAGTCAACTGATCTGGGTTTAATGCATCATCATTCTTTAGCTCACTCCACCACCCCAGTTCAGACATGGCCATATGCAAATCAGTCTGACCCTGTGCCTCATGGGAACAGTCCAGCCCGAACTGCCAAGCCATGTCTTCCCTGGACCGGAAACAAGCATCCTAGGACCAGTTTCTGGCATTTCAGCCGTCATCAGCCAGGCTTGCTTGAATCCACTGGCAAAGTGAGCAAGGGACCTACGTCTGGGCATACCCCCGCCAACTTAGGGCGACCAAGCGATACAAAAGGGGATGATGGACGGGCAGCAGGCCAATCAAACACTCACCCCCAGTCAACTGATCTGGGTTTAATCCATCATCATTCTTTAGCTCACTCCACCACCCCAGTTCAGACATGGCCATATGCAAATCAGTCTGACCCTGTGCCTCATGGGAACAGTCCAGCCCGAACTGCCAAGCCATGTCTTCCTGGAACGGAAACAAGCATCCTAGGACCGGTTTCTGGCATTTCAGCCGTCATCAGCCAGGCTTGCTTGAATCCAGTGGCAAAGTGAGCAAGGGACCCACGTCTGGGCATACCCCCGCCAAAATGATGATGGATTAAACCCAGATCAGTTGACTGGGGGTGAGTGTTTGATTGGCTCAAACGTTCCGTCCATCATCCCCTTTTGTATCGCTTTGGTCGCCTAAGTTGGCGGGGTATGCTCAGACGTGGGTCCCTTGCTCACTTTGCCACTGGATTCAAGCAAGCCTGGCTGATGACGGCTGAAATGCCAGAAACCGGTCCTAGGATGCTTGTTTCGGTCCAGGAAGACATGGCTATGGCAGTTCGGGCTGACTGTTCCCATGAGGCACAGAGTCAGACTGATTTGCATATGGCCATGTCTGAACTGGGGTGGTGGAGTGAGCTAAAGAATGATGATGGATTAAACCCAGATCAGTTGACTGGGGGTGAGTGTTTGATTGGCTCAAACGTTCGTCCATCATCCCCTTTGTATCGCTTTGGTCGCCCTAAGTTGGCGGGGTATGCCCAGACGTGGGTCCCTTGCTCACTTTGCCACTGGATTCAAGCAAGCCTGGCTGATGACGGCTGAAATGCCAGAAACCGGTCCTAGGATGCTTGTTTCCGGTCCAGGAAGACATGGCTTGGCATTTCGGGCTGGACTGTTCCCATGAGGCACAGGGTCAGACTGATTTGCATATGGCCATGTCTGAACTGGGGTGGTGGAGTGAGCTAAAGAATGATGATGGATTAAACCCAGATCAGTTGACTGGAGGTGAGTGTTTGATTGGCTCAAACGTTCCGTCCATCATCCCTTTTGTATCGCTTTGGTCGCCCTAAGTTGGCGGGGGTATGCCCAGACGTGGGTCCCTTGCTCACTTTGCCACTGGATTCAAGCAAGCCTGGCTGATGACGGCTGAAATGCCAGAAACCGGTCCTAGGATGCTTGTTTCTGGTCCAGGGAAGACACGGCTTGGCAGTTCGGGCTGGACTGTTCCCATGAGGCACAGGGTCAGACTGATTTGCATATGGCCATGTCTGAACTGAGGTGGTGGAGTGAGCTAAAGAATGATGATGGATTAAACCCAGATCAGTTGACTGGGGGTGAGTGTTTGATTGGCTCAAACGTTCCGTCCATCATCCCCTTTTGTATCGCTTTGGTCGCCCTAAGTTGGCGGGGGTATGCCCAGACGTGGGTCCCTTGCTCACTTTGCCACTGGATTCAAGCAAGCCTGGCTGATGACGGCTGAAATGCCAGAAACCGGTCCTAGGATGCTTGTTTCCGGTCCAGGGAAGACATGGCTTGGCATTTCGGGCTGGACTGTTCCCATGAGGCACAGGGTCAGACTGATTTGCATATGGCCATGTCTGAACTGGGGTGGTGGAGTGAGCTAAAGAATGATGATGGATTAAACCCAGATCAGTTGACTGGGGGTGAGTGTTTGATTGGCTCAAACGTTCCGTCCATCATCCCCTTTTGTATCGCTTTGGTCGCCCTAAGTTGGCGGGGGTATGCCCAGACGTGGGTCCCTTGCTCACTTTGCCACTGGATTCAAGCAAGCCTGGCTGATGACGGCTGAAATGCCAGAAACCGGTCCTAGGATGCTTGTTTCCGGTCCAGGGAAGACATGGCTTGGCAGTTCGGGCTGGACTGTTCCCATGAGGCACAGGGTCAGACTGATTTGCATATGGCCATGTCTGAACTGGGGTGGTGGAGTGAGCTAAAGAATGATGATGGATTAAACCCTTTTCAGTTGACTGGGGGTGAGTGTTTGATTGGCTCAAACGTTCCGTCCATCATCCCCTTTTGTATCGCTTTGGTCGCCCTAAGTTGGCGGGGGTATGCCCAGACGTGGGTCCCTTGCTCACTTTGCCACTGGATTCAAGCAAGCCTGGCTGATGACGGCTGAAATGCCAGAAACCGGTCCTAGGATGCTTGTTTCCGGTCCAGGGAAGACATGGCTTGGCATTTCGGGCTGGACTGTTCCCATGAGGCACAGGGTCAGACTGATTTGCATATGGCCATGTCTGAACTGGGGTGGTGGAGTGAGCTAAAGAATGATGATGGATTAAACCCAGATCAGTTGACTGGGGGTGAGTGTTTGATTGGCTCAAGCGTTCCGTCCATCATCCCCTTTTGTATCGCTTTGGTCGCCCTAAGTTGGCGGGGGTATGCCCAGACGTGGGTCCCTTGCTCACTTTGCCACTGGATTCAAGCAAGCCTGGCTGATGACGGCTGAAATGCCAGAAACCGGTCCTAGGTTGCTTGTTTCCGGTCCAGGGAAGACACGGCTTGGCAGTTCGGGCTGGACTGTTCCCATGAGGCACAGGGTCAGACTGATTTGCATATGGCCATGTCTGAACTGGGGTGGTGGAGTGAGCTAAAGAATGATGATGGATTAAACCCAGATCAGTTGACTGGGGGTGAGTGTTTGATTGGCTCAAACGTTCCGTCCATCATCCCCTTTTGTATCGCTTTGGTCGCTCTAAGTTGGCGGTGGTATGCCCAGACGTGGGTCCCTTGCTCACTTTGCCACTGGATTCAAGCAAGCCTGGCTGATGACGGCTGAAATGCCAGAAACCGGTCCTAGGATGCTTGTTTCCGGTCCAGGGAAGACATGGCTTGGCAGTTCGGGCTGGACTGTTCCCATGAGGCACAGGGTCAGACTGGTTTGCATATGGCCATGTATGAACTGGGGTGGTGGAGTGAGCTAAAGAATGATGATGGATTAAACCCAGATCAGTTGACTGGGGGTGAGTGTTTGATTGGCTCAAACGTTCCGTCCATCATCCCCTTTTGTATCGCTTTGGTCGCCCTAAGTTGGCGAGGGTATGCCCAGACGTGGGTCCCTTGCTCACTTTGTCACTGGATTCAAGCAAGCCTGGCTGATGACGGCTGAAATGCCAGAAACCGGTCCTAGGATGCTTGTTTCCGGTCCAGGGAAGACATGGCTTGGCAGTTCGGGCTGGACTGTTCCCATGAGGCACAGGGTCAGACTGATTTGCATATGGCCATGTCTGAACTGGGGTGGTGGAGTGAGCTAAAGAATGATGATGGATTAAACCCAGATCAGTTGACTGGGGGTGAGTGTTTGATTGGCTCAAACGTTCCGTCCATCATCCCCTTTTGTATCGCTTTGGTCGCCCTAAGTTGGCGGGGGTATGCCCAGACGTGGGTCCCTTGCTCACTTTGCCACTGGATTCAAGCAAGCCTGGCTGATGACGGCTGAAATGCCAGAAACCGGTCCTAGGATGCTTGTTTCCGGTCCAGGAAGACATGGCTTGGCATTTCGGGCTGGACTGTTCCCATGAGGCACAGGGTCAGACTGATTTGCATATGGCCATGTCTGAACTGGGGTGGTGGAGTGAGCTAAAGAATGATGATGGATTAAACCCAGATCAGTTGACTGGGGGTGAGTGTTTGATTGGCTCAAGCGTTCCGTCCATCATCCCCTTTTGTATCGCTTTGGTCGCCCTAAGTTGGCGGGGGTATGCCCAGACGTGGGTCCCTTGCTCACTTTGCCACTGGATTCAAGCAAGCCTGGCTGATGACGGCTGAAATGCCAGAAACCGGTCCTAGGATGCTTGTTTCTGGTCCAGGAAGACACGGCTTGGCAGTTCGGGCTGGACTGTTCCCATGAGGCACAGGGTCAGACTGATTTGCATATGGCCATGTCTGAACTGGGGTGGTGGAGTGAGCTAAAGAATGATGATGGATTAAACCCAAATCAGTTGACTGGGGGTGAGTGTTTGATTGGCTCAAGCGTTCCGTCCATCATCCCCTTTTGTATCGCTTTGGTCGCCCTAAGTTGGCGGGGGTATGCCCAGACGTGGGTCCCTTGCTCACTTTGCCACTGGATTCAAGCAAGCCTGGCTGATGACGGCTGAAATGCCAGAAACCGGTCCTAGGATGCTTGTTTCCGGTCCAGGGAAGACATGGCTTGGCAGTTCGAGCTGGACTGTTCCCATGAGGCACAGGGTCAGACTGATTTGCATATGGCCATGTCTGAACTGGGGTGGTGGAGTGAGCTAAAGAATGATGATGGATTAAACCCAGATCAGTTGACTGGGGGTGAGTGTTTGATTGGCTCAAACGTTCCGTCCATCATCCCCTTTTGTATCGCTTTGGTCGCCCTAAGTTGGCGGGGGTATGCCCAGACGTGGGTCCCTTGCTCACTTTGCCACTGGATTCAAGCAAGCCTGGCTGATGACGGCTGAAATGCCAGAAACCGGTCCTAGGATGCTTGTTTCCGGTCCAGGGAAGACATGGCTTGGCATTTCGGGCTGGACTGTTCCCATGAGGCACAGGGTCAGACTGATTTGCATATGGCCATGTCTGAACTGGGGTGGTGGAGTGAGCTAAAGAATGATGATGGATTAAACCCAGATCAGTTGACTGGGGGTGAGTGTTTGATTGGCTCAAACGTTCCGTCCATCATCCCCTTTTGTATCGCTTTGGTCGCCCTAAGTTGGCGGGGGTATGCCCAGACGTGGGTCCCTTGCTCACTTTGCCACTGGATTCAAGCAAGCCTGGCTGATGACGGCTGAAATGCCAGAAACCGGTCCTAGGTTGCTTGTTTCCGGTCCAGGGAAGACACGGCTTGGCAGTTCGGGCTGGACTGTTCCCATGAGGCACAGGGTCAGACTGATTTGCATATGGCCATGTCTGAACTGAGGTGGTGGAGTGAGCTAAAGAATGATGATGGATTAAACCCAGATCAGTTGACTGGGGGTGAGTGTTTGATTGGCTCAAGCGTTCCGTCCATCATCCCCTTTTGTATCGCTTTGGTCGCCCTAAGTTGGCGGGGGTATGCCCAGACGTGGGTCCCTTGCTCACTTTGCCACTGGATTCAAGCAAGCCTGGCTGATGACGGCTGAAATGCCAGAAACCGGTCCTAGGATGCTTGTTTCCAGTCCAGGAAGACATGGCTTGGCATTTCGGGCTGGACTGTTCCCATGAGGCACAGGGTCAGACTGATTTGCATATGGCCATGTCTGAACTGGGGTGGTGGAGTGAGCTAAAGAATGATGATGGATTAAACCCAGATCAGTTGACTGGGGGTGAGTGTTTGATTGGCTCAAGCGTTCCGTCCATCATCCCCTTTTGTATCGCTTTGGTCGCCCTAAGTTGGCGGGTGTATGCCCAGACGTGGGTCCCTTGCTCACTTTGCCACTGGATTCAAGCAAGCCTGGCTGATGACGGCTGAAATGCCAGAAACCGGTCCTAGGATGCTTGTTTCCGGTCCAGGGAAGACATGGCTTGGCAGTTCGGGCTGGACTGTTCCCATGAGGCACAGGGTCAGACTGATTTGCATATGGCCATGTCTGAACTGGGGTGGTGGAGTGAGCTAAAGAATGATGATGGATTAAACCCAGATCAGTTGACTGGGGGTGAGTGTTTGATTGGCTCAAGCGTTCCGTCCATCATCCCCTTTTGTATCGCTTTGGTCGCCCTAAGTTGGCGGGGGTATGCCCAGACGTGGGTCCCTTGCTCACTTTGCCACTGGATTCAAGCAAGCCTGGCTGATGACGGCTGAAATGCCAGAAACCGGTCCTAGGATGCTTGTTTCCGGTCCAGGGAAGACATGGCTTGGCAGTTCGGGCTGGACTGTTCCCATGAGGCACAGGGTCAGACTGATTTGCATATGGCCATGTCTGAACTGGGGTGGTGGAGTGAGCTAAAGAATGATGATGGATTAAACCCAGATCAGTTGACTGGGGGTGAGTGTTTGATTGGCTCAAGCGTTCCGTCCATCATCCCCTTTTGTATCGCTTTGGTCGCTCTAAGTTGGCGGTGGTATGCCCAGACGTGGGTCCCTTGCTCACTTTGCCACTGGATTCAAGCAAGCCTGGCTGATGACGGCTGAAATGCCAGAAACCGGTCCTAGGATGCTTGTTTCCGGTCCAGGGAAGACATGGCTTGGCAGTTCGGGCTGGACTGTTCCCATGAGGCACAGGGTCAGACTGGTTTGCATATGGCCATGTATGAACTGGGGTGGTGGAGTGAGCTAAAGAATGATGATGGATTAAACCCAGATCAGTTGACTGGGGGTGAGTGTTTGATTGGCTCAAACGTTCCGTCCATCATCCCCTTTTGTATCGCTTTGGTCGCCCTAAGTTGGCGAGGTATGCCCAGACGTGGGTCCCTTGCTCACTTTGTCACTGGATTCAAGCAAGCCTGGCTGATGACGTCTGAAATGCCAGAAACCGGTCCTAGGATGCTTGTTTCCGGTCCAGGGAAGACATGGCTTGGCAGTTCGGGCTGGACTGTTCCCATGAGGCACAGGGTCAGACTGATTTGCATATGGCCATGTCTGAACTGGGGTGGTGGAGTGAGCTAAAGAATGATGATGGATTAAACCCAGATCAGTTGACTGGGGGTGAGTGTTTGATTGGCTCAAGCGTTCCGTCCATCATCCCCTTTTGTATCGCTTTGGTCGCCCTAAGTTGGCGGGGGTATGCCCAGACGTGGGTCCCTTGCTCACTTTGCCACTGGATTCAAGCAAGCCTGGCTGATGACGGCTGAAATGCCAGAAACCGGTCCTAGGATGCTTGTTTCCGGTCCAGGGAAGACATGGCTTGGCAGTTTGGGCTGGACTGTTCCCATGAGGCACAGGGTCAGACTGATTTGCATATGGCCATGTCTGAACTGGGGTGGTGTAGTGAGCTAAAGAATGATGATGGATTAAACCCAGATCAGTTGACTGGGGGTGAGTGTTTGATTTGCTCAAGCGTTCCGTCCATCATCCCCTTTTGTATCGCTTTGGTCGCCCTAAGTTGGCGGGGGTATGCCCAGACATGGGTCCCTTGCTCACTTTGCCACTGGATTCAAGCAAGCCTGGCTGATGACGGCTGAAATGCCAGAAACCGGTCCTAGGATGCTTGTTTCCGGTCCAGGGAAGACATGGCTTGGCAGTTCGGGCTGGACTGTTCCCATGAGGCACAGGGTCAGACTGATTTGCATATGGCCATGTCTGAACTGGGGTGGTGGAGTGAGCTAAAGAATGATGATGGATTAAACCCAGATCAGTTGACTGGGGGTGAGTGTTTTATTGGCTCAAGCGTTCCGTCCATCATCCCCTTTTGTATCACTTTGGTCGCCCTAAGTTGGCGGGGTATGCCCAGACGTGGGTCCCTTGCTCACTTTGCCACTGGATTCAAGCAAGCCTGGCTGATGACGGCTGAAATGCCAGAAACCGGTCCTAGGATGCTTATTTCCGGTCCAGGAAGACATGGCTTGGCAGTTTGGGCTGGACTGTTCCCATGAGGCACAGGGTCAGACTGATTTGCATATGGCCATGTCTGAACTGGGGTGGTGGAGTGAGCTAAAGAATGATGATGGATTAAACCCAGATCAGTTGACTGGGGGTGAGTGTTTGATTGGCTCAAACGTTCCGTCCATCATCCCCTTTTGTATCGCTCACCTTCCATCGCGGCAGTGTCACCGCCAATGCCATACCAGGAGGCGCTAAAGCGCGCACAGGACTCCCGCTGCACGGGAAACACTTACCGAGGCATCTGGTGACCGGGGGAGCAGGACTCCAGCCCCCACCTTGCATCGCGGCAGTGACGACGCTGTGCCAGGAGGTGATAAAGCATGCACAGGACTCCCGTATCCCGGGACGCACACGGGCATGCCCGGGCGAAGCCCAGGCCAAGGGCGGGCCCATCTGTGCCCGTCAGTGGCAGGAAGAGGCAGGGCTGCCCCCCCCCTCTTTTCTCTGCACCTCGAGAAGAATTATACAGCTTTGTTGTTTCCTACCGAGGAGCAACCACTGGTTCTGTACATTTTAACGTACAAGCGTTTTTGTGTATGGCTAGTACTCATTACCTATTGATTTGTTAGGAACTATTTTGGTTTCAACTAGAGGGGTGGAAATGGGGAAAAGGAAACACCTGAGTTTTGCACTAGCAAAGTCCCCACCAAAGTCAAGGCAGTCTATTATGAACTATATAACAGGGGTAATGTGGGCTATAGAGAAGCAAATTCTAAGTGTGGAGGAAACTTTAACCAGCTGCTCTGTGAATGCCCCTGAACCAGTAACTTCTTGTTTAAGCACCTCAGATACAGTTCAACAGCCTGAAACGCAGACAGAGGGAATGGGCTTTTCGAACAATGATAACAGTGAGTCTGTGCATAATTTAATTTCACCGGGTACTTCAAATACCCACCCTCCATATAAACGCATAAAGATTCCAAGGATCTCCTCTGTTGAACCCACTATGGTTCTACCCGGCGAGCCAACTAAAGCTAAGAAGAGGGTTCCAACACAGAAGCCGGCAGCGACTCCAAAGCCCCCTTGAACTGTCAACAAACTAGTATCTGCTGCACCTTTGGACTGCCCTTCATTTGTGACATCTGTCCATGCCCTGACTGACCTCATTAAGTCCTCTGTTTGCACTCTCACAGACCGATTGAAAACTATTGAATGTGCGGTGCTAACCTGTATAGAGCGACTAGCTGCAGTAAATCCCCATAGTGGGCTAAACGTTTATGACAGGGATAAGATTGATGGTATAACCTCCAGCTCCTCTAAAACTCTACCGCTACAACAACCTGTTATAGAGAATCCCGAGCGTGACAAGTGTCAAACCCGCTCCGGCAGCACCATTTAGCACAAGATGCAGACAATGAAGTGACGCCACTAGCCTCCATACCTAGTACTTCCTTGGGGGAATCTTCCTCAACTCACCCTACTCACCCCACCTTTTCTTTACATGTCAACGACGGATTAGATCTTCCCCCCGCTGCCACCCCGTATGTGATCATTTTGGCTAATGTACCGACCTTTGGTGCTCCTTTACAAGAAACATGGGACTCGCTGAGAAACAAGTCTCTTAATTGGTTAAATTCTAGGGTTAGGATGGGGGGAGCTCTCTTTGCTGATTTTAAGATGGGAGACGGGTAGGGTGGGTCGGTAGGGGCCCCAATGTGTTTCAGGGTGACTGTGTGGTGCTTTCTCTTGAATCCCCAGCCCTAGTTAGCACGTTATTAGGATGGACAAATTCAATGGCTATTAATCCAAATCAAATCTCAGTAATATCGCTTGTTTTTTTTTATAAGCCTCCGTTACAATTGCCTAGCCAGCGGTCTTTTGAGACGCAACAATCAACCCTACTACGATCAGGCTTTCAACTACCAATCTTAAATTCGAATAAGCCTTGACCTCCGTTGTATACTATTGCAACATCCAATAGATATGATAGTCTCTCTAATCTTACTGGGGTAGATTGACTTCAGGCCGACCTAATGGTAGGTGCACCTGCTTCTAATCATGTCCCTACTTTTCTAATGCCTGTTAGTAATTCATTGACAGAGGGGGACGTATTGGACGCTCAATGACCCATGGAGCAGATTGTGCGGAGGGATGAGATAAATTTGAATTGTACTACTTCTGATTCAAGTATGATTACCGTTTTAAGCTGGAATGTGGAGGGGCTACATAGTAAGATTAGTTTACCCGATTGGTTAGAGTTTATGACCGGGTATGACATTTTTTGCTTACAGGAAACGTGGGTTGTGGAACCAATCCATTTGAATGGTTGTAAAACATTTAATTAACCTACTGTACCATCAAGATTTGGTAGATCCAAGTGGGCTATTTGCACTTATTTGTCAAACAAATTAACATCTTCTAATATAAATGTAAAAGTCCCTAATACTTTCTACCAAATTGTTTCAGTTGAACTGTACACATTTTATCTTAGTTAACTTCTATAATAATGTTTGTGATTCCGATACATTGTTTATTCTGGACTAACTTAATATCGATCTAGAAGCTTTAATTATTAAGGGAAACGGAAAAAAAATGTTGGTGTGGGGGGTGATTTTAATATCAAATTATGTAAAATGTCATCGAGCAAGATCTGTGGTTTTACCTCGCCGATAAGCAATGATGTTACCCACTTTTTACACTCAGAATATGGTGAAAAACGCAATGAACTTATCTTTAAATACGATCTGTGGTTTAGCAACGAATTTGCAAACATACCAGTAGTGGTACCTTGTACTTACGATGGTGGCATGAGTAAAAGTGTCATTGATTTTATACTGTTTCCTAACCGCTACTCGGCATTAGTTACTGTTTTTAAAATTCATGATTTAGCAATGAGGGACCACTTCCCCCAGAGCCTAACGCTGAACTCTGGCTGCTTAAAAGAACAAGGGGTGTGTTACAACACTAAGGGGCATATTCACAAGAACGTGCGATAATCATCGCCAAAATAGGTTAAAGCAACTTCTCATATCGCCGTCCATCGCGGGAAAATAACTCCGCGTTAACGTCCCATTCTCAACACGGCGGTAACATGCAATAGTGGCCCGAAAACGCGTCAAATGTCCACGATACAACTACCGCAATGGCGATAAAAAAGGAAACCCAAACGTGAAAAAAGTTGCGATGGGCACAACCGCAATAAAAATCCAGTGAAAAGCAGCGCCAGGCCCGCAAGTCCCACAAGTAAGGCGGGAAAAATCACCATAAAAGCGGCAAAAAAGAAATACAAATAAAACACATACAACTGCGAAGCACCATGGAGGTAGCCGGAGCAAGCACAGAGTACAACCCAAACCCCACAAGCCCCACGGAGGACCAGCCTGGGACCCCGGGGTCAGGGAAGGGCAAGGAGAAGAAGAAGAGGAAGACGCGGTTCAGACCGCAGGAAAACAGGACCCTGATTACTGAGGTGACAGAACACCATCAACAACTGTTCGTCACCTCCACTGTGTCATTGGCAACAAAAAATGGAATATGGCAGTCCATTGTGGACAAGGTGAATGCAGTCGGAGTGCTGAGGAGGACAATGGAAGAGCTCAAGAGGCGCTGGAATAATGTGAAGCGCAAAACCAAGCAGAAACTCGCCAACAACCGCAAAGCAGCAATGCAGACTGGGGGTGGGAGTCCTGCGCCACAGGAGCAGCTGGATGAGATGGAGGAAATGGTGTCCACAGTCATCAGTGTGGAGACGGTGGCAGGAGTCGGAGGACCGGACACTGCTCAACATGACCTGACACAACAGGGTGAGTAACCTCCAGGGACTGGGGGGACGGGGGGAGATGGGCACAATGGCACATATGCACAAGTAAGTACAGCACATCTGCGGACAAACCATGCCCAAGAGTCACAACTCCGACCAAGAGCCCAATTTACCAAAGTCTGCAACAGCTCAGCACTGTATAAGCACAGAAGTGAAAGGCACACCGCCTGAAAGGGTTGAGGGCCAGCCAAATCAGAGCTGAAGGGGCACATCACCCACAATGCAGCACACACACATAACACTCAGAGCACCTCAACATTTACAACAAAGTGGACCAAACTGCAACACTTCCACAACAGAACAGAGGACACAACTGCTGCCGCTTGTGTGTAGAAAATGGCCATTCGCATTTGGCATAGCAGGAAACGGTGAGACGATAATGGACAAATACAACCTCACATCCGTGATGGTGGCGAAATGTCAACTGTCAGCATTAAATAGGCATCTCCACACAAACAGTCACAATGTACATTGACATGCAGTCTGTTTGTAAACTTGGCCAATGCGTCAACATACATGTGAACACAATGTCAAACTGCATCTCCCCTACACATTGCAGAGGGAGAATCATCACCTCCTGCAGAGCAGACCGTACTCCTCATCACCGATGATGAAGAGGACCTACACACCATCGACCCGAAGCCCTCCAACAGCTCATGGACACCCTCAGCACCCCACCCCCAGGAGCAGGGCAGCCCAGCAGCATCGAGGAGAACCCACCCCCTGCACAGACCACACAGCAGGAAGCACCCACCACCACGGCCGTCTCCCAGGATCCCCAGGAGCAACACATGGCATTCGAACGCTGTGTGTCGTAGGGCCAGAAGGGGATGGCAGAGCAGGTGCGGGTGGGGTTCAACCTCATGGCAGCCAAACTAGATGCCATACGTGGATGTCCAAGTCCCATCAGGGACCACCTACAGGCCCTAATGGACACCCACAGTCCACTCCATGGTCTCCAACAATCCATGGCTGACATCACCGGAGTCATGACTCGTAGACAAGAACAACTGTCTAACCAGAGTGGCTCCAGCGATCTCAGCCGTGAGTTGGCCAACATGGGGAGGAACATGGAGAACATGGAGCGGATGCAGGCATGAAGAATGGCTGCCACGGCTGCACACCAGTGAGATGTAGCAGGGATCTACCATGCCCTGCAGATCCTCATCATGGCAGTGCGGCCACAAGGCCTGGCGCAGATGAATGCTGCTGCCATTACTCCTTCCACATCACCGCCCCCTGATGTGTTAGTGCCACACGGTGCAGCTGACAATCCACCTCCGGCCCCTGATGTGTCACTGCCACACAGTGCCGCAGACAAAACACCCCCCCCACATGTGAGGCACATCACACATAGGAAGACGATGATGAGGATGAATCTGCCGTTGGGCTAAGTAGGAAGTGGTAGCATTCATCTCCACCATATGGCCTCTTACTGCTTGGTTCTGCCCTCTGCATCATTCCCAGGAATAACACCCTCCACTGTCCCCCTCAACACCCTGCGACACTTACCTTGGCCCCCGACATGGACTGCTACATTTGTTTAGGCAACCAATGACACAGAAATCAGACTGCGGACTGAACTCCCTCTCCTACGATGTACTTTTCCCTCCCCAAAGGACCCAGGCTGGCCCTCCACGGGGCAACATTGTAAAGTAGCGTGTGCATGGCCAGGTACTGGTCCACCTTCAGCACTCCACCGAATGTGATTAAGACATTCAAATTCACACAGATGAGTCATGTCCATGATCAAGCAAGTATGAAAGCATGAATGTATGTAGGGGCAGTGATTCCAAACAACGGTGCTCCCTGGGAACTGATTTCAATGCGCATGTATGTCCGTGACCCAGATAGGCAGTGAGATGACTGGGAATGTGTGAACTAGCTGTGGCCTCATTGCTCCAAAACAACAATCTCGCTATTTCCAAACTTAGCCC
Organism: Calotriton arnoldi; assembly: GCA_963921515.1. NCBI lineage: Eukaryota > Metazoa > Chordata > Amphibia > Caudata > Salamandridae > Calotriton > Calotriton arnoldi. The sequence goes on along the minus strand of CAWUFW010009684.1, from coordinate 282,427 downwards.
CACGTCAATGTATGAAATAGGGCTGTGTGTCACAAAGGCAAAGTCAAAGTTATGTGGAAGCCACAGCTCGGAGCAATGATTGGTTTGACTGTGGAGCGCGTGGACTCCTGGGATGGTCAGTGCACAAGTGTGAAGGTCATACCATGCAAGTGAACTACGAGCAAGGACTCCTGTGTGTGGGGTGTGTATACGTTGGCCTCTGGTTAGCGCCGTGTGTAGTGTGGGAGCCGTCAGCAGCTGCTCTGGTATCGCTCAGGGGGTGCCGGGCGCATGCATTCCCAAGGTCAGAGGTGCAGATGTGCTACCGCCTTCTAGATCAGACAGAGGGGCTGTCATCCACAATGTTAGTTTGTCATCTGCTTGCATTCTGGAAATGTGATGGGGATTGGGTGGGGGGTGATGTCACTGCTTCGCCTTCCGGCATGGTTGAACCCTTACCAGCCATGTATGTGCCCTCACGGTCAGTATTGCATGCTCTGATGTAGCAGTGTTGTTTTGCTGCAGTCTGACAGTGATGGGTGCAGGTAGCTGTGAGGAGGCGGTTGACCACTCACCTTGCACCTATTACCTGGCACTGATCACTACTCTTGATGGATGATGTCCGTGTACACATGTGACCTGTACATGGCACATCTGACCAGGGGACACCTTGGTGTGTTCCACGCAAGGTGGACCTGCTGGCTTCTAGGCTGGTGTGCATCTCCCAATGTTGCTGAGGTGTCCACTGTGCCCACATCCCCCTTACGGCCATGTTGTTCATGTTGTGGGACTCGACACACAGGGTGTATATTTGCATCAGGCAGGTACATCTCTGACCACAAATGGCAACCTGTTGTCTTTTCCTGAACACCAATGACGGCCTTCATGTCATGTTCATGTACACGTGGGACACTGATGAGTGGCATGACGTACTACATGTGACACCCTGATATGGCATATCGAATACGTGATGCCCTAAACAGTCTCTCAGTACAGAGGTGACATACACACCATCTCTTCATGTAACATATGCGAATGTTAGCACTCAATGTTGCACTTACACGCGTCAGAGTAATGTGCTAATCCAGAGGACTGACATGCACACGGGGAATGTGTGTTGCTAAGATTTTATTTGCACATGCTGGTCATGTGGTCATCTTGTACTGTGCCATGATTGCTGTGGACAGTCACAATGTGATGTGCTCATGTGAAGAAATTGTTGATGATTGTGTTCCTTCGGGCTATTCCTGCTGCGGCCGCAGTGGGGTGTGGTCCATCTGCATCATCTTCCTCATCATCGTCCGGTGCTTCTGGGACTTGGATCCATGGGGCATTGGTGCATACAAATATGTTGTGCAATACACAACATGCAGTGATCATCTTGCACACTATTTCTGGGCTGTACAAGAGTCTTCCACCGGTGATGTCCAGGCACCTGAAACGTGATTTCAACACGCCAAATGTGCGTTCAACAATGCCCCTGGTGCATTTGTGGGCCACATTGTACTGCCTCTGGGCCGGGGTGTTCGGGGCTCGGAGGGGTGTCATCATCCACGGGCAGAGTGCATATCCTTGATCACCTGTGAGAGGTAAGTGAGATTAGTGTCAACTGGTGGTTCTGCATGCTGTGTTGGCAGACATAGAAGTTTCGTGGTGTGTGATTTGTGCGACCTTGGGATTCATGTTAGCCATGTATTGCTGCTGGCAAATGTGGTAGGACAATGTGTATTACGTAGCCTCACAGCTACTCCTCCCTCCCACCAAGCCTATTTACTTGTGTGTGCTGCGCGGTTGCATCACTTGCACTCCTACGGCACACCATTGTCATGCCTGTCTGCGCATGTCCGCAGGACTGACAGCAATACTGTAATGTTGGCCGTTGAAGGTGGGTGGCCACATGTGTGTAGGCCTGTGGTGAGGATAGGGCGGAGACAGATGTGGAGTTCTGGCCTGGCTGAACTTGCGCTGATATTGAGGCTAGGCCTTCGGTTCAGGCTGCGGCAATGTAGATACACACACGACAGTTGGCATGTATGTGCCGAGACCCCGAGCGGTCTCGCGCTCCTTTATTAATCCATTCGGGCGAGGCAGCCCTCCTTGTTGTATTCCGCTTTAGGTGTCCGTATATAGGTTTTCCTGAAACATGTCCTTATATAGGCACAATTCGCATTGCCCTTATATAGGCATAGAATCCCAGTCCTTATTTAGGCATTAGCCGTGCACTCCAAATACAGGCATGGTCACCGACATCCGTCCACCCTAACGTCACAGCGAGTTCTTAGAAACCAGACCCTTAAGCTCTAGGGAGTTCCCCTAGCACAGGATTATTGATTTCTCCAAGAACTCAACTATCATGCATGAACCGCTATACCTTAAGGGTTCATTCCTGACATCTTCCTCTGTCCGATTTCACGTCAATGCTAACATTCCAAGGCACCTACCAGGTATAAATATACCTTCCCTTGCCCAAGCAAGTTAGAGGAGACCTCGACTTCAGAGGAGCCCGTATCCCGGCCTGACGCACTGAGAAGACGCTGTCATTCCTGCTCGCAGAAGAATCCAGCTTCCAGTGTTCTGACTCCCTTCGCGGGGTGTTAGAGTTCCAGATCCGGAAAGAGATTCCCACCTCTCTCATTCTCAAGGTATGGAGCTGACTAGAACCTGGAGGGACTCTTGGCATTCTAGACTTAACATACTCTTAGTATACTATACTAGAGAATACTCCACCTACTTCTTACCTTTCCCTACACCTAGACTAGGTTAGGTACATTGGGGTAGAACTAGCTTAGAGAAGCATCGTATAAGTACTCGGATTTTTAGCTCATGTTATTTATGTACGTGAATATATGCTAAAAGATAATGCTAGCGCAGTATTATTTATTTCTACTGCTTACGCTGTACATTATATATCTTGCATACTGTCTTGTGATCATAACAGCGCATATCTCTTACACGAGAAACAAGACTGTTCAATAAAACCTTTTATTGAAACGCCCGTCTATTCTTTCTGTGTAACTCTGAGGAAACTAAGCATGCACGATTAGCTGAGTGAAACTGTTATCTATTGTTTCCACGATTCTGAGAAGTGTTCCGATTCTAAAGGGAAACAAAGTAGTCATGTTTATGCGGTTGCCAGAAACTACTCCCTTCTTGTTTTCAAGGAGTTTCTAGTGGCCTCTGAGCTAGCTGGCACAAAGTAAATTATGTTTAATATACTCGATAGGGACATACCGACCTCAGTCCTATGTCAAACCTATAGGGTATATTATTCCAATGCGCAGAGCCTATTAGGGAAATAGGAACTACACTACATCCTGGTGCATGCTACATTGCAACATTGTCGATTACAGGCCGGGTGGCGCAGACACTACTACGGAGGCACACGCCAAAGTCACTTTTGTGGCCAGGCTGGAACTGAACCACGCCCAGAGCCCAGAACTGAACCACGCCCAGAGCCCCGGGCCATTTCTCCGCACTCCTCACACGCGTGCGCCGCCGCCGCGGCGCTGGGATGTCGTGCGCTTCAGAGTACGTCTCCAGATGATCTACCCAGGCTTACCGGTGGCCTGCCTGGGACGGGGGTGGCCCGTGACTGTGAAGGGCTCCTGTGGCGTTACCGAGGACATGCTGTTGGCTACTGGAGGCAGACTTATGGGGTAGCCCCTCGGGACAATGACTTGCGGTGCACTGAGATAGGCCCACCGGAAAAGCTGAGTGGGTGTGCAGCCTGCGATGATGCAGCAGTCCTGGTGGCTGGACGGTGACTTGTGGTGCACTGAGTTAGTGGCACCTGAGGCCCTGCGTCCGGCACGGGCCAACAGCCACGTGGCGATGACTTGCGGTGCACTGAGGTAGGCCCACCGGAAGAGCTGAGCGGGTGTGCAGTCTGCGATGATGCAGCAGGCCTGGAGGGGCGGACTGGAAAGGATCAGTCTGTTACTTGCTGTACCGCAGTGTGGTCAGAAGGCAGCAGTAGCCAACTTGCAAGTCCGCGGTGCGATGCCGCTGGGTGCGCTGGGAGCCTGTTGCGCAGAATCCAGCGATTGGCTGAGGAGGCTGCCAAGCTCGCGGAGCCCGGCCTTGGATATTGCAGCGGCACGTGGTGGGCCCTCTTGGAGAGACGCCGGTGGCGGCAGGTGAGCAGTGATGCCTGGGTGCGCAGGGGCAGGCATTCACCGCTGGGCGCAGGTCGGGTCTGGGGATCAGCGGGCTGGGGTGCGGCAGGTGCACAGGATCGCGCAGGCACCACCAGTCATGACGGGGGCCTCGTGGCAGGATGAGGGATGCCGCCCTGGCAGGCACGCCACTGCAGGCGATGACGAGATGTGCGCCGGGTGGTGTGGGACGTAGCCACCTCGTCGCCGGTGTGACTTTGCCCGTTGTAGGTGGTCGGCCACATGTGTGTAGGCCTATGGTCAGGATATGGCGGACACAGAGCCACACGCAGTAGTTACTTCGGTGGCCGTCCCGGAAGTGAATCACTCCCTGAGCCCCGGCCTATTTGGGGGCATATTAACAAGGCGGCGTTAATGAATTATCGCCGCTTTAGCGTCCGTTTTCGGACGAAAAGCGGCGATAATTTTATCGCCGAATTAACAAGGACACGCTAGCGCGTGATTCCTGACCTAGCGTCCGTTTTCTGCACGCCTCCCATCGCATCGCTAATGAGATGCAAAGGGGCGTGCCTGTGAATACTAACAGGGGAAATATCGCTAACCCAGGTATCGCCATATTAGCAACGTGGGTTAGCGATATTTTAAATTGCGTTAAGTATGCCTTAACGCAGGAATTTAACGTCTGCTAAATTCCTGACTAAGGCATACCTAACATGGGGGTGGATTGTGTGGCTAAGACCACAGGCCCTATCGCCAAGTATATCGCCGTTTTCCATGGGACATCGCTGGAAAACCAGCGATGTTCCATGGAAAACATCGCTATCACTGGAAAATTATCGCCTTTGCGCTAAGCGTTGTTAATACAGCGCTAGCATGGCGATAATTTCCAGCGATAGCCGGCGATAAGATTCCTCACGCTAAGCACGGCCAGCGATAATTATCGCTGGCCGTTGTTAATATGCCCTTAGTCACTGCCCTATGCTGGACTGGCGTGCACCGGCCATGCCCACTATGCTTACGCTTACAGGGGGGCCGACATGGCTACTTGTCCAAGGTGTTCCCCACTGCCTGTGATGACATGGTTGCGTCCACTGTCCACAACACTACAGACTCCAGCAGTATGTGTCCACATGGACATGTCTATGCTCTGCATACTCAAGACTGTCCAGCACATCACTGCCACACTTGGCATTGTGTACATTGTTATTCATAGGTCCATTGCCTCCTTCGCACAATCATGGTTCACACCTCTCCCCACATTCTGCAAATGTGTGGCAGAGGGGCTATGCCTTAGTGTATGGTTTGTCCACATTTCTGTCCACTCTTACCACGGTTACTTGTGTTGTCGTGTCTGGCAGGTGTGCATGTTGGTTGGCATGTTGAATGTGATTTGGTTACGTGTCCATTCCCACAGTTGTGCGTTGTGTGATTGTGGAATTGAGGTGTGTGGTGTGTTCCGTTGGTACTTACCAACGAGCAGTCCATTTCCATAGGTGCCATCCTGGAAGCGCTGGTTGATGATGGACTGTCGGAAGATGTATGAATCATGCACACTGCCTGGGTAGTCTGCGACGACATTGGTGAACAGTCCCCGGTGGTCCACTATTGCCTGCACATTGATGGAATGCGTGTGCTTCCTATTGAGGTAATTGTGTGCAGTGGCAGGGGGCACAAGTAGGACATGTGTGCAGTCGATTACCCCCAACACGTGCGGGAATCCAGCTATGGCGTAGAAGCCTTGCTTGGTCTCCAGCTGTTCCTGCGCAGTGTGGGGGAAGTGAAGGTACTGGGGTATCAAGCTGGTGATGGCATCCAAGACAGGTGTGAGGAACTTTGATAGGGCTGGCTGTGAGACTCCTCCGACTCTGACAGTTGTTGGTTGGAAGGTACCAGAGGCCAACAGGTGCAGCACAGCCAGCAGGATGTTGGTTGTCCGCTGTGTTGGTACCGTCAGCCTGTGGGCAATGTGGGTCATGATGCAGAGGATGGTTGTCCTTTTGAGCCTGTAGTGGGCAATGACATCCTCTGGCGTTAAGTCTGTGAGGCTGATGCATTTTCAGAAGGTCCGCTGTCTTGTTCTGCGCTGCCTCAGTGGTGGTCCGAGGGGGGGGGCGGTCCTGGGGGTGGTGGCGGTGGGTGTTGTGGCCCTCTTGGATCTCCAAGCTGCATTATTAGTAGCTCCATGGCATCTGTTGTTCTTCAGATGTGGCTCTGGCCTGGGCTCCCTTTGTACTGCAGGTTTTCGTTCTACTTAAGACCAGTGAGAAGCAGGTGTTAAGTCCCTGCTGCTAACGTGCCTTATCGCCTGTTTTTGTCCGGCATCGCAGATCTGGCTGGTCGTTGAGAATATCGCGAAGTGGTGTTTTCGTGTGTTTTTGCAAGGGTACGCCTACTCTGCATATCATTAGCGTTAATTGTCGCTCTCATCCGTGGCGATGTGTTTTGCAGTAGCTATCGCAGGAAAACTGGGGATGTTGGCCGTTTGCACCAGCTTGAGAATAGGGCGATAGATCTATCACCACTTTTGCGGCGCTAAAGTGCTGATAACTCGGCGATAAGTCCTTGAGAATATGCCCCTAAGTGTGTTGAGAACATAGAATTGTCGCGAACAAATGGCTATACCCTACGGTGGTCAATGGTTGAACTGAACAGTTTCCTAGAGCAATTAATTTACCAACAAAGAAGGGCCTTTGATTTATGTTTGGATGATTCAGCAGGTGCCTCTGATATTATGGAGTCATTTGATAGTATGATAGTATTACCGAGGCAATTAAAGTTGGCCTAACTTCAAAGGAAGTAAAGAAATTAGGAAGCCCTGGTTTGATTATGCATGCTCAGAGGTGCACAAAAACTTAAAACTGGCTTTAAAGTGTACACCTAGCAACAATTTGGAGGTTCAGCATAGGAGACGGCTGTACAGGCTTGCAATAAAAAAACGCAAAAAAAGTCTGAAAGCGGATGCATGGGATAAATTGTATGTTGCCAGCTGTAACAATGATTCTACCGCATTCTGGCGTGTAGTTAATTCACCCTTTTTTAGTGAGGACAACAAGCCTAAAATAGAGGTGGCCGTAAACAAAGAGGTTTGGGTATCACACTATTCTAAACTATATACTGATTCTATAAAGTGTGGTGGCAACAACACTATATCGGCCTCGTCGGTGGTTACTTCATCTTCCACTATGGCATATGACTGGTCTGACCTCAATTTTACTTTGGAAGAGGTCACCCTGGCTATAAGTTCCAGCAAGGGTGGTAAAGCACCAGGGCCCGATGGGGTCCCTATCGATTTGTTTAAGGCTAATGTGGAGCTTTGGGGACATTGACCCTTGTTTTTAGTTCTTGCCAGAGTGTAGGGTTCTCCCCATCATAGTCTGAGTCCCATATTGTACCTTTATTTAAAAAAGGTGACCGCAACTGCCCTGCAAATTATAGACCCATCTCCCTGCTAGATTCTCTAGTCAAGGTTGTGGGTCATATAGTTCTAAGTAGATTGCAAAGTTGGGCGGATTGCAATAATATTATTTCGGACCTACAGTATGGATTTCGAAAAGGAATAGGAACCATGGATCAAGCTATCAATTTGTTTATGAGCAAGTATGCTCTAATTAAAAGAGGTAACTTGTTTTTGGTTTTCGTTGATCTGTCGACAGCTTTTGATTGTGTAATTCACAATAAGCTTTGATCCGTTATGACCTCAATGGGTATTGACCATACTATTATTAACCTCCACTAGTTGTGCCAGGGTTCACTTTGGTTTAAAGGGCGAATGTACACGTTCCTTTAATATTGAAGAAAGGAGTTCGCCAAGGGTGTGTGCTCGCCCCTTTTTTATTTAATTTGTACATTAATAACTTAGGTGACTCCCTTGCCAACTCATGTCCGGATCTGCCGCAGATCAAACAACGCCCAATACCCGTCCTGCTTTATGCGGACGACGCAGTACTCATGGCACGTACTCCACTGGCCCTGCAGCATCTTCTTTTTTTTTTTTTAAACCTTTATTACTTTGTGATCAATAAACAAAGGACATATTTCCATTCATATGGCAATTGCAATTACAGTAGTATTCAATGGTCATACATTATAATTTCAAACGATACAGTAGGCAAGTAATATCCCATTACATTTTCCTATCGAAACGCACCACCCAACAGGCCGTAATAGCACTACTGGCTGCACGCTCCGCTTCGGAAATACTCTTATGTAAATTTTAGGTCGCATTCCTCAGTGTCACTGCATGTAATATCCTATGTCCTCTGTCCCCTTCAGGACCCGCACCTATGTCACTAAACGTCAAGACTGGTCACTCTTGTTTCTTGGTGCTCACCGTCAGTTGATTTATCGCCCCCTTCCTTAGTAGCTCTGTATGTTCTGTACAGCGCCCAGAAATTCTTAGGCCTATTGCGGGGAGGGAGGAGGTCACTATAGTTCTCTGTTTGAGTGCTGCAATATAGCATATCGTTCACCCATTGAGCAGTCATAGGAAGCGGTCCCTTCGACCAACAAATCGCCACTCTGCGCTTGGCCAGCAACAGGCCCATGTCGACTAATCTGCGCACCCCTTTAGGCGTTGTTTTAGAGTATCCCAGCAGAGCCAGTGCCGGCTCTGGCGCAAGTTCCTGCCCAATCACCGCAGCCAATTCAGAAAACACTCGCTCCCAAAATCTGGCTATCCCCGGGCAGAACCATGCAAGATGCATAAAGTCAGCTATCTGTTCACTGCATCGCTCGCACCTTGATTCTTCCCTTAGGCCATATTTGCACAACCTTTCTGGAGTGTAGTATACCCTGTTGAGATATTTGAAATGGATCAGCCTGTGTCTACCATTGAGTGAAATACGTTTCGTGCTGGTGCAGCAGTACGTCCACATTACGTCATCTATTTCCCTATCTAGATCTCTCTGCCAGGCTAAGCGGGCTTTAGTTAAGTGGTTCTCTCTGTAGGACATAGTCAGCTTGTAGATTTTAGATACTATTCGCATCGGTTCGTCAGTTTTTATAACGTATGACAGGGCAGTCAGCTCTGGCGGTTCCGCTAAGTCTCCCCCTAAAATCTGTAATAACGCGTGTCAAGTTCTGTGAAATTGCAATTTGGTAAAAAGGGTGGGCGCTGCATCCCCCATCTCCAAGTCTTCCCAGCTTCTCGCTGAGCCACCCACAAACAGGTTTCCTATAGTCCGGACCTCTATTGAGTTGAGCGCACGCACTACTCCCCCATCCCTACATGGAGGTAACCAGTGGCACCAGTCCAGTGGGGCAAGCGGAGAATACAGGATGGCTCCCGCCTGTAGTTTTAAAAGGTGGTGCCATGCATGTGTAGTCGCATTGACTGAGTCAAGTATTCCTGTCCTACGGTCTGGGGGTGAAAAAATCAGCACGGGCAATGGACGAGGGGAGGCCACAGCCCTCTCAATACACAAGTGAGGGGTGTCGGGCGAGCCGTGCATCCAATGGTAAGCATGCGCAGTTTGTGCTGCCCTATAGTATAAGTCCAAATCAGGTGCTCCCAGTCCTCCCATGTGATACGGTAAAGTAAGGATTTTCCATTTGACCCTCGGTTGTTTGCCCGCCCATGCCAATTTGACCATCAATGTTGTAAGTCTCTTAAAAAATACACTTGGGAGTACCAACGGGATATTAGAGAAAAGAAACAGAAAGCGAGGCAATATCACCATTTTCATTATAGAGACTCTGCCCAGCAGGGATAGTGGTAATCGAGTCCAACCCTCCACCTCTTCTTCCAGTTTACTAACCATTACGCCATAGTTTTCCCTGAATACGACTTCAGAGTCTGAGTGTACCTGGATACCGAGGTATCGCACCGAGTCCGTCGTCCACTGCAATGGGTAGTCAGGTTCGAACTGTACTGTGGTGGGGGTAAGGGGAAATATGATAGACTTCGGCCAGTTAACACGCAGTCCCGACACCCCTCCAAAGCGTACCACTTCGCGCAGTACAGGAGAGAGATTGCGCTCGGGATCACAGATATATAGGAGCGTATCTTCCGCGTAAGTCGAGACGATAAGTTCGTAGCCCGGAATACGGATACCTTTATACCTATGGTATTCTCGAAGCGCACAAGCTAAAGGTTCTGCCACCAGAGCATAGAGTATCGGCGACAGCGGGCAGCCCTGCCGAGTGCCCCTAGTGATATGTATAGGTTCCGTCACCAGATTGCCAATTTTGATCCTGGCTGTGGGCGCACAGTACAGTACCCCTATTAGCTGCAGGAAGACTTCCCCCAGTCCCAACTTCGTCAACACCTGTCTCATAAAGGGCCATTCAACGGAGTCGAAGGCTTTCTCCATGCCGAGAAATACTGCTACCGCTGGGGTATCCGGTTTAGTGTGTTGAATCGCACCGAACACCGTGCGCAGATTATAAGAAATATTTCGACCCGGGACGAATCCCGCCTGCTCCGGGGCCACAAGCGTTGGGATCAAAGGGACCAGTCTATTCGCCAGGATCTTTGCAAAGATTTTAGTGTCGACATTAAGCAAGGAAAGAGGACGATAGGATGCGCACTCCTCAGGGGGTTTGCCCGGTTTCAGGATGGCTACAATGATCGCCTCTCTCATCGAAGGCGGCATAGTACCGGACACACACATGTCATCAAAGAGAGCGGCTAAGTGCAGCAGCAGCAGGTCTGAATATGCCTTGTAGAAAGCGACAGTCAGACCATCAATACCCGGTGCACTACCCGGTTTCATGCTTGATAACGCCATGGTGATCTCTTCCCTTTCCAGGGGTCGCATCAGGAATTCACGATGCGCGTTTGTTAACCATGGCAGCTTAATATGGGTTAAAAAGTCTAAAATTTCCTCATCCGTACCTGCACTACGGGTAGCGTAGAGTTGTGAGTAATATTGTCTAAACCTCTCTGCTATGGCTGCCTCTTCAGTAAGTGTATCTCCCTCTGCTGACTTGAGTTCAGCGACTACTGTTTTTTCTCGCTGTTTTTTTAGTAATTGGGCTAGTACCGCACCCGGCCGCTCGCCCTCTCCGTAGGTGCGTGCCGTGGCGTATTTACCAAGATGTTTTATTTCCGCATCTGCAGTATCGTGGTATTCTTCGAACTGGGCTTTGAATTCCTTTATTACCTCTTCATCAGCACTAATTTGGAGGCGTGCCTCCAGGTTAGCTAAGATTGTTTCCAGATCTGTAAGTCTCCGACGTATCGCTCTAAGGACACCTGAGTGTTTAGTCATAGTTACTCCGCGGATATAGACTTTGAACGCCTCCCACACCACCTGAAAGCTCTCCACCGAACCCACATTTGTGGCGAAGAATGTTTCAATCGCATCAGCAAGCTCCTCCTTAAATACTGCATCTAGCAGAGAGTACGGTGGGAACCTCCAAGTAAAGGGGGGGATAGACTTCTGGGGTATGTCTAAAACTAATAGGATTGGGGAATGGTCCAAGAGCGTACGGGGAAGCACCTCACAGGACCGGGTGCACTCATACAGCTGCTCGGTAGCTAACCAATAGTCTATACGTGTATGTAAATCGTGATACGCCGAGTAATGCGTATATCCCCCTTTGTCCGGGAATCTCTGTCTCCACACATCGTGCAAGTCTAACTGTACCATTATATCTGTCACCGTCTGAGCCGCCGCCGTGACGTGTCTCTCCGGCCACCCCGATCGATCCTGGTATGGGTTTAAAACTACGTTTAGGTCGCCACCCCAGAGTTGATGTCTCTCCCCGCAATTACGTACTTTTTCAGACAATGCGGCATAAAAGTTGGGATTATCATAATTGGGGCCATATATATTAATTATGAGCATGTCTAATCCCTTTCCCCGGCACCTGGATATTACATATCGTCCATCTATGTCAGTGTCTATGGGATCAAGCTTGAGGGGGGCCCTGGGGCGAACCCATGTAAGCACTCCTAGCGCATGTGTGGTAAAACCTGCTGCGTGTATATGACCTTGCAATCCTCTGCTACGAAGCATGGGGCTATTAAGAGGAAGGGGCATCTCCTGCAGCAGCGCAATATCTATTTCGTGTCTCATCAAGTAGGCCAGGACCTTACGTAGTTTCCTGTGGTCATTAAGACCCCTCACGTTCCATGTGAGTGCCCGTAGTTTACCCTGCGCTGCAGCACTATGGGAATTACTGCCAGCTGTCCTGTGGTCCCGCGCTATCGGTCTATTTGTGCCTGCCATTGGAGCATACAACTTGTGCAATCGTCATGCGTAAAGTGTGGTGTTCAGAAAAAGTGTCCTGCCATCTGAGTCCCCATCTCTTCCCGCCCCCCACCCACGCCAGGCCGTCCCCAACTGTGCCTCTGTGAAATATGAGCAAACATTCCCCTTGAACCATCTTAGAAAGCAGCGAGCGAAAACAACTCAACTTAAAGCCAAGGGATCCCTCCCCCCCCTCCACAAGGCGCAATACCCCATGTGTGTGTTTCACTCGTGGGCAGAGGTAGCTCGCCTACCAAATTAAAACTTCTAAACCAAATCTGGTATCCGCTCCGCACACCATCAATCATATATAATGCATCTGCAATAGAGAGGGAATCTCCAACCCCCACCCCGCCTTTGTGTCATAAGATCAAAGAATATTCTTATTTAACCCTTTCCTGTTACTGGCTCCAGCATCGCCTGGGCACCATCCTTATATATCCCCAACATTGCCCTTCGTGATACAAGAACCCACTCAGTCACATTCAGACATGGTAACCCCATGCATTGTACGTTAGTCCTCCTCATATAACCCCGCAAATAACATTCTTATCTGCATTTAGAACAGTCCAAAGTTCAGTCCTGATCATCCAATCGGCCGCCTTCCGCTCCTTCCAAGGAGCCTCGCTCCGGGCTGCAACGCTTTTCTTTAGACCATTCCTTCAGGGCCTTCTGTAAGACTTTTGGATCAGTGAAGATTCACGACTGGCCCTGCCGATTGAAACTGAGTCTAGCTGGGTACAGCATGGCATAGTCAATGTTGTGCTCTCTTAATTGCTTCTTCAACGGAGCAAACTGTCTGCGCGCTTCTTGTACTCTGAGCGTGAAGTCTGGGAACAGTGATATAGTGGAACCTTCGTACTGTAGTGACTGCTTTTCCCTGGCTACTTTCAGCGCCGAGTCCCTGTCGCGATAGTTCAGTAACTTCGCAATTATCGGCCTTGGGGGAGCACCAGGCGCCGGGCGAGGGCCCAGGGAGCGATGCGCCCTCTCAACAACAAACATGGGGGAAAAAGTTTCGTTACCAAGGAGCGTTGCTAATAATTTCTCAACAAAGTGTTCCATGGGTCTACTCCAGAAGGCCCGTGATCCTCAAATTACTGCGCCGAGACCGCGCTTCAAGGTCCTCTGCTTTATCCTGTAAAACCTGAATCACTCTACCCAGTTGTTTGTGATCAGCGTCCAACGTTGTCTGTGCTTCTTCTACCTCCGTGACCCGGCGCTCCGTCATGTCCAACCGTTCTGCATGTTTGTCCAGTCTCTCGGACATTCTGTCCATCCGATAGGAGAGGGAGTCCATCTTAGTGCCTAGAACAGAGAGACTGCTTTGCAAGCTCTTTTCCATCGCTGCTAGCATGGTAAGAATGTCGCCGTCTGCACAGTGTCCCCATCTTCAGTAGCTAAGCAAAACGTTCGCTAGGAAAGTAGGCCGAAGTTCTACTAAGATGCGCAACATTTTTATAGGGAAAGATATTATTCCACTAACTCCCACCTTTTTGTATCTGGGTATTCTATTTGACTCCGTGGGGAGCTGGAACAGCGCCATCAAATCAAGAAAGCTGCAATTTGTTAGATCTGTTGCGGCCTTGTGTAATTTTGCAAGGAAATTAGGCTGTACACAGCCAAAAGAAATGTTAACTATCTACTATGCAAAATGTAGAACCATTATTATGTACAGCTCTGAGCTGTGGGGGTATGTAAATGTGGAACAACTACAGGTGGTTGAAAACACCTTTTTTTAAAATCTTTTGGCGCTCCCATCTAGTTGTTCAAATTTTGTGTGCCATTCTGAACTGGGTGCTACTTATTTAACAGATTTGATAAAGATACAGCCAGTCCTTCTTTGGCACAAGATCTGGACTTCAGATCACATGGAATTTAATTGTGCATTAGTAAAGGACTGCTGCGACTCTGAGTCTGCACTAAAAGTTCCATGGCTAAATTTTATTAAAAACTTTATGGCGGATATTAGCCATCCAGAATTCTATGAACAGCCGGAGTCCTTGAATAACATTACGGGAAAGCTCTTAAAACAGAGGGGCATATTCTCAAGGACTCATCGCCGAGTTAACGGCACTTTAGCGCAGCAAAAGTGGCAAAAGAATTATCGCCCCATTCACAAGCTGGTGCAAACTCCCCACATCGCCAGTATACCAGCAATAGCTGCCGCAAAAAACATCACCACGGATGAGAGAGACAACTAACGATAATGATATGCAGAGTAGGCGTTCCCGTGCACAAACACACGAAAACACCATTTCGCGATATTCTCAACGACCAGCCAGATCTGCTATGCGACCCAAAAACAGGCGATAAGGCGCGTTAGCAGCAGGGATTTAACACCTGCCTTCTGCTGGTGCTAAGCAGGACGACTACCTGCAGTATGAAAGGGATCCCAGCCCAGAGCCACATCTGAAGACCCACAGATGCCATGGAGACAATGAACATGCAGCCCGGAGATCCAAGAGGGCCACAACAACCACCGCCACCACCCCCAGGACCACCCCCCCCTCCGGATCCCCCCCCCCGGACTACCACTGAGGCAGCATAGGACAAGACAGCGGACCTTCCGAAAATGGCATGGCCCCTCAGCCACACAAGTGCAGAATGTGGGGAGAGGTGGGAACCAAGTATGTGTGAAGGAGGCAACTCACCCTTGAAAAAGAATGTACACAATGCCAAGTGTGGCGGTGATGTGCTGGACAGACCACAGAATGCAGAGCACAGACATGTCCATGTGGACACATACTGCTGGGGTATGTAGTGTTGTGGACAGTGGACGCAAACATATCACCTCAGGCAGTGGGGAAGACCTTGGACATGTAGCTGTGCCGTCCCCCCCTGTAAGTGTAAGCGCAGTGGGCTGGGCCGGCGTACGCCACTCCAGCGTAGGAGTGCTGATAAAAAGGCCGGGGCTCTGGGCGTGGTTCTCTTCCGTGATGGGCAACGCGTCTGCCAGGGCGGCGCACCTCACCCTGCCACGAGTCCGCCGCCGTGACCTCCAGACTCTGCGACACAGGCCCCCAGCGCATCCAGCGGAACAGCAACACGGAGTCATGTGTGTGCCGGATACTGCCTTAGTCCTACACTGCAGTCAGCAGCTCCCACAATTCAAATCGTGCCACATTTCTGTCAATGGAGGAAACCACTAGTCAACAGACATTGCCCCCAGTGTCGCCCGCCCAGACGACGCATCGTCATTGGCTGTGCACCTGCTGAGCGCTCCAGGTGCCACTGACCCTGTGCAACACAAGTCAACGCCACGTGGCTGTGTGCGCTTGCTGACCGCTGCCTCCGGCCTACACTGCGGTCCATTTTGAGTCCAGTAGGCAACAGACATTGCTTCCAGGGTGGGCCGCCCGGACGACGCATCAGCGCAGGCCGCGCACCCGCCGAGCGCTCCAGGTGCCACTAACTCAGTGCACCACAAGTCATCGTCACGTGGCTGTGTGCCCTTTCTGACCGCTGCCTCCGGCCTACACTGTGGTCAGCAGGGCTTGCAAACCAAATCCAAACCTGACCTGCAAGGACACGCCATCATCGCTGGCTGCACGCCCGCCACCACCGCCAGGACCACCTCCAACCAACAACTGTCAGAGTCGGAGGAGTCTCACAGCCAGCCTATCTAAGTTGCTCACACCTGTCTTGGATGCCATCACCAGCTTGATACCCTGCTCAGCTCTTCAGGTGCCACTAACTCAGTGCACCACAACACATGGACCCTTCATGATTGAGTTTTGTGCTGTGGACAGCGGACGCAACAATGTCACCTCAGGCAGTGGGGAAGACCTGGGACGATGATGATGAAGATGAGGCAGGTGTACCAAACCCCACTGCAGCTGCAGCAGGAATATCCCAAAGGGACCAAATCATTAACAATTCCTTCACATGAGTACACTGAGCTCTGGTGCCCCTACCTCAGTGCACTGCAAGTCATGGACCCTTTATGATTGAATCTGTGTGTGTGATCCGATGATCACTGTTCTAGTTGTTGCTAGCACCAACCACTCCCTGAGGGCTGACTTACACTCACCACACACCCATCCAGCACAGGCGTCACAGGACATGTGACCCTGGTAATAAAAAGTGGCCGGGCGCACGTGCCCGTAGCCAGTTCAACTATCTATCTAAGTGTGTCCGTGTGGTCATTATGTATGCATGATGGGCTAGGGCCCTACCACATTACATTGTGCTGTGGACAGCGGACGCAACCATGTCACCTCAGGCAGTGGGTACGACCTTGGACACGTAGCTTTGTCCCCCCCCCCTGTAAGCGTAAGTGGAGTGGGCTGGGCCGGCGTACGCCAAGCCAGCGTAGGGGTGTGAAGGATTTCCCCGGGGCTCTGGGCGTGGTTCAGTTCTGGCCTGGACAAGGAAGTAACTAATGAGTGTGTCACTGTTGTAATGTCGGCGCCACCCAGTCCGCAATCGACAATGTTGCAATGTAGCATGCACCCGGAGGGCGGGCTCGCATGAACGGGGAAATGAAGGAGCGCAAGACCGCTCGGGGTCTTGGCTCATACATGCCAAGTGTTGTGTGTATCTGTATTGCCACAGCATGAGCCAAATGCCTCGCCTAATTTGCGGCGCAAGTTCAGCCAGGCATGAACTCTACGTATGAGTCCGCCCTATCCTTCCCACAGGCCTACACTCACGTGGCCGCCTACCTCCAACGGCCAACATCACAGTGTCGTTGTCAGGCTTGTGGACATGCGCAGACAGGCATGACAATGGTGTGCCATAGGAGTGCCAGTGATGCAACCGCGCAGCGCACATAAGTAAATAGGCTCGAGGGGAGGGAGGAGCAGCTGTGAGGCAACGTTACACACAGTGATGCCGCTCATTTGCCACATGCAAGACATGTCGAACATGAATCCCAAAGTCGCACACATCCCACCCCACCCCCAACAAGCCACTTCACAGTTCCTGAATGCAAGCAGATGAGAAACTAACATTAGGGATGAATGCTCCTTCGTCTGAGCTATCAGGCGGAAGCACATCTGCACCTCCGACCTCGGAATTGCATGTGCCCTGCACCCCCTGACAGATACTATAGCAGCTGATGACGACTCCCACACTAGGCACAGCCCGACGAAAGACCAATGTATACACACCCCACACACAGAAGTCCTTGCTCGAAGTTATCTTGCATGGAATGGCCTTCACACTTACTCCCACATTAACCCACGCGTACAACCGTTGCACACTAAAACAACTCATTGCTCCGAGCTGTGGCATTTCATCCACAGAACTGGCGCAGGTCAGAACAGTGCCGCTTCAACCAGAGCCACCAACGCAATGGCAGACCATCCTGGACACTTGCACAACCCCTGTCACGTGGAACTGTACCATGCATGTATGCTGCATTTACTGGGGGCACTGCCATTGGTAGTGCTGCGGATCAGTTACCGGCTAAGCTTCCGCCTTGCCAACGTCACCTGCGTGCAGCCTGTGTTGCATTGTCGCTCGTGCATATTCGAGTGGTCCATGGATGTCTGCCTATCCAACAGGATGGTAGCCGAACTGGATTTCGACATGTGTGTGCGCCCCCTGTTGGCCCACGACCATGAGTGTCACTGTGACACCCGTCTATGGGATGCCTGGATACTTGGCATACATGCTGGCAGCTGGACCTGGGAGATTGCAGAACTCCTCGTGTGCAGTGAACAAATTGAGCTGCTCCCCTATTGGGCTGTAGTGCTAATTGGTGAAAGGGGGTGGACGCAGCACATCTGTCCGGACCTGATAATGGTTAGCCTCGCCGTCCTGTTCGATGAAGTCAACGACGACCTCATGTTGGAAATGATTGCCTACGAAGCTGCACTAGCTCTCATGGACGTATAATTACGTACCTGCAGACACAACAGTTTGGAACACATTGCACATGTCCCGACACCTTGTTGGAACTTGGGGTTCTGGTCACATCTCCCATGACGACAGTGGACATGGCTGCATTCGCCTGGACTCCGAATACATGAGTGGACAACAACACGGGTAAACACACACCTGTGAATGGTGCGGCACTCCCCCGGAGTGGACAGCGGCGCTTGGCAACGTTCCACATTCTGACATACTGCTGCATTGGTCTGCATGTTGTGGCACTTATCTTGGCCGTACTGACACGCATATGCTAATAAAGTCTACGCACCTTCACTTGTATTCAACTGTGATGAGTGTTGATTTGCATGACAATGTGTGTCTCACTGCCTATCTGGGTCACGGCCATACATGCATTACTACACCATCAGGGATGTGGGGTAGTACTAGTACATTATCATCTCACAGTTTCCTGCTATGCCACATGCGAATGGCCATTTTCCAAACACAAGCGGCAGCAGTTGTGTCCTCTGGTCTGTTGTGCTGGTGTTGCTGTTCGTTCGACATTGTTGTAAATGTTGAGGTGCTCTGATTCTTATGTTTGGGTGCTGCATTGTAGGTGATTTGCCCCTTCAGCTCTGATTTGGCTGGCCCTTATCCCTTTCAGGCGGTGTGGCCTTCACTTCTGTGCTTATGCAGTGCTGTGATGTTGCAGACTTGGGTAACTTGGGCTCTTGGTTGGTGTTGTGACTCTTGGCCAAGGTTTGTCCGCAGATGTGCTCTACTTAATTGTGCATGTGTGCCATTGTGCCCATCTCCCCCCGTCACCCCAGTCCCTGGTGGTTACTCACCCTGTTGATGTTGTGTCGGGTCATGTTGAGCAGTGTCTGGTCCCCCAACTCCTGCCACCGTCTCCACACTGATGACTGTGATCACCATTTCCTCCATCTCCTCTTGTGGCGCTGGACTCCCACCTCCAGTCTGCATTGATGCCTTCTGGTTGTCTGCGAGTTTCTGCTTGGTCTTGCGCTTCACATCATTCCAGCGCCTCTTGACCTCGTCCATTGTCCTCCTCAGCACTCCAACTGCATTCACCTTGTCCAGGATGGACTGCCATATTGTATTTTTTGTTGCCAATGACACAGTGGAGGTGACGTACAGTTGTTGATGGTGTTCTATCACCTCCGTGATCAGGATCCTGTTTTCCTGCGGACTGAACCGCGTCTTCCTCTTCTTCTTCTCCTTGCCCTTCCCTGACCCCGAGGTCCCAGGCTGGTCCTCCGTGGGGCTTCTGGGGTTCTGGTTGTCCTCTGTGCTTGCTCCGACTACCTCCATGGTGCTTTGCAGTTGTTTGTGTTTTGTTTGTGTTTTGTGTTGCCGCTTTTATTGTGCTTTTTGCAGCCTGACTAGTGGGACTTGCAGGCCTGGCGCTGCTTCTCGCTGGATTTTTTATCGCTGTTGGGCACATCGCAACTTTTTTCACGTTCGGGTTGAGATTTTTATCGCCGTCCCGGTAGTGTTATCACGGACATTTGCCGCGTTATCTGGGTACTATTGCATGTTACCGCCGTGTTGTGAATGCCACGTTAACACGGGGTTATTTTCCCGCGATAGACGGCGATATGAAAACTTGCGTTAACCTATTTTGGCGATGATTATCGCACGTTCTTGAGAATATCCCCCAGAGTGTCTAAATCGCTTGGAGGAATTGAGATTATCTGTGGAATTGGTCAAACCTTCTGTTCAACACAATCAATCGGTCTTGACTACATGCTCAATGCAACCATACCTTTTTAATGTTTTAAAAGCACAAGATAGATTTGTTTTAACGCGTTTTAGGTAAGATATATTTTATCGACTGACGTCTTTTCCAAGTGTCAACAATTGGTCAAGGGAACTAACGTTCTGTCCCTGTGATAATATGTCCTAGCAATCAACGATTCACATTTTGTTTTTTTGCAAATCTTACTCCGATCTGAGGAGATCTTTTATTGTACCTTTAATTAAATCTTTAAATTTTAAGCAATGTAGACCAGCATTTTTGTATTTGCAATTACCTCCTAATTTGTATACATGTGTGGTACTAGCAAGGTTTCTCAGGGCTGTTTTAACCAGAAGAAAATCAGATCCAGGTGTATGCTAAATTGTGACTGTAGTTTTTTTTATACTTTTGTTTCTGGATTTTATAATATATTGTTGTTATATGTGCGCTTTTATGAAACACTTTGTGAATGGAATAAAGATGAATTGAATTGACTTGAATTGAATCCCCTGTCACCAGCAGCATTTATCTGTGCCAACAAGTTAGTCAGCACAGCACAAAGAAGGGCCTGCTGGTTTGCCAACACAGCAACAACATTGCGGTGAAAGGCAGCCATTGTTGCAACATAGGAGTCCTCCTTCCGCTCCATGGACTCCAGGATGTTGTGGATCACCCCCAGATGGTTGGCAACCTCGCTGGTGCCACTTTGGCAGGGCAGTTGTTTGTGCCTCTGCCTCATGACACCAGCGATGTCAGCCATGGCTGAACCAAGGGGTAGGTGCCCCTTATAGCCTCCAAGGTGTCCTTATTGGGACTGAGGAACCTAAGGACTCATTCTAGGGTGCCCACCAAGATTTCCATCCCTGCCTTCACCTCATCTACCAGCTCCCACTGGACTTCTGCCGCACAACATTGGAATTCAACTTGGGGGCCTCAGAGTTGAGGATTGAGGGTGAGCTGGCTGGTGGTGTTTGTTGGGTGCTAGATGGATCCTTTGCACACCGTGCGATGTTGTTGGCCCTTCCCAAGACCTGAGATGGTTTCTGAATGGAGTCCAGGATTTGCCGGAGGGTGTTTTGGTCAAGTGTTGAAGGGCTGCCATTCTTAGCAGGATCCTCATCCAGGGCAGGCAGCTGGTAAGGAGTTGTTGGTACATCATTTGCAATTAAATATTTATATGTTAATGGTGATCTATGTTAGATGGTGACATGAGTAATCTGATTGGCATTCAGTCTCCCTAATAATTTACTTTCAGGTCAACATTGATGCGTAGGACATCTGTCCCCATAGGTTTTTAGGCCAAGTTGTACTGTAGTTGCCTTTCGGATGGCAGTGTCTCTGCATTGTTCATACAACCCCTTTGTGACATGGATGACTTGTCGTGTCATGACACATATTGCAACACAGTTACACAGCTCACTGGGCCTGCCATTCCTGTCCATCTGATAGGAGGAAAGGTCCATATCTGCCTTGGTGATGTGCTTTCTTTTTCACAATGCCTATACTGATTGTGTTTTGATGTATTGGCACCACTACTGTGCACATTGCACCTAGTCCCCAGGGTGCCTGCATTTTCTAGGACAAGAACTCAGCCCACAGCTCCTGTGAACGTGATGTGTGAATGGTCATGAATTAGTTATGATCATGCAGTCTGCCGGTCATACAGTACACCACAGCACTCTGCCTTGTTGTGCTGTCTTGCATGCACACTGTGCTTTCATGTGGCCAAGGGTTCAGTTTTTCACACATATCCTACACACCTCTACACAGCTTCCAACCTTGCTACACTGCAGAAATGTGTGAGGGAATGTACTTACCATGGGTTTCCTATTTGTGTGTACTCATGTGATTTATTCTCAAACTAGGTAGATTTCTAGCACTGGCACTCACACCATTTCATCTTTGCCAGAGTTGGTCATCTGCAGAGTATCACACATAGTTTGACTCAGGCCCCCTCACTTGTACATGCCTCCTCTGGCAATCCTGATTTTGGGCCAGGGACTCAACTTACTTTTACATACTGATGGAACCTTGATAATAACTTGACTCTCATGTGCCGACAACACCAACAATATGCATGACCATATCCAATGGACTGACATGGCTGGCTGTTTTTGAGGGCTATGGGTCAAACTGTAGCCCACATGGTAGTAGTGCTAGAATTGGTGACATGTACCTACCCAGCTTTGCCAGACACCTGGGCCCATCCACCTCTGCCTCCAACCATTCCTGACTCCTCCCCTTTGTGGTTGCAAACTAGGTGATCCTATACCTTGACAGATCCCTGTTTCACATCCCCTGACATTGACATATGTGGCATGGTGAGACAATTTGCCTTCACACTCCGTCCTGCCACGTGCTACATCTTCACCCAGGGCCACATCACATGTAGGATGTAGTACCATAATGGGCTCTTCTCTTTCATCCCTTCCCAGATGCGAAACAAGTGTTACACTGCCTGACACAGCAGTGCATGTGTCTTAGGCAGGCTACCTTCCAGTACACATATCCCTTGCCACCTCCTTGCTCTGCAATGTCCCCCCATTCAGACACAGTGGCAGTTCAACGTGCTCAGCCTGCATCTACAATGCATTGCACTACCAGGGGTCCCCACGGCCACACACCATCTTTTGTTTCCACGCACGTGGTCCTCTGGTATGCATCACTTGCATTCACTCTCATATACTATCTGATTTAGTACATGACAGGAGTTCGGCAGGTCTCGACCATGGCAGCTGACACGTGTCTGCTACCACCATGCACATCAGGATAGCTGTGTGCTATGTAGTTTCATACAGTTTACTATACATGTGACTCTTGGAATGTTCCTATTTATTGATAATTCACATGCCCCACACCTGACCCCCCCTCTCAGTGTTACAGCAAACAAATGATGGACGGAATGCTGACAATGCAAACATTCTCCCCAAGTCAAAAGATCTGGGTTAAATCCATCGTTCTTTTGCCCACTACCCCACCCCAGTTTGGACCCAGCCATATGCAAATCAGTCTTGACCCTGTGCCCCATGGGAACAGTCCAGACCGAACTGCCAGGCCAGGTCCTCTCTGGACCGGAAACAAGCATCCTGGGACCGGTTTCAGGGTATGTCACCCTTCTTCAGCCAGGCTAGCTTGAATCCAGTGGCACAGTGAGCAAGGGACTCACGTCTGGGCATACCCATCCCACTTAGGGCGAAACTCAGTGAGCAGTTTCTCCTCTGACAAGCCCATTTCATTCCATTGCTTTACAGTCAAGATTTGTGTAGATGGGCACAAGTTAGACACAGTGGCCTCATGGTGCCAGGTGGCCTGCATTGTCATAGTCAGGTTGGGCAGGGTTAGTGTGTCCATGCATAATGTGCTGTTCAAGTCCATGGGCCTGATTCACAGAACTAACTTACGTCAAAAACGTAAAGTTAGTACTTTTTGGTATTCACAGAATACACTTACTCATTTTGGTATTCACAGAATGAACGTACTCATTTCGGTATTCACAGAAGTTAGTAGTCCTAACTTTAGGACTCCTAAATGCCTTCTGTGAATACCGAAAGTCTTAAGTTAGATTTTCTCAGTTTAGGAGTAGTAAAGTTACTTTACTACTCCTAAACTGAGAAAAATCCTAACTTTAAGATCTTTCGGTATTCACAGAAGGCATTTAGGAGTCCTAAAGTTAGGACTACTAACTTCTGTGAATACCGAAATGAGTAAGTTCATTCTGTGAATACCAAAATGAGTAAGTGTATTCTGTGAATACCAAAAAGTACTAACTTTACGTTTTTGACGTAAGTTAGTTCTGTGAATCAGGCCCCATGTGTTTTGCTTTGTATTGTGGGACTTGTAGTTTTTTTTTTCCTGAGTTTTATATAGCGCAAACTTGACCCAAAGTTATTGAGTATCAGAGCGCTTTACATGAGCACCAGTTGCTTACACAAGGACACATTCATTTTTGTTAGGCACAGGGAGATTAAGTGATTTGTCCAGAATCACAGGATGTTGAGCGTCATTGCTGAGACTTGAACCTGGTTGCCCAGATTGGAGACCGACCGCCCTAGCCGTTAGGCTCTGGTGAGTCACGTTGTACATTCCACTACAAGTGTCAGTACACAAAGGTGAACCTGGACTCGTGCTGCACTTCACACATGGAAGGGGGAAACGTGACAGAGCTGGACTGAGCTGTGCCACAAGTAAATGGGCAGTGTGACTTACATTTATGTGATGTTTAATGGTGCATAACCCAGAATCCTGCCGTTTGCCCTGCACACATCGTGGTGGAGTGCTGGGACGTAGCTAGCTGCACTGTACAACATGACCTTTTTTCCCACATTGCCCCTTGTTGCGACTTATCCTGTAGCTCCTCTTGTTCCTCGTGGCTAGCACTGTCTTGTCCCGGAACTCCAGCCACCAACTCCTCTGAGATAACAGATGTCATCTACTCCTCCAAGGCATCCAGCTCCACCTGGGGTACCAGGCTTCTTCCTTCAGTCTGCATGGCAGCCTTCAGGTTGTTGGCCAGTTTCTCCTTCGTCTTGTGCTTATAGTCATGGCAGCATTTTTTACAGTCGGTGACTGTCCTCTTCACTTGCTCCAAGCTATTGATCTTGGCCACTATGGACTACCAAATGGCCTCTTTCTTGCCTAATGGCAACTTTGAGGTGACAAAGCAATGATGTTGGTGCTTTGTCACCTCAGTGATCAAGATGTCGTTCTCCTCCTCACTGAAATTGTGCTTCCTCTATCCCTGGGAGTCTGTGTGGACCTTCTGGCTGGTGCTGAGGTCATTGGGATTGTTGTCCTGGCTGCTGCTCTCTTTTCCCCGCTCCATGGCTGCCTTCTGTGAAGTGTGCCACTTTTTTGTTCACCAAAGCATCATGCTTTATATGTTAATTGATGTGTCACACACTGAAAAGTGATGCTAAGATGGTTAGCATCTTTTTACGTGGCGCTAACCAGTATTACATCACTTTTGCTCTCAATGCGTCAGTTTCCGTTTGCGACATCACTCCCATGGAAAAAATATATAATTTTGACGCAGCCGATACCTTATGCCATGGTGCACCATACCATAAATATGGCCCATACATGTGTCAGTTCTTGTAAATGAGGCCCACATTTCTCCTTGTTACGCCTCACCTGGGGAGACGTAAGATTTTGAGGCATTCCAATGTTTACAAACACTTGTAAATCTGGGAATGCATCAAAAACCATGGTAGTTGTGTGGGAACACCCACCGCAACGCCCATGGAACATCTCCCTTGCGCAGAGTAAGGCAACATAGCGTTTTGTGCTGCGTTGCATTACTCCATGTTTGCGAAGCCATTCAAAGCCACGCAAAGTGACTTTGCGTGGCTTTATAAATATGACTTGGGGCGTTGCGTTGTGCATTTGCCACTTTGCGTAGTGCAAGCATGACGCAAGGCCCTCATAAATATGCCCCTAAGACTTAGATTTACAAAGGGCTGCAGACGCACCTGAGGCGCTGAGAAATTTTACACTGCACTTTCCTGCTTTTACACATGTTATTAAACCGACTCAGCACCTACACACAATCTTAGTAAATAAACTCAGAAATTCCTTCAAAATATGTTTTTTAAATAGAAATGTTTGTTTGAACTGACAAATAACAAAGCAGGTTTCCATTGTTCTGACAGCATAGCTTTCCTTTTCATGTGTAAGTACTGACTGAATATTTAAGTTCAGAGTCGCACTACAGGATGAATATTTTTTTTCCATCAAAACCAGATTGAGAAAAGAATTCAGCACCACGTCGATGCCTACCTGGTCTGCAGTGATAATAAGCACGAAATTGTACGTCGGCAGGGGCCTGTGTCACACATTTAGACTCCATCAATGATGAATATATAATGAAATTATGAAGCGGTAAGACGGATGGCACTAACTTTTTGATAAATGCACATATCTTTATAATCAGATAATAGTGCCACAGCCTGGAAGCACAATTGAGTTTTATTAACTTTCAAAATGAAATTATTTCAGTGTTATGACTTTAAAGTACACATTAAAAACAGAATAAAGTTCAATGTGATTAGAGCCTTTCATTCCTAAACATAAAATTCAAACATCAGAATAACAAAAGCCTTTGCAGATCGCCTGCCACTGAGGTGTAATTAGTTCTAACGCTCTATTTGCCCTCTGAAATACCACTGCAGAAAGACAATAAGAATCAATTAGTTATTCGGCATTTAAAATCACAGTTGGATTGAAAGCTTTTCAATAAAAATAAAAGCACAATTCATGGCACCTATTCAGTTGCTTGTCACCTCAGTAATATGCTCATTTTCCTGTGATAAAGCTTGGATTGTAATTAATGGTATATTGATGGTGATGTTTCATATGTTCCTGGTTCTGTAATATAAAGCTGCCAAGTACATTTCACTTGTTCCAGAGATTTTACAAATTATTCTGTGTTTTCAGTTGTCAACACTGACAGCCCAGAATTGGCACCCAGACAGAATTTTAAATGAACATTGGAAATAATACTGTTAACTCGATAAAAGGTGTCTCAGGAGGAAAATGAGGCGGTTTCACTAGAGTAGATTACATTTTTCTGTGCCTGCAGACTGTGAGGTATTAGCTGTAAAAATCTATTAGTAATTATTACCGAGTAATATTTTGTGACAGTACCAAATTATTCTATACTACAGAACTGTTAAATTATTCACTTGAAATGTTTAGCTTCTACATTAGAGTTTATTCGTCTTTTAAACATTTATCATAACAATAAAAGCTGGTTTGCACACAATTAGCCCAGCAAATATTAATTGTGAATATATTTTCTTTCACTAGATTAGGTTGAACGTAAATTGCAACAATTTCATAGATATTGAAAGGTAAGATAAAACGTGCTGTAGATTATTAAAAATAATGACTCCATATTACCTACTAATCAACTCATTAAAACCAACATAAAAAAATACCATTGAAACAGGGCTCCTTCTATAATTCATAGCTGCCAGAAAGTCAAGACAGATACTGAAAAAACCATAGCGGCCACTGGCAGCAAATAACTACATTTCACAGTCACAATTCCCAATATTTTATGAGGATGTATTTATTTTGCAGTTTTATTTAGTGTGAATTCGACCCTAAGGTATTGCAGTGCTTTACATGAGTACCAGCTACATTACACGAGGTCAATTTTTTTTTTTGTAGGCACAGATAGATTGTGGGGCATATTTATCACTGAGATAAGTCAACATTGCGCCACACAAGGGGGCGAAAGAGCGATGCAACAACTAAGGGCCTGATTTAGATCTTGGCAGATCTAGTCCCGCCATCACTTTTCTGAAGGATTCACCATCCGATTACTTGGCAGTCTAATCGCTCTATTTAGTTGGTGGCGGGCCTATGGGCGATAGTCCATCAGAGTGCCGCCATCTCCCTGCCAGAATTTTCCTCTCACGTTGACGGCATCATAGGCAAAAGCGACAGCCAGAAGGAGTTCAGCCAAGATTACCACCGGGCCAATCACGATGTGCCTTTCCAGCCAGGAAACTGTGGCGGGAACACCTCCAACCATTGAGATGGACGAATCAAAGAAAATGACGTAGAAACGTACCTTTTTTATCAATTTCAACTTCTGTTTCCGTTTTGTACCCCATTGTCCAGGTCCTTCCTTTGACCACAACACTAATCATCTCTGTTGTCACTGGGATCTCAGGTAAGTTTCTTTTTTACTTGTTTTACTAGATCGTGTGTTAACATTTGCTTTGGCATCGTGCATTTTTACATTGCTCTTACATGCAATTTGTTATGCAGGTGTAATACAGTGGTGTTCATATTGCAACCTATCAAGGTAAAATGAGAACACCTGTATTGACTCTTAAAAATAGATTTGTTTCTTGTGGTGGTTGTTGTGCTGTGGTGTCTGTGGTTCTACATTCAATAGTGTGTATGTTGTTTGTGTGCTATGCTATCTGTAACAAAAGTACAAAAAAGAAGAAACAAGGAGACCCTGAAGGTCTGAGGGGACCAAGGGTAATTATATACTAAGGAGAACAGTGGTCCCATTCAATTTAAATAAAAACAATATCACAATTTAGTAATCAAAATTGGAATTACAAATGTGTCAATGAAAAAATAGGAGCGAACCGGACAGGGCAGAGGGAAATCAGCCGATTTCCTTACCTCAGGCAAGTGACTTAAAAAGTGACTTTTCAATATGTGAAAATGTAGGTAAACGGAAAGTCACAATCTGAGTAACATCTCATACTCCACAGTTGAATACAAGTTTTAGTGTAGAGTTGAAGACGTATGTGTCGACGACGTTTCGATCCCAGTAGAGGTATAGGGATCTCATCAGGACTACCTAATACAGCAAGTGCCTGGGAAGTTGCCTAGATATGTTTGGGGGAAAGTAAAGTAAAGGGAAAGGGAGGGGGAGGAAAAAAGGGCAGAATTAAAATTATTGAATAATAGAATAGTATGTAGTAAGATGATTAATTAAATTATAAAATAATCATGCGAGGGAAGCAAGGTCATGCATTGTAAAAGGGGGGGGGAAAGGAAGAGTTAGTTATAGGTAAGGGTTGTAATTTGCCAGAATAGGAGAAAAAGGCGGGAAATAACAGTATAACCCAAAGGGAACCGCAAGAAGGACAAATTTATAGCATAATAGAGTAAGATGATTAATTAAATTATAAAGTAATCATGCGAGGAGGCAAGGTCATGCATTGTAAAAAGAAGAGAAGAGTATTGGTATGCAAGAATAGGGGAAAAAAGGGAGAAGGGAAATAGTAGTATAACCCAAGGGGAACCCCAAGAAGAAGGATCTAATACCAGTTCTAATACCTGGTGGAGATGATCAGTGCAAGATAATGAAGAGAGTAAGGAATTGTGGTGTCTGCCGCGTATGTATTACCGTCATAACAGGTGAGCAGGTGAGGATAGAAGGGTTCTAGAACCCGTGTAGAGGGAATACTAACCAAGGAAGGGGAGCACAATGGCTATGGCAATTGAGGAATCCACCCTCTGTGGTACGAGGGGGCGAACTGACAGTGGTGCGGCGAGCAACCTACGGGCGAGGGGAGAAAGGATTAAGGACACTGCGCGCTGTCGGAATAGTCCAAGGGACGTGTGGCGGTCGGGCACTTACCGGGGAATCGTAGAGTTAGTGCCTCGGCCCTGGTAGTGTGGGAGGTAGCGGATGGTGGGGAGGTTCCCGTCCGGGAACCTCGATATGCGCGAGAAGTGGCGCCGGTGAATCGAACTGTGATGGAGGAAGGTATGCCAGAGAGAACCTGGGAAGTACGTGCGTCGAAGCGCTTACCTGACAATGCAGTTAGTGGGGGGAATCCGTAAAGTGAGGCCGCGGTGATCAGGCAACCGAATTGCGTAGGCTCATCCAGTGTCGGAGGGTCCGAGTGAATGCGGGAGCGTCAATGGACTGAATGTAAGGGAGGCGACCGGAAATGATGAAATAACGGGGCGCGAGGAAGTCAGGGGAAAGGATGAGAGGCTACCGTGGCCATCTTGGAAGGGAGTAGGACGAGAATAAAGAAGGCATGAGGAATAAGTTGAACAGGGAAGTAAGTCCTATGACAAGTGAAGGGAGTCAAGAGAGTAGGAAGAGAACGGTGTGGGTTAGGCATATATTGAGATATGCAGGGCAGTAGGGAGGGCAAAGGACATGTTGAATTACGGGTAACCCCTGGAAAGTTAGAGTGACTAGTGTCAGAGGTGTGAAGGGTAGAGATGGGAATGGAAAACACAAGGGGAGAGAGAGATTAAAGCACGATAAAGAAAAAATTGACAGCAGAATAGAGGGCTAGAGGTACGGAGAATAAGGCTATCAAATAATAGCAGTAATTGACAACAGGGCACGTGAGTATAGGGGGAATGATATTAAAACCACAAAACAATCAAGTGGTTTAGGCCCCAATTACATAGATAATACAGTTGTGCCGGGGATAACCCCAATTACAAGGATAATACAGTAGTGCAAAGGATAAGCAGGGGCTCAGTTATGGCGGCTCTGGATGGAACAGTAAAGGACTTCATAAAACTGAATCAAGGTCAGGGCAGAACTAGGATCAAATATATATGGTACGCCTTGTCTGATTAAAGCAAATTGGACCATTCCTCCAGGCGATTAAGTCCCGTGTGGAGACTGTCCGTTCGTATGATCCATTTTAGCTCCTCCTTGTTGAGGATGCCTGCGATGTTCGTACTCCTTGGGGGTTGATGAATCACTGTGATCACTTGCCACCTCATTTCATCTTCAGTGTGGTTAAGAACAGAGAAATGTTCAACAAGAGGTGCGTTCGGTGTTCTGCAACGTATCCGGCTTCTGTGCTGACAAATCCGGATCCTGATCTTTTGTGTCGTTTGACCAACATAAATTAAGTTACACAGGCAAAAGATAGCGTATATAACATTGACAGTGTTACAGTTGGAAAAATTCAATAGTTTGACATCAATATTGGCATGCACACATTTTTTGGTATCCGCAGTGAGGTGACAGACACTACATCCGCCACATTTGAATTGACCTACTATGGGTGGTAATCCCCAAACCTCTCTTAATGTGGGGTTACTTTAGGTACTAGGGATGGCCGCCCTTACCAGATGGTCTTTTATGCTCTTGCTTTTCTTGAAAGCAAATAGGGGGCGTTCAAATTTAAGGCTGCCTACATTGAGTGTGGGCCAATGTTTTAAGATGCACTTCCTTACTGAATTAGAGACGGGCGAAAAAGTGGTGACACATACTATTTTGTCCCCATTAGTTCTTTCCTTAGGGCTCAATAGGGTCTCCCTGGAGCAATACCAGGCTCGTTTGAGGGCTGTTTTCACTAGCTTACGCGGATAGCCTCTGTTTGTCAGTATTTTAGATAGGATTTTTGCTTCCATGAAAAAGTCCTCCTTGCGATGGCAATTGCGGCGTATGTGGAGGAATTGTGAATATGGAAGGGAGTCAAGTAAGGCTCTCGGGTGGTGACTGTTGTATGACAATAGTGTATTTTTCTCACTTGGTTTGCGGTATAGTGTGGTGTAAAGTGTCCCGTTATGTGCAATGATCATAAGGTCAAGGAAAGCGACCCCCTGTTTGCTTCTGTTAATGATAAAGTTGAGGCCATTACAGTCTCTGTTCAACCAATCTTGAAAGACTATCAGATTCTCATCTGTGCCATCCCAAATTAGGAAGATGTCATCAATATACTGCTTCCATTCAAGGATGTTAATTCTGAACGGATTGTGGGGGGATTCCCCGGTAAGTGCCCGACCGCCACACATCCCTTGGACTATTCCGACGGCGCGCAGTGTCCTTAATCCTTTCTCCCCTCGCCCGTAGGTTGCTCGCCGCACCACTGTCAGTTCGCCCCCTCGTACAAAAGAGGCTGGATTCCTCAATTGCCATAGCCATTGTGCTCCCCTTCCTTGGTTAGTATTCCCTCTACACGGGTTCTAGAACCCTTCTATCCTCACCTGCTCACCTGTTATGATGGTAATACATACCGCAGCAGACACCACAATTCCTTACTCTCTTCATTATCTTGCACTGATCATCTCCACCAGGTATTAGAACTGGTATTAGATCCTTCTTCTTGGGGTTCCCCTTGGGTTATACTACTATTTCCCTTCTCCCTTTTTTTCCCCTATTCTTGCATACCAATACTCTTCTCTTCTTTTTTACAATGCATGACCTTGCCTCCCTCGCATGATTACTTTATAATTTAATTAATCATCTTACTCTATTATGCTATAAATTTGTCCTTCTTGCGGTTCCCTTTGGGTTATACTGTTATTTCCCGCCTTTTTCTCCTATTCTGGTAAATTACAACCCTTACCTATAACTAACTCTTCCTTTCCTTTCCCCCCCTCCTTTTACAATGCATGACCTTGCTTCCCTCGCATGATTATTTTATAATTTAATTAATCATCTTACTACATACTATTCTATTAATCAATAATTTTAATTCTGCCCTTTTTTCCTCCCCCTCCCCTTCCATTTACTTTACTTTCCCCCAAACATATCTAGGCAACTTCCCAGGCACTTGTTGTATCAGGTAGTCCTGATGAGATCCCTATACCTCTACTGGGATCGAAACGTCGTCGACACATACGTCTTCAACTCTATACTAAAACTTGTATTCAACTGTGGAGTATGAGATGTTACTCAGATTGTGACTTTCCGTTTACCTACATTTTCACATATTGAAAAGTCACTTTTTAAGTCACTTGCCTGAGGTAAGGAAATTGGCTGATTTCCCTCTGCCCTGTCATGGTTCGCTCACTTATTTTCTGTATATTATCCTTGCATTGAACTCAATTCTTAATTAAACTCCTATTTTTTCATTGACACATTTGTAATTCCAATTTTGATTACTAAATTGTGATATTGTTTTTATTTAAATTGTATGGGACCACTGTTCTCCTTAGTATATGTAACAAAAGTGGCATAACACATTACCTGCATACATGTTTGAAGCAAACACATCATATATGTATAGTTACACATTAATAAGCAGTACTTACCAGTCTCCACTCCACCAGGGACTCACTCTGTCAGGAATCCGCCGCAAGGACATTGCCAGCACAATGAGGAAATTTAAATTGGCTTGGTGGAAACCTGCCAACCTGATGGTGACGGAGTACTGTTAGCCAGCAGAGGAGTCTGCTGCGTCGATGCAGGGGCAACACTTATGCAACTGTAAACATTCTGTTGATGCAGATGGCGGATCAACCAGTGCACATCTAAATATGGCAGGCGGGACTGTCAGCTCAATAGAGTACTTTTAACTACCACTATGTAGGCATGACATGAGTCCCACCAAGATCTATATCAAGCCCATAGTCAGATGTATCGAGCCACGCAAGGCCACCTTGCATGGCCCTGCATTGCTTAATAAATCTAGAGTTGCTGCGTTGCGCTATGTTGCCCCAAGGAAGCATTCCATGAGTGGAGGGTGAGTATTCCCATGCATCCACCCATGGATTTTGGTGCATTCCAGATTTACCATTACCGGTAAACCTGAGAATGTGTCAAAATGCTAAGTCAGGTGAGGTGTAACGAGGTGAAAAATCTTTATTTACCCTTGTTCTTTTCTCATTTTATGTGTGCTGCACTTTGCAGCACAGATAAAAAGAGGAAAATCCATTTGATGATCGTTTTTGTGCAGGTAGGTGTTCCTTCCTGCACAAAAGCAATCCTGCCTGCCTGCGCAAGGGCCCCTGAGTTGGCACTAGGCAGCACATTGTGCACCAGCACAAGAAAAGGACAGGAATGTGCTGTATAGTGTTAAATACAGCATATCCTGCACTTTCACACAGTGCAGCAAGGTGGCTTGCTGCACTGCGCTGAATGAAAGCTTGATAAATGTGCCCCTAAGTAATATGCTCAGAATCACAGGATGTTGAGGCAATGCTGAAACCCGAACCAGAGGGCTCATTAGGATGGCGGGCGGACCTGAGTCCGCCTGCCATCCCCGTGGTGTTGGGACCGGCTGCCAGACATGCGGCGGTCCCGCTCCCCGAATTAGGATGCGACCGCCACCATGGCGGTCGCATTCTGCAATTTAACATTGCGGCGGGTGCTGCTGACAGCAGCACCGCTGCAATGTTAATATTGCATGCCTGGCATTTCACTGCACCACATGGCAGGCCCACACGGTGCCTGCCACTTGGTGCAGCGAAATGTAGGGGGGTACCATTGGTACCCCCCAAGTGCACCCCACCTCCCCCAGACACAAGGTGGGCCCACAACGGGCCCCTGGACGCAATCCCCGCCAGCCTTTCCATGGCGGCATCGCCGCCATGGAAAGGCCTTTAAACCCCCACATCCTAATATGGCTGGAGGTGCCTGCTAGGCACCGCCACCATATTAGTGGCCCAGCTCCGCCCGGCCGGCAATCGTAACGATTGCCGACCGGCGGAAAAGCGGCGGACGGACTTTGCGTCCGCCGCGATACCCACAGCCATCATGATATGGCGGGGGTATTTCACATGAGGATGGCGTAACGATCGCCACCGCCGGCCCGGCGGTGGCGATCGTTACGCCATCCTAATGGGCCCCCAGGTTCCTCATTTCCAGGCTCTGGCTGTAACGCCATGTAATGCCGCATTCTACTCTCCTCTTTGATTTTGCTCCTTTTCTATCACCTTTTGCTGACAGTTGGCTGTGTCATCCACTAAAAGCAAGGATGACTGCATCCCTACAGCGACAGATCCGATGTTGCACACCAGTAGCATCAGACACCTCTTCAACTCAGCTCCAAAATTACAACAGATAGGTTGTACTACTGATTATTGACTGCAACAAACATTTTGATTAACAAAATGTAGCAATATACACTCAATCAAAACTAAAAAGAACATACAAAAAAATCAATTCAACAATAAAAATATAAATATATATTAATATATACATTGTAATGAAGATTTTTATAAACAAACAAATTCAAAATCTACACTTACATTTGCTTTTCTATATAGGGAAAATGCCTACAAGAATAAGAAACACATAACCACTCACATTCAATTGAAAATCAGTTAACAAATCAGAACACACATACATTAGTAAAACTCTATAAAACAAACAAAAAAAAATCATCATACCTCCACTCTAAAGAAAAAACAGAAACCTAACATGCTGCCCAATGATATAAGAAAACCAACTTC
This sequence comes from Calotriton arnoldi, assembly GCA_963921515.1. Taxonomy (NCBI): domain Eukaryota; kingdom Metazoa; phylum Chordata; class Amphibia; order Caudata; family Salamandridae; genus Calotriton; species Calotriton arnoldi. The sequence goes on along the minus strand of CAWUFW010009684.1, from coordinate 247,925 downwards.
AAAATTGAAGTATGACTATGTTAATAATTTTATAACTATAAACTCTAAATAGGTAACCTACTTCAATATAGATTTGAAACAAATAAAACTAATATTATTTTTTGTATTCCTTTTTGCCTCCTGGACTTTAAATGAAAGAACACATTCTACAGGCAAGAAAATGTACTTGGGCTACACCTACAGAAAAGAGCAAATTAGCAAAGCACAAACCCACTGAAAATGTGTGAGATATTATTCAAATGGTTGCTTTGAAAGTGCCACTACTATCGATAATGAAGTGGAGAGTGCAACGGAACAACATAACCTGCCAAATAAAGGCAGAGATTGAGGTCCACAGCATAACCAGAGATTCAAACGAGTCCTCAACATGTTCCACAATTCCAAGTGGTACAATACTAGGGGTGGACAGTAAACTCCATGCTGGAGGCGGATTTTGAGGAGTTCTGAAAAAAATCTGCATGGGGGAATGTTTCTTGCTTATGGCTCGCCGGCATTAAGTTGGCGAGAGCGAGCGAGAAAAATTAAGACCTCGGACCAGTCCGGGTGCGATTTCCTTCACAAGGGTGGTTGAGGCATGCCTCTTCCATTCGAGTTGAGAATGCTGGTGTGGTGCGTGGTGCTGTTCTCTGTGATTTTAGAGCGCGGAACAAGCTACTGGCGCTAAAAATCAGTGCATGCAGAGCGACGTGCCAAAAATCTGCGTAAAACTCTGCCCACCCCATACAATACTGAAAGACTAAGCACACAGGATACTTATTTACTGACTGCACATCATCTAGACCTGGATGTTCAGTGCCTAGCTAAGATTAGTCCAACCAAGACAGAATTACTGTTATTTGCCAAGGACACCAAACAAGATAAACTGCAATCCTGACTCAATGACAAGAACCTTGACAGCTTCTAACTTTCACTGAATGCCAAGTCACTTGGATTCAAACTTGTCATCCTCACCTTTAAAAGGCACTTTCAAATAGTGTCTGATTCCAGCTCTCTTCTAAAGAAAGTGAAATTGTTTATTTCAGAAATGACTTCAAAACTATTCAATCCCTCATACTTTCACATCTGGATAGTGCTACTGCTCTGATCTATGTACGCCTAAACACTACAGTTGCACCTCTTAAGGCATCCTACAAGCTTCAGTACGTGTCATTGAGGTCTTGGAAAAAAATTATCAAACCACCTCCATCCTGATGGAACTCATTAGCTCCCCTTGCTTGCCCATACCATCTTCAAAATCACCTGTTTCATTTACAAAACCATCCCAGCCAGCACCTGCGCTTATCTTGCAGACATGCTCACCATCACTTATGGTTCTCAGCACACACGCAGCCAGAATACCATCAAAATGCAGACAACAGAAAATAAGAAGAGAGGGATCCTTTTCCATCTATACACCAAGGATCTGGAACAATATCCCTATATCCATCAGGACTTCATTATTGATGCTCCAATATAGGAAAGAGTTGAAGATAAATCTCTTTAAAGAACACTATATCACAATGAATTGACAGTCCACAAATGAGCCAACTTTCTTATCCCCTTTTGATTTTATGTTGGTTCAGTGCTCCAGACCCTTTGGCTAGATCCACTCTATAGAAATATCACTTACATGCATACATACATATAGCCCTACTCCCTCAGTAACTAACCTAAAATGGGCAATATCTAGGAAAAGAAGAGATGAATGAATAGCTAACCCTGCTCCAAAAACTTTCTCTGAAACAGACATGTATGACAATCTGTCACCCACTCAAAAGAGGATTACATATTGTATGATAACCTCAATAATGAAAAGTGCATAATTGTATTTGCAACAGCCCAGAAGCCCAGAACCTATTGAAATCAAACCAATCTCCAATATGGCTCATGATGGCACCTTTAGAACCTGCCCACCTCCATTTTACCAATTGCATGTGAACTTGGGTAATAACACAGCAAGATACCCCTCGTATTTACACCGGTTCCAAACAAACAAAACACATCCTAGAGTGATATACTACATATAACAATAGAGGAAACTAACAAGGAGATTGTTATGGATTTCAAATTTGCTATGATACAACAGTGTATACAAATGCTCAAATACAGGATGCTATTTCCACAATAACAGAGCCATCTGACATCATCTTTCCAGCCAGAGTATTGATTACTCAACAAACAGCACCTCCGCATTTCAAATTAATAAACCGTTTGCTATTATGGTCAAAACCGTCTAAAGAAGTAACTAGATTCTATGACAGAATAGAATGTCAAGTCTATGAAGACCATGAAGAAAAACTAACCATGCTCTTCAACCACTTTGATAACACCTGTATTGCCCATCTGCAACACTCAGGACAAACAGCAAGCCAGGTTTCAAATACAGTAATGAAATGTTTATCACAGTACATAAACAAAGAAGCAAGGACCAAAAATGTAGCCGGAGGCTGGCACCATTTCTTTCTGTTGACCCGACTGAAAGATAAATTATACAGTACCAGTTTTTTGAAATCCTACAGATGAACACTGCTATCATGAACTAAGTGTGAAACAATTCCAAGACCAAACCTTCAAACTAAACTATCCAAACAAATCCATTACATGCACAATGTATTAGGCAATAACTTAGATGTATAAAGAATCAGCTTCCTTAGACTCAATAGCATACATATTACTTTTAATTAAATCACCTTACAAAACAACAACATAACAACACTATAAGAAAAAATCTCTAAAAACACAATCAAAAATTAATTCATGAGGGAAATGGGCTTTTAAGATAAACAACATTTGTTTTAAATAATTAATATATATTAATTCATTTTCAATCAAGATTAAAAACAAGCAAACCCAATTTAAATGAATACATAAAAAAGTAAAATCCAATCTCAGAAACCAAAATCCTACTCTCTCACTAACTTTAAAAACATTTTAATAAATAACTATAAATGAAATTAAATAATTCACACACTATATGAAATACTGAATTAATTAATGAATGAATTAATATGAATTAAAATATTGCAACACATTACTAGTCAAACACAATACAAGTACATGGTGATTAAAATGCAGAATGTCCAAAATGTTAACAACTTAAAAATGCTAACATAACATAAAGTAAGCATTCCCTCCCACACATTCTATGAAAAGATAAAAATACATAAAATTTTGTAGGATTAGGGAGTTTTCCAAAATCCTCTTCAGCAGCCACAAATCCAGAAGGTGCATCCAAAAATGCTAAAATTTAAATATATTAAATAACACCAATCCATTCATTAGGAAATATAGGTACACCCCTTAAAATTTGTAAAATATATCTCCTAAAACTATAGACTGCATACCAAACATAAACAATAAAGGTCAGTATCTTAGGAATTTGGAATCTAGTATTATCTATAGTAATATCCAAAATAATTTCTTTTAAAAAGAAAATTCCCAAAAACCCGGATGAAAGAAAAAAATGACACTGATTGTAGCCTTCATCTGTCCCGAAAATGAAATAAAATAAATACATTCGGCCCCCAGCCAAATCCACATTCGATTTATAAAAATGAAAAATAAAATACATTGATAACAGAACCTTAACTAAATAAAAATATTAAAACAAACAATACATATAGCAATACTAAAAACTAATGCAAACACCCTTATGCAATAAACCTTCATAAACTTGATAAATCACATTCAAAATCTAATCACCAAAGTAAACCTAAAATGTTAAAAAGACTTGCCCAAGACTTAAATTAACTACCTTCACGAATAAAATATAAATTGAAATTATTCTTACCTAATCCAAAGAAAAGCAATCCAGCCTTTGACCTCTGTGCCAAACACAGCTGAATGAATAAAAAAGAAACATTAGAAAGTACTATACACTGTAAAAATGGTGCTTTATATAAAATAAAAATGACTGATGTTCAATGCATTTCAATGTAAAAATGTTATTAAATATCATTTTGGTAAAAACAATTTAGAAATGTAAAATATGTTATATAGTACAATGTTTAAAATGTCTAATAATATTTTGTCAATATTAAATTAAAATATTATGATATGCATGTGGATTTTTCTTCCTATTGTTCAGAAATAAATTGTTTTAAAAGGAAAATAAGGAAATATTCAAAAATGATTCTTTATGTGCAAAACATAATGACTTCTAAAAAAATGTTGACACTATGTGAAAAATGTTTTGTCCATAAGTTAATGAGTTATTTTATTTTAAATTATAATGTAAGTAAAAAAGTGTATGTATTTATAAAAATACTAACTAAAAATGCTGTTTAAGTGAAAGTGGTAAAGTAATGTTTATTTGAATATTAATGTTATTTAGAAAATGAAGTAATAAAAACTAATAACAATTATATGTTGCGTAAGGTATTTAAAAGAATATGTGAAATTAAATGTTACAAAATATTGAAAAAATTTAAAACATAAATAAATATGTAAAGTTTTGCACTTTCAAGATTTTATATTTATTATTTCCATTCCAAACTAAGGGGCTCATTACGATGGCGGGCGGAAGCACAACCGCCGTGCTGGCGGATGCAAAAACCACCAGTTACCGCCGGCACGCAGCAGTCCACACGCCCGCCCAATTACGATGCGAAAAGTAGGCCAAACACCGCCGGCAAGCCAGCAACACCGTCCGCCATCAAAGTGCGCCCGTACACGTAGCGGCGCAGCCTAACTGACACACACCGTCCGACGAAACACGTCCCGCCCGGCGCATAAATTACGATGCCGCAAACAAACGGCTCCCACGGCCAAGAGATACCGTACGACAAACCGAAGCGGTAACACGGACGCCGAGCACGGACAACGAAGAAGCGGCTCCCCGAGCATGAATCCAGCACTGCAGGCCCTCCCCATGCTCCTGCTGATGCACCACCAAGGACGCAACGTACCGCGGAGACGCAGGTAGGCACACACACAACAAGTGCACGCAAACAGCGCACACAGTGCAAGGGCGGAAAAAGCGGACAACCCCCCACCAGCGCGTGTACACTACACATCCACCATTGCATCCACATATGACACACAGGCCAAATCGTAACATTGCGTAACACATGTGTACACACCACCTGGGACTAGGAACCAACAACCCCGTCACGGCCCCAAAGCGGCGATGACGCCGCCACACATGCGCACAACGCAGAGGCCAACCGCAGCGCCATGCATGCGTCGCACACAGACACAGGGACACAACCAAGCAGCACACACATCAGCCCCACCCCGAACGCACATGACACGTGACAGGCCTGCCACAGACATGTCCCCAACGCCCAATTCACGGACAACACCCAACGCCACACAACCGACGCACACATGTCAGTGAAGACACGCAACAGCAGGACACACCCCAGTGTAACAAACATGGCGTAGCACACAGCGGCGGCAACACCAACTAGGAGAAGCAGGGCCCCTTCGGGAAGAGGAACGCCAGTACCACACTGAAACACCCATACCACCCTGCACATATGAACAAGACATATAAAACGGAACACCAAAGAGCCCGGGGACCGACAACAGGTGGCCCAAGAATAACATTCACACACAAGGCCCAACGCAGAGCGGAAAGGCAGCCTGCCGCCCACACAAGGGAGAGCAGACAGCACTGAATGACCTTCCATTCCAACTCCGAAACCACAGCCCTACGACAGAAGCCGGTGAATACAGCCATTGTCCAAGAATAGACCAACACAGGCTTTCCGAGGAGACCGACCACAGGGCAGATAGCGCATATCACAGAAGCACACAACGGACGGGGAAGAAAGAAGAAAACACTCCCCCATGTCGGCCACATGCAAGTTAATTGGAAGGAGTCACACATCACTGACCTTGAACTGTCTGAGAAGCATGTGGGAAGAGGGCCCGTGTCCTCCAAACAAGCCAACAGAACACAAGTCCTGTCTCCCTACGACTACACAGAGCTCACAGCAACCTCGGAGCGTGCACATTGCAGACTGCACACACAGCCGGAGCACGCCACCACAACGCACCGCTGCGAAATGGCAACCGCAACACACCTACCCAACTACGCCGAACAGCTCAAGCTGTACAAAACCAACCTGTTTCATACATTGGGATGCGATCTCCTGTCCCTGCTGAACGTAAGTTACCGACTGACTTACTGCATCACATTGTTCAGCTGCGTCATGCCCGTCTTCTACTGTCGGAGGTGTCCCTACCAGCATCCCGTGGAGATATGCCTCTCCAACCCGGCATGTCTGAAGGCGGACCTGCTACCACTACTCCTCCCTCTGGACGCACACGACAGGGCCTGCTCTGCCTATGGGGGCATGGCGTATGTGGCCAACATCGCACCCGCACTGAAATGGGACCACTGTGCCTCCACACGACGGATCATCGAGAACAGCTACATCGAATGTCACCCAGCATGCCCCATCATGGTCCTCCAAGGGACAACTTACGAACAACACCTTGACAGCCACCATCCGCTACATTGGCTGGCAAACATGTACACCACCAATGACATGGAAGCCCTGCTGGGCGGCATCGCATACCTGACAACCTGTAAATTCGTCGGACCACAACGCAGGTTCCCCGATTGACCTATGATGTCCAACCCCGCACCCATGCTTAGCTTCCGCACGGACTGGCCAGTCACCACCACAACAGCCATACCAAACGACCGGCAACTGTAACCACACCATCAACGACATCGCCATGACATCGGATATGACCGGGACATGCACACTGTTCCCCATCACATCCAGGAACACCGCATGCATCGTGGGAGGCAGTGGCATGGGGTCTGTGTATCGCACCCACATGGACGGAACTGCACGAACAACCAGGACACGACATGGATCCAGCGCCCATGGACACACACACCGCTCAGTGGACATGAATAGGTCGCCTGGAGTCTGTGGGTGCTGCACCCCTCCCACCCCGCCCCGGGAATCCCATACCAGGACCTTTGCATGGACGACAAGTGCATACAACAACAACACGACCCCAGTGACTGTGACATGTCCAGTAACCACCACATTGCAACAACAAGTGGCACGCCGCTGCATGCACGCAAGCACATGCCCTGATGTCATCTCACATGCACGCGTGCATGAGGAACAACCGCAGCAAACCTGTCACATGGAACTGAGATGGACTGTGCCCATGATGCCAAGCGGTCTGGTAGGCTACATGTATACCGTCTGTGTCAAAGTCCGCAGCTCCGCAGCTATACGTAAATGTACATTAGCACAGCCTTGGCCAAGCAGATGTCACTCTGAAGCCCACATCCCACATGCAACAGCCAATCACATGTAACCCCACACCCTATCCCATTTGCAATCATGCTCAGTATATCCTCAACATGTATTCCGCTGCCAGTAGTGTCCACTATACTGCATCACAGAGGACAGAAGACTCAATATAATGTTTGAAACCAAAACTGTCTCCGCTGACTCATTTCACAAGTACGAATGAGAGAGGATGAGAGTATGTGAAGTACACGGCAGTCGTGACATGACCATGTAGTCCACTGGTATTGGATGTCAACGCAAATGAGTAGCACAACTGTGGAAGACACACATGTGTCGTGTGAAGTCGTATGGACGCAGTGCTCAGGTGGGTGGGTGTGACGGGTAGATGCGCACATGCCAAGTTGGAGCACGCCGTGTCGGGAGGGGTCATGAACAGTACACCACCGCTTCCCTGGGCATTGTGAGAGGACACCTGTCAGGGGAGTGAACACGTGTGTGCACAGCAGCCGGGCACACGTACAAAGCGGTACCAGGCGCACCTCAGCCCACCCTCTGTGGACAAGCTGGATCCTGTTGTGCGCCCGCCATGCCCCTTGACAAGGCACACACAGCCCCAGTCGACCAGGTGTAACCCCAACATAGTCAATCCGCACAGGCGATACAGGGCACGGGATGGCAGTGGAGCATGGTGTGTGAGAGGTCTCCTCGCGCTCCTCCTGGTCATATCACGCAGGCAATAGAACCTCAACGTCTAGCATGGCACAAGTCAAATGGAAGTGTAGGGGGACGCACCACAGCACGAGCAGCACTGACGTCACGGGAGGTGGCTCGCACCATCCCATCCATTGCCCATCATACCAACCACGCCACATGCCATTGCGACTAAGTGCAAGCGCGTGCGCCACCACCCCCGAGCCCTCCCCAGAGAGGCCAAAGAGTGAATGTGTGGGCCATCAGCCACAGACGGACGCGGCCTGGCCGCAAGGGCAGCCACAGCCACTGGGTGTCGCAGGTGGCGGATCCGGAAGGCGAAGACTGTGATGCATAGTCCATGCAGGCCGGGTCTCCATTTGGGGCACCACACAGGTGGACGGCGTCCCGCCACACATCATACCCTGAGACAGCCCACTCATGCAACTGGACCCACACATACACTCCTTGCCCTCTCTGGTGCGAGCTTGGGGCTGCCTGTGCAAGCGCTAGCCTCGCAGGTGAGCATGCATATTGGGGGAGCGAGGGGAGGACATGAGGGCTGGGGCGAAGATGACTGTATCACTGTCAGTTAGTACAAGGGATGACCCAGATGTGGAAAGGAAGAGACGTGTCCCGTGTGTACTGCAACTAGTCGCCAATCCAACTACCCCCCATGTCCGGAATGTAAGCCCGCACCTAGGCCCGCCCATCCGCCACATCGAACATACCACCAGCACGACAACCTTCCCATTCGAAACACTGACTGGGGGTGGCGACCAGTGAACAATCATGTGTAGCCTACCCACGCGTACATGTGGGCCCTCCATGATCCATGTCACCTGCGGCAAAGTCATGACATGCGCAATGAGGGAAGTGAGGAGATCTGTCCGCCCCACGCGCAGAAGGTGCATCAGCTCCACAGACCCAGCAGCGAGTCCAGCAGGGGTCACATGTGCAGGGGCAGCTGTGCCTGGTGTGAAGGCACATGCATATAGACAGCACATCGACCAATGTGTAGTCTGCCCACATCTACAGTCCATCATCATGCGGACATAGGAATTGAACACAGGGCAACACATCTTCAGTTGGTGCACCCACCGTGACCAACAATGCGCAATCATCGACGTACCCGCCCTGTGCATGGCCCCCACCCGACGGAGGCACATCCAGTGCCACCATCCCACACACACAAGCCTTCCACGGAACATGCTGTGTCCAATGGTCAGTACAGAGTCAGCGCCCATCTGGTGGATCCTGAACAGGAGACACATGCACACACATGCTAGCTCCCACTATGTACGTCTGCCACCTGGCACGTGCAATGTAACCTCTCACCTGTGACGTGTGACTGCAAGCACACAGCCGTCTTGGCATGGGGCTGTCAATGTGGACACCTGTCAATGTTTCGGGAGGTGTGATCCGTACAGTGCTGTACATAGGGTGCAGTGCTGACACCTACTACTGTCTCATATCCCCTCGTGCCACAGGTCCCACTTGTTTTGGCCGCTCAGCCTGTGCCCACATCGTAGTCGTCGTGTGCCATACTCATCCAACCGCGGAAGCAGTTCCATGCTCAGCAGACATTCATGTTGCCGTGGCGTTGCCGCTTGACGGATATGCAGTCAGTCCCCATCAGCACGCCCCGCAAGTCATTGGGGCCTAGATCCCCATGTGCATGCACATGGCAGTGGTTTGTATCACTAGCCATTGCCATTGTTGGGAGACCTGTGTAAGTGTATTGTGGCCGTGCCGTCCCAGCTTGACAGCTGGGCTGTGGCTCATGTGCTTGCTCAGTCATGTCAGTGATGTGTATGCGAAATTGCTATGTGTCGTGTTGCTTTGACATGTGTCCTCTGCCATTGTCCCTAGGCGGAGACCGAACATTGACCGCCCATACCAATTGCTGGTGGACATGGACGATACAGAGGTTATTAGGAAGTTTCGGCTGGACAGGCCAACCCTGCATCGACTGTGTGCCATGTTAGAACCCCATCTCCGTCCCCGCAGGGTGTATCCGACTGCTGTCACCCCCACGGCTAAGGTGATGGCCGCCATGCATTTCTTCGCCACTGGGTCATTCCAGCACACAGTGGGCATTGGAGGAGGGATGTCCCAGCCCATGTTCAGCAAGGTGCTGAGGGATGTACTGGCAGCCATGATGCTGTACCGAAACAGGTACATCCGCTTCCCCAGGGCTCGTGAATTGGCGGCAGTGAAGGGTGCATTCTATGCCCTTGGCAGAATCCCACACGTCGTTGGAGCCATTGACTGCACACATGTCGGCCTTGTTCCACCACAGGCCACTGAGCACCTGTACCGCAACAGGAAGCACACGCACTCCCTGAATGTGCAAGTGGTGTGCCTTGCGGACATGGTGATCACCCACGTGTGTGCAAAGTTCCCAGGCTCGGCCCATGACGCACACATAATGCGCAACAGCATCTTGCCACGACTGATGTCCAATATGCAACAGGATCGTGGCTGTATTGTCGGTGAGTATGTGGAGTGGTGTAGCGTGCTGGTTGTGCGATGCTGTCCCCTGTCCAGTTGGAATAGCAACGGTTCTCTGTGTCCCTCACACCCAGGTGACTCTGCGTACCCGAATGGGGCATGGCTGCTCAGTCCATTGAGGAATCCTCGCACCCCAGCAGACGATCGCTACAATGAGGCACATGGGAGGACCAGACGTGTGGTCGAGCGTACCTTTGGCCTCCTCAAGTCCAGGTTCAGGTGCCTGGACCGCACCGAGGGTGCGCTGGCGTACTCCCCACAGAAGGTGTGCCGGATAGTGGTGGCGTGCTGCATGCTGCACAATCTGGCCATTCGGAAGCAGATCCCCCTCATCGTGGATGACGGAGATCAACCAGGGCCCCAGCCCGCAGACCAGGACAGCTCGAGTGAGGAGGACAGCAGAGAGGAGGAAGCTGGTAATGTGCGGCAGCAGCTCATCGCCCGCTACTTCACTTGACGGTGAGTGTCCATGTACGACGGCTGATGTGGCTGTATCTGTGCAGGTGTGTGTGTGCTGTGTCAGGGTGGCCGTTTGTTCACTGCGTGCTGTGTGTCAACGCTCCATGGCCAGGGTAGTATGCCACTGTTGGTGGCTGTGGCATTGTGCCCTATTGCTCTGTGCGATGTGTGTACATTGCTTGTAGTTGTTGACATGTACTGTGTGATGGGTGTGTGACACACTCATTGAATGTGCTCCTGTTCTGTCTCCCACCCCTAGGTCCCTACAGGCCCTCCGGATTCCATTGCCATGCCACGCATCAGGTGCCTTTCCGCCCAAGGTGGCCGTTGTATTCCGTACAAATAAAACACAGGGCACAAACAGCAGTTAGTGTAAAAGGTGCATTTATTTCAAACTGTGACATGTGATTGTGTGTAAGGTGATGACAAAAGTGGTGCGTGCAGTGACAATGAGCTGTCGGTCATGGCTGCGTGATGCTCAGGGTGTACCCACTGGTTCTATGTCCATAGTCCAACACACACATGCCATCCAGATGGCTGTGTGGAGTGGGATCGTAGTCCAAGTCAATGCAGTGGCTGGTCAAGGAAGGCTGGCGGAAGGCTGGCTGGCTGCCTCACTTGCGTTTGGAGCGTGCGAAGTCCTCCCGGGAGATCTGTTTCCACTTCGGACGGCCCCTTCCACGTTTGCGAGGGGGTGCCTGCTTGCGACATGCTGGTGGTTGAGGTGTGCTCACTGGCTGTGGACGCAGGGGAACTGGACACTGCTGCTCGACCCTGCGCCCCGGCAGGTGGTGGCGGAGGGGAGCTGCTGTCCCTGGCTGTGACCTCACCGCCACCACCAGCTGGCCCATGAGGTCCACGAGTTGGCCCATACGGGCGTCCATGGACCTCAGCACCCCCAGCACCTCACGCGTGTCTGAAGCAGACCGGACCCATTGTCCTTGGGCCTCTTCATAGGCCCCAAGGACTCTGGCCATTTGAGGCAGGGCATGGCTCCCAGGGGAGGCTGGCGTTTCCCTGACCCTGCTCCTCCTACCAGTCCTGCTGCCACCGGCCTGCCCACTAGCCACATTGCTCACCACGGTCCTCGCTGTGGCTCCCAGGGTGGATCCAGTCTTCCGGGCCACCACCTGCGCTGGGGCTGGTGCCAGCGAAGACGTGGTGGTGGTGGCGGCGGTGGTGGTCGGTGCGGCGATGGTGGCGGTTGCGGCAGTGGTAGTGGCCACAATGACCGTGGGTGTGGCCGCAACGACAGTGGCAGCAGGGGGCTGGGAATGTTCAGCAGCCCTGGATGATGGGTTGGTGGGTAGGAGGGGTCCTGGGGAGCGGCTGGGCCCTGCCACACCAGATGGGCCTGCTTGGTGGTCCGTGTCCGAAGAGGAGGACAGATCCTCCAGATCCGTGTGTCCTCGTTGGGGGCTTGTAGGCTGGCTGTGCTGGCTGCTGGCTCCATCCCCAGCATCCAGCAGTTCGTCACCTGTGGAGAGAATGAGATTTGTTATTGTGTTGCACCTGGCGAAGTATGTATTTGTCGTCTGACATTAACAGTTCGTGCAATCTCGTACATGGGTTTCCCGGAGGCGTGTGTGTGGGTGTAGCATCTGTAGTTGTGTGTGCTTGGCAATGGGACTGTGTGCTGTGCACATGTGGCATGGGACGGATTGGCCATGCCGATGGGTGTGTTGCTGTGCCCCTACTTATTGTGACTCTGGTGTATGCGGGCTCCTGGCCCATCCTGGGTCTGGTTTGTACTTTGCTTTTGGTGTTCAGATGGGACGCTTAGGAACGCATATGGCAACATGGGGGCCATGCCCCAGATTCGCATTTGGGAGGGAATATGCTTTTGGGGTTCAAATGGAACGCTTAGGAACGCATATGGCAACATGGGGGCCATGCCCCAGATTCGCATTTGGGAGGGAATATGCTTTTGGGGTTCAAATGGAACGCTTAGGAACGCATATGGCAACATGGGGGCCATGCCCCAGATTCGCATTTGGGAGGGAATATGCTTTTGGGGTTCAAATGGAACGCTTAGGAACGCATATGGCAACATGGGGGCCATGCCCCAGATTCGCATTTGGGAGGGAATATGCTTTTGGGGTTCAAATGGAACGCTTAGGAACGCATATGGCAACATGGGGGCCATGCCCCAGATTCGCATTTGGAAGGGAATATGCTTTTGGGGTTCAAATGGAACGCTTAGGAACGCATATGGCAACACGGGGGCCATGCCCCAGATTCGCATTTGGGAGGGAATATGCTTTTGGGGTACATGCTGTGAGCCATGGGTGCCGAACGTGACATGTGTTGTGGCAGCATGACAGTGCATGGTTTGAGGTGTGTGCATGCTTGACATGGCCTGCATATTTGCTGTCTGTTGTGATTACTGGACATGGCATTGGACGCATCATTATGAGTGAGTGATGGTTGTGTGCCAGCCAACGTATTGCAGTTGTCCCATCTCCTTGGTGTGCGTGCTGCCCTGTGCCATGTGCATCACTGCAGTGCTCGGGGGTGTGGCCCATGTTGTGTGTTGTTGCTCACAGTGTGTCGTGCGCTTCATTGACTTCTGGCACATGGTTGGTCATGGGCATGTATCTTAGCGTGACTGCTGTATGTGTGGCAGCTGTGCGGATGACATGCCTTTCATGAGACTGGGGCTGACGGATGGGATGGATGGTATGTTGTATGTGCATGGTGTGTCTGTGTGTTTGATGGGTTCAGTGGTGTTCGTGTGCATTTATGTTGTTCCGCTCTGTTGCGTCTAGTGTTGTTTGTCTTACATAGGCGTAGTTGTGGGGTGTGTGGTTGACAGGCAGTAGGAGCTACATGGACAGGACTTCAATGGTGTTTCGGTTGTGTGTGATGAGTTGCACAGTGGCTGCCGTGTGGTACTATATTCAGTGTGGCTTGTGCATGCAGACGTGGCTCCTTGGGTGTTGCTATGTCTGTGATGGGTCATGTGGGGTGTGAGTCTGTTGTTCATGTCCGTGTGCACATTGTTCACTTGTTCGTGACGGTGGGCGGTGCTGCGTGTTCGTCTGCTACGTGACATGTCCCATGTGTTGGTCGTGTTCCGGTCCTCATGCCTCCAGTAATCCAGCCCTGTCCAGTTTCCCACCTGCAAGTTGTTCGTGCGTGCACTGTACTGGATGCCACATGGCTCTAAGCGGGGGTGCTCCATGTTGCAGGTCTGTGGGGGTGGGGGGTGTTGTGGGTCGTGGGGGTGGCTGGACACCCACTGACACCAATTGCTGTGGACCGTGATGTCTGCCTTTCGGCTGTCGTTGTGCACTGCGGTGGCTGACACGTGGCTGTGGGGTGTGGGGGATGCTCCTCCTTGCTGTGCTGTGGGACTAGGGGCCTGGTGTGTGTTGTACTTGGGCTGTCCACCGTCCCACCCACTGCACTTTGTGTTCCTGCCACTTACCTGTTACTTGTCGGTTAGTGCAGCTGTGGCGGACACATGGGTGTGGTGGGTGCTCGTTGTGGCGCTTCTGGCATATTTGGGGACCTGTTGGTGGTTACGTGGCTGGCTGAGTGTACACATGTCCCCACGTATCTTACAGATGTTCGGTTTGGGCTGTGTGTGGTGGTGTCTGTTGCATGTGTGTGTGATGTGTTGTGTATTGTGTGCTGGACATGGGGGTGTTTGTCCCAGGGAGCTGTGGCATGGTGGTAGTGCATGTGAGTACATAGCGGTGTGCTGGTATACATTAGTTTGTACTTACCAGCCTCCACTCCCCTGCTAATCCGGCGAGGATCTCCGGATGTATTATGACTCGCACCTTCTCCTCCCACGCTTTGAAGGTCTTGAAGAGCGCGGGATTCCCTCCGCCAGTGACGGCAGCCAGCTCTCTGTTTTTGCCCTCCTTCTTCTTGACCAGGCTCTTGACGTCATTCCAACGTTTGTTTATTTCTCCTCTGTTCCTGGGCAGGGTCCCGACTGCATTGACCTGGTCTACGATCCGGTTCCACATTCTGTTTCTGGTGGCTAGTCGTGTGTGCTGGACCATGTTCCCATAGATTTGTGGGTACACCTTGATGATCTCGTCGACCATGACCGTCAGCTCAATGGGCGTGAACTTGGGCATTCTTTGTGGTGCCATGGTGTTTGTGGTGCTGGTGCGGTGTGTGTTGTGTAATGTGCAGGGGGTTTGTGGTGCAGGTGTTTGGTGGTGGTGGTGGTGGTGGTGGTGGTTGTGATGTGTGCGTTTCTGTGGTGTGCTGCTGTCCTTGCTGTGTCACTGTGTCCTCTCCTCTCCTCTCTGGTTTGCAATGTTGCAAGGGGTTGTGGTCTGTGGGAGTGCTGCTTTTGTACTTACCTATGTGGGTGTGTCCTCATGGTCTGTTGTTTTCAGGTGTGTTGTGTCTGGGGTTCTGGCCTTTGTACTTTTTGTTTGTCCGGGGGTGTTTTCGGGATGTGTACTGTGCTTGTGTATTTGTGCGTGCCTTGCTGTGTGGACTTGTTGGCCATGTTGTGTGCTATTGGTTTTGTGAGCGGATGGTTTCTGTGCAGGTACGTGGGCGCCATGGCTTCTGCCGTGTCGATTCTCATCGGCGTTGTTTGCGCTGGCGGGCGGTATATTTGTAGTTTTCCCGCGCTCATGGCGGTGCGATCGTAATTTCACTTGCGGTGTGTCGGCCGTGAGGGCGGGCGGTTTTGTGTTGTCGTGCGTGTTTCCGTCCGTGGCGGGCGGTTTGACTCCGACTCGGACGTTGGCGGGCGGTATTTTGTGTGAATTTTCCGCCGATGGCGGTTTTCGGTTTGTGTAATCGTAATGGCGTGGTCGGTGTTCAGACGGTGTGTGCGGGCGGATTTTTGCCGCTTTCATGCCTGGCGGATTTTTTTACGCCGGGTATCGTAATGGGCCCCTAAACAACATAATTAAAGTATGGACTCTATGGGGGTTAGATTTACTCTTCCCACTCCAAACAAGCAGCATTGGAGAACATGTTGGAGTCTTGGGGGGTTTGGACTCAAGGCAGTTGGATTTACTCTTCCCAGTCCAAATATGTAACATTGGGGAAAGTGTTGGATTCTTGAGGAGCCATCAGGGTTATTCCCACTTTGAACTAAGCAACATTTCTGTACTCTGTATATTCTCATTCACAATTTTCACTCCAAATTTGGCAATATAAGGGAAAGTTGAGAGTACTAAAGGAGACTGATTTACTATTCTCACTCTAAATTAAGCAATATTGTGGAAAGTATTGAATTCTAAGGGGGGGGGCGACACATTTACTATCACCTCTCAAAACCAAGCAGTATTGGGGAACATGTTGGAGTCAGAGGGGGCACATTTAATGTTCCACTTCAAAATAAGGAACAATCTACAAAATACATGCAGTTTTAGGGTCATAGCTACCACTGAAACATTTTAATAAATAACATTTTAAAAACTGCACAGAATTAAGAATAATATACTATATTCAAACTAAAGAAAGCATTCACAATGGGGTTTTTAAATAAACAAAAAACACAAGGTATCAGTAAATTATTTTTTTAACAGTTATGATTTTTCTATATAAGGTAAAAGATCATCCCAATTACTTCTTAAACTTTAATGATCATAATAAAATTGAATTTAACAATAGGAAAAATGATAAAGATATTTTTTTTATCAAACACTACGATATTCAAAAAATTAAATAAATTAATATTTTAAGTGTCTATTTTTTTATATAAATTTTTTTGTTATTATTAATACATCTAAGGAGAACTATTCTTGTAAATATATAATTAGAAAACTGTAACAATTTAATTGAAAAATTAATAATTAGGGTAATTATATATTTTAATACACCACCCATAGAAAACGTTAAAAAAACCAGAATTGAAATAATATTAAATAATTAGCTTTAATCATTGTAAATAACCAAAATCAAATTATTTACAGAACTATTCATAAAAGAGTAGACATTTAAAAACACTATAGACCAAAAAACCCCAAAAACCTCAACAAACTGATAAATGTAATTCACATCATGAAATAATAATATGAAATTATTATGAAAACATAAAAAATTACATCAAACTAAATCACCCATAATGTTTTTAAAACATATTTTTGCTAAAATACTACCCCTTCAGTACCTTAATAAGACTCAATAGTCCCCAAAAAGTAAATCTTAGACTTTTTAACATTTTTAAAAATAAATCTCAAAACTTCAGAAATTTAAAAATAGACTTAAAAAAAATAGAAATAGTCACCCAACGTCCCCTGAAATCACAATCCAAAAAACAAAATTATGTAAAATATCAAATTAAGCTATAATAAATAACACTTGATAAAGGAGAACACCTAAAAAATATATTAAATCTCACAATATGCCGGTTAATGATATTCAAAGGTTTGATATTTATGGTAACAAAAAACTATGAACTTACCCTTGATACTCCGAACCTCTATATTCTGGATACCACTATATTGTGTCCTCAATATTTACTATCATGGATAATTTTGACATTGGTAGTCACTATCTACACCCAATTGCCATATATTACATGCACAAGGGATACCACACAGTCTGCAAGGCCAGTCCGTAACTTGCACATTTCCCCATCTCACCCAGAGGCCTGCTACTGGGAACAAAAGGAATCTCAGGGCGTGATTACGAGTCTAGCAGTCTTGTGACCGCCAGACTAGCTGTGGCACAGGGGTGGCAGTCCACCATTTTGCTGATTATGATTTTCATAGTTATATCGGTGGTGGACCGCTGGCTGTGCCAGGGAACAGTCATTCCCTGGTGGTTGTGCAGCTGCTCCACAACGCAATATGCTGAGAGAGGACTAGCGCAGTCCCGCTCAGCATATTACGAGTTCGTCCACCACCAACATTTCATGGCGGGAGTCCCACCATCAAAAGGCTGCCATCGGAGTATCCTGGGCCCCCATGTGCCCCCGTCATGGGGATGAATTCAGGAGGGCACATGGGGGGCACAACATGAATGTCTCCCCACAAAGTTCCAGCACAGCATAGATGTCACCGTCCATGTCTTGCTGGAACGTTTTTGCTGTTCCCATTATGGTGCCTGTTTTCCAGGCACCGCCATGGGAAAGGCAAAGGACGGCCAACCGACCGTTTTGCGAGTTGAACTCGTGTTACACGAGTTCAACTCATAATACGTCCGGCGGTCCTTGCATTGGTTTGGCGCAGCAGAGGCAGTGTTGCGCCGGTGCCGCTGCACCAAACTTGTAATCAGACCCTTAGGGGCTTATTCTGATATCGATGGGCCCGCCACTGACAGGCCGTCGGTGGCGGGCCCACCGACATCTACATGAGCGGTCTGACGGCCAAATTCTGATCCAGCGGTCGGAGGCACTAGACAGGGAGACTGACCGCTGCTTTTCTGATGGGCTCAAGGAGCCCATCGGTGCAGCGGACAGACAGTAATCCTTACAATAGGGGCGGTGCCTGCTCTGGCACCATCGTAGGGATTGCAATGCCATTTCCCTCTGCCTTTTCATAGAGGTCCAATTGCCATGAAAAGGACGAAGGAAAGGGACTTTGGGGGCCCCTAGCAGGACCCCCGTCCCCCCTGGGCCTTTGCTATGGGGCCTTGGGGGCACATGTGGTGCCCCCACACATATCCATGTCCAGTGTGCCAGGCACCACTCAGTGCCTGGCACAAGGGGCATGGATGTATAACATATGCCTTTTCCAATTGCAGTTTGTGCTGCGGCCCTTTTTCAGGCAGTGGAACACGCTGCAATTGGAATAGGCATATTTCCGACCGGTGTGCTGGCAGTCACATCAGAATACTGGGAGTGGAACCGCCGACTACAAGTCGGGCGGTTTCACTTCCACAGCGATGTTGGTCAGACGCTTGTCCGACCTACATTGGAATGAAACCCTAAGTCTTACAAAGTTATTGAAAAACTTTTCGATATGAGCTAAAAATATAATTAATAAATAATTGAACTGTTTCCCAGGTTGATAACTGCTGCTGACATACTTTTGCCTTGGTTACGACTTCCCCCATATTAGATATCATAATCATTTCACCTGATAAAATCCAGATATGTTCAGAATATATCTTGTGCAATAATTATCACCTATTCTGAGATATGCAAGAAAAATGGAGCCCAGCATGCAGAGTGTGGTGCTCACTGCACCCAAATATGGATGTCTTGGTATTTACTAGACATTTTTCCCTCTATAAATATTAGCATATTGGCCTGCAGTATTTTACTTGGAGACAATTATGGATTTTTGGTGTTTTCTGCAAAACGAACAAACACAGTAAATTGCAATTAACCGGGGTTCTCGTATTGAGCCCTTAGTTGTTTTCTTCTCTTTAAAGGGGGCATCCGGTAAATGTTGCTACAATATGCCTCAAAACCTAAAAAGATGTCAACAAACAAAGCAAAATTCAAGAATGGTAAAAGTTTCTGATCATTAGTGATGCAAGAGTTGGTAAAGAGAAGCATTTTTTCTCTGCACTGGAATGCTTTAAAGCTGACACATCAACTCACCCACTAATCCAACCCAAAGCAACACTTTGATACTCCCATAGATTTCATACTTGAGAATGTAACACTCTTTAAGGAACTGTGGCATTACCATAGCTATTGCTCACTGATTGGAAAATTCCAAATGTATTTCAGCCTTGCCCTTCTACCTGTGATGATGAAACAGAGAATGAAAAGCAGAGAACTGTGCCAAATCATACCATATTTAGAAATAGATTTACTAATATGCCAAGCAACGCAGCAAGGCAACTAAGACATGGCACACTTCCGCTCTCTCCTAGCATTGGTGCACTGTGTGCTGCCTAGCACAAATGCAGGCAAACTTGCACCATGCTGCAAGGTTACATGAATTACAGGCAGGGTTGCGGGCAGGATTGTTTTAGTGCAAAAAGGAATACCTTCCTGTACAAAAACAATCCTTAGAGGTGACCAAATTCTATGTGTGATGCAGAGTGAATCACACATAGAAAGAGGAAGTAACAAGGAGAAATAAAGATATTTCTCCTGGTTACGCCTCTCAATGTTAGGCGCAGTATTTTGGCACATTCCCATGTTTACTGCTGCTGCAATCCCAGGTTTACTGCCTTTAGTAAATCTGGGATAGCTTCAAATTCAATGGGGGGATGCATGGGATTGGCCATTCCCACCTATGGAATGCCTACCACAGCCAAATGTAAAGAAACACAACACAAGCCATTGGTTTGTGTTACATTTCTTTACACAGTCATACAAGATGGTGCAAATAATCCGTTGCATATCTTTGGAAATCCCATTTAGAGATTTGCATTACCCTGTGACGACTTGCATTGCCTTGTGAAAGTGTGCTGCATTAGTAAATTTACGATTGCATCAAATTCCATGGGTGGATGCACAGAAATGCCCATGCTCCACCCATGGAATGCCTACCACAATGACATTTAATGCAAAGCAACGCATCATTGTTTTGCATCACATTTCTTTATGCAGTCACACAAGGCAGCGTAAATAGCCCCTTGCATGACTTTGTAAATACCATTTAAGGACTTGCATTGCCTTTTGACGACTTGCGTCATGCAAGGACAACACAAGTCCTTAGTAAATCTGCCTCGTAAACCTTAGTTGGAAAGCAGTAGTCCCATATAAAAAACCAAGTATCAATTTGGTTCACAAAACAAGGAGAAAATACTTTGCTATCAACACTTTAAAGGTTTAATTTTGTTTCTAATTATGCATCATTACTTGCAGCTATGCCACCATTTTTCCACCAGCCAGACCTACAAATGGTTGTAAGTTGACATTGTTATTTAGTGCTATTTATTGTCATGTTGTTCATGCTCCACTGGTGTGGGTGCAATTTCTTTCTAATTTGGTCTTTTGTAAATTAACAGCCAACCAGTTGGCCTTATAATAGTGATTTAATCCCACCATATGCCTCTGGAACCAATTTGGAGTAGTTTAAAGCAACATTGTGTCATCAGCAACTTGAATTACGTATTGGTAAGGGATGTCCAATTTTTGAAGAAAAAATCTCACATTTTTAGAAACTGCTCAATGGTAGCTGCACAGAGACTGAATAACAGGGGTGTCAGTGCACATCCCTTTTTCATCCCCTGACTGGTGCAGAATATCTCTATTGTTCCTGTTACATAGCCAATGGTCTAGTCATAAAAATGTACATCATTTTTTTTACCTGCCCTGGATATGTGGAAATTCTGAGGGAGTGCAAACCTTATTTTAACAAGGAGACATACGGTAAGACATTAATTTGGTGGTAGGAGATTCCAGTAGTTATCATTTTACCACGGAGTGAGTTTTCTTGTAAAGGCATTAACATGAGCCGTGTGGTTTATGGACATTAACTCAGTTTGGTAAAGAAGCTCAATTTCTGTGGTAGTATAAGAATCCCAAGGTGAGAAAAAATATGTATGTGCAAGTTAATATGGCGAGAACGTTATTTTCTGTTTTCACTTGGAAGCGTAGATTGTGCAAGAAACAGGTGTCCTGTGCCCTGAGAAGGATCATTTACACCCAAGACGTAAAAATGGAAACAGGATGTGTAACCAAGAACTGGTTATTCCCTCTTTCTCAGTTAATGAGGTTAAGGTGGGCAAAATCGTCTGTCACCCAATTTGCTTGTATTATAACCCAATTTACCATTCAGAAAGGACAGTTACCATCAGTCAGATTTGTGATAAAACAGAGCCAGCATAACATATACTGAATTCATAGTAGGTGCTAGAATTAAAAAAAATGGCAAATTTGGGGGCATATACAAGAGTGCTGGCGCCGCTGCAGCATCATTTGTTTTAACGCAGCGGTGGCACAACCAGAGCTTCCCAAATATATTTAGAGACTTATGCAGTCAATTCGACATATAGACCCTGAAGTATGCAGGAGGAACTACAAACCGTCTGCTGCACCATGGTTCACTGTTCCCGTACCCATCCGTGCTTACGCTTCCACTCACTGGACAACTTCGTCCAACCACAATTCTGTTTAAATTCCATATACGGTTATTGCTACTTTTAAACAAATTTTGAAACATCTTGGCCGCAGTAAAACAAGATGAATATTTTGAGGCTCCACTTTTCTGCAGGAGTTGCACCTCCACTGTATCTCCTACACTCACATTTGTTGTGTTCTATAGCATTTCTCACATCATACTTTTGTTTCCTTTTCCTAACCTTTTCAAGCTGTTTTTCCTCCCATCGATCCCTGCAAGAGGGATCTCTGATAGGTGATTTACACATCATCCAGGACAGATTCACCAAGGTATTAGGTCCCCTCCCCCTAATAACTCAAAGGGCATTTTCCCTCTGACAGAATGAGGAGTTAGACAGTACATTTCGACTCTCTCAAGGAAATCTTTCTTTCAATCTTTGTTTTGTGTTCTAGAGATCTGTATAGACTCCTTCAAAACCCTATAAAATCTCTCTACCATTCTGTTGGTTTTGGGATGATAGAGAGAACATTTCGCCAAGAATTCTTCCTTCTCTTTAGAGACAAACTGGACGCCATTGTCAGTTAGAATGCAGTCCCTCTCTACTGAAAACCTCACTGAGGAAAGCAATTACTTTAGTTGTCTCTACGCTCTGTGTGATGCACACTTCCAGCCAGCGTGAGATCATATCAGATCAAAAAAGGAAAGCTCTCTCACGGACATGCTCACGAAACCTATAGGGGCTGCGGCTGGCACTAAACCACTCATACCTGACACGGATCACCTCTCAGAACCAGAGGACCTTGATGGACCAGTGAACATTTGCTTTTTGGAAACACTCTTCACATCCCTTCCGGATGACCTGCAGGCAATTAAGACAGACCTTTCCGTAGATCTAAGGGAGGCTCATCAGGACCTGGAGGAAGTGGGCGACAGGGTGTCCGCCATGGAGATCCACAATACCAGCCGAGATGAGGAAGTGGAATGGCTGCAACAAGAGGTTTTTTGCCTGAAAGAAGAATGTGTCAATCTAAATCGCAGACTGAGGATTTAGAAAATCGCTCCCGGCGCAATAATGTTCATGTCAGAGGTATCCCATCCCATGCAGAGTGTGTGGGGGCCCTCTTTTGACACATGTTTGGACTCTCAGCAGACGAGGACCTAAAACTCGATCGGGTCCGTCGTGTGGGGCCACCGAAACCTTAGAATGCCCACTGCTGACATTTTTACCTGGGTGCATGACTTTCAAGTGAAAGAGAGCATCCTTCGGCGAGCACAGGAGATTCACCTGATTTAATTCAGGGGCCACTCACCTGTGTTATTTCAAGACTTGTCAGCGATAACCCTCCTGAAAAGCTGAGACTTTCACCCCATTACTACTCATTTACGTGAGCCTGGAATATCATACGCCTGGGGTCACCCCTTTTGAATAAAATTCCACCTCAGCGGTAAATTGCTTCAATTACTATCTCTCAAGGAAGCCTGCTCTATACTTGGCATCACTGATTCCACCACAGGGGACCATCACAATAGCCCTCAGGAGATTAAGAAGCATAAGAGATCCCGAGGGCAACAAAAGCCCTTCTGTCGGTAAAAAACCTGACCCTAAAACTATGTCCAAAGAGAGACAATCGGTACTTAAGACGCTTTCCGGGGGCACCGATCAGCCTGAGATGCCTTGACATCAAGGGAACTACCACACCACAACTCTGTTCCCCCAGGCAGGGAAGTACCAAGATGGTGGGGAGGGAGAGTGAGTTAATAAATAATGATGGGCCTGCCTCAAAAACTTACCTTTGTGAGTTTGATGCTTTCCCTTTGGTTCACAACTGACACTACCCCTCTCTGCCTGGCTCACATTATCCAAGACGTAATTTTCCATGATGAACTTATGTCACTATCATGTTGGTTTTCTTTGCATGTTGATGTTGCTGTTATTGTTTGTTTTTCTATCTTCTTGCTCCTCCACATGCACTCTTCCTTGCATTTTTTCATATATGCCTCCTGAATATTACTCACCTTCCAGATTTGTTGCCTATTTTAGGGACCTGGTCCACTATACAGCTTTTCCTCTCCCTGTCTACTAATCCAGGAAGTCCAGGTTCTTAGGGCCTGATTTCGAGTGACCGACAGTCTCGTGGTGGTGGTAGACAGTCCGCCGCATTACGACTTCAAAAGTCATTGCGGTGGAGGACCACCGGCTGTGTCAGGAAACAGTTGTTCCCTGGCGGTGGCGGAGCTGCACCACAATGTAACATTCTGAGTGGGACTGGCGCCCCGCCATGAAAAGGCTGGTGGTGGAGGAACAAAGGGGTCCGTACAAGACCCCCATGCTCCCCCCCACTGTGGGGATACATTCAGGGGGGCACAATATGTGCCCCCCTGTCTGTATCCCCCCAAAGTTCAAGCATGGCATGGACATCCCTGTCCATGTCATGCTGGAACTTTTTTGCCCTTCCCATTAGGGTGCCTGTTTTTCAGGCACTGCCATGGGAAAGACGAAGGACCATCTGCCTTAGACGAGTTCAACTCGTAATAAGGCAGGCCGTCCTTGTGCAGCTTTGGCGCAGCTGTGTCAGCAGAGAACTGATGCAACTGTGCTAAAGTCGAAATCAGGCCCTTACCTTTAATGTCTGTGGCCTAAACAATCCTGTCAAGCGGGCTGCCGTACTTTCGCTCCTAGACCAGTCTGGCTGCGACATATGTGTACTTCAGGAAACTCACTTGTTGACTAAAGACACCTCTCGAATGAAGCACCTTGGTTCCTTCATCAGCTTTGGTCCTCAGGCCCCTCCAAGAAGAATGGCGTAGCTATTCTTCTTTCTCCAAGGTTTAGAGGGTAGGTATTATCCACTGTTATAGAGGTCAAGGGGCACCTGCTCACAGTCCTAATACAATTGGGGACCTTTTGCTTTACCTTGGTGAACATCTATGCCCCAAACAAATGCCAAGAACCCTTCGTCATTAATTGCCTAACATCTGCCCTTAACACTCCTGATGCTGCTATACTGATAGGGGGAGACCTCAACTTAGTGATGGACCCCAACCTAGATTGCTCCAGCCAATGCTCTAGCCAGGCAGGAGATTTTTCTACCTAAGGTCTACAATGATTAATAAATTGTTGGCTATTTGATGTTTGGCGCCACCTCCACTCCTCATCAAGGGATTACACATTTTATTCCTCTGCACACAAAACGTACGCTCGTATTGATCACTTCCTAGCTTCCACAACTTTGGTAGCCCATGTCAAATAAGCAGTCATTGCTCCCCGGTTGCTTTCGGATCATGCCCCTCTTTCCTTGACCCTCCGATTAGATGTCATCCAGCCCCCATCATCTCACTGGCGACTTAGAGATTCATCTCCCAATACAGTTAGCTCTCTGCAGAATACCCTGATGTACTACCCTCAAATCAACGACACCAAGGAAGTTTCTTTGGCGTCAGTATGGGTGGCAACTTCCTTAACGCGAGCACCAGGTTTCTCACAGCGAGCAGTCAGAACCTGCCACGACCACCTGCATTGAGAAATCTCTCCGAGAGGAGGGCCAGCGTGATTTTTGTCATGCGATTGCTCGCAATTTTACCACTGGCGAGCCGCGCAAGAGAAAAAACTTTGCTCCACGTCACTTTGCAGAATTTTGCAGAACTCTGCACGGACTGCAAAGTGGCCAAAATTCCACTAAATTCGCTAGTGGGGTGGAATTCTTTGCCCACCCCTACTGAACACACGCACACAGGCACCCCTAGAATTTGGCGGGAGCTAGAGAAAATGAGGCTTCTCCTAAAGCGCTTGGAACTTGACAGGGCGGATTATGCCCTCCTGCACCTGAAACAAATTCTATCTTGAGAGTAATCATTGTGGGTGCATGCTAGCTCGTCAGCTCTGGAGCAAAGTCCACTATGGATCAGTGAAGATGATACGTACTGATCGATCTACGGAGGTGTATACCGATGTGGAGATCACCTCTGCTTTTTAGGCTTTCTATGGTTCCCAATACTCCTCTGCTGACATCCCTGGGGGAGATCCCTCCCAGTATCTCCATGGCGTGGCCTTGACTCTGCTACCGACTGTGGGCGTGGCCTCACTCGATCAACCCATATGACTAGATGAAGTAATTTCGGCTATCGCTTACCAAAGAGCTCTTAATCACCGGGCCCTGGGGCTTTTCAACCCAATTTTATAAAATCTTCTGCCAGGTGCTTGCACCCTTCCTGACATGGCTGTAACATTCATTTGTTAATGCTGGCTCCCTGACTGACTCTATGTTTAAGGCATCTATCTCAGTTATTCCCAAACTGGGCAAGGATCCTGCACACTGCGAATCATATAGACCCATCTCTCTTGTTAACATAGATGCCAAACTCTTTACCAGGATCCTAGCACACATCTTGAATCCAC
Organism: Calotriton arnoldi; assembly: GCA_963921515.1. Classification (NCBI taxonomy): domain Eukaryota; kingdom Metazoa; phylum Chordata; class Amphibia; order Caudata; family Salamandridae; genus Calotriton; species Calotriton arnoldi. The sequence goes on along the minus strand of CAWUFW010009684.1, from coordinate 221,760 downwards.
TGATGCCGGGTTTGGTAGATCTGGACCAAGCCAGATTCATTCCAACAAGGCAATGTGGTAACAACACCAAACACATCATGCACCTTATAGACAAAATCAACTGGTCACAGTCAGAAGCTCTCTTCCTTTCCTTCACGCTGAGAAAGCATTTGACTGGGTCCACTGGCCCTAACTCTTTGCGACTCTCTGAAAATTTGGCTTTGGCGACAAATTTACCAGATGGGTTCCCTGCATATAAAGCACCCCCACGCTTCTGTCCGGGTCAATGGCGTGTCATCCTCCACATTCTCTATTTCACACAGGACTCGTCAGCGATATCCCCTCTCCCCCCTTCTTTTCGCTCTATATATGGAGCTCATGGCACAATGACTGAGGGATACTCCGCATATTTTGGGAATCCCTTTTGACAGAGACCGGCATCTTATTAGCCTTTATGCTGATAATGTAATTCTATCATTAACCAGCCCAGATTTAGATAATTCTCAAAATGGTGCACAGACATAATATCGAGTTTTTATTTTCGACCTACAGAAATATTGAGTTTAAATATCGAAGGGACAGAATATCGACATCAAGAATATCGGTGACTAGAATATCGACCTAAAGGTAAGAAATATCGTTTTTGTTAATATCGAAGACAGTAATACCGTTTGCAAAAATATCGTTGTTAATAATATCGATGTTTATATTAGTGTTATGTATTTTAGGGGCCCATTACGATGGCGGGCGGAAGCACAACCGCCGTGCTGGCGGATGCAAAAAGCACCAGTTACCGCCGGCACGCAGCAGTCCACACGCCCGCCCAATTACGATGCGAAAAGCAGGCCAAACACCGCCGGCAAGCCAGCAACACCGTCCGCCATCAAAGTGCGCCCGTACACGTAGCGGCGCAGCCCAACTGACACACACCGTCCGACGAAACACGTCCCGCCCGGCGCATAAATTACGATGCCGCAAACAAACGGCTCCCACGGCCAAGAGATACCGTACGACAAACCGAAGCGGTAACACGGACGCCGAGCACGGACAACGAAAAGCGGCTCCCCGAGCATGAATCCAGCACTGCAGGCCGTCCCCATGCTCCTGCTGATGCACCACCAAGGACGCAACGTACCGCGGAGACGCAGGTAGGCACACACACAACAAGTGCACGCAAACAGCGCACACAGTGCAAGGGCGGAAAAAGCGGACAACCCCCCACCAGCGCGTGTACACAACACATCCACCATCGCATCCACATATGACACACAGGCCAAATCGTAACATCGCAGAACACATGTGTACACACCACCTGGGACTAGGAACCAACCACCCCGTCATGGCCCCAAAGCGCCGATGACGCCGCCACACATGCGCACAACGCAGAGGCCAACCGCAGCGCCATGCATGCGTCGCACACAGACACAGGGACACAACCAAGCAGCACACACATCAGCCCCACCCCGAACGCACATGACACGTGACAGGCCGGCCACAGACATGTCCCCAACGCCCAATTCACGGACAACACCCAACGCCACACAACCGACGCACACATGTCAGTGAAGACACGCAACAGCAGGACACACCCCAGTGTAACAAACATGGCGTAGCACACAGCGGCGGCAACACCAACTAGGAGAAGCAGGGCTCCCTTCGGGAAGAGGAACGCCAGTACCACACAGAAACACCCATACCACCCTGCACATATGAACAAGACATATAAAACGGAACACCAAAGAGCCCGGGGACCGACAACAGGTGGCCCAAGAATAACATCCACACACAAGGCCCAACGCAGAGCGGAAAGGCAGCCTGCCGCCCACACAAGGGAGAGCAGACAGCACTGAATGACCTTCCATTCCAACTCCGAAACCACAGCCCTACGACAGAAGCCGGTGAATACAGCCATTGTCCAAGAATAGACCAACACAGGCATGCCGAGGAGACCGACCACACGGCAGATAGCGCATATCACAGAAGCACACAACGGACGGGGAAGAAAGAAGAAAACACTCCCCCATGTCGGCCACATGCAAGTTAATTGGAAGGAGTCACACAGCACTGACCTTGAACTGTCTGAGAAGCATGTGGGAAGAGGGCCCGTGTCCTCCAAACAAGCCAACAGAACACAAGTCCTGTCTCCCTACGACTACACAGAGCTCACAGCAACCCCGGAGCGTGCACATTGCAGACTGCACACACAGCCGGAGCACGCCACCTCAACGAACCGCTGCGAAATGGCAACCGCAACACACCTACCCAACTACGCCGAACAGCTCAAGCTGTACAAAACCAACCTGTGCCATACATTGGGATGCGATCTCCTGTCCCTGCTGAACGTAAGTTACCGACTGACTTACCGCATCACATTGTTCAGCTGCGTCATGCCCGTCTTCTACTGTCGGAGGTGTCCCTACCAGCATCCCGTCGAGATATGCCTCTCCAACCCGGCATGTCTGAAGGCGGACCTGCTACCACTACTCCTCCCTCTGGACGCACACGACAGGGCCTGCTCTGCCTATGGGGGCATGGCGTATGTGGCCAACATCGCACCCGCACTGAAATGGGACCACTGTGCCTCCACACGACGGATCATCGATAACAGCTACATCGAATGTCACCCAGCATGCCCCATCATGGTCCTCCAAGGGACAACCTACGAACAACACCTTGACAGCCACCATCCGCTTCATTGGCTGGCAAACATGTACACCACCAATGACATGGAAGCCCTGCTGGACGGCATCGCATACCTGACAACCTGTAAATACGTCGGACCACAACGCAGGTTCCCCGAGTGACCTATGATGTCCAACCCCGCACCCATGCTTAGCTTCCGCACGGACTGGCCAGTCACCACCACAACAGCCATACCAAACGACCGGCAACTGTAACCACACCATCAACGACATCGCCATGACATCGGATATGACCGGGACATGCACACTGTTCCCCATCACATCCAGGAACACCGCATGCATCGTGGGAGGCAGTGGCATGGGCTCTGTGTATCGCACCCACATGGACGGAACTGCACGAACAACCAGGACACGACATGGATCCAGCGCCCATGGACACACACACCGCTCAGTGGACATGAATAGGTCGCCTGGAGTCTGTGGGTGCTGCACCCTCCCACCCCCGCCCCGGGAATCCCATACCAGGACCTTTGCATGGACGACAAGTGCATACAACAACAACATGACCCCAGTGACTGTGACATGTCCAGTAACCACCACAGTGCAACAACAAGTGGCACGCCGCTGCATGCACGCAAGCACATGCCCTGATGTCATCTCACATGCACGCGTGCATGAGGAACAACCGCAGCAAACCTGTCACATGGAACTGAGATGGACTGTGCCCATGATGCCAAGCGGTCTGGTAGGCTACATGTATACCGTCTGTGTCAAAGTCCGCAGCTCCACAGCTATACGTAAATGTACATTAGCACAGCCTTGGCCAAGCAGATGTCACTCTGAAGCCCACATCCCACATGCAACAGCCAATCACATGTAACCCCACTCCCTATCCCATTTGCAATCATGCTCAGTATATCCTCAACATGTATTCCGCTGCCAGTAGTGTCCACTATACTGCATCACAGAGGACAGAAGACTCAATATAATGTTTGAAACCAAAACTGTCTCCGCTGACTCATTTCACAAGTACGAATGAGAGAGGATGAGAGTATGTGAAGTACACGGCAGTCGTGACATGACCATGTAGTCCACTGGTATTGGATGTCAACGCAAATGAGTAGCACTACTGTGGAAGACACACATGTGTCGTGTGAAGTCGTATGGACGCAGTGCTCAGGTGGGTGGGTGCGACGGGTAGATGCGCACATGCCAAGTTGGAGCACGCCGTGTTGGGAGGGGTCATGAACAGTACACCACCGCTTCCCTGGGCATTGTGAGAGGACACCTGTCGGGGGAGTGAACACGTGTGTGCATAGCAGCCGGGCACACGTACAAAGCGGTACCAGGCGCACCTCAGCCCACCCTCTGTGGACAAGCTGGATCCTGTTGTGCGCCCGCCATGCCCCTGACAAGGCACACACAGCCCCAGTCGACCAGGTGTAACCCCAACATAGTCAATCCGCACAGGCGATACAGGGCACGGGATGGCAGTGGAGCATGGTGTGTGAGAGGTCTCCTCGCGCTCCTCCTGGTCATATCACGCAGGCAATAGAACCTCAACGTCTAGCATGGCACAAGTCAGATGGAAGTGTAGGGGGACGCACCACAGCACGAGCAGCACTGACGTCACGGGAGGTGGCTCGCACCATCCCATCCATTGCCCATCATACCAACCACGCCACATGCCATTGCGACTAAGTGCAAGCGCGTGCGCCACCACCCCCGAGCCCTCCCCAGAGAGGCCAAAGAGTGAATGTGTGGGCCATCAGCCACAGACGGACGCGGCCTGGCCGCAAGGGCAGCCACAGCCACTGGGTGTCGCAGGTGGCGGATCCGGGAGGCGAAGACTGTGATGCATAGTCCATGCAGGCCGGGTCTCCATTTGGGGCACCACGCAGGTGGACGGCGTCCCGCGATACATCATACCCTGAGACAGCCCACTCGTGCAACTGGACCCACACATACACTCCTTGCCCTCTCTGGTGCGAGCTTGGGGCTGCCTGTGCAAGCGCTAGCCTCGCAGGTGAGCATGCATATTGGGGGAGCGAGGGGAGGACATGAGGGCTGGGGCGAAGATGACTGTATCACTGTCAGTTAGTACAAGGGATGACCCAGATGTGGAAAGGAAGAGACGTGTCCCGTGTGTACTGCAACTAGTCGCCAATCCAACTACCCCCCATGTCCGGAATGTAAGCCCGCACCTAGGCCCGCCCATCCGCCACATCGAACATACCACCAGCACGACAACCTTCCCATTCGAAACACTGACTGGGGTGGCGACCAGTGTACAATCATGTGTAGCCTACCCACGCGTACATGTGGGTCCTCCATGATCCATGTCACCTGCGGCAAAGTCATGACATGCGCAATGAGGGAAGTGAGGAGAGCTGTCCGCCCCACGCGCAGAAGGTGCATCAGCTCCACAGACCCAGCAGCGAGTCCAGCAGGGGTCACATGTGCAGGGGCAGCTGTGCCTGGTGTGAAGGCACATGCATATAGACAGCACATCGACCAATGTGTAGTCTGCCCACATCTACAGTCCATCATCATGCGGACATAGGAATTGAACACAGGGCAACACATCTTAGTTGGTGCACCCACCGTGACCAACAATGCGCAATCATCGACGTACCCGCCCTGTGCATGGCCCCCCACCCAACGGAGGCACATCCAGTGCCACCATCCCACACACACAAGCCTTCCACGGAACATGCTGTGTCCAATGGTCAGTACAGAGTCAGCGCCCATGTGGTGGATCCTGAACAGGAGACACATGCACACACATGCCAGCTCCCACTGTGTACGTCTGCCACCTGGCACGTGCAATGTAACCTCTCACCTGTGACGTGTGACTGCAAGCACACAGCCGTCTTGGCATGGGGCTGTCAATGTGGACACCTGTCAATGTTTCGGGAGGTGTGATCCGTACAGTGCTGTACATAGGGTGCAGTGCTGACACCTACTACTGTCTCATATCCCCTCGTGCCACAGGTCCCACTTGTTTTGGCCGCTCAGCCTGTGCCCACATCGTCGTCGTCGTGTGCCATACTCATCCAGCCGCGGAAGCAGTTCCATGCTCAGCAGACATTCATGTTGCCGTGGCGTTGCCGCTTGACGGATATGCAGTCAGTCCCCATCAGCACGCCCCGCAAGTCATTGGGGCCTAGATCCCCATGTGCATGCACATGGCAGTGGTTTGCATCACTAGCCATTGCCATTGGTGGGAGACCTGTGTAAGTGTATTGTGGCCGTGCCGTCCCAGCTTGACAGCTGGGCTGTGGCTCATGTGCTTGCTCAGTCATGTCAGTGATGTGTATGCGAAATTGCTATGTGTCGTGTTGCTTTGACATGTGTCCTCTGCCATTGTCTCTAGGCGGAGACCGAACATTGACCGCCCATACCAATTGCTGGCAGACATGGAGGATACGGAGGTCATTAGGAAGTTTCGGCTGGACAGGCCAACCCTGCATCGACTGTGTGCCATGTTAGAACCCCATCTCCGTCCCCGCAGGGTGTATCCGACTGCTGTCACCCCCACGGCTAAGGTGATGGCCGCCATGCATTTCTTCGCCACTGGGTCATTCCAGCACACACTGGGCAGTGGAGGAGGGATGTCCCAGCCCATGTTCAGCAAGGTGCTGAGGGATGTACTGGCAGCCATGATGCTGTACCGGAACAGGTACATCCGCTTCCCCAGGGCTCGTGAATTGGCGGCAGTGAAGGGTGCATTCTATGCCCTTGGCAGAATCCCACACGTCGTTGGAGCCATTGACTGCACACATGTCGGCCTTGTTCCACCACAGGCCACTGAGCACCTGTACCGCAACAGGAAGCACACGCACTCCCTGAATGTGCAAGTGGTGTGCCTTGCGGACATGGTGATCACCCACGTGTGTGCAAAGTTCCCAGGCTCGGCCCATGACGCACACATAATGCGCAACAGCATCTTGCCACGACTGATGTCCAATATGCAACAGGATCGTGCCTGTATTGTCGGTGAGTATGTGGAGTGGTGTAGCGTGCTGGCTGTGCGATGCTGTCCCCTGTCCAGTTGGATTAGCAACGGTTCTCTGTGTCCCTCACACCCAGGTGACTCTGCGTATCCGAATGGGGCATGGCTGCTCAGTCCATTGAGGAATCCTCGCACCCCAGCAGACGATCGCTACAATGAGGCACATGGGAGGACCAGACGTGTGGTCGAGCGTACCTTTGGCCTCCTCAAGTCCAGGTTCAGGTGCCTGGACCGCACCGGGGGTGCGCTGGCGTACTCCCCACAGAAGGTGTGCCAGATAGTGGTGGCGTGCTGCATGCTGCACAATCTGGCCATTCGGAAGCAGATCCCCCTCATCGTGGATGACGGAGACCAACCAGGGCCCCAGCCCGCAGACCAGGACAGCTCGAGTGAGGAGGACAGCGGAGAGGAGGAAGCTGGTAATGTGCGCCAGCAGCTCATCGCCCGCTACTTCACTTGACGGTGAGTGTCCATGTACGACGGCTGATGTGGCTGTATCTGTGCAGGTGTGTGTGTGCTGTGTCAGGGTGGCCGTTTGTTCACTGCGTGCTGTGTGTCAACGCTCCATGGCCAGGGTAGTATGCCACTGTTGGTGGCTGTGGCATTGTGCCCTATAGCTCTGTGCGATGTGTGTACATTGCTTGTAGTTGTTGACATGTACTGTGTGATGGGTGTGTGACACACTCATTGAATGTGCTCCTGTTCTGTCTCCCACCCCTAGGTCCCTACAGGCCCTCCGGATTCAAATGCCATGCCACGCATCAGGTGCCTTTCCGCCCAAGGTGGCCGTTGTATTCCGTACAAATAAGACACAGGGCACAAACAGCAGTTAGTGAAAAAGGTGCATTTATTACAAACTGTGACATGTGATTGTGTGTAAGATGATGACAAAAGTGGTGCGTGCAGTGACAATGAGCTGTCGGTCATGGCTGCGTGATGATCAGGGTGTACCCACTGGTTCTATGTCCATAGTCCAACACACACATGCCATCCAGATGGCTGTGTGGAGTGGGATCGTAGTCCAAGTCAATGCAGTGGCTGGTCAAGGAAGGCTGGCGGAAGGCTGGCTGGCTGCCTCACTTGCGACTGGAGCGTGCGAAGTCCTCCCGGGAGATCTGTTTCCTCTTCAGACGGCCCCTTCCACGTTTGCGAGGGGGTGCCTGCTTGCGACATGCTGGTGGTTGAGGTGTGATCACTGGCTGTGGACGCAGGGGAACTGGACACTGCTGCTCTCACCCTGCGCCCCGGCAGGTGGTGGCGGAGGGGAGCTGCTGTCCCTGGCTGTGACCTCACCGCCACCACCAGCTGTCCCATGAGGTCCACGATTTGGCCCATACGGGCGTCCATGGACCTCAACACCCCCAGCACCTCACGCGTGTCTGAGGCAGACCGGACCCATTGTCCTTGGGCCTCTTCATAGGCCCCAAGGACTCTGGCCATGTGAGGCAGGGCATGGCTCCCAGGGGAGGCTGGCGTTTCCCTGACCCTGCTCCTCCTACCAGTCCTGCTGCCACCGGCCTGCCCACTAGCCACATTGCTCACCACGGTCCTCGCTGTGGCTCCCAGGGTGGATCCAGTCGTCCGGGCCACCACCTGCGCTGGGGCTGGTGCCAGCGGAGACGTGGCGGTGGTGGCGGCGGTGGTGGTCGGTGCGGCGATGGTGGCGGTTGCGGCAGTGGTAGTGGCCACAATGACCATGGGTGTGGCCGCAACGACAGTGGCAGCAGGGGGCTGTGAATGTTCAGCAGCCCTGGATGATGGGTTGGTGGGTAGGAGGGGTCCTGGGGAGCGGCTGGGCCCTGCCACACCAGATGGGCCTGCTTGGTTGTCCGTGTCCGAAGAGCAGGACAGATCCTCCAGATCCGTGTGTCCTCGTTGGGGGCTTGTAGGCTGGCTGTGCTGGCTGCTGGCTCCATCCCCAGCATCCAGCAGTTCGTCACCTGTGGAGAGAATGAGATTAGTTATTGTGTTGCACCTGGCGAAGTATGTATTTGTCGTCTGACATTGACAGTTCGTGCAATCTCGTACATGGGGTTCCCGGAGGTGTGTGTGTGGCTGTAGCATCTGTAGTTGTGTGTGCTTGGCAATGGGACTGTGTGCTGTGCACATGTGGCATGGGACGGATTGGCCATGCCGATGGGTGTGTTGCTGTGCCCCTACTTATTGTGACTCTGGTGTATGCGGGCTCCTGGCCCATCCTGGGTCTGGTTTGTACTTTGCTTTTGGGGTTCAAATGGAACGCTTAGGAACGCATATGGCAACATGGGGGCCATGCCCCAGATTCGCATTTGGGAGGGAATATGCTTTTGGGGTTCAAATGGAACGCTTAGGAACGCATATGGCAACATGGGGGCCATGCCCCGGATTCGCATTTGGGAGGGAATATGCTTTTGTGGTACATGCTGTGAGCCATGGGTGCCGAACGTGACATATGTTGTGGCAGCATGACAGTGCATGGTTTGAGGTGTGTGCATGCTTGACATGGCCTGCATATTTGCTGTCTGTTGTGATTACTGGACATGGCATTGGACGCATCGTTATGAGTGAGTGATGGTTGTGTGCCAGCCAACGTATTGCAGTTGTCCCATCTCCTTGGTGTGCGTGCTGCCCTGTGCCATGTGCATCACTGCAGTGCTCGGGGGGGTGTGGCCCATGTTGTGTGTTGTTGCTCACAGTGTGTCGTGCACTTCATTGACTTCTGGCACATGGTTGGTAATGGGCATGTATCTTAGCGTGACTGCTGTATGTGTGGCAGCTGTGCGGATGACATGCCTTTCATGAGACTGGGGCTGACGGATGGGATGGATGGTATGTTGTTTGTGCATGGTGTGTCTGTGTGTTTGATGGGTTCAGTGGTGTTCGTGTGCATTTATGTTGTTCCGCTCTGTTGCGTCTAGTGTTGTTTGTCTTACATAGGCGTAGTTGTGGGGTGTGTGGTTGACAGGCAGTTGGGGCTACATGGACAGGACTTCAATGGTGTTTCGGTTGTGTGTGATGAGTTGCACAGTGGCTGCCGTGTGGTACTATATTCAGTGTGGCTTGTGCATGCAGACGTGGCTCCTTGGGTGTTGCTATGTCTGTGATGGGTCATGTGGGGTGTGAGTCTGTTGTTCATGTCCGTGTGCACATTGTTCACTTGTTCGTGACGGTGGGCGGTGCTGTGTGTTCGTCTGCTACGTGACATGTCCCATGTGTTGGTCGTGTTACGGTCCTCATGCCTCCAGTAATCCGGCCCTGTCCAGTTTCCCACCTGCAAGTTGTTCGTGCGTGCACTGTACTGGATGCCACATGGCTCTAAGCGGGGGTGCTCCATGTTGCAGGTCTGTGGGGGTGGGAGGGTGTTGTGGGTCGTGGGGGTGGCTGGATACCCACTGACACCGATTGCTGTGGACCGTGATGTCTGCCTTTCGGCTGTCGTTGTGCACTGCGGTGGCTGACACGTGGGTGTGGGGTGTGGGGGATGCTCCTCCTTGCTGTGCTGTGGGACTGGGGCCTGGTGTGTGTTGTACTTGGGCTGTCCACCGTCCCACCCACTGCACTTTGTGTTCCTGCCACTTACCTGTTACTTGTCGGTTGGTGCAGCTGTGGCGGACACATGGGTGTGGTGGGTGCTCGTTGTGGCGCTTCTGGCATATTTGGGGACCTGTTGGTGGTTACGTGGCTGGCTTAGTGTACACATGTCCCCACGCATCTTGCAGTTGTTCGGTTTGGGCTGTGTGTGGTGGTGTCTGTTGCATGTGTGTGTGATGTGTTGTGTATTGTGTGCTGGACATGGGGGTGTTTGTCCCTGGGAGCTGTGGCATGGTGGTAGTGCATGTGAGTACATAGCGGTGTGCTGGTATACATTAGTTTGTACTTACCAGCCTCCACTCCCCTGCTAATCCGGCGAGGATCTCCGGATGGATTACGACTCGCACCTTCTCCTCCCACGCTTTGAAGGTCTTAAAGAGCGCGGGATTCCCTCCGCCAGTGACGGCAGCCAGCTCTCTGTTTTTGCCCTCCTTCTTCTTGACCAGGCTCTTGACGTCATTCCAACGTTTGTTAATCTCGACTCTGTTCCTGGGCAGGGTCCCGACTGCATTGACCTGGTCTACGATCCGGTTCCACATTCTGTTTCTGGTGGCTAGTGGTGTGTGCTGGACCATGTTCCCATAGATTTGTGGGTACACCTTGATGATCTCGTCGACCATGACCGTCAGCTCCATGGGCGTGAACTTGGGCATCCTTTGTGGTGCCATGGTGTTTGTGGTGCTGGTGCGGTGTGTGTTGTGTAATGTGCAGGGGGTTTGTGGTGCCGGTGTTTGGTGGTGGTGGTGGTGGTGGTGGTGTTTGGTGGTGGTGGTGGTGGTGGTTGTGATGTGTGCGTTTCTGTGGTGTGCTGCTGTCCTTGCTGTGTCACTGTGTCCTCTCCTCTCCTCTCTGGTTTGCAATGTAGCAAGGGGTTGTGGTCTGTGGGAGTGCTGCTTTTGTACTCACCTATGTGGGTGTGTCCTCATGGTCTGTTGTTTTCAGGTGTGTTGTGTCTGGGGTTCTGGCCTTTGTATTTTTTGTTTGTCCGGGGGTGTTTTCGGGATATGTACTGTGCTTGTGTATTTGTGCGTGCCTTGCTGTGTGGACTTGTTGGCCATGTTGTGTGCTATTGGTTTTGTGTGCGGATGGTTTCTGTGCAGGTACGTGGGCGCCATGGCTTCTGCCGTGTCGATTCTCATCGGCGTTGTTTGCGCTGGCGGGCGGTATATTTGTGGTTTTTCCGCGCTCATGTCGGTGCGATCGTAATTTCACGTGCGGTGTGTCGGCCGTGAGGGCGGGCGGTTTTGTGTTGTCGTGCGTGTTTCCGTCCGTGGCGGGCGGTTTGTCTCCGACTCGGACGTTGGCGGGCGGTATTTTGTGTGCTTTTTCCGCCGATGGCGGTATTCGGTTTGTGTAATCGTAATGGCGTGGTCGGTGTTCAGGCGGTGTGTGCGGGCGGATTTTTGCCGCTTCCATGCCTGGCGGAATTATTTACGCCGGGTATCGTAATGTGCCCCTTAGTATGTATTTTATATGTATGTGTTCTATATTTTTTGCTAAGTATTGTATCTTTTGAAAAATATATGTATAACATTTTTAGAAGTTATTAATTTTTTTTATAGTAAATTTTGCGTTTTACTTCCGTAGCAGGTTGTGGGTTTATAGGGGAATAGGGTGGGGAGTAATTTAATTATAGTAAATTTAATAATTATTTTTTGAAATTATTAATTATTTTTAATTAAATTTCGTGTTTTAGTTCCGTAGCGGGTTGTGGGTTTATAGGGAATAGGGTGGGAAGTAATTTACTTATAATAAAGTAATTATTAATTTTTATTTATTGTTATTAACAAATAATGTATTGTTAATTAATTATTAATTGGTAATTAATTTTTATTAATTGATTAATTGATAATTATATTAATTGTGTTAATTTAGTTTGGGAGCGGGTTGTGGGTTTATAGGGGAATAGGGTGGGAAGTAATTTAATTATAATAAAGAAATTATTAACTTTTATTTATTGGTATTGACAAATAATTTATTGGTAATTAATTATTAATTGGTAATTAATTTTTATTGATTTATTAATTGATAATTATATTAATTGTGTTAATTTATTTTAGTAGCGGGTTGTGGGTTCATAGGGGAATAGGGTGGGAAGTAATTTAATTATAATAAAGTAATTAATAATTTGTATTTATTGGTTTTGATAAATAATTTATGGTTAATTAATTATTAATTGGTGATTAATTTTTATTAATTGATTAATTGATAATTATATTAATTGTGTTGATTTATTTTAGGAGTGTGTTGTGGGTTTATATAGGGGAATAGGGTGGGAAGTAATTTAATTATAATAAACTAATTATTATTATTTTTATTGGTATTGATAAATAATTTTTGAAAATTAAATATTAATTGGTAATTTTGTTTTTTTAATTGATAATTATATTAATTGTGTTAATTAATTTTAGGAGCGGGTTGTGGGTTTATAGGGAAATAGGGTGGGAAGTAATTTAATTATAATAAACAAATTATTAGTTATTATTTATTGGTATTGGTAATAATTTTTTTAATTAATTATTATTGGTAATTAATTTGTATTAATTGATTAATTGATAATTATATTAATTGTGTTAATGTATTTTAGGAGCGCATTGTGGGTTTATAGGGGAATAGGGTGGGAAGTAATTTAATTTTAATAAAGTAATTATTAATTTTTATTTATTGGTCTTCATAATTAATTAATTGTTAATTAATTATTAACTGGTTATTTAATTTAAAAAAAAAAATTGGCATGTTAATTTTAATTCTCTGCTATCCAACACTTTCCCTACAGTTACACTTTCTGGAGTGGGAATAGTAATTTTTACCCCTACGCTATCCAACACTTTCCCTACTGTTGCATTCATTGGAGTGGGAATAGTAATTTTTACCCCTTCGCTATCCAACACTTTCCCTACTGTTGCACTCTCTGGAGTGTGAATAGTAATTTTAACCCCTTTGCTATCCAACACTTTCCCTACTGTTGCACTCACTGGAGTGGGAATAGTAATTTTTACCCCTACGCTATCCAACACTTTCCCTGCTGTTGCACTCTCTGAAGTGGGAATAGTAATTTTTACCCCTACGCTATCCAACACTTTCCCTGCTGTTGCACTCTCTGGAGTGGGAATAGTAATTTTTACCCCTACGCTATCCAACAATTTCCCTGCTGTTGCACTCTCTGGAGTGGGAATAGTAATTTTTACACCTACGCTATCCAACACTTTCCCTACTGTTGCACTCACTGGAGTGGGAATAGTAATTTTTACCCCTACCCTATCCAACACTTTCCCTACTTTTGCACTTAGTGGAGTGGGAATAGTAATTTTTACCCCTACGCTATCCAATACTTTCCCTCCTGTTGCACTCTCTGGAGTTGGAATAGTAATTTTATCCCTTCCGCTATACAATATTTTGTCTACTGTTTTAGTTAATGTAGTGTATAATTATTGGTGTATGTGTATATATATATATATGTATTTATAATTTTCAAAATGTTTTTTAACAATTTATAAGGTATTAAAATAATTATTTATAAATATTAAGTAAGTATATATATTATATTTTATACATATTATCTACTGGAGGTCGCCAGTAGATAGTTATAGTCAGGACCTATTTTCCATAGGAAATCCGCAACATTCTATTTGAAATAACTCTTGCGTCGGTTGACGAATCTTCGCGAAATTTTCAAACTTTATGGCCCGCTCCGGTCCGCTCCTACCCTGAAAGTTTCGAGGTGATTCGTCAAGCGGGTGCCGAGAAAAAAGGGGGGTCCCAAAACGTGTTTTCCCCATTCATTTTCCCATAGGAAAATTTAGCCACGGCTACAGCCCGAAATGCTGAACGGAATTACACAAAATTTGGCAAAGAGGTAGTTCTTGGTTCAGAAAGAACCCTTTTTGTGAAATGGTGTAAATCCGTTCAGTAGTTACGGAGAAATTAAAAAATAAGAGTCAAAAAATCAATTTCCCATAGGAAACTTTATGCAAGGCTACAGCGCTGAACTGCTGAACGGCATTACACCAAATTTGGCAAAGAGGTAGTTCTTGGTTCAGAAAGAACCCTTTTTGTTAAATGGTGTAAATCCGTTCAGTAGTTGCTGAGAAAATCAAAAGTAAAAACACATATATATCTGGGCGGAGCCTAACCACACATGTCATCGTGAGATCTGATTGGCTGTCAGCACTTCATCCTGGAATTGCTGGCAGCCATCTTGGGACCAATATAAATGATAGTACCCCATTGAAATGCATTGTAGTGAATCGAAGATTTTGAGGGTTACCAAAAGGAGAACTATAAAGGGTGATAACAGACTTTAGTTACATTAGAATTCATTTGTTGATGGTACCATACTAATTTCAGGAATTGTGGTGTGTTCTAAGGTGATTTTACCCTGTGAAAAACCTTCTGCTGGGATATCAAGAATCATGTTTGAGAGAAAACTATTTTCACATGCTTGTCCCATACAGTTTTGGAAGGTGCTCCAGAAGCTAAAATGAGAGCATATTTTCTGTAAATTCACATTATCTTTCTCAGTCATGTGAGAATTAAGTCTGACATTCTCAGTAAAACATGTATATCCAACAATGGCAGAGACTGTCAGTTGATTCCTTTGTGTTCTACTGCAGCTTCCCAGAGTGTTCTAAAGAACAACTAGAGTGCTAACAGCCTTACTCATGACAAAAGTATGGCACACCTGAAGCCATCTTGATTGGAATAAACTGGTAACACTTAAAACATTTAATTTAAAAAGGAACAAAATGAGGGGTTCATTTTGGCATAGAAATTATGGTTAGTGCTGTAGAAAGAAAAATGAGGACATGTTTTAAGTGAGATCTCAAATATCTTCCTGTTATATTTCAACAGGAGCAGCCTGTCAGTTGATGCCTTTGTGTTCTACTGCAGCTTCCCAGAGTGTTCTAAAGAACAACTAGAGTGCTAACATTCTGAATTTATGGCAAATGTGTGACACATCTGAATGCCTTGTTGATGGAATCAAAGTAAAAAACTGAAAGCATTTCCTACTGAGGAGACTGTAGTAAATGAGGAAATTAGGAAACTTCATAACAAATAAGTCTCCCAAGATGGCCACCAAAGAAAAAAGAGCCCAAATGTAGCACAAATATCACCCAGAGGTAGCCCACGTAGAGCCCAATGACAGAAGTGTTCAAAACACTTTTTATTTTTTGTTTTTTGCAGTTTTATATAGTGCAGACTGGTCAGGTATTGAAGTGCTTTACATGAGCATTGGTTACATCACACAAGGACAAATTCATGTTGGTTGACCCCTACACTACCCAAACACCACTGCACTACCCTAAACCTAAAACACTACCCCCAGCACGACCCCTTCACTACCCAAACACAACTGCACTACCCTAAACTCAAAAACACTACCCCCAGCACGACCCCCTACACTACCCAAACACCACTGCACTACCCTAAACCCTAAATCTACCCCCTACACTACACAAATACCACTGCACTACCCTAAACCCTAAAACACTAGAACCCAGCACGACCCCCTACAGTACACAAACACCACTGCACTACCCTAAACCCTAAAACACTACCCCCTACACTACACAAACACCATTGCACTACCCTAAACCCTAAAACACTACCCATAGCATGACCCCTACACTAAAACAAACACCACTGCACTACCCTAAACCCTAAATATACCCCCAGCACGACCCCTACACTACCCAAACACCACTGCACTACCCTAAACCTAAAACACTACCCCCAGCACGACTCCCTACACTACACAAACACCACTGGACTACCCTAAACCCTAAAACACTACCCCCAGCACGACTCCCTACACTACCTAAACACCACTGCACTACACTAAACCCTAAATCTACCCCCAGCATGACCTCCCACACTACACAAACACCACTGCACTACCCTAAACCCTAAAACACTACCCCCAGCACGACCCCTACACTACACAAATACCACTGCACTACCCTAAACCCTAAAACACTAGAACCCAGCACGACCCCCTACAGTACACAAACACCACTGCACTACCTAAACCCTAAAACACTACCCCTACACTACACAAACACCATTGCACTACCCTAAACCCTAAAACACTACCCCCAGCATGACCCCCTACACTAAAACAAACACCACTGCACTACCCTAAACCCTAAAACACTACCCCAGCACGACCCCCTACACTACCCAAACACCACTGCACTACCCTAAACCCTAAAACACTACCCCCAGCACGACTCCCTACACTACACAAACACCACTGCACTACCCTAAGCCCTAAAACACTAACCCCAGCATGACCCCCTACACTACCCAAACACCACTGCACTACCCTATACCCTAAAACACGACCCTGTACACTACACAAACACAACTGCACTACCCTAAACCCTAAAACACTACCCACAGCATGACCCCTACACTACACAAACACCACTGCACTACCCTAAACCCTAAAACACTACCCCTACACTACACAAACACCACTGCCCTACCCTAAACCTAAAACACAACCCCCAGCATGACCCCTACACTACACAAACACCACTGCACTACCCTAAACCCCCTACACTATACAAACACCACTGCATTACTCTAAACCCTAAAACACTACCCCCAGCACGACCCCTCACAACACAAACACCACTGCACTACCCTAAACCCTAAATCGACCCCCAGCACGACCCCCTACACTACCCAAACACCACTGCCATACCCTAAACCCTAAAACACTACCCCCAGCATGAACCCCTACACTACCCAAACACCACTGCACTACCCTAAACCCTAAAACACTACCCCAGCACTACCCCCTACACTACCCAAACACCACTGCACTAACATAAACCCTAAAACACTACCCCCAGCACAACCCCCTACACTACACAAACACCACTGCACTACCCTAAACCCTAACTATAACTCGCGCGCCCGCAATGCACTGCTGATGACATCACATATTACATCGCGAGTTATAGTTAGCTGAACTAACTATAACGGGGGATTTTCTATGGTTTTGTACGAGTGAAATGTCCAACTAACTATAACGCCCCTGAAACCTATGGTTTTTTCAGTGAATATATGTTTAATTTATTTTTACATTAAATTTATTATTTATAATTGTTAACATTTTCAAATAATCAAAAATATTTTTTTAAGTTATATGTATTATTTCATTTATTTTACATTATTTTTTATATATAAAAAAAAACGATATTTTGTACTTCGATATTTTTAACAACGATATTTTTTCTCGATATTTTTGTACTTACCATGTTGTAGATAGGATGTCGATATTCTTGACATCGATATTTATATCCCGATATTTTTGTACCTCGATATTGTGGTCGTCGATATTTTGTCAGAGATTCTCTCAAAATTGCTGAGGTTTATTGCGGCGGATCAAATAAGGGAGAGGCACAGGGAAACCGGAGATGTGAAAAACCAGGTTTTCAGTAATTTCCTAAAGCAAGGTTCTGAATACATGGATCTGAGATGGCAGGGGAGCAAGTTCCTGGCCTTAGCCCCAAGGACAGCCACCGATTTACCACATTTTGTCTTATACCTAAAAGGGGGCGGTTTTAGTAGATTGGCTGACGAGGATCTAAGCAAGGGGGCAGTGATATAAGGCGTGTACCTGGCCGTTAAATATTTAGGTCCTGAAGCTCTGATAGCTCTAAAAGTGATTACCAAGATCTTAAATAGCACTCTTTTATGAATGGGTAACCAGTGTAGAGACATGAGGGCTGCTGAAGCAGAAGAGCGGCGGAGTAGTTTTAGCACCAGACGTGCCGAAGCATGTTGCACTGTCTGCATTTTTTTGCGGTATTGTCTTATTGGTACCTGCATTCAGGCTGTTGCAGTAGTCAAATCTAGTCGTGATAAGGACAATGGCCAGTGTCTTTCTTGCAGTGCACGGGATCAGGTGAAATAACTTTTTTAGGGTTTTTATCAACTGGAAGCACTTCCCAGCCATGGATAAAACTTGTGGCCGAAAGGATAATGCAGCGTCAAATTTTACTCCTAGATTCTTAACCACATTTAGGGGCTGATTCCGATTCGGGCCGGAAATCTCTCCGACCGAGCCGGACCCGGAGAGATTTCCGACCGAATCGGACCCGTGCAGCCCGACCGAACGCGTACGATGCGTCCGTATGCTATTGTACTCGAGTCGGTCGGACTCCCATTGAAGTCAATGGGAGCCGGTCGTACAACGCGTACGCGGGCTCCCATTGCCTCAATGGGTGCGAGGCGAACAAGGGCGCCCCTACAGCGTGTACGCGGCGAAGCGACTCGCGCCATACACGCACAGGTAGGGGGGACCCATGGGTCCCCCCTGTGTGCGACTCGCGCGGCTACACGTACGGGGGTCCGACACGGACCCCCGAAGTACGGCTCCGACTGCTCTTTCGAGCCGGGCGGCACGTGTCGGTCGGACTGCTCGTGGCGCGCATCGTACTTACCCGGCCGGGGAACGTCTCCATTGCACGGTGCGAGTCGTGTCCGAGCGAGCCGGTCGGTGCGGTTCGACCCGGGAACGTGTCGGTCGGAGCGGTTGGGACGCCTGAACGAGTCGGTCGGCGATTTCGCATCGTACTCGCTCGTCCGGACGCACGTACGAATCGGTCGGGAAATAGGGCTCCGAATCGGATCCGTTTAAGCCGAATCCGATTCGGAGCCCTACCGGCCGAGATCGGAATCAGCCCCTTACAGTGTCAGGTGGAGGGGGAGTGTCTTTAGGCCACCAAAAGCTAGGACTAAATGGATTGGACTTTCCTACTCACATAATCTCAGTGTTTTGAGTATTACATTTAAGATGATTAAGTTGCATCCAATGGATGACTTCTGTAAGACATAGCTGAAAATGATCTTCTGCATTGGTGGAGTCCTTGTCTAACACTAGGATCAACTGAGTATCGTCAGCATAAGAGGTAGCTTCAAAGTTGAAGGATGATATCAATGCTATGAGGGGAGCCATAAATATATTAAACAGCACCGGGCTGAGGGAGGAACCCTGTGGGACGTCTGAATTCGGTGGCTTTTCAGTTGACTGGTAGTGTCCAAGAGTGACTACTTGCCTATGGTTGGTGAGGTAGGACTCCAGCCAGGTCAGGGCCAAATGGGAAATACTGCAAGTTTTCATACAATGCACTAGAATGTCATGGGAGATAGTGTCAAATGCGACTGATAGGTCTAATAAAATCAGCACTGTATTTTCCCCAGAGTCTAAAGCAAATTTAAGGGTCTCAGTGATTTCTAGTAACGCAGATTCTGTGGAGTGATTAGGCCAAAAACCCGACTGACATGGATGCAAGATATTAGCCTCTTCTAGGAAAGTAGTCAATTGACTATTGACTAGTTTCTCAGTGATTTTACTTAGGCTAGGTAGTAAGGAGATGGGGCGGAGGTTGGAAAGGGTAGTGGGATCAAATATTTGCTTTTTTTGGAGGGGTTTGACTGCAGAAATTTCCAGTCAGCAGGTACTCCAGAAGATAAAAGTGAGGAGTTAATTATATTATTGATAATGGGGTTGATGATATCAATTATAGCATGCAATACTTCCGGGGGGGGGCATACGTCAAAGGGGGATACGGACTTGCATGAAAGGATGGCTTGGCATGACTGATCAAAACTGATAGTATGAAAGGTTTGGAGACTAGGTCTAATATTAGGGAACTCTGGTGATATGTCTGTGGCAGGATACGATATTGAAATCCGTTTGTAGATTTTGAATTTTTTGTTCAAAGAAGTTAGCACAGGGGGATATCATTTTGTAATATTTTGGGGTGGGTTAATGATTTCACAATTTTAAAAATGTTTTTTTGGTCTGATTCTGCTATTGTTAGTAGATTGGTATAGTAATCTTTTTTTCTACTTTGATTTGTTGATGATAGACTTTAAGAGTCAATCTGAAGTGGGTTAGCTTGTCTGATTTATATCCTCTTCGCCATCTTCGCTCTAATTGTCTAAAGTGAAGATGTAATTCTGCCAGTTTATTGTGTATACTAGGGGGCTGACACTTTAGTGGTAGATTTCCTTTTCGGAGGAACGGGGGGTGCAAATGTATAACTGAGCGTGAACATCCAGGAGTTGAAATGCTGAGTGTCTATTGTTGCATCGCCTGATAGAGCGGGTCTGAGAGCTAACGCACAATTGATTAAGTAGGGATTATTTAGCATTTTATTCCATTTATGAATAGTCCTGGGAATGCCAGTAGCGGAGCTCATAGAAGTGTTAGCACAAGGCCTTTTAATCCTAAGTTAAATAAACTTGTGATCTGACCATGGTAGAGGAACCGGGGAGTTAACATTTATAGTGATAAGATTCGAACAAATCCTATCTAGGATATGCCCGGCACAATGTGTGGGGGAACATACCAACTGCTCAAGTCCCATTAAATAGCGTGTGCCCGTCAACCACTAGAATGCTAACAACAAGATGGTTGATCTTCCGGACGTCTTACGGATGTTGCACCTCCCGGAAGGGAAGGGGAGTAAGGTGCAAAGTACCGGAGTGCTGGTAAAAGCGTCTAGCAGCGCGATTAAGAAACGTTTGAAGGCTACAGAGAGTGGCAGGACAGGACCTAAGATCAAACCGATCTAGGTTCAGTGCAAATTTAAATTCACCATACAATTAATTAATCTATATTAATTCATAAATTCATCGCTCCAGCAGAAAAGAATAAAATTAAATTAATTCCCTCAGCATAAAATAATAAGATATTCGATATAAAAGCGCATTAAGTCAGCAGCATGGAACTTCTCTAATTCCGCTGCTCGTCCGCGGTGGAGTGCACATTAAATAGCTTGTGCCTGATAACCACCAGAAGGCTAACAAACAAGATGGCCGCTCTTCCGGATGTCTTCCGGACGTCGCACCTCCCGGAAGAGAACGGGATTAAGGTGCAAAGTACCGGAGTACCGGTAAGAGCATGTAGCAGCGCGATTAAGAAACGTTTGAAGGCTAAAGAGAGTGCTTATACAGGACCCAAGATCAGTAGCGGCCCGTGGTGGGAGTGCTGCCGGGCGCTGACGTGAGGCGGGGGAGGGGCAGGGTGGGGGGGGTAGTAAACTAAGGATTACGGCCGATTAGAGGTAAGAAAACATATAAATAAATAAAACGAATTTCGTTGCGCGCTCTGCATCGCATTTGGCGATGCAGCACGCGCAACGAAATTCTTTTTATTTATTTATATGTTTACTTACCTCTAATCGGCCGTAATCCGTAGTTTACTACCCCCCACCCTGCCCCTCTCCCGCCCCACGTCAGCGCCCGGCAGCACTTCCACCACGGGCCGCTACTGCCCAAGATCGAACAGATTTAGGTTCAGTACAAATTCAAATTCACCATACAACTAATCTAATTATATAGGGGGATGATAACAGGCAAGATGTTATTTTGTGATCTTAGGGCCATATTTTTATAGTGAATTGCAAATCGGCATCTGCAAGACTACTCCCTTTCTTGGGTGCAGAATTTTGACTTTCATGTATTCACAAAACTTTATAGAAGCATGTCTGCAACAGTGGCAGGTTTCATGGGATATTCAAGGACATGCAGGTAGACATTATCAAATGCACAATTAAGAAAAAGAGCAAGAATAAACAAACGTACTAACTTTTATTCCTTTTTTTCCTCCTGGTCGAAAAGATTTTCTTCCTCTTTCGCTAGACCCTCACAACTTGCTGGAGTCGATCACTTCCCTTCCCAGCATTGACAGATATTTACTCATTTAGAGGAAGGGAAACACTGGGTTTCAACAGGCAGAATCAAGCTGGCTCTGCTGGTGGAAACATATAACCCACTATCTACCCACCATAGGACCACTGGGTTCAGAGTGGCACAACCATTACTCTTTTTCCCTACCATGGACTGACATGCCTACAGTAGACTCCATGCACAGGGAAACCCCTCTCTGCATTAATGAGCCACTGAGAATAAATTCTCGCTTTGAGAGTTGGTCCTTTCACAATAAAAGACCAATCAGAGTGGGCACATCAAGCATGGCGCTCACTCAATAAAGTATCAGTGCCTTGAATGGAGCTGCAATGCGGTGGCTCCACTGAATGAACAGAGACACCTGCCAGGCAGGAGTTGATCTCTGAATGTGGGCAGTTCTCCACCTGGATGTTGAAGTCACAGACCAATGTGCACCTCCCCCCAGGTTCTAACTCAGGTTCCAACTCTCCAAATATATGTAGAGTGCGAAAGGTTTGGAAGCATGTGGGTGTTCCAAATGTCCAAGGCATTCCTGCGCTAGGGTACTCACTCGTCCTAGCTGAGAATAAGTAGCATTGAAACCTCTGTGTGAGTAAATCCTTTCACAAGGGCAAAACTGACTTTTTGAGTTACAGAAGGGGTTTGGCACACCAAAAAGGCTATTTGCCTATGAATGCTAGTCTCAGGCGTGCAA
Source organism: Calotriton arnoldi (assembly GCA_963921515.1). Lineage (NCBI taxonomy): Eukaryota > Metazoa > Chordata > Amphibia > Caudata > Salamandridae > Calotriton > Calotriton arnoldi. Next base: position 199,148 of record CAWUFW010009684.1, on the reverse strand, counting down.
ACAGCTGTCAAAACTGAGCCTTTCTGGTGCAAAGAGCACCCATGTATGTGATTACTGTGGAAGGGCCTTATTCCAGAGTGCTTTCAGTTGTCACGATTCAAATATATAGAGTGAATATAGCTCTTAAAAGACAGCATTGTGCTATTGCTCGTAAAACATCGAAGCCATCAGACAACCGAAAGTACTCAATGCTGTCTTTATCATTACTTCACCCAAAAACTTTTATGGTTTAAAGTTCTAGAGTGTAAGTTCAGTGGAATTGCATACTCCTATCAATATTTTACAGTGCTCTTTGAATAAAGAGGCTTATCTCTCTTCTCTCACCGTTCAATCATTGTTTCCAATTCTTTTTGAATTAATGCAATGCTCTTGTTTGTTTACACTGACAGGAACTGCATGCACAATCCGAAATTGTCACTTTAAAACAACTTTTTATATCTCTGAATATAGAGGGCTATAACATGGACAAATTCATTCAAATGCTCAACATTCGCTTTCACAGCTCTCGTCAAGGTCAATTCACACATAGCAGAATTATTTTGTAAACCACAGTCCATAAAACAGGATGCAGATGTGAAATTAGTAATTTGTTGTGGTTTGCTGGAGACGTTCTATTTAGTAGGCTTCTATTTTGGCGGGATGCAAGAGCAATGATCTGAAAAATACTGAAGGGTTGACTATCGTTCTCAGAAAATAAGAAAACAGTTTGGGGCATATTCGCAAGGATTCATCGCCGAGTTAGCGGCACTTTATTGCAGCCAAAGTCAAGATAAATGTATCGCAACATTCACAAGCTGGTGCTAACAGCCTATAACACCAGTTTACCTGCGAAAGCATCCTCAAAAAACATTGCCACAGATGACCCCTGCAACTATCGCTAATGAGATTCAGAGTAGGCGTTCCCGAGCAAAAATCGGCGACAACAGCACACCACAACATTCTCAACGACCAGCCCGATCAGCGATAAGACCACAAAACAGGCGATAAGGCGCGTTAGTAGCAGGAATCTAACACCTGCCCTGACCTGGTGCAAAGTCGGAGCACAGCCTGCAACACAAAATGGAGCCCAGCCCAGAGCCACACCTGAAGGGCAACAGATGCCATGGAGACACTGAACATGCGTGCCGGACACCCAAGAGGGCCACAACACCCACCGCCACCACCACCACCACCCCTCCGGACACCCACCGCCCCCCCAACCCCGGACCAACACTGAGGCAGCGCAGACAAAGACAGCGACCCTCCCAAAATGCACCAAGCCCACAGACCCAACACCAGAGAATGTCATTGCCCACTATATGCCCAAAGGGACAACCCTCCTCCGCATCCTGACCACCATAGCCCACAGGCTGACCGTACCAACACAGCGGACAACCAACATCCCACCGCAGACAAAGCTGCTGGCCGTGCTGCACATGTTGGCCTCTGGTACCCTCCAACCAACCTCCGCCTGAGACGGAGGAGTCACACAGCCTGGCCAATCCAAGTCCCCCACAACGGTCATGGATGACACCATCAGCTTGGTACCCCACTATCCATACCTCACACACACTGCGCAGGAACAGCCGGAGACCAAGCAAGGCGTGTACGCCACAGCCTGTTTTCCGCACGTGTCAGGGGCAAGTGACCGCACACATGTCCTACTAGTGGGCCCTGGCGACACTGCACACAATAAGTGCAACAGAAAGCGCACGGATCCCACCAATGTGCAGGCAATAGTGGACCACCGTGGAATCTCCGCCAACGACGTCGCCAACAACCCAGGCAGTGTGCATGATACCTGCACCTCCCGACAGTCCATCATCGACCTGCGCCACCAGGATGGCACCCATGGAAATGCACTGCCCATTGGCCAATACCAAATGCTCACACCACACACCTCAAATCCACAATCATGCAACACACAACACAGGAAATGCACACGTCACAAGCTCACATACAACATGCACACCCACCAGACACGACAGCACAACTCACTGTGGGAACCTGGCCCAGCCATGTACATGAGCCATCTACGGCATGGCACCTCGGACACACAATAGCAGAATGTCGGAAGAGGTGGGGACCAGGCATGTGCGAAAGAGGCAAGAGACTGATGAATGAGAATGTACACAATGCCAAGTGTGGTGTGGATGTGCTGGCCAGACTGAAGTAAGCAGACCACACACATATCCATATCGACACACACCGCTGGTGTTTGGAGTGTAGTGGACAGTGGACGCAACCATGTCACCCCAGCCAGTGGGGAAGTCGCGGAAATGTAGCTTGTGACGTCCCCCCATAAGCGTGAGGGGAGTGGGCTGGCCCGGCGTATGCCAGGCCAGCGTAGGGGTGTGAATAGAAGGCACATAACCCTGGGCGTGGTCCTCTTCCGGAGTGCCCAACGTCTCTGCCAGGGCGGCGCCCCTCACCCCGCCACGAGGCCGACGCCGTGAGCGGTGCTGCCAGTGATCCTGTGCGCCTGCTGCACCCCCGAACGCTGGTCCCCGAATCAGTCCTGCCCGCCCCTGCGCACCCAGGCCTCATTGCCCACCTTCCGACACTGGCGTGTGTCGATGAGGGCCCACCACATGCAGGTGCAAACTCCAAGCCCGAGGCCTGCGACCCTGGCAGCCTCCTCAGACCATCACGGCCTCCGCAACACAGGCCCGCAGTATTCCTTTCACGTTGTCGTACTCCACCGGCATGCACAGCGGACAAGTAGGTCACACATTTGGAACTGAGTCTTTATTACACCATGGCAGAGCCCATAAATCATGGCTGAGTGTATGTCACTATACACCCTTCGATGTGGTGCCAACAGGTCTTAGTGTTACATCACAGCCGCAAGATTCTGTGGGCCCACGTGGACTACTGCTCTCGGCTTACGCTGCGCTCGAGTAGGTCACAGGATTGGAACTGAACATCGATTATTCAAAGGCAGAGTACGAATCAATGCACGCAAGGAGAGGCATAAGAGGATGACGCGTTGCATTTGGGATGGGAAAAGGATCATCATTACGGAGGTGATCGAACCCTACCGACAACTGCCCTGATGTCACTTACTCTGTGCATCGCAAGCCTACGACACGTGGCTGTGGCCCACTTCTGACCGCTGCCTCCAGCCTACACTGCGGTCCAGTAGGTCACAGAGTCTTGAATTGTCAATGGCGGAGTCCATATGAGTGTGCCGGCATCATCGCAGACTGCATCCCCACTCAGCCCCGGTGCCACTAAGTCTGTTCCCCGACATTCATGGACACTCCCTGGTCGTACATTGGTGGCGTTTGAGTCTATGGACTAGGGGGTAGTTTTCATCCTCATGCAGCTGGTACCGATTTGGTGGTGGCAACGAGGCAGTTGCTTTCCACTCCTCCATTTGCTGCTTCCGGATAGCTTCTGCCCTCTGCATCATGCCCTGGAAGAACACCTTCCACTGTCCCCCGAAACACTACGCGACATTCACCTCCGACTTCGACGAGGACCCGCTCAGTCTGCGTGGCCCTACCTCATTGGACCGCAAGTCACCGTCCCGTGGTGGTGTGCCTGTGCCTGCCGATGTGCACCCGGGGCCACTGACTCTGTGCAGTTCAAGTCCGGGACCCTGTCTGGATGAATATTGGATGACCTCTGTGACGGTGGTCTTGGGGTCATCGACGCCATGTGCATGTGGCCCTGCGCTGTCCGCTGCCTCCGGCCTCAGCTGCGGACCACCAGGGCTCACACATCAAATTGAGTCCTGACCAGCCCGGACGTCGCATCACCGCAGGAGGCACACGCCACCATCACCAGGGCCAACTCCAACCACCATCTGCCAGAGTCGAGACAGTGGTACTGGCAGACTGACGGAGTTGCTCAGACCTGTTGTGGATGCCATCATCTGCCTGATCCCCTGCTCAGCACTCCAGGTGCCACTGACTCAGTGCACCGCAATCAATGGACCGTTAATTATTGAGTTTTGTGATGTGGAGATGTTGCGCAGCAATGTCACCTCAGGCAGTGTGGGAGACCTGAGACGTTGATGAGGGAGTTGCTGCAGGTCTGACACACCCCACTGCATCTGCAGCAGGAACATCCCGAATGGACACAATCCAAGTTATTTTCATCACATGGGCGCGCACGGCTCTAGTGCCCCAACCTCAGTGCACTGCAACTCACGGACACTTCTGTTTGTATGTTGGGTGACCTCTGTACTTGCTCCGGCTCCCTCCATGTTGCTCAGCAGTTGACTCTGTTATGCATGTGTCTTCTGTTTCCATTGCACTGGTGTCCACTGTTTATGTTCTTGCCAGCACCGTGCACTCCGTGCGGGCTGGCTTATGCTCACCCCACACACATTCAGCACAGGCGTCACTGTACATGTGGCCCTGCCAATAAAGGGGCCGGGCACACGTGCCCATAGCCAGTTCAACATAATATCTTTTTTTGATTTTAAGTACCTTTATTGGTACCAAGTAACTCCACACACAGCATGATGCCTACATCCCAAGCGGGCCGGCACTGCGAGTTTACACATTTTAGAAGAGTGGGGGCAGGGAGCAGTGTACACAGCATGCCGCCTACAACCACTATGGGCCGGCCACGTCAGGTGGGCAGTTAGAATGATGTGGATCCACTAGAAAGGAGTTACAAACAATTGTGAACCAATATAAACTAAAACATAATAACAGTGCCACTGTCCGTCCTAAGTAGCGCAGTTGCTTGCGTGCCTGCCTGCGTCGTGTCTCACGGTCATGCACAGACATGGTTCGCCCAGTCACCCAGAGTTCCCTTATGGTGTCCGCGGGATCGCCTGTGTGGTGGCTCTCAGGTATCAGTTTCCGTCTCTGTCGTATGTGTTGCCCCTGTCAGCGTGGGAGTTGGTACCCATGTCGTCTGATAAGGCATGTTCCAGGAGGTAAGTCTGGAGAGGGCCCCAGATGTCTCGTGGGCGAGAGGAGGGCGGCAACAGGTCAGCGTAAGTATGTAATTGTTCTTGACAATATATGAGATCGTGAAGCCATTCCTTGAATTTGGGGCTCTGCCCCTGCCCCATTTACATGCGATACGCCGTTTAGCTAGGAGGAGTGCTAATGAGACATATCGCCGTACCGTGATGGGTATTAGTTCAGTGTATCCTAGGAGTGTAGTGAGGGGGTCGTCCGGGATGTGTGATCCTGTCATATGGTTCAAAGCCAGCAGAACTTCCCCCCAGTAGCGGCGCACAGGTGCACAATCCCAGGCTAAGTGTTTGAAGTCGGCTCCCTCAGCTCCACAGCGATCACAGCGATCGTCGTCCCATAAGTGAAGGCGACATAGTCGCGCAGGTGAGTAGTACATTCGATGGAGATATCTATAATGTATTAGGCGCAGTCTGCTACTGGCGGAGACTTCCCCCGTTTGACGGCAGCAGAAGGTCCATTGTTTTTCATTAATGGGGTGCCCCAGTTCGTCCTCCCACTTGATCTTTGCTGGGGATGGGGTGTGTACGCCGCTGTGTTGAGTGGTGCGGTATAATAGTGAGACCACATGTATGGGAGTCGTTTGTTGCAGGAGTGCATGCAAGGGGGGCATAAGAGAAGGTTCGAGCGGGAAACTGGGGGTGAGAGTCCGCATGTCTTGTCTGAGCCGAATGTAATAAAATCGTTCTAGCGGGGTAGGAGAGGAGGCTCCGAAAAATTCATCGCTCAAGCAGAATTTCCCTTTCGTATAGAGTTGCCCCCCAGTGAGAATGGAGAGCCTGTGTAGCAGGCGGCGGCATCCTCCTTCTTGTGTAACCGGGAGATCATGTCTCCCCTGCAGTGGGAGTAGGGGTGTATATATTAGGGAATGTTGAGTCCGGCTGGCTAGATCGGTCCAGGCACTAGTCGTGCACTGTACAGTGGTAGATGCCCGCCGTCTGGGGACCACCGGAGCACTCAGATAGGCTGAGCGTGGCGTGGGGGTCATATATCCGTCCTCTATCGCAAGATGAGGCATGTAAGGGGGAGGATTTATCCAATAGGCCGCAAAATGGGCCTGAGCGCAGGGTAGATAAAGTTCCAGATCGGGTATTTCGAACCCCCCGGCCTCAAAGGGAAGCGTGAGGGTATCCCACTTAATCCTGGCCTGTTTCCCGCCCCACACAAGCCGGAGCATCTGGGTTTTGATGTCCTTAAAAAAGTGACGGCTAGGGGCATAGGGGATGTTTGTAAAGAGGTAGAGCAGTTTGGGCAGTATCACCATCTTGATCAGGGAAGCCCTGCCCACCATGGAGAGGGGCAAAGCTATCCATCGGGTAATCTTTTCTGTTATCAGATCAAGTGCCCGCCCATAGTTGGACAGCATCAGTGTGTCCCGGCTCCGAGAGACGTCTATCCCGAGATACTTGACTGTGTCCTCGCACCACGTGAGGGGATAGTCCGGTTCGAAACGTTTGGTAGTCTCAGTAATGGGAAAGATCTGAGATTTTCCCCAATTAATGTGAACTCCGGATAGCTGACCAAAATGGATAAAAAGCCGAAGAATGGAGTTGAGGCTTTCTTCCGGATTGCGCAGATACGGGGTGATGTCATCAGCGTATAGGGAGATTAAAATCTGCCGCTCTGGGTATATCAGCGCATGATCTCGGAAGTGTTGGCGAACTTTGGCCGCCAAGGGTTCAATCGCAATTGCAAAGAGGAGAGGCGATAAAGGACATCCCTGGCGGGTGCCTCTGGTGATTGTGAAAGGGGGGACTGGGCGCCGTTAATTTGGACTATAGCCTGCAGGCCTGTGTATAGTAAGTTTATCCAGTCCAGGAAGGGCGCGGGAAATCCCATACGCTGCAAAACAAAGACAAGGTAGTCCCATTCTAATGAATCGAACGCTTTTGTAGCGTCGAGAAACACTGCCGCGGCGTTCAGGCTAGGCTCAATGTCTTGGAGGATCGCAAACAAGGTGCGCAGGTTCTGGGACGTACCTCTGGTGGGTACAAAGCCCGATTGGTCTGGGAGTACCAGAGCAGTCATGAGGGGACCAATGCGATTGGCAATCAATTTTGCTAAAATTTTGGCATCGACATTAATTAATGAGAGGGGTCTGTATGAGTCGCAGTGCAGGGACGATTTGCCAGGCTTAGGTAAAGAGATAATGCATGCCTCACGCATTGTTGGAGGTAATATGCCCGTTTCCCGGGTCTCATCAAAAAAATGTCTCAGCACAGGGATGAGTAATTGGCGGAACGACTTGTAGAATTCGGCCGGAAGGCCATCCGGCCCCGGGGCTTTCCATGATTGCAGCTGCATTATTGCAGCAACAATTTCGTCATCTTCATAGTGAGCTAGAAGAGAGTCCCGCTGTCCGTTTCCCAGCCAGTCTATTGCAGTGTCTTCGAAAAAGGGGGTAAAATCTATCGGGTGGGTTCTTTGAGTTTTATACAAGCTTCTATAGAAGCTGTGAAAAGTATCCACTATGTCAGAAGTGTTTCTGTGCCGTTGTCCGTCTGCATCTTCAACCTCCAGGACCGTATTAGCAAAACGGGGGGGGGGCGAATTAGGGAAGCTAGTGTTTCTCCCGGTCTGTCCCCCTCTCCATAGCGGCGCGCTGTGTGATATTTTCCTCTAAATTTGCATTCTCGTTCAGCTGCTGTTTGATATTCAGTGATTAAGTTTCGCAGCTGAGCCTGCAGTGCCGGTGTGGGGGGGTTGTGTGTATCGCGTTTTCCGTCCGTTTGAGTTCAGTTTCTAGTTTACGGAGTGTGGAGCGCAGATCTCTGAGAACACCCCCGCCCTTTGCAATGCATATCCCCCGGATGGTGACTTTAAAGGACTACCGAGCCCTCATTTCGTGGGAAAAAGTCAGTGATTTCCTGTTCCAGCTCCTGTTTGAATACCGGGTCTAGTAAGTGTTGCGGGTTGAGGCGCCAGGAGAGGAACGGTGATTCCATCAGAGGGGGGGCAAGTGCAGGGGATTGGTCAGAGTGTGTGCGAGGTACATAGGATGTGCCCCGCAGCCAGGGGGCAAGACCTTTAGTAATTAGCCACCCATCTATTCTCGACCAAGAGGCACGGGCAGTTGTGTAGCAGGAGCCTTCCCGGCGCTGTGGGTATAGGTGGCGCCAAGCATCAAGCAGTTCATAGTCTTCAACAATTGCTTTTAGAGTGTGGTGTGCTTTTGAATAGTGGTGCGGTTGCGGGTGTGAACGGTCCAGTGCGGGGTCTAAGGTCACATTAAAGTCCCCCCCCACATTAAATGTGTGGAACCAATGTCCAGAATCTTCCCCCAGAGTATCCGGAAGAATTCCGGGTCATCAGTGTTGGGTCCATAACAAGAGACAAGAGTTATGGACTGAGCTGCCAGTCTACCCCAGATAATTACGTAGCGGCCTTGGGGGTCCACCTGAGAGCCTATGTGCATGTAGGGGAGAGATCGTTTTATCAGGATGGCGGTACCTCTGGCATAGGAAGAGTAGGAAGAGAAGTGTGCATGTGTTGCCCATCGCGATGCAAACGAGATAGCTGAGGTGGGGCTAAAGTATGTTTCCTGCAGGAACGCACAGTGGATATTGTGGCGGTCTAAGTATGCCAGGATGTGTCGGCGTTTGCGGGGGTCTCCCAGTCCGCGAACATTCTATGTTAGGAAGTTGTATGTGGCAGGGCTAGGGCGGTCTTCCATGTCGTGAATATGGAGCATAGACTACAGGGCGCAAGCATGGTGTGGTATGACACCGTCGGTGAGTCCGAGAACCATGTGTCAATGAAACGGTATGTGGCTTAACATAAGAATCTCCAGTTCCAGATAGAGCATGGAACCGGGTACCCCCTCCCTCCTCCCACATCAGCAGCCCAAACCTGCCGTGGCCTATACCCCTCCCCCCCCTCCCAAATATCCCCGTGTGCCCGATTCGGAGGGAGACCGGACTAACTAATACCATAATTATACAAAAGTCGATACAAAGGGTTCACCTGTCGGGTGGAATCTAGAGGGCGACCAGTCTCTCCTCGCGGCGGCGAGGGTGCTCGGGTAGAGTTGTACAGCGTCATCTCGCCACATTATCTATTACAGTTCTGCAGCTGCTGGAGATTATCTGATGATGCAGGGCAGCGCATGATTGGTGTCTCAGGCACTGACATTAAGCGTCGAAAGCAATATGTAGAGAAGGTGTAGCGAAGGCAGGATTGCAGTTCATGTCTTGCATCTGGCATTGTTAAAGGTAAAAGAGAAGGGCCCGTAGGGCGGTGTTACTAGTAGTATTCAAGGAGTAGACCCCCCTCTGTCCCTAAGTGTGCAGACTATAGGATCTCTGCCGACTCCGCCTTGGAGATTGTGTATTGGGTGTTACGAACCCAACCAGTTCTGTAGTGTGGTCGGCGGTATCTGCAACAGTGTCAGTTCCTCAGAGGTCATAGGGGTCTGAGTTATTGAGTAGTGGTGCAAGATCAAGTTTCCTGACGTCGGGCCACCTCCCCGCACGGTCATTCTATGTCGGAGGCATTGCCATTGCCCTCCGGGCGTAGCGTAGGGGACGACCGGCCCGGGGGCGGTTTAGGCAGGGTCTTGAGGAAGTCTTGGGCATGTTGCGGGTTAGTGAAAAATTTTTGTTTTCCTTGATATGTGACTTTGAGGCGGGCCGGGAACAGCATAGCGTAGGGCAGGCTGAGTTGTTGTAGTCTTTTCTTGACCTGAAGGAACTTTCGCCTTTGTTCCTGAACGGCCATGGTGAAATCGGCATAAATGGATATCTCCATTCCCTCGTGTCGGAGTTGACCTGTTTCTCTAGAGAGGCGGAGGGCAGTGTCCCGGTCTCGGTAGTTGAGCAGTTTAGCTATTATGGGACGGGGCGGGGCACCGGGCGCGGGTCGACTTGCCAGCGAACGGTGTGCCCGCTCGACCACGAGGACTGGCGAGAAGGGCTCCCTACCAAAGAGCGTTATGAGGAGGTGCTCGACATACTCTTCCATCTTCCCGGTGGCTGTTGATTCCGGCACCCCAAGAATGCGTAAATTATTTCGCCTGGAGCGAGATTCTAAGCCTTCATTTTTGGCAGCGATCACCTTCAGGACCTTCTCCATCTCAAGTGTACGGCTGGTAGTGGCGTTGGAGGTGTCTTCCAGGTCTGATATTCGCCGCTCCGTCTCCGTCAAGCGCTCGTCGTGCTGCTCCACTCTGTGAGTGAGGCCATCCAGCCTGGCGTTCATGGTGTCCATTTTCGTTTCAATGGATGTTAGGCTCGACTGCATTATTAGTAAGAGGTCTTTTAGATCCGTGGTAGATGGGGCCGGAGCGTCGGCCTGATCCTCATCAGGCTCCGGCTGGGATCTGGCGTTCTTACGTGTATCAAAGTTTAATTTCGGCTGACGGCCATCCGTTTTCCCCATGGCGTCGGGACGGGGGGTATGGCGGTGTAGTGGAATCTCGGGTGGGGGCCAATCCTCAATGTCTCTAGATACGCCCTCTTTCCCTGGGCTAGGATCCCGGTTCACGGTGAAGAGTGAGGAAGAGCCAGGGTCTCGTAAGTGAGTTCGGGTCTCGGCCCGCTCTCTCCAAGCGCCAGGCCGACAAGGGCGCAGCGCAGACGTGCAGATCCTGGGTGGCAAAGCCAGAGCCCCGACAGGGCAAGCCGGTGGGCAAGGATTTTGGGTGGTGAGTTATTCCGGAGGCCGCAGAGAATCCGTGTCTTCTGGTGCTTTAGGTGACCTTCTCCTGGTCAATCTAGCGGTAAGTGCCGCCCAAGGCCGCGCACCCGGGTCCTCTGCAGATGCCAGTAGAGCAGGGGGCAGTCTCCAGTGGATGGGGGGGAGCAGATCTCCACGACGAAATATGCGGGCTCGCAGTCGCCCCCCCCGGAGCACCACCAAACCGGGATTCCACCACCTGGGCAGGAGCGTAGTGTAGTATGCTCCGGGCCCGCCCGCTACCCCGCACCCCTCCGAACCAGCAGAGAGGGTCAAGCTGGGATAGCGGGGGGGAGCGGGCCCGGGTATCGCGGTAAGGATGTAGCCGCCCGAGCCCCCCGCACCGCTTAGGGCCGCAGCAGTACAATCTCCTCCGCCCTCTCGGAGCGCGATGCAGTCAGGCCGTATTTCCCCGGCTCCAGGGAGGGGGTATCACGCAGAGGCGTGAGACAGAGGCCGATGGCCCAGTCTCGGTATCGGCAAAAGAAGGTCTCAGTGGCAGCAGGGGGGGTCAGCGACCAGCATCGCGCACTCACCGCCCTCGCCCGTCGTGGGCCTCCAGGAAGTCGCTGCGTCTTGGTGCCGGCGCCAGTACAGGCCTCGTAGCTCGGCAGCTCAGGGCGCTCCACTAGACGGCGATACTTCCAGACGCGTTGAGGGCGAACGGAGGGTCCGCAATCTTCCGGTACCCTATGCGGGGCTCTCGGTACAGCAGCTGGATCGGCAGTACCGAGGACGGGCACGACCAGCCCGCGGCGAGGGGTAGAGGCGTCCCAGCTCGCTCACCCGGGCAGCACTGTCGCCATCCTGCGCGCCCCATCAGAAGAAATCAGCTCCTGTTTTCTCTGGATCTGGGCTGGTTGGTGGGCAGCATTCGGGTTCTGTGGGGGCCCCGGCGTTTCAGCTTGCAGGTGATAGCTTTTACTGGCAGGATAGTCTGGAGATGAAGAGGATTATTGTCAGATATCCTCCCGAGCCGCAAGAGCCTCACGCAAGTGCGGCCATCTTGCTTGGCGCCCTCTAGCGCCCCCCCGTTCAACATAATATCTGCGTGTGTCTCTATGGCAGTGTGGGTCTCCTTTGTGGGGTGTAGGTGGCCCCTGAAGGGTAATTGACACCCACGTATGTGATCTAGTTCGCCTTCCATGGGTTCGGACCACACCCGCACAAGTTCGGCCATCTCCTTTTGGCATTCTGCCACCTGGCATTGGGGTGCCATGTGTGGTTCGGTGATCTGTTGTGGGCCAGCCGTGCTTGCGTGTGCTTCATGCTGTGTGGTCTGTTGCAGGGGCTGGGTTCTCCTCTATGTGGCTTGTCTTCCCTGGCCCTGGTGGTGGGTTGCGTGGGATGTCCATGGGCTGTTGTAGGGCGTCAGTGTCGAAGGTGTGTTGGTCGTGTCCTGCATCACTGATGGGTTGTCTGGTCTGATCTGCTGGAGGTGTTGTTTGTCCCTCTGCAATGTGTTGGGGAGATGCATGTTGACATTGTGTTGAAATTTCTGTTGGCGCATTGTTCTTGTAGACATGCAGACTGTGTGACAATGTACATTGTGACTGTTTGGGAGGTGCTGGCGATTTGAGGGGGGACAGTGGACATTTGGACTACATGACTGTTGTGAGGTTGTACCCGTACATATGCATCTCACAGTTCCCTGCTCTGTCAGATGTGATTGGCCTGTTTCTGCGCATGGGCGGACCCAGTTGTGTCCCCTGTTCTGCAGTGTCGGTGTTGCACTTTGTGCCACATTGTCATGGGATGTGCTGTGATTGCCATGTGTGGGTGCTGCAGTGTGCCACGGGATGGGGGACATGACCCTGGGTTGTTGTGGGTGTGCAGTGTGCTACACGTCGTTGTGCATGTGTGCCATTGTGCACATCTCCCCCCGTCCCCCCATGGACCTGTTGGTTACTCACCCTGTTGTTGTTGTGTCAGGTCCTCTCGTGCTGTGTCCGTCCTCTCGCCTCCTTGCACCGTCTCCACACTGATGGCTGGCCTCCATTTCCTCCAGCTCCTCCTGTGGCGCAGGACTCCCACCTCCTGTCGCCGTAGCTGCCTTCCTGTTGGCAGCGTCTTTGGGCCTGGTTTGGGTATTCACGTCATGCCGGCGCCTCTTGGCCTCCTCCATTGGCCTCCTCGGCACTCCGGCTGCATTCAAGGTGGTCTGACTGTGGGTCAGTTGCTGGTAGTGCTCTGTCACATCCGTGACGCTGGTCTTGTTTTCCTACGGACTGCACCCCGTCTTCCTCTCCCTCTTCTCCTTGGCCTTCCCCGACCCCGTTGATCCTTGCTGGTGGTCTGTGGGGCTTGTGGGGTTCGCGTTGGCCTCTGCGCTGGGTCAGGGTGCATACATGTTGCTACGCACTTTGGATTGTTTCTGGTGTGTTGTTTTTGTTGCTTCTATGGTGCATTTTCCCACCAGGCGCGACGGATTTACAGGCCTGCCGCTGGTTTTCGCTGCTTTTTGTATCGCGCTTGGCCTCATCGCAGCTTTTTTTGCGTTCATGTTTCGCATTTTTGAGGTGTGGCGTTGATTTTAACGCGGACAGTTGTCGGGTTATCTGGGGACTATCGCATGATACCGCCGTGTTGTGAATACTTGGTTAACACGGAGTAAATTTCCCGCGATGGACTGCGATGTTGAAGGTTGCATTAAGTAACTTTTGCGATGGTTATCGCACGTTCTTGTGAATATCCCCCTTTATTTTTTAAGTGTCCGTTGATGGAAAGACAAATATATGAACGAAGAAAGTATTTTAATTTTTACATTTTCTGCTGATGTAAGGACGGATAGCTGGAGTAATAAAGCAACAAACGCAGAAACAAAGTAACTGTAAAGAACAAAGAAACCAGATAAATACAAAAACGAACGAAGGCGAAGAGCCCACTGCTCAATTACTTTGTTTGTGTCTGTTTGTTCCACGAGAACAGATACTAAATTATCAGAAGAAATACTGGGGGCAATTGAGAATAGACAAACAAAAATGGCTGCTTAAGGTAATCGGTTGCTGCTCAAGTGTGTGTCTGTGCGTGTGAGTGTTCGTGCGTGCACGTGCGTGCGTGTGTGTGTATGTTTGAGAGAGACAGCATGTCAAACGCTTGAATCCTACCAAGGCTAGGTCAGCCTTTCATCCTATAAAAGACAGAAAACTTCTGAGCATTAACTTTCGGTAGTAATAACACATATTATTTACAGTCATTGTCTTTCAATGTGTATTTATTTGTTTCATTGAGCACTCTCTTAAAATATGCATTTAACACATTTTTTATTAAAATTACTTTATATATATGTCATATCAAAATACTCCCACAAGGTCTATAGCTGCTGAACAATTTAAGAAATTATAATGTTAAAAACACAGTACGAAGGAACAAACGACGTACATTTATAAAAATGACCACTATCTAATAAACTATGAATCCACATAAAATAATTATTTTCATAACATGTAACTTTTCCATGCTTGGCAACTAATAATAATTGACATTCTGTTCGCAAATACTATTTATAGATTCACTTCCACTCTTGATCTAAGAACGATACTTCTTTTAAAGAAAATAGAGAAGAGTCTCGTATATTTTACGGTACTAGCAGAAACTAAACTGTGAGAAGGTGGCCTGGTATATGCTGTCCACTAATTAAAGTGGGCACCTTGCACCATTCCAAACGACCCTTATGATGTATGAGGTCAAAGATAACCTTTAGAAAGCTATCCTAGTGGTAGCTGTGGAGAGCAGCCTTCAGGCTTAATCTTGAAGGAATGTAAAGCAGCTTGTTTTACCAGAACATCACCTCCTATATTGACTAAATGAAAGGAGAACCACACAGTAGTTATATAAAAATATGTATTTATTAATATAACACTCTCTACTATCTTCTACATGAGGATAGAACACAAAGCACACAATACGAGATCAATAGAACAGTTGTAAGTAGCACAATACACAGTGGGCTCCAGGGGGAGACCAAACCATATACTAAAATAGTTGTATAACAATCACGACTGAGATCAAGACAAGGTCTGGAGCACGTAGAATCGCTGGGACCCCAAGGAACCACCCAAGGTGAGTAGATAGGGACCCCACTGAGGACGGCTGCAGTGTGCTAACACGACCGCGGGCTTCGTACAATTCTATGGGGAAGTTGCGGTTACAATTTTACACTTTAAGGACCCTTCTAGGAGGACTTCGAGCAAACCCTTTGGAACTTAAGAGGTTGGAGAGCCACCCCACTCGTGGATACCGTAGTACCCGAGTTACCTATCCCAGGGGAGCCGGGTGCAAAGGTCTGGAGTGGCGTCGGAAACCGCCGTCGTTCTCAATGGAGGGCTGTGAAGAAGTACTGCTGTCGTGAAGGTAAAAAGGGTCAGGTGGAATACAAGCCTGGATTCTGGAAGGAAGGAACCTGAAAGCAGAGGGGACAGAGTCTGGGTCACTTCAGAGTGACCAGGGGCTCGGTAGACGAATGCCCACCGATGTCGGGTGCTTCAGGTACGAAGAAGGGATACTTGACCCTAAAGCCACGAGGACCAGGAGACGTCGAGGATGACCAGGAGCCAGAGGTGAGCTGTCCCATGAAGGGTGTCGAGTGCTGAGGGGTTGGTGCCGGCTGGAGCACCAACAAGCCTTGACAAAAGCAACCCACGAAGGAAGGTCAAGCAGGTTACGGTGTGGACCAGCAAGGTCCAGGGGACTCACCAAGCAATGGAGAGTCAGGGCACGTCTGGAGCAACCAGGAGAGCCCAACAGAAATCAAGATGACCCTCAGAGAGACCCACAGGCCGAAGGACCAGGAGTCGCAAGGGGACCTCAAGCAAGATTGCAAAGTACCAGCCCACGGAGCACTCGGCGTGAGGAGGCTAGAGTTCTTTGGTGTAAATACTGCTCAGGGTCAGGACTACACAGAGTCCAATGCACAAGCTCGGAAATTGCCAACAAGCATATGCAACTGCAAATGGATGCGGTGCACAGGGGTTCGGGTTATGCAGTCCCCACGAGGGATACTGGCCTCAAACTTGCTGAGAGGGCAGACTGACCTTAGCGACATTCAGAAACCCACCTCCTGTGTTGCTGAAATCTTCAGAGCCCGCAGGAGCTCAGGAGCAGCAGACTGGTCAGTTGTGTTAAGGTACCTGCTAGGGCAGGGGAGTGACTCTTTCACTCCAAGGGAGATTCTTCAGTTGTCCTTAGTGCACCACAGGTCCTGCACAGAGCCTGTATGAAGCAAGGGCACAGACAAAGCTTTGGACGGAGAGGGGGACAAAGTCGGGCCCAGTCGAAGTCCAGCGAAGTCCATAGTGTCCAGACGGTTGAAGGTCAGTGGTTTCTTCTTGTAGAATCTTGTCCATATAAAATCTAAAGTCTCACAGCCAGGTAAGCCCTTTTGTACCCACGGGAGAGGGTTGGACAGATTCGGGGGACCCTCCTAGGTGAGGGTCAGGAAACAGGGATGGTTCCACCCATGTCCTTTGTCCAGTTTCATGCCAGAGCAGGAGCCAATGGCTCCCAGAACTGGTTTGAGCTGGACTATGCAAAGGGACACCAAATGAGCCCCAGGTGCAGACTTTCAGGCACTCTCAGAGTGCACCCACCCAGCCCCAATACACTAAATCCTGTTTGGGAGGTGGTCACACCTCCCTGTGACAGGATGCCTATTGTGCTGCCTTCCTCTGCTCGAGCTTGGCTCATCAGCAGGAGGGCAGAAGTGGGTCTCTAGTCGGCAGCATCCATTTTGTGCTGACCGGGTCGAGAAGACAGGCACCGGATAGACCAGTGACCCCACGAAACTCACTTCAGAAGGGTGGAATCATACCTCCCACACCTGTTACCGGTGTGGAGGTATGATTCCAAGGTGTTTGATACCAAACACGATATGTTTCTATGCAGCCGTTTTTGAGATAGCATTTACCGCAAGGTTATAATGCACCTCTACCTATATGTCCGGCTGAGTCACAGACAACCCGGGAGAATGGTCTCCGAAAGCTGCAGAGAGGCTCTGCTCATGCAGGGGCACCCTCTCACTAAAAACTCAGCACCCTGCCTTCAGGATTGATAAGACCTGCTATAGGGGTGACTTATAAGTTTTAAGTGTAGTGACCTATTGATATAGTGAACCTATATCTAAAGTAAGTGGTGCAAGCACCAGCTTACACAGGCTTCTGTAGCAGACCTGGAGTTCCATTTTGCATAGCTTCTCATGGGTGGCATAATACATACTTCAGCCCATGGAAGGCCTCTGGGGTACCTATGTTATGTTATGTTAACTGCTACTTTTATAGCGCATAATCACCATCAGGTCTCTTAGCGCTTTGAGAGAGGGGTCCGATGCCCGATACCCACTGCAGTCCCCAGGAACATGCATAGCAGATGATTAGATGGAGTCTAATGCCTCCCTGAACAGGAGCGTTTTGAGGCGTTTCCTGAAAGGGAGGAGAGAGCATTCCTTGCGAAGGCCATCGGGTAGTTTGTTCCAGAGTTGCGGGAGCAGGACAGAGAGGGCTCTGCCTCCCTTGGATATTGTATTAAACCGGGGAACTGCCAGCAGGCAGCTCTCGGCGGACCGGAGTTTACGGCCAGGTACATAGTTTTGAAGACGCTCTTTAATGTATGTTGGGGCCTGGCCGTACATTGCTTTATGGGCAATACAAAGGCCATTGAATTTGGCCCTCTGCTTAATGGGGAGCCAGTGAAGCTTGCGCAAAAGAGGGGTAGCATGTGCCCTTCTAGTGAGCCTAAAAATCAGCTTGGCTGCATCATTCATGGTCACCTGTAATTTGTTAGTTAGTTTTTCCGGAAGGCCGATGTACAGGGCGTTCCCGTAATCTAATCTGGACAGGATGGTGGCCGATACTATCATCTGTAGAGCTGTCATTGAAAGAAGGCGGGCAAGTCTCCGCAACTGTCTCAGCAGGCCAGTGCATGTACCAATCACGGTAGGGTACATGGGTACCATATACTAGGGACTTATAAGGATACCCCAGTATCCAATCTGGAGTGTACCAAAGTACAGGTGTAACAATCTAAAGGAGAAAGCAGATAGACTGGGTCCTGATTAGCAGGATCCCAGTCAGACTCGTCAAAAACAGTGCAACATCAAGCAAAAAGTGGGGGTAACCATAATAAGCAGATCCTACTTTCCTACATAAACGGTCACGAGTTAAACATACTGAAGAACTCCCTTTCAAGTAAATTCTATGTAAATCTAGAATTTTCAGTCAATCAGATTATTTTATCACGTTATACCATACAGGTCTAAAGATACCTGCGGGTACTGCTATCCATTTCCAGAGGAATTTTATCATTTTATGTGTAAAATGAGAATTCATCATGGAACCATCTGTGAAAGCTCAAGCGGGCCATATTACTTAATATACAAAAAAAAATCGGGGCTTGACTTTTCACGATGAAAACCCAGGAACCCATTCTCCAATCTAAAGGTTGCACCATTGACGAGCCTTAAAGGGATAAAGCTTTTTTCATATTCATCCCTTTCACGTCACTTTGTTTTAGCTCACCATCCAACCTCAATATTTCAGAGCCATATAACATAATTTGTATAATTGTAGTGACAATTGCTTCTTAAAGTGCTCTAGAAGAAAAACCCATATATTTTATCAAAGCACAGTAGAGATGCAAAGGTAGTGGGGAATCTTAGCCTAATTTTCTTCCACTGAGACTTCCATGAAAAATAGAGGATAAAATCAGTCCCAAATACAGATATTATTCAACAACCTCTAATTTCAGACCTGCTAATGACAATGAAAATTTATCACAGTTTTGGGCCAAGCAAATAACTTTTGTTTTATCAGATTTTTTTCTATGTTTATTAATGTCACAGTACACATTCAGGGCAACAATTTTCCTCTGTAAACTTCGAGCAGTTTGATGTAATTAGTCAAGATCATCTGTGTAGGAAAGTGTCCCTTTTTGTATGGTCATCCCCACTTCTTGCTACAAATGCTGACAGTTATGACCTGATCAGGAGTCTTCTGCCTAGACCCCAGTGCGTGTGCTCTCTCCTAAAACTGTTATGTTTGAATTGGTAATCCCAAATTGGCAAAAGCTTTGCTCCCTTATGAGTCACTAGTGTATTGTACCAGGGGTACCCAGGACATTGGTGGTAAAGGGGTCCCCAGGGTGGCAACACAAGTTTGTGCTACCCTGGGTAATCCAGGCAACCTACTGACAGCAGGCCTGCCATTGCAGACTGCAGGAGCAAACTGCTCAAACACCATGTGTGGTACAGTCACATAATGTGGTACAGTCACATAAACTGCCTTTAATGAATGTAAGGTACCCCCTAAGGAAGGCCCTCTCAGCCCAGGATGCAGGGTGCATTATACTTCAGGTGTGGACATATATGTGCAAGCCTATATACCCCTATAGTGGTTTTCCCCATTGGAAACCATTATATGTGTTAGAGATCCATAGGATAGCATGGGTGGCCAACCGGGTACCCTTGAGATTGGCAGTTCTGTGATGAAACCACTAAAATACATCATGTTTGGTATCAAACAATCTGCCCTCTCACCCCTGACACAATTCTCATGCCCTGGGTGATGTGTCATGCACCCAGAAGGCCCCTTAGAGGTTACCCCCTGGTTGTCCCCAGCTTTACTGTGTTCTGGCTGACCAGTCCGCACTTTCCAGTACCTGCTGCCACCAAGACAAGATTCTGACCTCATGTCAGGCAGTGTGATCAGCCTCAGGAGTCAGAGACAAAGGCTGGGTAGGAAGGAGGTCACACCTTCCTCCTCCCCAGATGTCTAGTAAATTGGCACTTCAGAGCAGTGAGCTTCAAAGGCTACACCACCTCTGATCTGCATCTGGGATGTCCCCCTGATGGAGAAAAAAGCCCTCCACTTGCCCTTGGCATGCTTGCACCCGGGCAAGGCATGAAATTAGCTATGCAGAAAGTGCACACCCCCAGGTAGGCTGGCCACACCTCTATGGTGGGCAGCTTGGTCTGTGCACCTAAAATTGAATTCTACCGGAGGGCATAAATTGTGTGTTCTGGGTAGAAAAGGTGACCTACACCACCAGACGTGGTAACCTCAGGGGGGACTAGCTGCCCATTGACTCTAGCTCCCACAGCCTTAACTCCCCTAAATCTTGGATTTAAGGGACTCCCCTGGCACCAAAACCTCAGATCTGAACAACTTACTTTCAGGAGGGTCCAAGAGAAGACCCATCTTTCCAACAACAGGACGTTTCCCACCAGCACAAAGCAAAAGAGGGATACTTTGTCCCTGAGGCAATAGACTTGGAATTGTGAGAATGACCCTTGTCCTTCACCAAAACTCAACACTCTCAAAGAGAGGGAACCATGTGGAAGCCAGAAGCACCCTCAGTCTCCACTGGATTAGTGGCACTAGTCCCCTGCAAACTGATGGTAAAAACTCTCACCAGATCTAAAGAATCGCTGGCTATTGGGCCCCCGATGGATCGCCCAAATCCAGGTGGTCCATTGCATTGTGGGAGTTGTAATCTTGCCTGCCCTGATGTCTCAGGCCGCTATGTTGCACCTCCGGACCCAGTGAAGTACCCAAAGCTTTTTGTTGTGCTTACCTCAGCCAATGCTTGTTGGTCACTAGTACGTTAACCAAACCCCTCACTTGACGCTGCAGCTACAGAGAACATTGTGCAACCATCATCCAATGTCAGCAGCTGTGCACCTGCTGTGTTTTTGAATTTTGTTCTTGCAGCACTGTGTAAGCCGTAAAAACAGCACTACCGGTGGCTCTCATTCAGCGCTAGGACAGCCAGAACAACTCTGCACCCGTACTCCACGGGCTAGGTAAAATTGATCTGACTGTTGTGGCCTAGTTCTGGGGTCTGCATGATCTTACCCCTATAAGGGTTCCAAGTAACTCGAGCTGCAAGTGACTGAATGTCACTAGTTATTTTTTCTATGTATTTTGCTGCACTGATTTAATATTGCTTCAAAAATCCATAACTCCAGTTATCCTGTTCATGTTGGTATCTAAATTAAGATAAAAATACACTCTATTTTTATAAATAAGTGTCAGATTTCTCTCAAGTCATGTCATTTACTTATCATCCATGTTGGTACTCTGAAATGCTTAACAGACGTTCCTTTAGGAAAGCCTGACTGCTCTTAGCCCCTCTACCAGGACTGAGCTAAGGATTTATTAGTGTGAATCTGAGGACCGTCTTCGGGGTATTGTGATAATATTACATGGTAAGGCCACCCAGCCATACCACATAATATTCCACTTTCCTACAGTCTGCAAACAGAAAAGAACTCTTATGAGAGCTACTGACTTTAGGGGAAAAAGAACATGATTGGGTCAATGCAGCCAGTAAGTCAGCCAAAAAAAATAAAACAATGTATGGACCAATAAACAAACTTGCTTCAAGCTGTTTCTGAATGAGATTTCATTAGTTAGTTTACCTTTTCTGAAACATCTATATCCTAGACTAATTATAAGAATCTAACCAGCATATAATTAATAGTAACCATGGCGGATGCCTAATTTTCAAGTTTTATCCACAATTATGGATGGTCTCTGGAGTCAAGGTTCAAAATAATCTTTATTCGGGCAAAAAAGACCATAAAAGTACATGTTAAAAACAATTACAAACAGATCACACACATTGGAATCGCAAAAGTCAATTACTAAAATGTACGTCATCATTGCCCTTCATTGCCCTCCAGAGTCATATGTTGCCTTGAAAACAGCAGAATAAACTCCTTCTTGCCATAACTAATTTCCAGCCCAAATCATGAAGTACAAAGCAATGATACATTTTGTATTGTCATGTGCATAGAAACTACAAAACTGGAAAAGACAGCACTACATAAAAACAGGTCATTATCATTATTTTTAGTGTACCCATATGACAGGATAATTGGTGCCTTTGTGTCTCTTCTAAATCAGTCCTGTATAACAATGAAAGGATCTGGTTACAAACTACAGACTTATACCTCCCTTCAAAGCTGGCACAAGAGTAATAGGATTGTCAGAAATTGTCAAAATATCAATTTGGTTGGCTAAATTAAAAATGCCTTGTTATATCCTGGTAATACCATGGGGTCAGATTCACAAAGATAGACTTAGACTGGAAATCTAACTTTAAACCTGAAGTCTAGATTTAGACCTAAAGTCTAATTTTAGACATGAAGTATAACTTTAGACCTGAAGTCTAACTTTAGACCTGTAGTCTAACATTTGACCTGAAGTCTAAGTTTAGACCTGAAGTCTAAGTTTAGACTTCAGGTCTAAACTTAGACCTCATGTCTAAGATTACCTTTGTGAATCGGGCCCCATGTCTGTCAAATCTACATCTGCTTTGCCCAACATCCTAAACTGGAAGAAGTAGCACTAATTTTAAGCTGGTATAATTTTTCAGTTATATAGCAAATCATACAAATGGATATGCAAGGCTGAAATTTATATGCAGATGCCAGAATGCCTCAATGTAACCCAGGAGCTGATATAATAGAACTACACAACAATAGAAATATGATCTGCTATTATTTATGTGGAAGGAAAAGCCATCTTTTCAGTGGCTTTCTGAAAAATGGGGTCAACAGTAAATTTCATTTCCTGAGGAAGACGACTCCAATGGTTTCCTCTCAGTTACAAAAATAGGTAACATCCTTTTTTGAAGGCCCCTAGAAATGTACAATGTTCATAAGTTAATCTCCAAAGAATGAAGGATGCTGGTGGGCATGTAATGAGTCAGTCTGGTCTATATAAACTGTGTTCCAGTTTTAAGAATCAACTAGGGCCAGAAACAAAACCTTAAATGGGATTTCTGACTCTACCAATTCAAACACAGATAGCAGAGGCCTGGAATGACATGATTGCAGCATTAAATATTTAACTGCAGACAGGTAGCTGCATTCTAAGCCTTGTGTAGTCTGTCAGTCAACGGGCCCGATTCACAAAAGTAATCTGAGACAAAATCCTAACTTTACGACTTTCGTATTCACAGAAGGCATTTAGGAGTACTAAAGTTAGGATTTTGTCTCAGATAAACTTAAGTTTTGGTCTTAAGTTAAACTTAAGACAAACTTAAGTTTAACTGAGACAAAATCCTAGTCGTAAAGTTAGGATTTTGTCTCAGTTAAACCTAAGTTTGTCTTAAAGTTAACTTAGGACCAAAACTTAAGATTGACTGAGAAAAAATCCTAACTTTAGTACTCCTAAATGCCTTCTGTGAATACCGAAAGTCGTAAAGTTAGGATTTTGTCTCAGATTACTTTTGTGAATCGGGCCCAATGTACCTAGGCATACTCCAAAAGAGCAATTAAGTCTACAGGATGCAAAAACAATTACAGCCAACATCAGGTGACTAAAGGCCAGTGTAAGAAATCAGTTTATTGCTTGAGAGGGCTTGTCAGGATAAACCACAAAAGTCACTAAATTAACTTGTTTTTAACACCTTTGGTAGTTTGTCACAAAGCAGGCAGGCTTAACTTAGAGCAAAAGTGTAAAGTATTTATGCAGCACTTAAACAGTAATAAGGTGAAAACACAATACAAGGAACATCACAAACCAATTTAGAAACAATAGAGCAAATTATAATAAATAAAATTATACTATAACAACTAAAGTCCTATCAATAGAACCGGAGATATATAATTTCAAAGTTTTAGGTAGAAATTGGTCTTAGAAGCACAAATCGCCAACTGCGGTTATCTGGTTGTACGGGACTGGGACAAAGTCACAAGTTCAGGCCGACCGTGATGTAGCATGGACCAGATAAAAGGACATAATTAGTCTGACTAGGTGTTGGAAATGGCCCTTTTTGCAGGGCTATCCCCAAACTTTTTGCTTCTTCCTCCTATTTTTCCTGACCTGTTTTTGTTGTTTTTAGGACTCTGGGCACTTTTCCACTGCTATTCAGTGCTAAAGTGCACATGCTCTCTGTGTAAATTGTATTATGGATTGGTGAGAGTGAAACTGACACCGGCGCTGGGGGGACTTCAATTCCCGGTACTCTTCGCGGCCCGTGAGCCGCCGACGTGACACCTGCATGCCCGGAGGCATTCAAAATCCACTGGAGCCTCCCGCAGCGCGGGACGCCCGCGGGCGTGCCCGGGCCAAGGGCGGGCCCGTCCACTCCCGTCGGAGTCCGAAGGAGGCTGGGCCCCCCTCTAACATCTGCCTTCAGGGGTCCAAATGATTTCTAGAGAATTAAAAACAACCAGTGCCTGCTACATCTACTAAGGTACTATTGTCATTTTCCCATTTTCTTTTTTGTTGATCATTTTGAACTTGCTGGGTTGCTCCTGCTATTGCTTCCTCCCCTCTTGTATTTGCACTTACCACAAGCTTGTCCCTGTTACACTCCTGGGATAATGGGGAAACGTAAGGCAGGCGAGGCTGTCAAAAATGAAACTTTGGCCAAAAAAACAAAAAAATACAGGATGGTTAGGCCAGTTGTGGCGCAACCGAAACTGCAATCTTTGGCCGACATTGACAACCTCATTGAGGAAGTCGAGCTACTTTTAAAAACTAGTGAGAACAAAGGGAAAGAGAAGAGCCACCAGCCTGTAGTTCCAGCTATGTTAAAAAAAAGGAAGTCTGTGCACAATCAGGTGCGTTTACCAGCGCTGATTGTGCACCATCTGAGCTTGTTGGATCACCAAATGATCCAGTCGCTGACAGGACTAATTTAAGTAGCCCAACAATGACTAAGAGTTCCGATTGCCCTCTGTATCCTCAAATTAATATTGTTGCAAATGTCCCTTGCCACAACAGATTCGAACCATTACAGTTGGATGATGAAAACATGGGACTACAAGGTGAACCCGTAGACACAAATCAAGTTCTAACTCCCAATGCCACCTACGTTACTATACAAGATATAAACAATGGCCTCGGAAAGTTAGATAATAAATTGGACCATCTTAAAAAAATTATTTTATTACTGACGGATAAAGTTAATAAGTTACAAAATAGAGCCTGCTCGTGCAATCATGGGAAAGCCAACCAGAGGGGGAATACAGATTCCTTGCCTATAGCATTGTCTAGCACTACTACTAGCAAACCCCCCACTTCCATAAAATCAAGTATTGCACCTCAGCAGCAGATTGCTACTATTCATAATAGACACCAATTGGGGAATGCGGCTGTTCCTGGGAAGTTGTCAAATAGTTCTCACTATGCACCAACTAAATTAAGCACAGATCGACCAGGACCAACAAGATCCTGGAATTCATCGAACTGTACTACTAGCAATTCGCAACTGGCTACTTATTCAGGAAGGCTGGGCAATCATTATTCTACTGATAGAAGTATGCTGTTTAATGCTAATTCCCGGTTGTCAATTCCTAACTCTTCAAGGAGATTATGTGACAACAATGGTCATTTGGCTCCACTAGATTACCCTCATTCCATCTATATGACCCAGGTCCCGAAGTTGAAACCTGGCATCTATGAAGACCCCGAAGCCCTAATTAATAAAACTATTCATTGGCTGAGAGTTGAAAGGAAATGCTCCTCCGTGATTAGAGCGATATTGTGCTTGCCAAGAGGTACACATTGAGCACATCGACCCATGACTATATACAAGTTGCTTTCACATCTCACTGCCTGGTTGAATATCTAGTCAACTTCGAGCTACGTACGTGTAATTTGGTTGAGATCCAATCACTGGGAATAAGATTAAAAGCATCTCCGCCTCCCCGTGAAATTTTATGGAACTCTGCTGTTGCCCCAACCAACCTGGACGAAATGGATTGACTAAGTTCGTCTCCCACAATGGCTCTTAGGTCATCGATGAAGACGATTAAACTGAATAAAACTTGTAGACCGCTTTTAGATCCTCATGCGAATGGGCGCATTGATGTCATTGCTTTATCTCCTGCTGATCAAAGTAATTTTGTTGCTCACTGTGCAGGAGGTGAAGTGAACCATTGCAGGGGCAATCTCCTTCAGGCGGGACGGAAGGACCTATGCAGTTTAACAGGGAACCAGGGACATGCAGCCTCTCATGTTATTGGGTGTATTGATGCTTTTGCTTCATCCTTTGTTGATTCAAGTAATTTCTGTGATTTCTGTGCAGGGGATGAAACGACTAATCGCATGGTTAACTACCGGGTGGGGCTAGTAGGTTTATCAACTCCAGTGGGGATCCAGGGCCATAATGAGGCAAATTCAATATTATCAACTTCTGGTGATCTGGATAAGAATCCTGTAGACAACAGGTGTAAGCATTATGGTGTTAACAGTATCAACTCCACAGGGAACATCAACCAAATAGAGACATTAGTTGTCCCGACTGGAAATGGGCCGACTAGGCAGAACAATTGCCCACCTTATTTTAAATTATTATCCTGGAATATAGCCGGCCTGGGGCCAAAATTTGCTGATTCGGACTGGATGGCATGTAGAGCCAATCAAGACATTTGCTTGCTACAAGAGACATGGGCGACAGAAAAAGTATTTATCGACGGGTTCACTAGCTATAGTGTGGAGGCAAAACCGGCAGCCCACTTTGGGAGAGCTATAGGAGGGCTTTTGATTCTAATTAAGAACGGTTGTGTTAGGAGCTCCATGCTGATGGCGATTGATAACCTCGACCTAATGGGGATTACTGTGACCTTTTCATCGGGTCTCTGTTTGTCTATTTTCAACATTTACGTTAGGAGTTCCAGGGGACTAGAGAAATCCCCCACATTATCCCTCCTGGAGGGACTTATAGATAATTTGGAACCCAATATAAAAATTGTTGTAGCAGGTGATTTTAACACCTCCTTTGAACCCTCGCCATATTTAAACAAGATAACAAAAGAGGAGGATGAAACCTGGGGTATACCACCCCTTTTAGGTCCCCCTAAGAAAATGTTCTCAAATACTGCCCTAGAGCTGGCCTCGTTTATATTAAGTAAGGGTCTTAGAGCATGTAATGGGCGCACTCACTCTGATCCTACTAGGGCAGTAACATTCAAAAGAGGGTTATGTACTAGCACTATTGACTATGTTCTGGTTGATATAAGATTATGGCCACTCATGCATGATATGAAAGTGGTGGTGCGTTTGGATAGTGACCATAATTCCCTTGAAGTAACTCTGACTGGTGATTCCTTAAATCAAGACAAAAATGACCAGATAACTATTGTACCCGCCTCCTTGGTATCAAACAACCGTCGCTACGTTTCGTGGCCGAATGTTATGTCTTGCCAGAATTTATTGTTATAGATTTATAAACTTTATGTTACATTTCTTGAAGCGTATGTAGCATTGAGTGAGAATGCAATCCCTATTTTAGATATACATGTTGGCCTGTTGAAAGCCCTACAAGAATTGTTTTATCAAAATAGCACTGTTAAGACTTCCAACTCCTCCAAGGTGGAGAAATGGTTTAATTCGGCTTGTAAATTAGCAAAGTCAGGTCTGAGGAAGGCTATAATAGCGGGGATTAGCAACAACGTCAAAGCAGCAAGATCCCAATATAAATCTACCTTGATCAAAGCTAGGAGGAACTGGGAAAATAATTTATGGCAAGATATTTTGGACACCGGTAAAAATAATGATATTAGACTATTCTGGCGTCTTGTTGCTCAAACTAAGTCAGAAAAACCTAATTCACATCACTATAATATTCCGCCGGATATATGGGTATCATATTTTTCTACACTTTATGCTCCAGGCGATTTTCAGGTTCCTAATGGCACTAGCACTTTAAATGCACGGCTAACAACGGATTCCACTTTTCCCATTGTTTTTAGTTTAGAAGAAACAACTAGAGCTATTGATTCACAGAAATCTGCCAAAACCCCTGGTCCAGATAAAATACCTGGGGACTTATATAAATCTGAACCCCTGATATGGTCCTCTTATCTTAATATATTGTCAAATGCCATTGCAGCTGGGGGGAAGGTACCAGATTTATGGCTTGGGGCTGAAATTATAGCTATACATAAAAAAGGTGATCCAGAGGAGCCATCAAATTATAGGCCTATCAGCCTTATCGATAACGCCCAAAACATTTTCTCAAAACAAATCTTGGTGAGACTTCTTGACTGGGTTGATACCAATGAAATGTTATCCCCCCTCCAGGCAGGTTTTAGGTCAAGAATTAATACAACAGACCAGATTTTTAGATTTGTCGTTTTATATTGGAAATATGTTTTACTTCAGAAACAAAAACTTTATGTGGCTTTTATTGACCTCAGAGCGGGGTTTGACCTTATACCACGGTCCGCTCTCTGGCAAGCTCTGACAAATATGCAGGCCCCAGCAAATTTAGTACACCTAATAAATAGATTGCATGTGAACAACTTTGCACAAGTTCGCTGTGGCCCAAATGGCGAACTGACAGATCGTATCCCTATAGAGAGAGGATTTCGCCAGGGCTGTGTTTTAGCGCCTACCCTATTTTCGTTGTATATTAATGATGTTGTGGACATTTTAGAACATTGTAGAAATGACTCTCCAACCTTGAACAACAAGAAGATACCTATTTTACTTTTTGCTGATGACTCACTTCTTATATCTAAATCACCAATGGGCCTCCAAATTTTAATTGACACATTTTTAAACTTTTGCAATTCAAGAGGTTTAGAATTAAACATAAACAAAACCAAGTTTATGGTGTTTGAAATGAAGAAAAAGAGAAGTCATAGAATTCATGCTGGTGGCGAAGCCCTTGACAGAGTACACAGTTTTGACTATCTAGGGGTTAGGCTCATGGACAATCTAAGGTGGACAAGTCAATTTGAAAAATCTAAATTAACTATTGAACATAGATCCAATGCCATTTTAAGGTTCTATAATCAAACCAAGTCGCGTGCAATTTCCCCTGCTGTGGAAGTCTATCGCGCAACTGCTCAGGGAGCTGCTCTTTTTGGGGTAGAGATATGGGGCTATGGCAATTTACATCCGCTAACTATTGCAGAGAATAATTTTTTTAGAAGACTATTGGGTCTACCAGCCAGTTCACCACTAACCCCCATGTACCTCGATGTTGGGACAAAAAGAGTTGCCGACCTGGCAATCTTAAAAACCTTAGCATATTGGATCCGACTTTGGTCTATACCTGAACTTGGAGTTTTTAAAGATTCATTGGTAGAGGTACTGAATCTCCAAGGAGCCAGGGAAATTCCATGGGTTAAATCAGTCTCCGGATGGTTTTCTAAACTTGGAATGCAGAACCTGTGGGATGATCCCAATACTATTGTAAAATCTGATAATAAGTTGCTAAAAATCCGGTACTGGGCTTATATTAATGACCGATATGCTATGAATAGCCATAATGGATCTGTAACCAGTATATTCCTGGCTCACAAGTATATCCCAATATTTTGAAGAATTCCTAGATTCAATATTTCCATCTTCAACTAGGAATTTGTATATAAAATTACGCTATGGAATTCTACCATTGAGGTCCTTTACAAGTAAATGGTGCACTAATCAAGAATCTAAAATTTGCCCCATTTGTGGTTTGGGTAATGAAGATGAGAAACATGTATTGTTCTTTTGCAAGGAGTATCATCACGTACGCCGTAAATGGATAGTTCCTATCTGCCACAGTATGGATACATGCAGTCACCTAGAAGATTTTAGGATTCTAAAAAGCGACACGTCACAAAAAATAGTTTTTGCTGTAAGTACATTTTTACAAGCAATGTGGTATAAGAGACTAAGGGGCCCATTACGATGGCGGGCGGAAGCACAACCGCCGTGCTGGCGGATGCAAAAACCACCAGTTACCGCCGGCACGCAGCAGTCCACACGCCCGCCCAATTACGATGCGAAAAGCAGGCCAAACACCGCCGGCAAGCCAGCAACACCGTCCGCCATCAAAGTGCGCCCGTACACGTAGCGGCGCAGCTCAACTGACACACACCGTCCGACGAAACACGTCCCGCCCGGCGTATAAATTACGATGCCGCAAACAAACAGCTCCCACGGCTAAGAGACACCGCACGTGAAAGAGAGGCGGTAACACGGACGCAGAGCACGGACAACGAAGAAGCGGCACCCCGGGCATGAATCCAGCACTGCAGGCCCTTCCCATGCTTCTGCTGATGCACCACCAAGGACGCAACGTACCGCGGAGACGCAGGTAGGCACACACACAACAAGTGCACGCAAACAGCGCACACAGTGCAAGGGCGGAAAAAGCGGACAACCCCCACCAGCGCGTGTACACTACACATCCACCATTGCATCCACATATGACACACAGGCCAAATCCTAACATCGCGGAACACATGTGTACACACCACCTGGGACTAGGAACCAACCACCCCGTCACGGCCCCAAAGCGCCGATGACGCCGCCACACATGCGCACAACGCAGAGGCCAACCGCAGCGCCATGCATGCGTCGCACACAGACACAGGGACACAACCAAGCAGCACACACATCAGCCCCACCCCGAACGCACATGACACGTGACAGGCCTGCCACAGACATGTCCCCAACGCCCAATTCACGGACAACACCCAACGCCACACAACCGACGCACACATGTCAGTGAAGTCACGCAACAGCAGGACACACCCCAGTGTAACAAACATGGCGTAGCACACAGCGGCGGCAACACCAACTAGGAGAAGCAGGGCCCCTTCGGGAAGAGGAACGCCAGTACCACACTGAAAAACCCATACCACCTTGCACATATGAACAAGACATATGAAACGGAACACCAAAGAGCCCGGGGACCGACAACAGGTGGCCCAAGAATAACATCCACACACAAGGCCCAACGCAGAGCGGAAAGGCAGCCTGCCGCCCACACAAGGGAGAGCAGACAGCACTGAATGACCTTCCATTCCAACTCCGAAACCACAGCCCTACGACAGAAGCCGGTGAATACAGCCATTGTCCAAGAATAGACCAACACAGGCATGCCGAGGAGACCGACCACAGGGCAGATAGCGCATATCACAGAAGCACACAATGGACGGGGAAGAAAGAAGAAAACACTCCCCCATGTCGGCCACATGCAAGTTAATTGGAAGGAGTCACACAGCACTGACCTTGAACTGTCTGAGAAGCATGTGGGAAGAGGGCCCGTGTCCTCCAAACAAGCCAACAGAACACAAGTCCTGTCTCCCTACGACTACACAGAGCTCACAGCAACCCCGGAGCGTGCACATTGCAGACTGCACACACAGCCGGAGCACGCCATCTCAACGAACCGCTGCGAAATGGCAACCGCAACACACCTACTCAACTACGCCGAACAGCTCAAGCTGTACAAAACCAACACGATACATACATTGGGATGCGATCTCCTGTCCCTGCTGAACGTAAGTTACCGACTGACTTACCGCATCACATTGTTCAGCTGCGTCATGCCCGTCTTCTACTGTCGGAGGTGTCCCTACCAGCATCCCGTCGAGATATGCCTCTCCAACCCGGCATGTCTGAAGGCGGACCTGCTACCACTACTCCTCCCTCTGGACGCACACGACAGGGCCTGCTCTGCCTATGGGGGCATGGCGTATGTGGCCAACATCGCACCCGCACTGAAATGGGACCACTGTGCCTCCAGACCACGGATCATCGAGAACAGCTACATCGAATGTCACCCAGCATGCCCCATCATGGTCCTCCAAGGGACAACTTACGAACAACACCTTGAGAGCCACCAACCGCTTCATTGGCTGGCAAACATGTACACCACCAATGACATGGAAGCCCTGCTGGACGGCATCGCATACCTGACAACCTGTAAATACGTCGGACCACAACGCAGGTTCCCCGAGTGACCTATGAAGTCCAACCCCACACCCATGCTCAGCTTCCGCACGGACTGGCCAGTCACCACCACAACAGCCATACCAAACGACCGGCAACTGTAACCACACCATCAACGACATCGCCATGACATCGGATATGACCGGGACATGCACACTGTTCCCCATCACATCCAGGAACACCGCATGCATCGTGGGAGGCAGTGGCATGGGCTCTGTGTATCGCACCCACATGGACGGAACTGCACGAACAACCAGGACACGACATGGATCCAGCGCACATGGACACACACACCGCTCAGTGGACATGAATAGGTCGCCTGGAGTCTGTGGGTGCTGCACCCCTCCCACCCCCGCCCCGGGAATCCCATACCAGGACCTTTGCATGGACGACAAGTGCATACAACAACAACACGACCCCAGTGACTGTGACATGTCCAGTAACCACCACAGTGCAACAACAAGTGGCACGCCGCTGCATGCACGCAAGCACATGCCCTGATGTCATCTCACATGCACGCGTGCATGAGGAACAACCGCAGCAAACCTGTCACATGGAACTGAGATGGACTGTGCCCATGATGCCGAGCGGTCTGGTAGGCTACATGTATACCGTCTGTGTCAAAGTCCGCAGCTCCGCAGCTATACGTAAATGTACATTAGCACAGCCTTGGCCAAGCAGATGTAACTCTGAAGCCCACATCCCACATGCAACAGCCAATCACATGTAACCCCACACCCTATCCAATTTGTAATCATGCTCAGTATATCCTCAACATGTATTCCGCTGCCAGTAGTGTCCACTATACTGCATCACAGAGGACAGAAGACTCAATATAATGTTTGAAACCAAAACTGTCTCCGCTGACTCATTTCACAAGTACGAATGAGAGAGGATGAGAGTATGTGAAGTACACGGCAGTCGTGACATGACCATGTAGTCCACTGGTATTGGATGTCAACGCAAATGAGTAGCACTACTGTGGAAGACACACATGTGTCGTGTGAAGTCGTATGGACGCAGTGCTCAGGTGGGTGGGTGCGACGGGTAGATGCGCACATGCCAAGTTGGAGCACGCCGTGTTGGGAGGGGTCATGAACAGTACACCACCGCTTCCCTGGGCATTGTGAGAGGACACCTGTCGGGGGGAGTGAACACGTGTGTGCACAGCAGCCGGGCACACGTACAAAGCGGTACCAGGCGCACCTCAGCCCACCCTCTGTGGACAAGCTGGATCCTGTTGTGCGCCCGCCATGCCCCTTGACAAGGCACACACAGCCCCAGTCGACCAGGTGTAACCCCAACATAGTCAATCCGCACAGGCGATACAGGGCACGGGATGGCAGTGGAGCATGGTGTGTGAGAGGTCTCCTCGCGCTCCTCCTGGTCATATCACGCAGGCAATAGAACCTCAACGTCCAGCATGGCAAAAAGTCAAATGGAAGTGTAGGGGGGACGCACCACAGCACGAGCAGCACTGACGTCACGGGAGGTGGCTCGCACCATCCCATCCATTGCCCATCATACCAACCACGCCACATGCCATTGCGACTAAGTGCAAGCGCGTGCGCCACCACCCCTGAGCCCTCCCCAGAGAGGCCAAAGAGTGAATGTGTGGGCCATCAGCCACAGACGGACGCGGCCTGGCCGCAAGGGCAGCCACAGCCACTGGGTGTCGCAGGTGGCGGATCCGGAAGGCGAAGACTGTGATGCATAGTCCATGCAGGCCGGGTCTCCATTTGGGGCACCACGCAGGTGGACGGCGTCCCGCCACACATCATACCCTGAGACAGCCCACTCGTGCAACTGGACCCACACATACACTCCTTGCCCTCTCTGGTGCGAGCTTGGGGCTGCCTGTGCAAGCGCTAGCCTCGCAGGTGAGCATGCATATTGGGGGGCGAGGGGAGGACATGAGGGCTGGGGCGAAGATGACTGTATCACTGTCAGTTAGTACAAGGGATGACCCAGATGTGGAAAGGAAGAGACGTGTCCCGTGTGTACTGCAACTAGTCGCCAATCCAACTACCCCCCATGTCCGGAATGTAAGCCCGCACCTAGGCCCGCCCATCCGCCACATCGAACATACCACCAGCACGACAACCTTCCCATTCGAAACACTGACTGGGTGT
This sequence comes from Calotriton arnoldi, assembly GCA_963921515.1. NCBI lineage: Eukaryota > Metazoa > Chordata > Amphibia > Caudata > Salamandridae > Calotriton > Calotriton arnoldi. The sequence continues at coordinate 165,740 of CAWUFW010009684.1, read as the reverse complement.
GGCGACCAGTGAACAATCATGTGTAGCCTACCCACGCGTACATGTGGGCCCTCCATGATCCATGTCACCTGCGGCAAAGACATGACATGCGCAATGAGGGAAGTGAGGAGAGCTGTCCGCCCCACGCGCAGAAGGTGCATCAGCTCCACAGACCCAGCAGCGAGTCCAGCAGGGGTCACATGTGCAGGGGCAGCTGTGCCTGGTGTGAAGGCACATGCATATAGACAGCACATCGACCAATGTGTAGTCTGCCCACATCCACAGTCCATCATCATGCGGACATAGGAATTGAACACAGGGCAACACATCTTAGTTGGTGCACCCACCGTGACCAACAATGCGCAATCATCGACGTACCCGCCCTGTGCATGGCCCCCCACCCAACGGAGGCACATCCAGTGCCACCATCCCACACACACAAGCCTTCCACGGAACATGCTGTGTCCAATGGTCAGTACAGAGTCAGCGCCCATCTGGTGGATCCTGAACAGGAGACACATGCACACACATGCCAGCTCCCACTATGTACGTCTGCCACCTGGCACGTGCAATGTAACCTCTCACCTGTGACGTGTGACTGCAAGCACACAGCCGTCTTGGCATGGGGCTGTCAATGTGGACACCAGTCAATGTTTCGGGAGCTGTGATCCGTACAGTGCTGTACATAGGGTGCAGTGCTGACACCTACTACTGTCTCATATCCCCTCGTGCCACAGGTCCCACTTGTATTGGCCGCTCAGCCCGTGCCCACATCGTCGTCGTCGTGTGCCATACTCATCCAGCCTCGGAAGCAGTTCCATGCTCAGCAGACACTCATGTTGCCGTGGCGTTGCCGCTTGACGAATATGCAGTCAGTCCCCATCAGCACGCCCCGCAAGTCATTGGGGCCTAGATCCCCATGTGCATGCACATGGCAGTGGTATGTCTCACTTGCCATTGCCATTGTTGGGAGACCTGTGTAAGTGTATTGTGGCCGTGCCGTCCCAGGTTGACAGCTGGGCTGTGGCTCATGTGCTTGCTCAGTCATGTCAGTGATGTGTATGCGAAATTGCTATGTGCCGTGTTGCTTTGACATGTGTCCTCTGCCATTTACCCCAGGCGGAGACCGAACATTGACCGCCCATACCAATTGCTGGCGGACATGGACGATACAGAGGTTATCAGGAAGTTTCGGCTGGACAGGCCAACCCTGCATCGACTGTGTGCCATGTTAGAGCCCCATCTCCGTCCCCGCAGGGTGTATCCGACTGCTGTCACCCCCACGGCTAAGGTGATGGCCGCCATGCATTTCTTCGCCACTGGGTCATTCCAGCACACAGTGGGCAGTGGAGGAGGGATGTCCCAGCCCATGTTCAGCAAGGTGCTGAGGGATGTACTGGCAGCCATGATGCTGTACCGAAACAGGTACATCAGATTCCCCAGGGCTCGTGAATTGGCGGCAGTGAAGGGTGCATTCTATGCCCTTGGCAGAATCCCACACGTCGTGGGAGCCATTGACTGCACACATGTTGGCCTTGTTCCACCACAGGCCACTGAGCACCTGTACCGCAACAGGAAGCACACGCACTCCCTAAATGTGCAAGTGGTGTGCCTTGCGGACATGGTGATCACCCACGTGTGTGCCAAGTTTCCAGGCTCGGCCCATGACGCACACATAATGCGCAACAGCATCTTGCCACGACTGATGTCCAATATGCAACAGGATCGTGCCTGTATTGTCGGTGAGTATGTGGAGTGGTGTAGCGTGCTGGCTGTGCGATGCTGTCCCCTGTCCAGTTGGATTAGCAACGGTTCTCTGTGTCCCTCACACCCAGGTGACTCTGCGTATCCGAATGGGGCATGGCTGCTCAGTCCATTGAGGAATCCTCGCACCCCAGCAGACGATCGATACAATGAGGCACATGGGAGGACCAGACGTGTGGTCGAGCGTACCTTTGGCCTCCTCAAGTCCAGGTTCAGGTGCCTGGACCGCACCGGGGGTGCACTGGCGTACTCCCCACAGAAGGTGTGCCAGATAGTGGTGGCGTGCTGCATGCTGCACAATCTGGCCATTCGGAAGCAGATCCCCCTCATTGTGGATGACGGAGATCAACCAGGGCCCCAGCCCGCAGACCAGGACAGCTCGAGTGAGGTGGACAGCGGAGAGGAGGAAGCTGGGAATGTGCGCCAGCAGCTCATCGCCCGCTACTTCACTTGACGGTGAGTGTCCATGTACGACGGATGATGTGTCTGTATCTGTGCAGGTGTGTGTGTGCTGTGTCAGGGTGGCCGTATGTTCACTGCGTGCAGTGTGTCAACGCTCCATGGCCAGGGTAGTATGCCACTGTTGGTGACTGTGGCATTGTGCCCTATTGCTCTGTGCGATGTGTGTTCATTGCTTGTAGTTGTTGACATGTACTGTGTGATGGGTGTGTGACACACTCATTGAATGTGCTCCTGTTCTGTCTCCCACCCCTAGGTCCCTACAGGCCCTCCGGATTCCATTGCCATGCCACGCATCAGGTGCCTTTCCGCCCAAGGTGGCCGTTGTATTCCGTACAAATAAAACACAGGGCACAAACAGCAGTTAGTGAAAAAGGTGCATTTATTCCAAACTGTGACATGTGATTGTGTGTAAGGTGATGACAAAAGTGGTGCGTGCAGTGACAATGAGCTGTCGGTCATGGCTGCGTGAAGCTCAGGGTGTACCCACTGGTTCTATGTCCATAGTCCAACACACACATGCCATCCAGCTGGCTGTGTGGAGTGGGATCGTAGAGCAAGTCAATGCAGTGGCTGGTCAAGGAAGGCTGGCGGAAGGCTGGCTGGCTGCCTCACTTGCGACTGGAGCATGCGAAGTCCTCCCGGGAGATCTGTTTCCTCTTCGGACGGCCCCTTCCACGTTTGGGAGGGGGGTATGTGGTGGCGACCTGCTGGTGGTGGGTGAGGTGTGCTCACTGGCTGTGGACGCAGGGGAAGTGGACACTGCTGCCCGACCCTGCGCCCTAGCAGGTGGTGGCGGAGGTGGTGTTGCTGGCCTTGCCTGTGACCCCACCGCCACCACCAGCTGGCCCATGAGGTCCACGAGTTGGTCCATACGGGACACGAATTGGCCCATATGGGCGTCCATGGACCTCAGCACCCCCAGCACCTCCCGCGTGTCTGTAGCAGACCTGACCCATTGTTCTTGGGCCTCCTCATAGGCCCCAAGGACTCTGGCCATTTGAGGCAGGGCATGGCTCCCAGGGGAGGCTGGCGTTTCCCTGACCCTGCTCCTCCTACCAGTCCTGCTGCCACCGGCCTGCCCACTAGCCACATTGCACACCACGGTCCTCGCTGTGGCTCCCAGGGTGGATCCAGTCGGCCGGGCCACCACCTGCGCTGGGGCTGGTGCTAGCGAAGACGTGGTGGTGGTGGTGGCGGTGGTGGTCGGTGCGGCGATGGTGGCGGTTGCGGCAGTGGTAGTGGCCGCAATGACCGTGGGTGTGGCCGCAACGACAGTGGCAGCAGGGGGCTGGGACTGTTCAGCATCCCTGGATGATGGGTTGGTGGGTAGGAGGGGTCCTGGGGAGCGGCTGGGCCCTGCCACACCAGATGGGCCTGCTTGGTGGTCCGTGTCCGAAGAGGAGGACAGATCCTCCAGATCCGTGTGTCCTCGTTGGGGGCTTGTGGGCTGGCTGTGCTGGCTGCTGTCTCCATCCCCAGCATCCGGCAGTTCGTCACCTGTGGAGAGAATGAGATTTGTTATTGTGTTGCACCTGGAGAAGTATGTATTTGTCGTCTGACATTGGCAGTTCGTGCAATCTCGTACATGGGTTTCCCGGAGGCGAGTGTGTGGCTGTGGCATCTGTAGTTGTGTGTGCTAGGCAATGGGACTGTGTGCTGTGCACATGTGGCATGGGACGGATTGGCCATGCCGATGGCTGTGTTGCTGTGCCCCTACTCATTGTGACTCTGGTGTGTGCGGGCTCCTGGCCCATCCTGGGTCTGGTTTGTACTTTGCTTTTGGGGTTCATATGGAACGCTTAGGCACCCATATGGCAACATGGGGGCCATGCCCCAGATTCACATTTGGGAGGGGATATGCTTTTGGGGTACATGCTGTAAGCCATGGGTGCCGAACGTGACATGTGTTGTGGCAGCATGACAGTGCATGGTTTGAGGTGTGTGCATGCTTGACATGGCCTGCATATTTGCTGTCTGTTGTGATTACTGGACATGGCATTGGACGCATCGTTATGAGTGAGTGTTGGTTGTGTGCCAGCCAACGTATTGCAGTTGTCCCATCTCCTTGGTGTGCGTGCTGCCCTGTGCCATGTGCATCACTGCAGTGCTCGGGGGGCCCATGTTGTGTGTTGTTGCTCACAGTGTGTCGTGCGCTTCATTGACTTCTGGCACATGGTTGGTCATGGGCATGTGTCTTAGCGTGACTGCTGTATATGTGGCAGCTGTGCGGATGACATGCCTTTCATGAGACTGGGGCTGACGGATGGGATGGATGGTATGTTGTATGTGCATGGTGTGTCTGTGTGTTTGATGGGTTCAGTGGTGTTCATGTGCATTTATGTAGTTCCGCTCTGTTGCGTCTAGTGTTGTTTGTCTTACATAGGCGTAGTTGTGGGGTGTGTGGTTGACAGGCAGTAGGGGCTACATGGACTGGACTTCAATGGTGTTTCGGTTGTGTGTGATGGGTTGCACAGTGGCTGCCGTGTGGTACTATGTTCAGTGTGGCTTGTGCATGCAGACGTGGCTCCTTGGGTGTTGCTGTGTTTGTGATGGGTCATGTGGGGTGTGAGTCTGTTGTTCATGTCCGTGTGCACATTGTTCACTTGTTCGTGACGGTGGGCGGTGCTGCGTGTTCGTCTGCTACGTGACATGTCCCATGTGTTGGTCGTGTTACGGCCCTCATGCCTCCAGTAATCCAGCCCTGTCCAGTTTCCCACCTGCAGGTTGTTCGGGCGTGCACTGTACTGGATGCCACATGGTTCTAAGCGGGTGGTGCTCCATGTTGCAGGTCTGTGGGGGTGGGGGGTGTTGTGGGTCGTGGGGGTGGCTGGACACCCACTGACGCCGATTGCTGTGGACCGTGATGTCTGCCTTTCGGCTGTCGTTGTGCACTGCGGTGGCTGACACGTGGCTGTGGGGGATGCTCCTCCTTGCTGTGCTGTGGGACTGGGGCCTGGTGTGTGTTGTACTTGGGCTGTCCACCCTCCCACCCACTGCACTTTGTGTTCCTGCCACTTACCTGTTACTTGTCGGTTAGTGCAGCTGTGGCGGACACATGGGTGTGGTGGGTGCTCGTTGTGGCGCTTCTGGCATATTTGTGGACCTGTTGGTGGTTACGTGGCTGGCTTAGTGTACACATGTCCCCACGCATTTTACAGTTGTTCGGTTTGGGCTGTGTGTGGTAGTGTCTGTTGCATGTGTGTGTGATGTGTTGTGTATTGTGTGCTGGACATGGGGGTGTTTGTCCCTGGGAGCTGTGGCATGGTGGTAGTGCATGTGAGTACATAGCGGTGTGCTGGTATACATTAGTTTGTACTTACCAGCCTCCACTCCCCTGCTAATCCGGCGAGGATCTCCGGATGTATTACGACTCGCACCTTCTCCTCCCACGCTTTGAAGGTCTTAAAGAGCGCGGGATTCCCTCCGCCAGTGACGGCAGCCAGCTCTCTGTTTTTGCCCTCCTTCTTCTTGACCAGGCTCTTTACGTCATTCCAACGTTTGTTAATCTCGACTCTGTTCCTGGGCAGGGTCCCGACTGCATTGACCTGGTCTACGATCCGGTTCCACATTCTGTTTCTGGTGGCTAGTGGTGTGTGCTTGACCATGTTCCCATAGATTTGTGGGTACACCTTGATGATCTCGTCGACCATGACCGTCAGCTCCATGGGCGTGAACTTGGGCATTCTTTGTGGTGCCATGATGTTTGTGGTGCTGGTGCGGTGTGTGTTGTGTAATGTGCTGGGGGTTTGTGGTGCCGGTGTTTGGTGGTGGTGGTGGTGGTGGTGGTGGTGGTGTTTGGTGGTGGTGGTGGTGGTGGTGGTAGTGATGTGTGCGTTTCTGTGGTGTGCTGCTGTCCTTGCTGTGTCACTGTGTCCTCTCCTCTCCTCTCTGGTTTGCAATGTAGCAAGGGGTTGTGGTCTGTGGGAGTGCTGCTTTTGTACTCACCTATGTGGGTGTGTCCTAATGGTCTGTTGTTTTCAGGTGTGTTGTGTCTGGGGTTCTGGCCTTTGTATTTTTTGTTTGTCCGGGGGGTGTTTTCGGGATGTGTACTGTGCTTGTGTATTTGTGCGTGCCTTGCTGTGTGGACTTGTTGGCCATGTTGTGTGCTATTGGTTTTGTGTGCGGATGGTTTCTGTGCAGGTACGTTGGCGCCATGGCTTCTGCCGTGTCGATTCTCATCGGCGTTGTTTGCGCTGGCGGGCGGTATATTTGTGGTTTTTCCGCGCTCATGTCGGTGCGATCGTAATTTCACGTGCGGTGTGTCGGCCGTGAGGGCGGGCGGTTTTGTGTTGTCGTGCGTGTTTCCGTCCGTGGCGGGCGGTTTGACTCCGACTCGGACGTTGGCGGGCGGTATTTTGTGTGTGCTTTTTCCGCCGATGGCGGTATTCGGTTTGTGTAATCGTAATGGCGTGGTCGGTGTTCAGGCGGTGTGTGCGGGCGGATTTTTGCCGCTTCCATGCCTGGCGGCTTTATTTACGCCGGGTATCGTAATGGGCCCCTAAAAGTTTTAAATGTTATAGAATGATATGTTTTACTAGTTGGTGCCTCCCCTTATGTACTGCAATTCAATTCCGCATTGCATTATGCACTATGCACGGTCACTTTTTTGCATTAGTTGCACAGCCTTCATCGTATAGGTGAGGGCAGTATTTGTAAATGTACAGGAGGCATATTATTGCTGCTCCATTTATAGAATGAAAAATGTGAATCCTGAGGCCCCAGTTACTTGATTGTTCATTATCTGAAGTAATACATATTTTAACTTATTTTGTATTTTTATACCTGTTGATTTTATTACGTTTCTTTCTGTATTTTAGCATATTACACTGCCTGGAGGAAAATTATGGATATTATGAATTATAAGGAATGTTTTAATGAATTGATTGAAATTTTACTAAGGCCATTGTGATGTTGCTGTATTGGGTGTATATAGGTCCCTTTTTAATGGAAAAATTGAGTCATGTCTATCATTTTTCCCTTTTTGTGAAATGATTGTTGGTGTTTTTGTTTTTATTTGTTTGTGTATACTTTGATGGTTATTTTAACCGAAGAAAGTTATTATACTACTATGGATTGGTGTTTCCATGATTGGCATATTTGACTTACAGATAAGTCCCTAGTAGAGTGCACTGTGTGTACCCAGGGCCTGTAAATCAAATGCTGCTAGTGTGACTGCAGCACTAGTTGTGCCACCCACACAAGCAGCCCTTCAAAGGGTTCTCAGACCTGCCACCTCAGTGTCTATGCGCAGTTGTGACTGCCATGTCGACTTGGCAAGTACACCCACTTGCCAGGCCCTAACCTTTCCTTTTCCTACATGTAAAACAACTCTAATGTAGGCCTATTGTCGCCCCATGGGCAGGGTGCAGTATATGTGAAAGGTAGGACATGTACTGAGGTGTGTGACATGTCCTGATAGTGAAAGACACTGTATTTCGTTTTTCACTATTGAAAGGCTATCTGTCCTATAGGATAGAATGGGAAATTATTAATAACATATTATAAATATAACTTCCCATTGGGACTAAATAGAAAGATGGAGTTTAGTATGCCTGAACTCAGAATATAAAAATGCATCTTTTAGTAAAGATGATTTTTATATTGTGTGTTTGAAAATACCACTTTTAGAAAGTGGGTGTTTTCTTGCTTAGTCATCCTGTGTGCCTCTGCTAGTTTGTGGATTGACTGTCTGGTTTTGGAGTGACAGGGGTTGGGGATGCGCATTCTCTCCGACAGCCACTGGGCAGGGTTGATGTGTGTCCTGCCTTTCCTGAATGAGTCAGGGCTGGGCTGAATAGACCTGGGCTGCATTCAGAGTAGTGGGAGGAGTTTTCACTAGCACCTGAATAGGCCTGATCTGCATTTAGAGTGGGGGGGGAGATTTCCCTTGCACCTGAATAGGCCCTGTCTGCCTTGGACAATGCTGTCTCCACCTCCTGCCAAGAAGCTGGACCAGAGAGGACAGAACTGGTTTGGACTGAGCACAGAGCCTCTCTGCCTGAGAGAACAAGGAGAAACTGAGTATAAATATTGAGACCCAGACCCCAGAACTTCAGAACTCGTTGGAATCAAGGATCCTGCCAAGAAGAAGAGCTGGGGGAGCTGCCAGGAGGAGAACTGCCCCTTTCCTGTGTTGTTGCTTTGTTGGGTTGGCCTGCAGTTGCTGCTTCTGCCTTCTGCCTTGGGCAGTGAAAGGACTGGACTGACCATTCTTTACTTGTGCTGAGTATCTCCAAGGGCTTGAAGTAGAGCTTGCCTCCTGTTCCGAAATCTCAGGGACTGCAAAGACTTCACCAACCTCTGGCTACCTCTTCTGGAACTGTTGTTTCAGTTGCCACAGAGAAGGAAAAGTAACCGACTCCATCACTGGCTGTGTGTCATGACGGCACCGCAGAAGGCACCGTCCATATCTCGCACAGGAACCCTGGTCTCACCGACGATGACGACTGCTGCCGCCACCGATCCACTGCTTGCACCGTGACCTGTGGGCATCGCACTTCACACTGCATCACTACACTTCGCCGTCCTGGTCCCACAGACGCCATCGATGCTGCTGACTTCGACACCCGTGACCGCATCGTGGCTGGGGGCAATGCTTGTAAGTTTCACGACCCAACGCCTCATCCCACACAGCAGTCTGGGCGGACCGACACCAGCCCCTGCTAACCGGCTCTGTCGCTTGCACCGCAACCTGCCAGCACCGCATCGAGCACCTCCTCGCCCTGCACCGTAATCCTTGGTCTCACTGACGCAGTTTGGACGATCGTCACCGAGCCGCTCCTGCACCGCATTGTGAGGGCACTGCACCCTGCACCGCTTCCATTTTGCAATGCAACCGCAACGGCTGCCACGACCGGCTTGCACCAACGTGCAAGCCGCAACGAGAAAGGTACTGTTTACGAGTCTGTCCACTCTTTAGCTGGCCCGTACCAAAGCGGTCGGCTGGAACTGTTAGACTCTGTTGTTTTCAGTATCACTGTAGCCCCGGACGGAGCTACCAACTCGGAAGAACTGTGTTTTTTGAGATATTTCTGAATTTTTATGGATATCTTGCAAAGTATATATTTTTAAGTACTGTATGTTTGATTCTTATCATTTTGGTCTTGTTTTGGATATATAAAAATATTGGATATTTTTCTAAACTGGTGTGGTGTTCTTTTGTAGTGTTTTCACTGTATTACTGTTGGTTATGTGCAAATGCTTTACACACTGCCTCTGAGATAAGCCTGCCTGCTCGTGCCAAGCTACCAAGGGGGTGAGCAGGGGTTATTTTAGGAGTGTAACTCCCTTATCCAGACTAGAAGGAAGGGCTCCTATTTGGACAAAGGTGCAACCCATTGCCAACTAGAGAACCCTATTTCTAACACTGAGAATCAAACCTTATGTCCTTGATGTGAGGTGTTGCTTCATGCTGCGTCGTGCTACATTGGTTCATGTGAGTCTGCCAATCAGGAGCTGTAATGCAATGCCCTGCATTGAGTTGCATCATGCTACATTGGTTCAGATGAGGCCACTGATAAGGAGCTGCAAGGGACTGTGATGCAAGGTCCTGCATTGAATTGTGTTGAGCTGTGTCGGTTCTGGTGGAACCCACAGTTAGGAAGCCAGGAGTGCACTATGATGCCAGCCAAGGATCCAGGACTTGTAGGGTATCTCTTGGGGCACAGGGCTTGGCAGTTTGAAATGGCAATTTAAAACTGCAATATAGACAGCAATGGCAGGCCTCAGACATGTTTAAATTGCTACTTATAAGTAAATTAAATGTGCCAATCAGTAGTACGACAATTTTACGGAAAGAGTACAAGCACTTTACCACTGGTTAGTAGGGAAATAGTGTACAGAGCCCTAATGCAAGTAAAAATCGATTCAGCAACAAAAGTCTGAGATAGACCCTGCAAAAAGGGCCAGGTCAAAAAGCCAGGTAATGAAAGAATAGGCTTAATTTCTGTTGAGGATCCCAGGTGGTGGACACAACACTCATTTTCTGGGTAGAGGAAAAAGGACCTTATTTAGAGTTTGGCAGATGTGGGGCATTCATCAAAATGGTGTTTATCCCATCATCTGCTCTATCTAGAGTGCACAGAGACCACATGTACTCTAAACAGGGTGAACAGGGCATTCACTACTTTGGCTCTGCCAAAATGTAAACAAAGCCCTTGTGTGTTTTATCTTCTAACTTTGAAAAGAAACAGAAATGTTGAAAAAAAGGGAAATAGTAAGAAAGAAAGGGATCGGAAAACAATGATAGAGGGTGAATGGAAGGATGACATAGAAGAATCAAGAGAAAGGGACTGCAACAGAAGGTGATATAAAAGGCATGAAGTGGAATACAGTTGAGACAGTTTTGGTATTCTGCTATCCCATATTGAGCGTCTTATTGGGAATCATATCCTTTGATTACACACTAACCATCAATTCTGAATCACTGTGTTGGAGTATTCACAATTTTCATTGACCTCATAGGTGCATATATCAGGTATTTCTGTACAGAAGCACTTCTTTAGTATATATCATCCAGATTTATATGTAATGCTTCTTATTTGAACATCGGGGAGTCACAGGATCACTGGATACCCTTCATTTGTTATACCTAAAGAACGTTTTTGATAAACCCTATGACTTTGATCTCCAATTTTTTGAATTTGTGAAGAGGCCTGTGCATGGGAAACAACATCACTTGTGCACCAATTCATGCTCAAATCCTGAGCATTACAATGCAATCTGGTTATTTTTCTGTGCATTCCCACTCACAAAAAAATAACACTGATGTTTTCTTTCATAAATTGTTCCCCCTAGCACAGAATATGGCATTGATCTATACCAAAGATTGTTGTTCAATGTCTCTAATCGGCTAGTGACATCAATGCAAGGATTGGAAATAATTGCGGCTATTAAAAATTGACCATGGGCAAACAGACTATGTCCCATTTTGAAAGAATAATCTATAACAGGATGAAAGCGAAAGAGTGTGTGGCACTCATTGTTAATGTGTACATTTATTTCCTAAGTAGAGATTCTTGTTAAAACCTATTACAAAATTACATCAACCTCTTTTGATAGGAGAACAACAACAAATTATGGATATGTGCAAACTTTCCTGTTCATGCTACATAGTGCCAGGCAGCATGTCATGTCCAATTTCTTTCCTATAAATGAGGAATATATAGAACATCGCCGGTAATACAGTAAATATGATAGTAGCAATCATCTTGAGATAAGCTGGGAGTTTCTAGAGCATTTTCTTATTGAAATAAGAGTCAAATGAAACTTGTTGAAATGAGTGCTAACTGGCTCTGCACACATTGCTGATAATAAATGATTCACTCAACTATCACTATTGGAGAAATCAGAACACTCAGAACATCTCTTGTCCATTCCCAAAGTCAGGCCAATGGACTTCTTTGCAGAATGAGGGGTACAGGAAAGTCTGGCTCCAATTGAGTACAGGCCCTCCACAAGGATGAGTATCCACCAAGACAGGACCAAACTTCGTGAAAAACCCATGCCTGTTGGAAAGGGCTCCCTCATCAGAGGTGCTCCATCACTGAACTATACAGTAGCCTGTGACACTGTTAGTATAAATGCCCAGGAGATGAAGTAGGCACCTACCAATCATTAGTAAGCTACAGATTGTCTGTAATCTGCTATTCTCTTTATATACAGAACAATGCATGGGGCACCAATGTTTCAACTCAAAAGATACTAAGAATAAAGTAGGAACAACATAATAAATAATCCCACCATTTGAAAATACATCTGCCAATCAAAGCATTAGTCTTCAGCTTAAAGCAAACAATTCAAATATTAAGGTGCAACAAGATCACATTTTCTGCATGGTTAGTCCAGATATTTGCCTTTTTCCTGGCCCCATATCTACTAGTGTTAGTCCTCTCTACACTGTCACACTGCTAATCAGTGGTACAGTGGTTGTACTATTGCCCTAAAATTGTAGTGGTAAAATTCGTTTCACCCAATTTGTCTGTTTACGTATCTCGTAGGACCATTTTAGATGGTGCAGAAAATGTACCTACTGCATGGACGCTAAATGTCATATGTGGGCTGTAGTGCATATTTACACCACTCACATATATGACAGGAATATATGTCTGTCAGGAGGGTCATTGTACTCTGGCTGAGCTGCAGTTTAAATGCACCCCACTGACAATGGCAGGGAAAAAGTGCAAGTATCATGCTTGAAACGCCTATATTTATGCATTTTTTATTGATCTATAAATAGTGCCTTGTTAAGGCCCCACATTGCAGGTTTCTAAAATATACAAATAGGGCATATAGCATAGGGGGGATAGCATAGTCTACTGTGATATAAAACCCAAAAAATCTTTGGGCCTTAGTTTGGTGGACAGGATACTAAGGGGCATATTATCAAGCCCAATATCGCCGCTTTAGCGGCCGTTTTCGGCCGAAAAGCGGCGATTTAAATATCGCTCTATTATCAAGGACACGCTAACAGGCTTTAGCGCGTGTATCCTTGAGATAGTAGCCATTTTTTATCTCACTTTGCATGTCAGCGATATACATCGCTAATGACATGCAAAGTGGGCGTACCTCAGCAAAACTACATGAGAAACACTCACGAAATCAGCTTTGCGATATTTACAAGGCTGCACCGGACCCGCGATGCGGGAATGAAAGGCGCGCTAAGCCCCCATTATCGCAGGATTTTAACTCCTGCTAGAAATCTGACTTAGCCATCTCTTCAATGGCAGGTGGATTGATGGGCTAAGTACACTATTGCGTATCATCAAGCATTTCCTTTACGCTCTTCATTTATCGCAGGTTTTCACCCGCTATTGCGGTTTATCGCCGTCTATCGCTGGAATTCACATCGCCTGTGAGCAGCGCGTTGATAATACGCCGCTAACAGGGCGATGTATTCCAGCGATATGCGCCGATAAAGAAAACAGCGCTATACTCGGTTTGCGATAAATATCGCAGATCGTTGCTAATATGCCCCCTAGTCACAAACCTGGTGGATATCCAGTGCGCTGTATTACAAGTGGTTTATATCTGATGGCACATGAAAGACAGTAGATGGGATATCCACCACATTTTCACATAGTATGCTGTCCACCAACTCTAATTAAGGCCTTTTATTTCCTATCTGCGTTTGAAGAAAAGCTAAACAAAATGCTTCCAAGTTATTTTCTACTTAATTTCCTAAATCAGATTTAATGGGCAACTTAGAATTTTGATAACTTTTTTTAAAAATAATTTTTATTGAGATTTTACTGTCAAAAACAATATTAACATTTGTCAGTCTTCAACATAAGGCTCTGTTACTTTTAGACGTAAGCATATTCAGTAAAAGTATTGAGAGTAGTACTGCTAGATGTAAAGATCTACCAGAGTGGTGGATGTGATGCAGCCTCATTGTAACTGGGAGTAAACTGCGATGAACAGAGTGGGGGCTGGTAGAAATGGAACTGTATCTATAAAACAAACATGTCTAGCTTCTGAGGGGCTCAAACGGAGCTTCTAGTGTGTGTGCACCATATAATGAGGCCCTCTTGGGGGGGGGAGGGGCTGCATCATTGGAAATGGAGTGGTGGGCTCATGGGGGCAAGTCATCATTCCCTGTCACTTGATGGAAGTGTTCAAGCACGGCTGCCCATTGTGGGAATATGGGTCGCCTAAGCACTTGCCATACCTCCTCGTAGCGGATGGCACCTCCTCCGCCGCACCCCACTTATATATCGCTCCCCCTCCATGTTTCTACAGGAGGGGCTGTGGGAGTTGCCAATGAAGCATAATCATACGTTTTGCGAGGGACAAAGCCAGGGCAGCAAATCTCATCCATACTTTGTGCTTTTTTGTGCGCTGCAATATGCCTAAGGAGCATGCCTCCCAGGTGCGCAGGTCTGGGAGTTCTGTGACTTACTGTAGCGTGGTGTGAACGGTGTGCCAATAGTCATGAAGTGCTGGGCATGACCATAACATATGTATGAGTGTCGCTTCTGGGGCATGGCAACAGGCGCACTCAAATGAGGTCTCTGGGAAGTAACGGTGCAGTTGCGCGGGACCTAAGTATGCCCTATGTATAGGGCTTCCAGTTTTATGGTATTTGTTTTTTTTAAATTTCCGTCTGTATTTATCCATATTTATTTTTTGGCCATTTATTTTATCTGTATTTTTCCATATTTATTTAGTGTTTTGCGGATAAATGAAGTTGTAAAACTGTACATTTCCATATTTATTTAACTGATAGACAAGCAGTCATACTTTGATGTCTGTCGAATTTTAGCTATTTAAGCTGCCAAATATTACATAACAATCCATCCATGGGTAAATATTAGCATTATAACACAAATGTATGTTGACATATACTGATATTTAAAGAAATTTCATCCTGTTTTTTAACTTCCCATGCTGTCCTTCTGCTCAGCTGTTGGGCTATAATTCATGAAAGACAGCACGGAGATTCACTTAAAAGAAGCTCAGTTTTCTGTATTTATCCACTTTTAAAAATAACTGCAGACAGAAAACACATTGCTTTCTGTCTGTATTTATCTGTAAAAATCCATAAAAATGGAAAACCGGGAGCCTTGCCTATGTAATATGAAAAATTGTATGTTTTGAACCGTGAGTTGTGGGAGACTTTCTTCAGGAACACAAGTGCTCTTTCCCACTCCTGGTCATGAGGTACCCTCCCGAACTCGTCCTTCCACTTTTGACAAAGCGGAGTCAGGGGAGCAGCTATCAATTCGCGTATGGCCTTGTACAACCAGGTAATAAGGTGGCGTCCAGTTCCCATAGTCAATATGGTCTGGATCACCGGGCACGTCTTAGGCTTTCCTGTAACATCCCAGAGAGTGTGGTAGATGTGGCTAAGTCGTTCATGTTGGAGAAACTGAACCCTTTGGGAGACCTCTGTCCGCAGACAACTGATGGAAGGTGAGAAGCTGGCCCTCTTCAAAGAAGTCGCCTATGTCGAGCACTGAGTGATCCGTCCAAGTCTGTAGCTCCCCTGCAGTGAATAGCCACCGTCCTGCTGCAGGCATATCAGGGGTAGATTCAGGGCATGGAATGGGGCCGTGTGAGGTGATGTATCTGTGTCTATGCAAGTCCTCGCCACCGCCACCTGCAGGGGCCATGAGGAAGAGGGTCACGCCCCTGGGAGAAGTAGGCACTGGAGCGCAGGTACCAGAATGGGCCCAGTCTCCAAGGTGGTCTCGGCAAGGTAACACCCCGCTGTCCACCGGGACAACAATTGGGCCTGTGCTGCCAAAAAAAAGGCTTGGAAGGAAGGAGCCCCCAGGCATCCCCCGTCCACTGGCAGTTGTAGTTTGGCAAGAACGACTCGTCTGTGGACAGATCTCCATGTGAGTGAACATAGAAGTGTGTTTAGTTCCCTGTAGAAGGAAGAAGGTGGTACAACTGAGAGGTTTGCAAAGTAATAAAGGAGGCAAGGAAGAATAACCATTTTTGCCAGGGTGATCTTGCCAATGGGAGACAGTGGTAGGGACTGCCAGAAGTGCACCTGGGTTCATATGCCCTCCAGAGCCCTGCGGAGGTTACCATCGAAAAGGTCCAGGGAGGCGTGATAGAGGTGAACCCCTAAAAAGCACGTTGACTGCGGGTGACAGGCGAGGCAGTCATCACCAAGATATACATCTAAGGGTGCCTGCTGTGGATTGAGTAAATGGTTGATTTCGCACAGTTGACTTGGAGCCCGGCAACTGAGGTGAATTCTGCCAGCACATGTCGGATCGGTGTGAGGTCGGCTGTGATGTCTGGCACATAAAGGAGCAGATCATCTGCATACAGTGACACTATAGGTGTCTTGTCTGCCAGTGGGATGCCCCACTCCTGGCCCCCTTGCATAGTCGGGAGGCTAGGGCCTCAATAGTGAGCACGAATAATAGGGAGGAGAGCGGGCAACCCTGCTTCATCCCAAGGCCCACTAGAAAAGGAGCCAAGAACAGACAACCCAGTCAAATCCGGGAAATTGGGTTGGAAAATAGCAATTTGGTATAGGCCAGGATCTTGGGTCCTATTCCCATATGAGGGAGGACAGCTAATAGATAGTGCCAGGTCAGGGTGTCGATTGCCTTCTCTAAGTTGAGTATGAGGCATGCTGCCCTCAGGAATCATCCTCTCACCTGATCCTGCTCGTAGAAGAGCAGGCTAATGTTCTGGTAGGTACTGCGAACTGACACAAAGCCATTTTGGTCTGGATGGTCCAGGCCTGGGAGGATCTGGGCATATTGCCTGGCTAGCATTTTGCACAATATTTTATAGTCCACTCCAAGTATTGCGATGGGCCGATAGGAAGCCAATTGTGTAGGGTCTTGGTCTGGTTTGGGGATAGAAACCAAGAAGGTGCTCACCCTCTTTTAGAGCCGCCGCGTACATTATCACCAGCTGTGGTGCCAGAAGGGATAAGAAAGTGTGATAGTACTCTAAGGGCAGCCTGGCTAGACTCAGGGATTAGAAAACACAAAAGAAGAGGTGAGGATACGGACTCACCTACTCCGAACCCCCATCAATACTTAATCCACCAAAAGGAGTAGGGAGTAATACAATGATTATTTGTGATGGCACCTGCTGTGTATGCTAATACTGCCCTCACTCACACAAATGTGTGACATGCTTCATCATAGGGCTGCTTACAATACACCCCGGCGTAGCCACTCATGGGGTGGAGCAATAGGGTGGGGGAAGACAATACAACACAAAGAAAGACAATTTATGTCACAGTGGCTGGGAACGATGGTAGTGAAAGTGCAGTGATGAGTGAGTTAAAACTGGCTCTGAAGTGTCGCTGTGACTAAGACTATTATTCCTGGACCCTCCGGCCAGAGTTAAAAACGTGAAGGATGGTGGTGCCTGGGAGATGCTATGTGCTCCTAACACCCCTCCTTTACTGCCAGGTGGTCGACATGTTTCGGCCGTGTGTGACCCTCGTGTAGGGTCATGCCGGCCTTCCTCTCACCTCCAGTTGAGATACGAGAGTATCATAAAAACCAGATCTTCCGTGTTGAGGAATTTCCTCTAATAAGTAGTAGGATTACGAGTTCATCCCTATGTCAAGTAAGAACTGGCAGCGGGCAAGGAGAGACCCCCTCTAGTCACACTTACTCCAAGGGTGGTGCTCCTCCAAAGCTGCTCGCCTTCATCCACCGTGTAGTCACCCAGGGACTGCCTGCTTAAACTCTGCTGGCGTGATCTCCTCCTCCAGGGAGAGCTATGTGGTAGGGATAATGCAGGGGATAGTGATGGCATCCAGAAAGTCATCATCTTGGTTCATTAGAGTGCTCAGGGGTGCTTTGGATATGGCAGCATAATAGTCATAGAAGGCTTGTAGAATATTTCTTTGGGTGTGGGTCATAGTCCCTGTATAATCCCGCACTTCAGTAATGGGAAGAGTCGTAGACTCATGTCGTATAAGCCATGCCAAGAGTCTGCCAGGACTGTTACCATCTCGATGGATATTAGCTGCGTGGGCTGTAAAGTTGTAATGCTGCAGACTCTCAAGGAGAGACACATACTTGGTATTAGCATCTGGCGGTTGTGCAACAAATGCAGGATCTGCGTCTACTGCCTTACTGAGTGTTATCAGGTTTCGCTCTGCCTTTCCTATGTCCTGCTCTAGCATACTCCCCGAACCCCCACAATTTGTTGGTTGCAGGCTCCCCTAATGACCACCTTTAAGGCGTCCCACTCTAGCGCCCTAGTGGACGCTGTACTTTGGTTCTCTGTAAAATATCATTGAACACAAGTTTCCTGCTCCTTCCTGAACACCGGGTCGTCTAGGCAGTTGTGCTGTAACTTCCTGGCAGGCGTGGGTGGTAAAGAGAGTGCCCATTGAAGATCCATGACGCGAGTGCTGTGATCTGATACTATCTACCTCAGGTAGTTGGCGTGCTGTATCATGGGTGGCAGTGTAGGAGAACAGAGGAAGCTATCAAGTCACACATGTAGGTGATGTGGAATTGAGTGGAAGGAATAAAGTTGCGACACGGGATGGTGAAGTTGCCACGCATCAGTGAGTGCGCAGTGCTGCACACAGGTTCGGAAGCATTCTGTCTGTGTACGTGGGGGGAACGCAGCAAGGGGGTGAGACCTGTCCATGGTCAAGTCAAGTACACAATTGTAGTCTCCACTCAACACCCACGGTAATGTTGGGTAGCGGGCTAGCGGGGCAGAGAGGGCATCCCAAAATTTTCTTGGTCAGTGTTGGGTGCGTATACACTGTCCAAGAGGACTAGGTGGCCATCTAGGCGGCCTTCAAAGAAGGCATAGCATCCCTCTTTGTCTAATTTTCTGCTAGTCTCTCGAAAAGGGACCCTGGGCGGACCCACACTAGGGTACCCCCCGCAAATGCTGAGTACGTTGCGGCACATAGGGTGCCCTTCCTACGCTTGCGCAACCATTCCAACTCTCCTGCTGTCATGTGTGTCTCTTGCAGGAAAGCGATCTGTACCTCTTGGCACTTAATGTAGGAGTGGATAGCATATCGTTTCTTAGCTGAGTGCATGCCACAGATGTTTAGACTGAGGAATCGAATATTAGCACAGGGAGCAAATTTGCATATATACGATGCGGGTGTAGTGCGCCGGGGGGGTCATTCCCCGATCCCCTCGTCCACCACCCCAGAGACCCATGTAATATGCCCATCATGGCAAGGTGTTTGTGTGGGAAGAAGAAGTGTGGGGTAACAGCAACAACCGGAGAGGGAAATAATCCCAATACTGGGGGCCCTGTTGCAATGGACAATACGTCCAAACAAAGCATAACAATTGCGCCTTAGTGTATTGTGGGGGAGGCTTCGCGTGTAAGTTCTGCAGAGTAGCCTAAAAAGCCCTTCAGTGCCTAGGGTTTATTTATTATTTATTCTGACAGTTTTATATAGCGCGAACATGACCATCGAGGGTATCAGAGCGATTTAAATTTTATAGATCAAGAAGAGTGCAAGCAAACAAAAACATCATCAACAAGAAACCACAGATTAACAGTTTAAAAATTTTCCGAGCATTCTCGTGAGCGCGGCAACTGGGCCACAAATCAACGTCTCTAGCCCCCGAATCAGATGGAGAGGCCAGAATGAGGCAGAAATTTCTTCATCAGGAGCCCTTTGACTTCTTTTTTTAAGAGGACCGTGGAGGAGTTCACCCTGACTTCAGGGGGAATGGAGTTCCAGATCCTCTGTGCCATACCTGAGAAGGCTCGATTGTAGGTCTTTTTTTTCTTGAATTTTTGTGGTTTGAGCAAAAGGGTGCTGGCGCTTCTGGAGGCTCTGGAACCACATGAGAGCTCCAGTTTCTGTGCGAGGTACAGCGGGGTCTTGAAGTGTACGGCTTTGTGTGCCATACATGCAATTTTTAACTGTATCCGAGCTTCATATGGAAGCCAGTTCAGGGCCCGCAAGTCAGGAGAAATATGGTTGAATCTTTTAGTGCCAGTTATGAGCCTGCAGAAGAATTGAGGGCAACCCTAAGAGGAGCGGTCTTTACTCTGGGCAATCCGCAAAGCGTTGCGCTACCATAGTCCAGCTTTGAGATCACTAGTGCTTGCTCAGCCACCCTTAGGTCATGAGCAGGGAGATAGCGTTTGAGTTTCCTCAGGATACTGAGTTGATAGTTAGCTCCTTTGGTAAGGGAGCTAATGTGCTTCTGCATGTTCAGACTTTTGTCTAGAATGATACCCAGAGAAGATGCCGAATCCACGAGGAGAGGTCTGCAGTTTAGAGCAGTAAGTTGATTCAACCATTGTTCCATGACCGGGGAGTGCTTGTGGGGTGAGATTAGGAGGAATTCCGTTTTTAAAGCATTTAGTTTCAGGTTTTTATGTGTCAGCCAGCTTTGAGTTTCCAGCAGGATTGAGTTGAGGGATCAAATGTCCTCAGGGGAGGCAATCTTCAGGTATAGTTGGGTATCATCAGTGAATGCTGGATGATTTCAGAATTTCTGTCAGAGGCTCCATGAACAGGTTAAAGAGCGTGGGAGACAGTGCTGAACCTGTGGAACCCCCACCGTGACCGGTGAAGGATGGGAAAGGGATTGGTTCACCTTGAAGCTTTGGGATCTATTCTGAAGGAACGAAGAGAACCAGTTAAGTACAGGCCCAGACAGCCCCATTCTGTGTTTCAGGAGGTCAATTAGGTTATCGTGTTTAACAGTATCGAATGCTGACGAGAGGGCAAGAAGGATCAGTAGGCATGACTCATTATGGTCCAATATTCTTAGCGCATCATCAACGATGTGCGTTAGTCCAGACTCTGTACTATGGCCCGGGCGGAAACCAGATTGGCATTGGTCTAGGAGTTGAAAATGTTCAATATGGTAACAGAGTTGGGCGAGCACACATTTCTCCAGGAGCTTTACCAGGGTGGGGATATTAGAGATTGGGCGAAAGTTATGAAGGTCCGTGGGATCCGCGGATGGTTTCTTTAAAATCGGGGTCACTTGATCTGATTTTAGGCAATCAGGAATAGCACCTTGCCGAAGTGAAGCATTGACGATCGTAGTCCAAAGTGTTATTAAGGAGGATCTAACCTCCGGGAAAAGGTTCGATGGCAAAGGGTCATTGTAGTGATTGGACGGTTTCAACGTCGCCAGCATTTTGCGAATAGTGCCTTCATCCAAGGTTTGGAACAAGCTCCAAGATGCGTTGTTTTTGGGAAGGTAGGGCTGCGCAGGGTCAGTGAAATCCAAACCTGGGGGACGGAGGGTGATCAGTGGACTGATCGAAAGGTGGTCAAGGGCAAAGCGTAATTCAGTCTCAATATTGAAGAAGTCCGCAAATTCCTCACAGTTCGGCAAAGACCCTTGATCCGTTGACAAGAGCTTAGGATGGCTATTAGCTTGGGACTTGATGAGTTCGAACAGTTTTTTTGGACAGTTTTTTGCTTAGTCTAGTTGAGATCTGAAAAAGGTGGCCTTCGAGCATCTGATGCGTTTATTGTATAAGCTTCGCAGGTATCTCAAATGGTGGAGATGTTCAAGGGAGGGGTGGGATCGCCAACACCTTTCTGCAAGCCTTAGATTTCTTCTATCGGAATTAAGACTCTCATTGAACCATGGTTTGGAGAGTTTAGAGGACATTCTCTTAAGCTGTAGAGGAGCAACCGAGTTTAGTACATTGAGCATTGAGCGGTTATAGTGGGCCGTGAGGTCGTGGACGTCCGACATGTGCAAGGGAGGGGGCAGGATGTTATCGCAGAGAGCAGACAGATCGTGCGGGTTAATGTTCCGTAGACATCTCTTCAGCTGTTTTGGGTTCTTAGGCTGGGATCTATTTGCTCTTACCAAGTCCAAGATGAGAAAGGTGATGCAATAGTGGTCTGTCCAATCACATGGGAGGAACGACTCAAGGAGGATGGAGTTGGGCTTACCGATGACAAGATCTAAGGTAGCTCCTTTGATATGAGTCGGGCTGTCACAAAATTGGGTTAGGTTGAGGTCAAGTAGGAAGGATTTAAGGCTATTAACCACCATATCATTTGCATCATTCCAGTGGAGGTTGAAATCTTCCAGGAAGATCTGAGTACCACGGAAATCAGCGTTGGCAGAGATAATGTCCATGATCTGTTCTGTGAAGGGAAGGTTTTTGCGAGGGGGGTGGTAGAATGTGTGCAGTTTGCATGAGAGATTGTTGCCCCCAGTCACTTCAATTCAAAGGTATTCACAGGATGGCAGGAGGTCGGCATGAAGTACTTTCACTATTAGATTGCTGCGGTGTAAACATGCTATGCCACCACCTTGACCATTAGTTCTGTCCAACCTAATGATATCATAGTTGGGAGGCATTAAAAGGTCCAGGGTAGGAGCAGCTGAGTCATTTAGCCAGGTTTCCGTCAACATTACAAAGTCAAGATCCTGGGCAAGGATGATGTCGGCAATGTCCGCCGCATGTTTAACCGCCGATCTGCAGTTTAGGAGTACACATTTGAGTCTAATGTTGGTGTCTAGTGGTGCAGGAAGAGTGGTGGTGATCCTCGTGAGGCTGTTCTCATTTAGCGTTCTGGTGTTTGGCCTAGGTTCTCTGAAGGGGTCAGTGGGGAAGGGTTCAATTAGTTGCAAGTTTGTTAAGAAGGGGGAAGGATGTGCCGGCTCATATGAGAGTAGTAGGGATCGGATATCACTATCGGACAAGGAGGTTCTACATCTGGAGGGGCGAGAAGGGTCGTTAGGGTGGGGAGCTGAGGCCCAACTAGGGGGCATATTCTCAAGGACTTATCGATGATTTATCGGCACTTTAGCGCCACAAAAGTGGCAATAGATTTATCGCCCTATTCTCAAGCTGGTGCAAACTGCCGATATCGCCAGTTTTCCAGCGATAGCTGCCGCAAAAAACATCGCCACGGATGAGAGAGCGACAACTAACGCTAATTATATGCAGAGTAGGCGTTCCCGTGTAAAAACACACGAAAAGACCACTTCGCGATATTCTCAACGACCAGCCAGATCGGCGAAGCGATCAAAAAACAGGCGATAAGGTGCGTTAACAGCAGGGATTTAACACCTGCCTTTTACTGGTGTTAAGCAGGACAACAACCTGCAGTATGAAAGGGAGCCCAGCCCAGAGCCACATCTGAAGACCAACAGATGCCATGGAGCCAATGATCATGCAGCTCGGAGACCCAAGAGGGCCACAACACCAACCGCCACCACCCCCAGCCCCCCCAGACCACCCCCCCGGACTACCACCTAGGCAGCGCAGAAGAAGACAGCGGACATTCTGAAAATGCACCAGCCTCAGACACTCAACGCCAGAGGACGCCATTGCCCACTACAGGCTCAAAAGGACAACCATCCTCCGCATCCTGACCCACATTGCCCACAGGCTGACGGTACCAACACAGCAGACAACCAACATCCCTCCGCAGACAAAGCTGCTGGCTGTGCTGCACCTGTTGGCCTCTGGTACCTTCCATCCAACAACTGTCAGACTCGGAGGAGTCTCACAGCCAGCCCCATCAAACTTCCACACACATGTCTTGGATGCATGTCCACAAAAGCAACGGCGGACCCCTGTATCCGCACCACACGCTAGTCCCAATTCGTAGTGTCCCTGCGAAACCAACCCCAACGCCAGCCGTTGCCTGACGCCTCTGTGCTCCAGATCCAAGATTGCAGTTACTGAAATGGGGGTGCGCCAGGTCATGAAGTCCAGTAGTCAACAGTAGTGTAAAAACAGTTCTTTATTACAAATACATAAATCAACAATACGAAAAGCTCAGCCAACGCGTTCCATTCCCAACGGTGAACCTCATCAGGGCAACGTGTGGATTCAATTAACTGCATATGCTGCGGGAACTCCCCAATACAATTCCATATTCCGAAAGTCAGTATTCAGAAACCTGTTGGAGAAATGGTGACAATGGTCAAGCGTCCGTATAGTCACAAACGTAATCTGGTACAGTGCATTGCACTTGGACAACCCGGAATGCTAACAGGTATGATAAATCCTGCATAAAAAGACCGTGACAGAAGTTCGTGTGGGCGTAACCTTCGTAGGAAAGAGAAGGAAGGTTACGACCACACAAATTTCTGTTACAGTCTTTTCATGCAGGATTTATCATACCTGTAAGCATCACGGTTTGTATCAGCTTGATACCCCTGCACCTTCACTACCCCCACACTGCGCAGGAACAGCTGGAGACCAAGCAAGGGAACTACGCCATAGCTGGCTTCCCGCACGTGTTGGGGGCAATTGACTGCACACATGTACTACTTGTGCACCCTGCCGACACTGCACACAATAACCGCAACAGAAACCACACGCATTCCATCAATGTGCAGGCAAAAGTGGGCCACCGGGGCCTGTTCACGAATGTCGTCGCAAACTTCCCAGGCAGTGTGCATGATTCCTACATCTTCCGCAAGTCCATCACCAACCAGCGCTTTGAGGATGGCACCCATGGAAATGCACTGCCCGTCGGTAAGTACCAACTGAACACACCACACACCTCAACTCCACAATCATATAATTCACAACTGTGGGAATGCACACTTTACAAAATCACATACAACATGCCAGTCAACATGCCCAACTACCAGACACGACAACACAAGTAACTGTGGCAACCGTGACCAGCCATGTAGACAAACCATCCACGGCATGGCACCTCTGCCACACAATTGCAGAATGTGGGGAGAAGTGGGAACAAAGTATGTGCGAAAGAGGCAAGTGACCCATCAATGAGAATGTACACAATGCCAAGTGTGGCGGTGATGTGCTGGACAGACTTCAGTATGCAGAGCACAGACATGTCCATGTGGACATATACTGCTGGTGTTTGTAGTGTTGTGGACAGTGGACGCAAACAGGTTACCTCAGGCAGTGTGGAAGACCTTGGACATGTAGCTTTGTCCCCCTCCTGTAAGCGTAAGTGGAGTGGGCTGGGCTGGCGTATGCCAGTCCAGCATAGGGGGGTGAACAATGAGCCCGGGGCTCTGGGCGTGGTTCAGTTCGGGGCTGGACAAGAAAGTAACTAATGCGTGTGTCTCTGTTGTGGTGTCGGCGCCACCCGGACCGCATTCGGCAATGTTGCACCCTGTGACTCAAGTCCCACAACATGAGCAACATGGACGTAAGGGGGAATCACTGACCCCACATTCATCCATACTTTCATACTTGAATGATCATAGACATGACACATCTGTGTGAATCTGAATGTTTTATTCACATTCAGTGGAGTGTTGAAGCTGGAGCAGTACAGGACCATGCAATCCCCACTTTACATTGTTGCCCCGTGGTGGGCCAGCCAGAATCCTTTAGGGAATCACAAGTTCATCGGAAGAGGAATAGTTCAGTCCGCAGTCTGATTGCTGTGTCATTGGTAACGAAACAGAATATGGCAGTCCATGTCGAGGTCCAAGGTGAGTGTCGCCGAGTGTATCGGGGGACAGTGGTAGGTGATGATGCAGAGAGCAGAACCAAGCAGAAACAGGCCATATGGCGGAGATGAATGCTACCGCTTCCTTCTTACCACTAAGGCAGAATCATCCGCATCTTCGTCCTCTGATGTTTCATATGCCTCACATGCGGGTGGTAATGTTTTGTCTGCCGCACTGTGAGGCACTGACACATCAGGGGGCGGATATGTGGATGTAGAAGCAGCAGGAGCATTCATCGGCGCCAGGCCTTGTGGCAGCAATGCCAAGATGAGGATCTGCAGGGCATGGAAGATCCCAGCTACATCTCGCTGGTGTGCAGCTGTGGCAGCCATTCTTTCCACCTGCATCCGCTCCCTGTTCTCCATGATCCTCCGCATGTGTCCCAACTCCCGGCTGACAACGCTGGAGCCACTCTGACTAGACAGTTGTCCTTGTCTGAGAGTCAGGACTCCAGCGATGTCAGCCATGGATCGTTGGAGAGCATGGAGCGGACTGTGGGTGTCCGTTAGGGACTGTAAGTGGTCCCTGATGCGACTTAGACACCCACGTATGGCATCTAGTTTGGCTGCCATGAGGTCGAACCCCACCCGCACCTGGTCAGCCATCTTCTCCTGGCACCCTAACACATGGCGTTGGAAGGCCATGTTTTGTTCATGGGGGTCCTTGGAGTCAGCCGTGGTGGTGGGTGCTTCCTGCTGTGTGGTCTGTGCAGGGGGTGGGGTCTACTCGATGCAACTGGGCTGCCCTGCTCCTGGAGGTGAGGTGCTGTAGCTGTCCATGAGCTCTTGGAGGGTGTCGGTGTCGAAGGTGTGGAGGTCCTCTTCGTCATCAGTGAAGAGCTGTTGAGTCTGCTCTGCAGGAGGTGTTGGTTCTCCCTCTGCAATGTGAAGGGGAGATGCAGTTTAACATTGTGTTCACATGTATGTTGACGCATTGTACAAGTTTACATACAAACTGCATGACAATGTACATTGTGACTGTTTGGGAGGATCTGCCTATTTGATGCGGGACAGTGGACATTTCGACAACATCACGGATATGTGTTTGTACTTGTACATTATCATCTCACATTTCCCTGCTATGCCAAATGTGATTGGCCAGTTTCTACACACAAGCGGCACCAGTTGTGTCCTCTGTTCTGTTGTGAACGTGTTGCAGTTTATACCACATTGTTGTCACTGTTGATGTGCTCTGAATGTTATGTGTGTGTGCTGCATTTTAGGAGAGTCGCTCCTCCAGCACTGATTTTGCTGCCCCTTATCCCTTTCAGGTGGTGTGCTTTTCACTTCTGTGCTTATACAGTGCTGATATGTTGCATACTTGGGTAAATTGGGCTCTTGGTGGGAGTTGGGACTCTGGGGCATGGTTTGTCCGCAGATGTGTTGTTGACGTCAGGGGTTGTTTGTGCACGTGGATGTGTCAGAGTGTTACCTGCTCCTTTACGGATGTGGTCCACACGCAGCCACCTCAGTGTTGTGGCGTGCAACATGTCATGATATATCGACTGCAGCCATGCTATTCGTCATGCAGTGTCACTTGCATTGTCAGTGTGGCTCACAGTCAAGCAGCTTTGCTGGGTTTGGCACATGTGCATGGGTTGGTTGTGATATTGGTGATGTGTGGGAAGGGCCCCCTCTGGGCACATACTCGACGGGGGCCTACTTGCTGTTTCTAGGTGTGCTGCAGTCTGCCAAGGGGATCAGGGACATGATCCAGAGTCATTGTGGGTGTGCACTGTGCTATACTTAATTGTGCATGTGTGCCATTGTGCCCATCTCCCCACGTCCCCCCAGTCCCTGGTCGTTACTCGCCCTATTGATGTTGTGTCAGGTCATGTTGAGCAGTGTCCGGTCCCCCAACTCCTGTCACCGTCTCCCCACTGATGACTGTGGACACCATTTCCTCCATCTCATCCAGCTCCTCCTGTGGCGCAGGACTCCCACCTCCAGTCTGCATTGCTGCCTTCTGGTTGTTGCCGAGTTTCTGCTTGGTTTTGTGCTTCACATCATTCCAGCGCCTATTGAGCTCTTCCATTGTCCCCCTCAGCACTCCGACTGCATTCACCTTGTCCAGGATGGACTGCCATATCCCATTTTTTGTTGCCAATGACACAGTGGAGGTGACGAACAGTTGTTGATGGTGTTCTACCACCTCCGTTATCAGGGTCCTGTTTTCCTGCGGACTGAACCGCATCTTCCTCTTCTTCTTCTCTTTCTGCTTGCCCTTCCCTGACCCCGAGGTCCCAGGCTGGTCCTCCGTGGGGCTTGTGGGGTTCTGGTTGTCCTCTGTACTTGCTCCGGCTACCTCCATTGTGCTTCGCAGTTGTTTTGGTTTTGTTTGTGGGTTTTTTTTCTGCTTTTATGGTGATTTTTCCCGCCTGACGTGTGTGAATTGCAGGCCTGGCGCAGCTTATCGCTGTTTTTTTTTATCGCGGTTAGGCCCATCGCCACTTTTTTCCCATTCGGCTTTAGGTTTTTATCGCAGTCCCTGTGATTTTATTGTGGACATTTGACGCGTTATCGGGAAACTATCGCATGTTACCGCCGTGTTGGGAATACGACGTTAACACTGAGTTATTTTCCCGCGATAGACGGCAATATGAAAAATTGCGTTAACCTATTTTGGCGATGATTATCGCACGTTCTTGAGAATATGCCCCTAGGTGTGATGCAGGATGGTGGCCACCTAGAATAAGGGGGGCAAGGGAGCCAGGTACGACCCCTAACTGGGAGCGAGCGAGGATGGTGTTTATTCCTAAAGGAACAGCTTCGCCTGGAGTTAGCTGACAAATCCTCAGTGACAAGTAATAGGCTGCAAACCTCTGCCTTAAGTTGTTGTAGGCAGAGTGCTATCTCGTCAAGTTGTCCTTCCAATGAAGTGTGAAGAAGGGATTGGGAGGGTTGGTTCGGGGGACCCTGCAGCGGAAGGGAGTTGGAGGGGGCAGGGGACAGTAGGGCAGGTGGCGAATGAATGAGACCTACGGGGAGGGGTTCAGGGGAATGGAGCTGTGTGGACGGTGGGAAGGGTAGGATAGGGGGGAAGGGTTAGATGGATAGATGCCCCTGGAGGCATGAGGGAGCATGTCAGGATAGCAGGTCGGGATGGGTGAAGGGCTCCTGGGGGGAGACAAGGCACTGCTGTGAGCAGTAGAGCTAGTGGAGCTAGCGCTAGCTAACAGTAATGGGGGGAGGAGGTAGACTAGGGTGATGACTGTGCTGTCGTGGCTCATTCACAATGGGCAGTGAGGGGGAATTATTATTGGGCGTTAAGGTATCTAGGAGGGGGCCCTTTAGAGCCGCTATAGGGTCAGAGGATTGAGGTGGAGAGTTAGGAGCTAGACTTTGCAGCGACTGGGTGCTCGCTTGGGGGCCAGCCCCACCAATGGGGACGGAATTGAAGTTCGCCACTGTGTTCATGATGGTAGGGAAGATGTTATCAAATAACCTTAAATTGCGTTCTGAGGCTTGAATAAGGATGGTTCCGTTTTTGTAGAGGGAGATGGTAGCTTCAGCTCTGCAGGCCGAGGAGGGCGCAACCATCAATCTAAGACCATGTGGAGTTTTCAGAGAAGTGGAGATCTTGAGTAGGGAGTATATGGCCTTCCGCCATTGAGCAGGACGTTTAGTGTAGAAGATGAGATCATTTATAGTAGCACCCTTTCTGATGGAGAAGAAGGGGTAACAGATGAGGGATTCTGGATGGGTTTTGAGAAGTCTATGTTTGAAGTGTTTTGTGGCATTTTTCGATAGGTTAGGGGGATATAAGATTCGGAAAGCATTCTGGCCAGCCGGCTCCAGGTTGGAAGAGATGCAGTTCAGAGGTTTAGGGTTGTAATCTGTTGGCGGCAGTGAACAAAATGCTGTGGTAGTGTTTCAGACACATACATTTTTCAGCAAAGAAAGTCCATGTGAGGCAACCACAGAGGCGGCCATGTGTATAAGATGCATAGTGTGGCCTTTGAACCCTACTGTGTTTGGAGCTGTAGTTCGTCAGTGGGTGTAAATACACATTGTGGAAACATTTTACTCTTATGAAGTCATCTACCAAAAGTTCTTGCAAGGTTATCAAATGAGGGTGCCAGCCATCTGCGGCGTCACTCGTGGTGGCATTTGCGAATCAGTTTTGGAGTCATCTGTAGGCAGGGATTCTTCTTCAGAAGTAAAGATATGTGTACCTGTGTCATCATCAGGGGCACAAGGCTTTGGCCCAGGCGTGCCGCCACCTGGACGGGCCACCGTCAGTCTGCAATTATTTGTTCCAAGTCGGGGGAGACGGTCAGTGACCTCCACGATGAGGGTGTCTGTCTAGTTTTGCCGCATGGCTTTCTCCGTTGATTGTCCCCAGAGGCACGGGAACCCAATAATGACTTCGGGCTGCCCCCTTCCCGTGCGCCCTGGTGCTGATCAGCCCAATACCATGCCTCCTTGGAATCAGTGAAGAAAGTAGTGGTTCTGCCATAAATGATTTTGAGGTGGAGCGGGGAACAGCAGGGAATATTGAATCCCCTTTGGCGGAGGCGTCTTTTGACTTCTAGGAACGATGACCATTGGCATCACTCGGCTCTGATTGTCCTTTACCTGAGGCTGCAGGGTGAGGATGGCTTTCTTGCCTTCAGTGACTTTATCCGTAAGTTTATGATGGTCATCACGGAGAAGGTTTATGGTCTGTAGCAAGTGAGCCAAACCTGGTTTCCATTGTGACTCTACAATACTCGATCACTGCCAGAACCTTCTCCAGTTTGTCCAATGTGGAGAGGACAGATTCATCTCCTGTCAGCAGTGTTGGCATTACTGGGGTGGGTCCACGGTGGCTGACAGCCTCCTTAGTGTAGAGCTTACCCATGTCTGCAGAACTGTCTTGTCGCGCAAGACGGTCTGATGAGAAACGCCTGTAGGACTGCAGCAGGGGTCACACAGGCATGGCAGAGTTCCCAATGCTTGGAGGCGCATGCACCAATTCACTGCGCCAAGATGAAGGGGCAGCTCGAGCTGTAAGGCAGATAATGGGCTGGGCCGGGCCAGTGGCTCTCGCCGCCTGTCTCCCGCACTCACCACCAGCGTAGGGTATTTTGACAACCTGTGGCTGTGATGCAGGCAAGTTCTCTGCTTGACACAAAACTGTGTGGTGTCACCACCACAACACCCCCCTGAACTTCTCAGGAGAGGGAAGGGAACCTTTAGGGGAAGTCACGGCTCTCACAGCAACACAGGTTGCCCAGTTGGCAGAAGCGAGGGGCCAGGGTGCAGCGTTCAGGTGAGACTCCCTCCCGCTCCGCATCCAGCGCTGCGCACACCTCGACTGTCGCACCAATGGGCCAGCCATGGTGGGTTAGTTGGTAGAATTGTGGGGATGACTGACACAGGCTCACAATTTGTCCAGGGGGCTGCCTGGTGTTGTGGAATCGCCAGCGTTATGGTGTTACGAGGGGAACCTGGAGCGCAGCAAAGGTCTCTCCTCGGTGCCCGCTACTGATGCGAGCTCCGTGCCTCAATGATGGCACTGAATGAGGGGCTCCATGGGGAACCCTCCATGTGTGTTGAACCCCTCAACTTGCTCCCACTGTCCACGGGGTCAGGGAGGGCCCCGGGCATGCAGGGGCCGATCAAGACCGCAGCCAGCAAAAGGTCCAGGGATATGTTGACCCACTCGCAGTGATGTCAGTGCTGTTGTGGGTAGGGGGTCATCACTCCGGGATGAGCACGTAGGTGGCAGCCCCCCTCGGGGCCCCATGTGCCCTCTTGCAGCATTGCTCACCTCAGGCCTAAACAGCAGGGGCCCACACGCCTCAGCATGGTGCTGAAGTGGGAAGTGGGCTCCCCACTGCTGGGGGCCCCTGCACATGAAGCCATGCTGACAGGGCCCAGGCCAGGGCTGCCACCCCACTGCTGGTTCATTTTCCAAGGTAGTGCCACAGCGGGCAGGCACTCACCCACATCTGCCTTTCGAAGGACTTCCTAGGCCCGCCAGTCAGCCCGCTCCTCGACTCAGGCGCCAAACGGAGACTCCAACACTGGCCTACTCTGCACTGGGCAGGATGCACTGTGGAAGTCGCCGGTCAGCACCAGTCCACTACCACACGCTGGCACTCCCCGCTTGTCGTCCCCAGCACAAGCCGCTTCTCATCGCGGGTGGCAGCCAGCCGGGCTGTGTTCTCGGATCCCCAATGCAGGGGTCCTTTCTTGCAATCTCACTGCTCATGCATGGGTCCCCCAGTGCAGGCGATCCCCCAGGGGGGCAGCAGGACCCCTGGTGTGGGTTGTTCAAGTACTGGCTTCCACAAGGCACTGGCTCGCCGCAATCTCCTGTTGACGCTGAGAGCCACCAGATTGAGTGTCACCATTCGCCGTGCAAGGCACAGAGTCCGGGGCACCTCCAGGATCGCGTCAAACTCAGCTGCAGGTTGGAAATGGGCATCAGAAAGCAACCCACTTCATTATAAAGTGTCATCGTCCTGCCGCCAAGATGGATTGGCAGCTATTGTCAGGCAAGCTAATGGAGCACTAGGGATGTGCATCCTCCATGTTGGCTGGCTTAGCCACGCCCCCTCGGAATTTTGATAACTTAAGTGAAAAGTAACTTTGTAAAAATTAGCCTTGTGCTTCCTGAGCCAGAGCTAGCATAAAACCACTTGTGTCAATCATCACTCTTCCAGTGCAGCCCTTTGGCTGAGAAAGTTAATGACTCTTATTCAGAGAACAACAGCCTGCCTCTGAGCTAAGAAGAGCAAATGAATGTTAACTGATGGATATGCAGCATGAATTATCTGGTATTGGACAGAAACAGTTGGCAGAACAATGAGCATCTTTATCACTACCTCTATTGCCTTGGACATGCCTGAGAGGGCCTCTTCTATGCATATCGAGGCACCTCCCAGTCAGTCTGGCACTAGTCACAGTAAGGGAGAAAATACATTTTGGCACAGATTTGCGCAAAGATTATCTAAATAGGGAAGTGGATAAGGAGCTGGAAACAGGCCTGCCTAGTGGCAACTGCAGTCTATCATCCTGAAACAATGGATCCTGGGTAATTTTATTGTAAGTCAAAGAAGTGCTGAAAAAGGAGGTGGGACTGTATGAAAATAGTTAGGATCGGGTAATAGATTTTCTTCACTCAGTGGTAAGAGTGCAGGATAAATATGACACATCAACCACTAACTCCCCAGAACATTTCTGTACTTGAGATGGCTCCACCTAAAGAAGAAAACCCTGCTGGTAGAGGAATCCTGATGCCTGACTCCTGCTTTAAGTAAAGAACTTAAGGAATCAAGGGCTCCTGAGTCCTGCTGACACTCATGTACTGGAAAAGCTCTCAAATGGGTCCTGATTGGCCTCCTATTTGTTAGGACTGATGAGGAGGAAGTTTCACAGCACTTGAAAAAGTTGGGACTATGTCATTTTTACCACTTCCGAAAGACCGAGACAAGTTGCTGACGTCTGCCCAGTTGTTCCCACACAACACACATGGATTTTAACACATTCCCATATTTACCATAACTGGGTGACCTGGGAATGCGCCAAAACTGCTACGCTTCCCTAGGTGAGGCATAATGAGAAGAAATCTTTTTATTTCGCCTCGTTTGTTCCTCTTTCTATGTGTGCTGTATTCTGCAACACGCATAAAAAGAGGAAAAGGCCTCAGAGAATTCACAAATAATCCTGCTAACAATGCAGGCACCCTTGCAACATTTTCCTCAATTTTCCCTTGTTCAAAGAACTTGAGTACAACAGTGGTGGTTCCTCCTCTAAGGTTCTTAGAGCAGTGAAAAAGGGAAAAATAAAATAATAACAAGGTTATTATCATTTTATATTTCGATGCTGCAGGGCTGGATTAGGGCGGGCGGGGCTAATGGCTCAATGAGGAGGAGTGGACTGTGCACACTAAGGGGCCGATTCCGATCTCGGCCGATAGGGCTTCGAATCGGATTTGGCTTAACCGGATCCGATTCGGAGCACTATTGCCCGACCGATTCGTACGCGCGTCCGGGCGAGCGAGTACGATGCGAAATCGCCGACCGACTCGTCCGGGCGTCGCGACCGCTCCGACCAACTCGTTCCCGGGTCTAACCGCACCGACCGACTCGCTCGGACTCGACTCGCACCGCGCAATGGAGACGTTCCCCGGCCGGGTAAGTACGATGCACGCCGCGAGCAGTCCGACCGAGCCGCGCACTCCTGCTCGAAAGAGCAGTCGGAGCCGTACTTTGGGGGTCCGTGTCGGACTCCCTGTACGCGTAGCCACGCGAGTCGCACACAGGGGGACCCATGGGTCCCCTCTACCTGTGCGTGTACGGTGCGAGTCGCTTCGCCGCGTACACGCTGTAGGGGGCGCCTTGTCCGCCTCGCACCCATTGGAGTCAATGGGAGCCCGCGTACGCGTTGTACGACAGGCTCCCATTGACTTCAATGGGAGTCCGACCGACTCGAGTCCGATGGCATACGTGCGCATCGTACTCGTTCGGTCGGGCTGCACGGGTCCGATTCGGTCGGAAATCTCTCCGGGTCCGGCTCGGTCGGAGAGATTTCCGGCCCGAATCGGAATCAGCCCCTAAGTGTTGGCCCGGCCAAACAGTCATGCACAATTTGCATATTCCCCACCAGGCTGTAGTGGACAGCCTGGTAGGGATATGCACAGGCTATCGGTCCCCATCTGAGCTCCGATCCACGGTGCTCAGACCAATCACAAAGCTGCATTGCAGCGTTGTGATTGGCTATGGGGAGCCTGGGTGCTGCCTGGTTCCGGGACTGCGGAGGAGATACGCGGCGGGCGACTGGAGGTAAGTGTTTTTTTGAAATATATTTTTCAACCCCCCCAACCCCCTTGCCTCACCACCCCTGTTCCCTATCAGCCACCACTGAAGTACAACTTCATAATCACGCATTAATGCTCTTACTGAAATATGCATTGAAAGCCACTGCACTTCATTAAGTGGTCGAAACAATAACACAGTGTAGACTGTCCTCAATAATGTCTCAATTTTTTTGAGCATTGGCACTTTTTTCCAGGCATCATCAATTCCCAAATCTTCTTTGTGGGAGACACAATGCTGCTCAACTAGAGGTGGAATTTCTTGTTTAAGGTGGGTAGCAACACCATTGCTTTTTCCCAGCATCACTGATGCACCATCTAATGTAAATATGACAATTTTCATAAGGTCCAGTTCATTGGCAGTGTAGAAGTCTTTTGCAGCTGTAATGATAGCCACGGCATTACAAGTGCTTTACTAATCCCTCAAACATTGTTTTGAGCTCTGTACAGGATGAACATTTTGTTGATTGAAATGTCTGTGCTCTCATCAATTATCAATGTGTGATATCCAGCACTGTGAATTCTGCCACGACGTCAGAGTGTATCACGCTGTCAATGGCTTCAAGAAACTCAAAGGCATAATTCTTGCTCCTCCAGCTCTCTGGTATCTTCACATACAATGCTAGGTGGTCATGAATGTCTGGAAGCGACAACATTGAAGTGTTCATCCTGATTGCCAGCAACATATTGTTTTTGAGAACTTTTATTTCTTCAACCAAGGACCTTTTCCATTCAACCACTTCTAATCTGCTTGCTCTGTCTGCAGCAGTTCCTATCAGCATGGTGCACACTCCAAATCCCAACCTGGCGGCAGGACTTTTGTTGCGTAGGATCATCAAAGCAGATTCATGTACTTTGCTGTTCAGATGGCATTTCAGGTAATACACTTTCCAGCCATTGCTCCACTACTTGCTAGCGGAAAAGTCCCCAACAATCTTTGCTTCAGCATAGGCTTTGCAGATCAGGCCTATGTCCGGACTGTAGTGAAATAGTTCCCTCAGTTGAATGCGAACCTTGTTCCGTGATTTCGATGTCTCAACCTCCACAATTTCCTTCATCCACTCTTCCTTGAAAAAAAGGCAGCATTTCTTTCGGCTTGTACTCACTTCTGTTTCTCCAAATCTATGTGTAGTGTCTTAGAAGCCGGCAACAGAACAAGATGGTTAAAGCTCATTGTTATGTCACAATTTATGACATGAACCACTGGAGTTCTAGGGAATATTTTACTCTGCTTTCTGCTTGTACTCATGTCTGCCTAATAAATCTCTGTGTGACAATGTTGGAGTATCCTGCAACAGAAGAAAAGATGTGGATTATTCACGTGATTTACATATTGACCCCAAATTTAACTTTGAACGTCTAAAGCTTTACCTGCGATTTGTTGGCACTCACGACCACCAGTTCAAATCCAAACGCTTAACAGTCTGGCAAGCCTATAATTAAAGACAAGGCATTTAGCGCAGGTTGTAAAGCATAACACATTGCAAATAACAGCTCCTGAGCAGTGGCGCACCTCTACATTTTAAAGAGGTGCTGCACTAACACTGGGATTGCATAGAACCTGGTGCGCATGCATATAGAACCTTTTCTAAGAGGGTGGCAACTGTGTGCCTGTCCACAGCATAGTTTCTTACGCTGTGACTCGGCTGCCTGAAATAACAGTGACCTCTCAGGTAATGCCTCTTAACAATAAATGGCAAGAGAAAGCAAGATTTTCAAGTGACATCTGCAGGTCTTTGAGGACGCCAACGTGGAATATTGAGATGTGAGAATGGCGACCGGTCTCGCTTAAGGCAGGTGAGGGTTTACCATCCTCTGTGAGTACATGAATCCATGGTATTCCATAGAGAGTTTTCCTGTTTCTTCCAGATGTTGTATACTTTTAGTTTGTCTTTGTCTGTTTAGGTAGAATGTACAGCATGCATGTTATGAATGAAAGTTTGAATCTTCACAAAACAAGAGCAGAGTTTACTGTTGGACTTATATTGGAATAATCAGTTTTTGAAATAGGGTGAATGACCTTTGGAAAGTGGCTGACAAGTCACACTATGCAAAACATGTTAATGTTTGGACAGTCAAAAATGACAAATGGTATATTTCAATAGCACTCAGCAATCCTGAGAAAGGGGAGATAAAATGTAGTTATTGCTACATTTGGCACCTTGTATGTCTGCTTTGGTGACAGACACTTGCATCACCTAGGGCCTGTAGAAAATCACAAAGTAATGTGGATGGCTGACAAAAGAGCACCATAAAAAATACTCAATTATCCTGATCTTCCCTGTTTCTGTAATTTTTAATACACTAACCACAGAATATAGCAACCCAGGAGAAGGAGTACCTCAGAATAGAGGTGGACGAGCTCTAACTCTAAATCATTCAACAAATATGTTAGATTATGATACGGTGCATTCAAAATTCAAGAAAGTATTCCTTAACATACAGAAGTGTTTCACCTTTCATTCCTGGTCCCGTCCTATTAACAATGAATACTACTGAATGAAGAGGCAAGTCCATTACCATATATACATTATTTAATGGCATGATTTGTGCAATAGCTGCAGAAATAATATAGATTATTAAATCAAAAACACCAAGGTTTCTGTACAGTGCACATCCTGCACTCATGTGTTTGAAGGTGCTCTCATGTAATAATGACCAAAATTGAGGTTCGGTGAAATAACATATTTTCATAGGATCAGACAATTTGGTCCAGCAGGTATCTTTGTGCTCCAAAAATAAACAAGTATTAGCAAAGCCAAGGATCTGGGTGGCTTTGGCACTTCTGTTTTTTTCTGTTGTGGTTTTGCAAAACCTTTTTTGTTCGGTAAGCTTGTGTTCCCTCATCAATCTAAAAAAAGACTGGTTGAAAGCAAAAATATTTCTTGGTGTGCAAAATGCACACATTACTAGTTCCCGGCACCGAACAGAACTACTTTTTGTGTGGCTGTACTTCTCCTGAAAGGGCATCATGGTGTAACTTACAGTGAAGTCTGCCAATGGCTGAAAAAGACTTACTAGTTGGAGAAGTAGTGGATTGTGATCCAAAATTGTTTGAGCCAGATATTCTACTTCATGTACTAAGCTGGGAACATCAGGGGTGCAGAGGAACGTGTCCAGGCATATGTGAAGGTAGCTCAGGCTCGAGAAAAAAGAATAGTCCTGTGCTTGTGGTGTGCGTCTGAAGCCCATCTGCTTTGATCTGTCAACAAAGAGCCGGGCCGTCTGGGACACTGGTGAATCCTTCAGCAGAGGTTGTGAGCGGTTAGCGTGGGGGTCCGCTAAGCAATTAAAGTCCCCTCATAACAGTCAAATGGACCAGGTAAGGGGCCAGAGTACCTCATAAGTCAGCCAGGAATGCTCCCTTTTCTACATTCGGGGCATATAGGTTCACTATCGCTATGTCACAGCCTTTCAAGCAGCCCGTCACCACCACTTGGGTCTATCAAGGCTCCTGTGTGCTGGAAGGGTACCCCCACCCGAATCCAAATCAGTGCTCCCCTTGCATAGGTTGAGTAGGTAGTGTAGTACACCTGTCCTCTCCATGGATCACTGACATAATATCGACTACAAAAATATCGAATATACAAAATATCGGCGTCTAAATATCGACTACAATAATATCTACTACCTATACTTATTTATAAAATTACAAAAATATCGAGTACACAATATCGTATATAAAAAATATCGTTCACCACAATATCGAAATGCTAAATATCGTTACATTAAATATCGTTTAAATTTTTATAACATACAACATTACAAAAATATCGAATGCCAAAATATAGACATCAATAATATCGACTTTTTACAAATATCGACTATATAAAAACTGCTCAATTTAATATATCTTTAGCACCAAATATAAATTCACATTATAAAACAATATAAAATACTTAAATAACAAAATAAAATAATTTGCAAACACATCAATATATAAAACAATATATTTTGGCTAAACAAACGTATTACAATAATTAAATATAAACTTTAAATATATAATACTTGCATTATTTCACATTAAAAACAACATTTAAATTATTTACAAAAAGTAAAAAGATAAAATATTTACTTTCTACTAACAGTTTCTTAATTAGCGTTTCCCTTATATGGAAAGAAAGTGCCAAAACAATAAAAACAATTAACTTCAACAAATAAAACGCTTACATTTCAAAATACACCAATAACATAAAGCAACCAATTAAATAAACACTATATAAACATCAAAAACATACATCTCTTTTACACTTAAAAACTACAACAAAGAAGAAGGTGAAACTGTGCCCAACTGTTTCCTGAAAGAAAACTTTCATTACTAAAAAAGAAATTTAAAACTGCACTAAGTAAGTAAAACTGTTTTTAAAATATTACAATACTACTAACCTGCAACAAAAATTATTTCTAAAACCTAATTAACTATTCTTTCATTCCTTACTTTTATATCACCTCTACAGATATCCTACAAAGCCAGAAAATTATTTCAAAAATACTCACCAATAAAAAAACAATAAATGTAAGTATATTCTATTTTTGCCAAACGGACCTAAAAATATTTTCAAAACGTTATTCACTAATATATATTTTCTTTTTTATCTATCTCCTCTACAGCCAACAGCAAAAGCTTCCAAAATAATTCTACAACTACTAACAAAATAAAGACAACTAAAAAGTAAGTATATCATTTTCCATTATTAAACAACGTTAAATACTCACCCAAATAACCCTTTACCCCTAAAATGCCTATCATCTACAAACAATAGAATCAAATTATTAATATGTTTTTTCCTCTTCTCAACAGAAATTACATCAAGTAAATAGAAAAGAAAGCTTGAAATTATTTCCTAACCAATTTCATTTACATCAAACTAAACATTGTAAGTATATTCACTGAGATGTAACAGTATTAAATAAACATGTTGTATTTATTATATTAAAATATTTTCTTTTTGAATTTTCCCTAGCATAAAACAAAACAACATGACTGAAGGTGCAGAATTTGTAATGTCACAAAAAAATAAAATGCTATTATGTTATATGGGGTATGTGTATACACAGGAGAAACAAATTGGCCTTAAAGTAGTTTGGAAGTGTAGCAAATACTACTCTAACAAATGCTATGGAAGAGCTACTACTCAGGAAACTACTGTTATGTCTGTAAAAGAACATAATCACCCCCAAACATAACAGAGATTGAGGTTAGAGATGCTCTTGAAAGTATAAAAGAAGCAAGCACTAGTACTGACAAAGCAACTACCCAAATACTAAAAGAGCAACTATTAAAATTACCTCAACATGCATCAGGACAATTACCGTCCATAGCTTCTTTAAAAAGAACAATTGCCAGACAAAAAAGCTACCACAACTACTATACCTGCCCCTAAAACATTTGCAGAAGTAGTTATTCCACCAGAATTAAGCATTACTCACAGTAAAGAACCATTTATTTTTTTTGATAACAAATGCCCAGAAAAAAGAATAATTATGTTTGCTACTGCAAACAATTTACTTAAATTACAGAAATGTGACACCTGGATGATGGATGGAACTTTCAAAGTCTGTCCAAAACCATTTTACCAGCTGTACACAATACATGGATTATACCAACACTCAAATATTCCATTCATCTACGCACTATTACCAAATAAACTGCAAACTACCTACATTGATATACTGACTCAAATAAAAGAAGAAAGCAATAATTATTTTCCTTCAAAAATAATTATTGACTTTGAAATAGCCATGATAAATGGTATACTAAAAAATTATCCACACACAGCAATTCAGGGTTGCTATTATCATTTTAATCAGAGTCTCTGGAGACATCTACAAAAATCAACCCTAAGGAGCCGATTCCGATCTCGGCCGGACGGCCTCCTAACGGCATCTGGACCCTCCGAATCGAAGTCGGAAGCCATGTTTCCGATCGATTCGGACGAGGTCCCGAATGTGCAAGTACGATGCCCCCAAAGCTCTCGGGCTGTCCGACTCGTTTCCAGACATCGTTCGGAAAACGACGTCATCCGGATCCGACTCGTACAGCCCAATGGCATTGGTTTCCTGATGGTCGATTCTGATGCACGACTCCGACAGCTGTCTGGAGTCGTCAACTCCGACATGAAGCGGCTGTCGGAGACGTACTTTGTGGGGCCTTAGCGGGCCCCCCTTCAACCGGGGCCTTCAGAATTGGTCACAGGGGGGTTCCCATGGTTCCCCCCTGTCCGGGCATTGCAGTGTGGCGGGCACCATGGGGTGCCCGCCACAGGGTGCACGCTTGTCCACACCCTCCCCTTTTTGCAATGGGGGCCCGTGTTTGCATTCTGAACACAAGCTCCCATTGACTGCAATGGGACTCCGAGCGAGCCATGTTCCGAGTCGTACGGAGACATCATACTTGCTCGCTCGGAGTCGACGGAGCCGAGTCGGTCGGAAAGCCCTCCGGAGCAGAGTCGTCCGGAGGGGTTTCCTGCCGAAATCGGAATCGGCCCCTAAGTGTACAATATGCTACAGACAGTACTTTTGCCTACCAAATAAAAAAGCTAATAGCACTACCATATGTACCTGTAACAGATGTAGCAGAACACTACAATATTCTAATAGAAAGCCCCTATTACAAAAGGAACGAAGACAAAATAAGCCCACTACTAGACTACTTTGAGGACACCTGGGTGGGAAGATTGCACAGATCAGGGCATAGAAGGCAACCTAAATTCCACATTCCTTGGTGGAACGTGTACCTAAGTACCTTAAACAAAGAATCAAAAACAAATAATAGTGTTGAAGGATGGCATAATGCCTTCCAAGCAACAACAAGCAGAGGTAAACCTACCCTACAAAAACTTCTACAATCTATACAAAAAGAACAAAGCTATCAAGAATTACGGATGGAACAATCTGTAACTCAAATATGTCCCAAATTAACTAAACAAACTAAAAA
The DNA here is from genome assembly GCA_963921515.1 of Calotriton arnoldi. NCBI lineage: Eukaryota > Metazoa > Chordata > Amphibia > Caudata > Salamandridae > Calotriton > Calotriton arnoldi. Next base: position 124,931 of record CAWUFW010009684.1, on the reverse strand, counting down.
AATGTTTGAGCTACTGCAAAGTCAGGTTACCCTATACCCATCTACAAGAGGCCTAGATTACCTATCCCTAATAGCCAAAAGCATTTTATAAACAAAAGTTCCACAGGTATTATACTTTTTTTCGTTCATAAAACAAAAACTTTACACACATATATTAATATTATATTTTCACAAATATTACTTATTTGTCATATATATTTTCTTAAATTAAAAAAATATATTTACAAATAAATAATAATTATCAAAATATACTATAAAACACAATTAATTTTAAAAACATTTCCCACCCAATTAATTAAAATAAAATACACTTACGGTTTATGTAGCTGTAGAAAATGTATTCCAAAAAGAAATAATCCTTCCATCTATGTGTTAATGCATGTTAAAGTTTAAAAAGCCCCAAAAAAATGCAAAAATACAACACGTCCCATACAAATGCATCCTTCCGAAATCCAAATTACGTAAACCCTCAAAAACCCGAAAAAGATACAAAAATATAAAAAACGCTCCAGGAAATACCGAAAACTAAAAGAAACTGTGATAATAATATTAGTTTAACAAACTAATACACAGTTCTTTTATTAAAAAAAACGCGTCTCTGTCTCCAACGTAAACTCGATTAAAATGAATCTGCAAAAAAGATTAAAAGCATACCCACCCACACAAATACACCCAAATACATTGATTAAATACAATAAAATGAATTTATAGCAACAAAACAACACATATTTACTCATATTAATGTCCGTCTACACTACACCTCAAACAGTAACTCACGTCATCTCACTAAAATATAACTAACAACTACAGCACACCAAAAACGTAATAACCTAACTATAAATACAATATATAGGTCCTAACTACACTAAAACATAAGTATTAACTTAGAAAAATAAGTAAAATTTCCCTTACCTTGCTCGACGCGACGCAGCTTCCAACCGCGAGCTTCTCCGACCCTCAATGACCCAAAATAACAGTACGCGGTTACAAAATAGTCCCTGTAAACTTAAAATGGCTGCCTAAATAAAGTTTAAAAAAGGAATAATGTTAAAAAAAATCATTATAGCAAAGTATAAATTTCACATATATTTTTCTTATGTTGTACACAATTTTCTGTATATTTAAAAATTACTATATAATGTATTACACTTTGTAAAGTTATAATAATAATTAATATAAAAATATATTTATTATTATTATAATTGTATATTTTTTTTATAATGATAAAAATTATAAAAAATACATATTAATTATGTAAAATTGTTAAATAAAACTTACCTGTTTAAAAAAAAAAATCATTAAATACAACAATGTGATAATTAATATTATTAATATTTTATATACTAATAATATTAATTAAAAATATATTTACATGTAATAAAGTGCTAATTATTTGTAAATGATAAACAATATTTACTACAACATTATAATGTTACAATATTAAATAATAAATAAACATACAATGCTTTACTTTCTGTATATATATACCAAAAATGGTTATATAATTTGTATACATATATTACAATGTTACAAATGTTGTAAAATAATGACATAACATTTTTTTTCCCTTAAAAATTCTATTAACAAATAAATGTATGTAAAATAATTTATGTTCCTTCAATAAAAATTGACATATTTTATGTATATTTAATAATGTCTATTGCATTGTATAAATAAAAAAAAATGTGTTTCTCTTTCTATCTACTTATACAAAAATAAAAAAAATTGAAAATAAAAAAAGTCTAAGGGGCCCATTAGGATGGCGGGCGGAAGCACTGCCGCCGTGTTGGCGGATGCAAAAACCACCAGTTACCGCCCGCATGCCGCAGCCCACACGCCCGCCAAATTACGATGTGAGAAGGCAGGCAAACACCGCCGGCAAGCCAGCGACGCCGTCCGCCATCAAAGTGCGCCCGCTCACGTAGCGGCGCAGCCCAATGGAGACACAACGCCAGACGAAATCACGTACCGCCCGGCGTACAAATTACGATGCCGCAAACAAAAAGCTCCCACGGCTAAGAGACACCGCACGTGAAAGTGAGGCGGAAACCCGAACGCCGAGCACAGACACCGAAGAGGCGACCCCCCCGAGCATGAATCCAGCACTGCAGGCCCTCCCCATGCTATACCTGATGCACCACCAAGGAGGCAACGTACCGCGGAGACGCAGGTAGGCACACACACAACAAGGGCACGCATACAGCGCACACAGTGCAAGTGCGGAAAAGGAGGACATGGCACCCCCCCAACACCCCTGCGTGGACAAGACACATCCACCACTGCACCCACAAATGTAACACAGGGCAAATCGCAACATCTCGCAACTATCTTGGGCACACCACCTGGGACCAGGAACTAACGACCCCGTCACGGCCCCGCAGCACAGCGGCGATGACGCAGCCACACATGCGCACAACTCAGCGCCCAACCATAACGCCATGTATGCGTCGCACACAAACAACACAGGGACACAACCAAGCACCACACACACCAGCCACACCCAGAACGCACGTGACAGGCCTGCCACAGTCATGTCCCCAACGGCCAATTCACGGCCAACACCCAACGTCACACAACCGACGCCCACATGTCAGTGAAGTCACGCAACATCAGGACACACCCCTGTGTGACAAACATGGCGAAGCACACAGCGGCGGCAACACCACCCAGCAGAACATGGGCCCCGTCGGGAAGAGGTACGCCAGTACCACACAGAAACACCCATACCACCCTGCACCCATGAACCAGACATACAAAATGGAACACCAAAGAGCCCGGGGACCGACAACAGGTGGACCCAAGAATGACACCCACACACAAGGCCCAACGCATAGCGGAAACACAGCCTGCCGCCCACACACGGGAGAGCAGACAGCAATGAATGACCTTCCATACCAACTCCGAAACCACATCCCGACCAAACAAGCCGGAGAATACAGCCATTGTCCCAAAAAAAGACCAACACAGGCATGCAGAGGAAACCGACCACAGGGCAGATAGCGCATATCACCTTAGAACAGTCCGAACGGGAAAAAGAAATGAAAACACTCCCCCATGTCGTTCTCATGCAAGTTATCTGAAAGGAGTCACACACCACTGACCTTGACCATTCAGAGAAGCATGTGGGATGAGGGCCCGTGTCTTCCGCACAAGCTAACATAACACAAGTCCCGCCTCCCTACGAACATCACAGACTCCCCAGCAACTTCAGAGCTTGCACTCTGCAGACTGCACAGACAGCCGGAGCACGCCACCACATCGCCCTGCAGCAAAATGGCACTTCCACCACACCTACCCAACTACGCCGGACAGGTCAATCTGTACAAACATAACCTGATACAGATATTGGGATGTGAACCCCTGTCCCTGCTGAACGTAAGTTACCGACTGACTTACCGCATCGCATTGTTCAGCTGCGTCATCCCCGTCTTCTACTGTTGGAGGTGTCCCTTCCACCATCCTGTGGATCTGTGTCTCTCCAACCCGGCATGTCCAAGGGCGGACCTGCTATAACTATTCCACCCACTGGACGCCCACGACAGGGTCTGTTCAGCCTATGGGGGCATGGCATATGTGGCCAACATCGGACCCACACTGCAATGGGACCACTGTGCCTCCACACGACGGATCATAGATCACAGCTACATCGAATGTCATCCAACATGCCCCATCATGCTCCTACAAGGGACAACTTACGAACAACACCTTGACAGCCACCATCCGCTACATTGGCTGAAAAACATGTATACCACCAATGACATGGAAGCCCTGCTGGAAGGCATCGCATACCTGACAACATGTCAATTCGTCGGACCCCGACGCAATCCCCCAATTGAGCCATGATGTCCGACACTGTACCCATGCTTAGCTTCCGCACGGACTGGCCAGTGACCACTACAACAGCCATACCAAACGACCTGCAACTGATACCACACCATCAACGACACTGCCATGACATCGGATGTGTCCGGGACATGCACTCTGTTCCCCATCACATCCAGGAACTCTGCATGTATCGGGGGAGGCAGTGGCATGGGACATGTGTATCGCACCCACATGGACAGAACTGCACGTACAACAATGCCATGACATGGATCCTGCGCCCATGGACATATGCACCGCTCAGTGGACAGGAATCGCTCGGCTGGAGTATGTGAGAGCTGCACCCCTTCTCCCCCTCCCCAGAAATCCAGTAACAGGGCCTTTGCATGGACGACAAGTGCATACAACAACAACACGACCCCAGTGACTGTGACATGTCCAGTAGCCACCACATGGCAACAACAAGTGGGACGCACGTAAGCCCATGCCCTGATGTCAACTCACACGCACGCGTGCATGAGTAACAACAGCAGCACACCTGTCACATGGAACTGAGATGGACTGTGCCCATGATGCCAAGCGGTCTGGTAGGCTAAATGTATACCGTCTGTGTCAAAGTCCGCAGCTCCGCAGCTATTTGCAAATGAACATTAGCACAGCAACGGCCAAGCAGATGTAACTCTGAAGCCCACATCCCACATGCAACAGCTAATCACATGTACCCCTACACCCTTTGCTATGTGTAATCATGCTCAGTATATCCTCCACATGCATTCCGCTGCCAGTAGTGTCCACTATACTGCATCACAGAGGACATAAGTCACAATACATGGTTTGAAGAAAGAAACTGTCTCTGCTGATTCCTTTCACAAGTACGAATGTGAGATGATGAGAGTGTGTGATGTACACGGCAGTCGTGACATGACCATGTAGTCCACTGTCATTGGATGTCAACGCAAATGAGTAGCACAACTGTGGAAGACACACATGTGTCGTGTGAAGCGGGAGTGACGCTTTGTTCAGGTGGGTGGGTGTGATGGGTAGATGCGCACATGCAAAGTTGAAACACGCTGTGTCGGGAGGGGTCCGGAACTGCACATTACCGCTTCCCTGGGCAATGTTAAAGGCCACCTGTCGGGGGGGGATGATAACACGTGTGTGCACAGCAGCCGGGCACACGAACAATGCGGTATCAGGCGTACACGTCAGCCCACCCTCTGTGGACAAGCTGTATCCTGTAGTGCGCCCGCCAGGCCCTTGACAAGGCACACACAGCCCCTGTCGACCAGGTGTATCCCCAACATTGTCAACCTGCACAGGCAATCCAGGGCACGGGATGGCAGTGGAGCATGGTGGGGGAGAGGACTCGGCGTGCTCCTCCGGGTCACATCACGCAGGCAAAACATCCTCAATGTGTAGCATGGCACAAGTCATATGGAAGTAGTGGGGGGACGCACACATCACGAGCAGGAGTGACGTCATGGAAGGTGGCTCGCACCATCCCACCCATTGCCTACATCTCCACACATGTCACATGCCGTTGCAACAGAGAAGCCAGCGCGTGCGCAAGCACCTCCGAGCCCACCCCAGTGAGGCAAAAGAGTGAATGTGTGGGTCCATCAGCCCCAGATGGACGCGGCATGGGCCGCTAGGGCAGCTACAGCCTCTGTGTGTCGCAGGTGGTGTATCCGGACTGCGGAGACTGTTATGCATTGTCTATGTTGCCCGGGTCTCGAGTCGGGGCACCACGCAGGTGGACGGCGTCCCGCCACACATCATACCGTGAGACAGACCACTCGTTCAACTGGACCCACACATACACTCCTTGGCCTCTCTGGGGCGAGCTTGGGGCTGCATCTGCATGCGCTAGCCCCACAGGTGCAAATGCATATTGGGGGGAGCGAGGGGAGGCGATGAGGACAGGGACAAAGACGACTGTATTACTGTCAGTGAGTTCAAGGAATGACCCTGATACGGACAGGAAAAGACGTGCCCTGTGTGTATTGCAACTAGTCGCTAATCCGATCACCCTCCCATGTCCTGCATGTAAGCCCGCACCTAGCCCCGCCCACCCGCCACATTGAAATTAGCACCAGCACAACATCATTCACATTCGAGGCACTGACTGGGGTTGACAACCATTGGACAAACTTGTTGAGGCCACCCACGCGTACATGTGGGCCCTCCATGATCCATGTCACCTGCGGCAAAGTGATGACATGCGCAATGACAGAAGTGAGGAGAGCTGTCCGCCCCACGCACAGATGGTGCATCAGCTCCACAGACCCAGCAGCGAGTGCAGCAGGGGTCACATGTGCAGGGGCAGCTGTGCCTGGTGTGAAGGCACATTCTTATTGACAGCACATCGACCAATGTGTAGTCTGCCCACATCTACAGTCCATTATCATGCGGACATAGAAAATGAACATAGGGCAACACATCTGTGTGGGTGCACCCACTGTGACCAACACTGCGCAATCATCGACGTACTCGCCCTGTGCATGGCCCACCACGCAATGGAGGTCACATTCAGTGCCACCATCCCACACACACATCCCTATCACGAGACATGGTGTGTCCAATAGTCAGTACTGAGTTAGCGCCCATCTGGAGGGTCCTGAACAGGAGACACATGCAACCCACTAGGCAGTCGGTGCTGTCACCTACTGGCATTGTGCAGTCAATGTGCAGGCCAGGCCTGCTGGGACTGAGAGGGGCAGCATGGCCCAGCCTGACATTCACACAAGCAACAAGTGCACTGAGACCTGCATTGGCAATTGCAGACGTTGGCCTGCTCCCAGCTGGCCCGGGACGCCTACCTCCATAGTGGAACACGCAGGGTGCAACCGCGAGGGTCATCGGAGTTGGCCGTAATGGCCTGGCCCATGTTGGTGACAGTCCACTGATGCCATGTGCACCACACAGTATGATGTGCGCACTGCATCTGCAGGTGTGGCCATGATGTGCGTGTGGGTGCAGGTGCACAATGGACGGGGCCACAACATGCCGTGTGGATAGGCAGGGATGGCCAGTGGCCGGCACCCACATGTCTGTTAGCATGTCATCATCTGCACATTGGCATGGGTGCATGGTATACGCATATGCACACGCATGTCATCTCTCACTATGTACATCTGCCACTTGGCACGTGCAAGGTTACGTGTCACATGTGATGTGTATTTGCAAGCACACAGCCGTGTTGGCATGGGGCTGTCAATGTGTACACCTGTCAATGCTTCTGGAGGTGTGATCCGTACAGTGCTGCACATAGGGTGCAGTGGTGACACCAATGACTGTCTCATATCCCCTCGTGCCACAGGTCCCACTTGTCTTGGCCGCTCAGCCTGTGCCCACATCGTCGTTGGTGTGTGCCATACTCATCCAGCCTCGGAAGCAGTGGGATTCATATGGAACGCTTAGAAACGCAGATGGCATAATGGGGGTCAGCCCCCTGAAACGCATTTGAGATGAACTATGCTTTGGGGGTTCATATGGAACGCTTAGAAACGCAGATGGCATGATGGGGGTCAGCCCCCTGAAACGCATTTGAGATGAACTATGCTTTGGGGGTTCATATGGAACGCTTCGAAATGCAGATGGCATAATGGGGGTCAGCCCCCTGAAACGCATTTGAGATGAACTATGCTTTGGGGGTTCATATGGAACGCTTAGAAACGCAGATGGCATGATGGGGGTCAGCCCCCTGAAACGCATTTGAGATGAACTATGCTTTAGGGGTACATACTGTGAGCCATGGGTGCAGAACGTGACATGTGTTGTGGCAACATGACAGTGCATGGTCTGAGGTGTGTGTATGTCTGACATACCCTGCATATTTGCTGTCTGTTGTGATTTCTGGCCATGTAATTGGACGCATTGTTATGAGTGAGTGATGGTTGTGTGCCACACGACGTATTGCAGATGGTCCAATTCCTTGGTGTGCGTGCTGCCCTGTGCCATGTGCATCAATGCAGTGCTCGGGGGTGTGGCCCATGTTATGTGTGTTGTTGCTCACAGTGTGACGTGCGCTTCATTCACTTCTGGCACATGATTTGTCATGGGCATGTTTCTTTGCGTGACTACTGTATGTGGACCAGCTGTTCGGATGACATACCTTTCATGTGACTGGGGCTGACGGATGAGATGGATGGTATGTTGTATGTGCATTGTGTGTCTGTGTGTTTGATGGGTCCAGTGGTGTTCGTGTGCATTTATGTTGTTCCACGCTGTTGCGTCTAGTGTGGTATGTCTTACATGGGTGTAGTTGTGGGATGTGTGGTTGACAGGCAGTAGGGGCTACATGGACAGGACTTCGATGGTGTTGCAGTTGTGTGTGATGGGTTGCACTTTGCCTGCCGTGTGGTTCTGTAATCAGTGTGACTTGTGCATGCAGACGTGGCTCCTTGGGTGTTGCTGTGTCTGTGATGGGTCATGTGGGGTGTGACTCTGTGGTTCATGTCCGTGTGCACATTGTTCACATGGTTGTGACAGGGAGCAGTGCTGCGTGTTCCTCTGCTACTTGACATGTCCCATGTGTTAGTCGTAATTCAGTCCTCATGCCTCCAGTCACCCCGCCCTGTCCAGTTTCCCACCTGCAGGTTGTTTTTGAGCGTGCACTGGACTGGATGCAACATGGTTATGGGCGGGGGGTGCTCCATGTTGCAGGTCTGTGGGGGTGGGGGCGGTGTTATGGGTCGTGGTGATGGCTGGACACCCACTGACACCGTTTGTCCTGGGGCGGGATGTCTACCTGTCGGCTGCCGGTGTGCACTGCAGTGGCTGCTACGTGGGTGTGGGCTGTGGGCTGTGCTCCTCCTTGCTGTGCTGTGGAACTAGGGGCCTGGTGTGTGTTGTACTTCAGCTGTCCCCCCTCCCACCCACTGCCTTTGTGTTGCGGCTACTTACCTGTTACTTGTCGGTTGGTGCAGCTACGGCTGCCACATGGGTGTGGGGGTGCTCCGCCTTGCTGTGCTGTGGGACTAGGGGCCTGGTGTGTGTTGTACTTCAGCTGTCCCCCCTCCCACCCACTGCCTTTGTGTTGCGCCTACTTACCTGTTACTTGTCGGTTGGTGCAGCTACGGCTGCCACATGGGTGTGGGGGGTGATCCGCCTTGCTGTGCTGTGGGACTAGGGGCCTGGTGGGTGTTGTACTTCAGCTGTCCCCCTCCCACCCACTGCCTTTGTGTTGCGGCTACTTACCTGTTACTTGTCGGTTGGTGCAGCTACGGCTGCCACATGGGTGTGGGGGTGCTCGTTGTGGCGCTTCTGGAGTACTAGGGGACCTGTTGGTAGTTACGTGGCTGGCTGGGTGTACACATGCCCCCATGGTTTTGTTAGTTGATATGTTTGGGCTGTGTGTGTGGTGGTGCCTGTTGCATGTGTGAGTGATGTGTTGTGTATTGTGTACTGGACATGGGGGTGTTTGTCCCTCGGAGCTATGGCATGGTGGTAGTGCATGTGAGTACATAGCGGTGTGCTGGTATACATTTGTTTGTACTTACCAGCCTCCACTCCCCCTGGTAATCCGGTGAGGATCTCCAGATGGATGATGACTCGCACCTTCTCCTCCCACGCTTTGAAGGTCTTGTAAAGCGCGGGATTCCCTCCGCCAGTCGTGGCAGCCAGCTCTCGATTTTTGCTCTCCTTCTTCTTGACCAGGCTTTTGATGTCGTTCCACCGTTTGTTTATCTCTCCTCTGTTTCTGGGTACGGTCCCGACTGCATTGACCTGGTCTACAATTCTGTTCCACATTCTGTTTCTGGTGGCTAGTGGTGTGTGCTGGACCTGGTTGCCATAGATTTGTGTGTGCACCTTGACGATCTCGTCGACCATGACCGTCAGCTCAGTGGAAGTGAACTTGGGCATTCTGTGTGATGCCATGGTGTTTGTGGTGCTGGTGCGGTGTGTGATGTGTGATGTGCAGGGGGTTTGTGGTGCCGGTGTTTGGTGGTGGTGGTGGTGGTGGGTGTGATGTGTGCGTATCTGTGGTGTGCTGCTGTCCTTGCTGTGTCACTGTGTCCTCTCCTCTCCTCTCTGCTTTGCTATGTTGCAAGGGGTTGTGGTCTGTGGAGGGGCTGCTTTTGTACTTACCTATGTGGGTGTGTCCTGATGGTCTGTTGTTTTCAGGTGTGTTGTGGCTGGTGTTCTGGGCTTTGTAGTTTATTTGTTTGTCCAGGGGTGGTGTGTTTTCGGGATGTGTACTGTGTCTGTGTATTTGTGCGTGGGTTGCTGTGTGCCATGTTGTGTGTGTTTGTGTCCGCGGATGTGTCTGTGCAGGGACGTGGCCGCCATGGCTTCTGCCGTGTCCATTTTCTTCAGTGTTGTTTACGCTGGCGGGCGGTGTATTTGTTGTTTTTCCGCGCTCATGTCGGTGCGATCGTAATTTCACGTGCGGTGTCTCGGCCGTGAGGGCGGGCGGTTTTGTGTTGTCGTGCGTCTTTCCGTCCGTGGCGGGCGGTTTGACTACGACTCGGACAAGGGCGGGCGGTATTTTGTGTGTTTTTTCCGCCGCTGGCGGTTTTCGGTTCGAGGCATCATGATTGCTGGGGCGGTATTCAGACGGTGTAGACGGGCGGATTTTTGCCGCTTTCATGGGTGGCGGATTTTTTTACGCCCGGTATCGTAATGGGCCCCTAATTTATTTTTATATGTATATCTTATTATTAAATATTTTACTTAAATATATGAATTTGATAAATGTACCTTTTAATTAACATTTGTTTTTTTACTAGAAAATTATAAACTATACATCACTTACACAAGACAAATTCATTTTCACTACACATAATAAAATACATTTATATTCCTTCACATATAAAAACACATACAGTAAGTTTCCTACAACTCTTTATATAAAATAAATAAATACACATCAAATAACATATTTGTGATATAAATATTTAATATTAATTATAAATAATTATAAAAATATATTTCTACATAAACAAACATCACCAACTATTCCCAATACATTTAAACAATATTCATTAAATGTGGTAAACTTAAACAATATATAATTTACTCTTCCCACTACACTTAAAATTTAGTAATAAAACATACAAAACATTAACCATATATAATTTACTATTCCCAATACAGTATACATTAAATAATAAAAACTACTTTACATTGAACAAATTAAAATTACTATTCCCACTGCACTAATTAGTAATTCAGAGAAGTTGCTGGACACTAAACATATAACAATTACTATTCCCACTGCAGTAAGTATTAAGTCAGGGAAGATGCTGGACACTAAACATATAAAATTACTATTCCCACTCCAATAAAAATTAAATAAGGGAAGGTGCTGGACACTAAACATATAAAATTACTATTCCCACTCCAGTAAAAATTAAGTCAGGGAAGGTGCTGGACATTAAACATATATAAATTACTATTCCCACTTCAGTCAGTATTAACTCAGGGAAGGTGCTGGACATTAAACATATATAAATTACTATTCCCACTCCAGTGAGTATTAAGTCAGGGAAGATGCTGGACATTAAACATATATAAATTACTATTCCCACTACAGTAAATATTAACTCAGGGAAGGTGCTGGACACTAAACATATAAAATTACTATTCCCACTCCAGTCAAAATTAAGTCAAGGAAGGTGCTGGACACTAAACATATAAAATTACTCTTCCCACTCCAGTAAAAATTAAATCAGGGAAGGTGCTGGACACTAAACATATAAAATTACTATTCCCACTGCACTAAAAATAAAGTCAGGGAAGGTGCTGGACATTAAGCATTTATAAATTACTATTCCCACTGCAGTAAGTATTAACTCAAGGAAAGTGCTGGACATTAAACATATATAAATTACTATTCCCACTCCAGTAAATATTAACTCAGGGAAGGTGCTGGACACTAAACATATAAAATTACTATTCCCACTTCAGTAAAAATTAAGTCAGGGAAGGTGCTGGACATTAAACATATATAAATTACTATTCCCACTCCAGTTAGTATTAACTCAAGGAAGGTGCTGGACATTAAACATATATAAATTACTATTCCCACTACAGTAAATATTAACTCAGGGAAGGTGCTGGACATTAAACACATAAAAATTACTATTCCCACTACAATAATTATGAAGTCAATAACACGCTGGACACTTAGGGGCCGATTCCGATCTCGGCCGGTAGGGCTCCGAATCGGATTCGGCTTAACCGGATCCGATTCGGAGCCCTATTTCCCGACCGATTCGTACGCGCGTCCGGGCGAGCGAGTACGATGCGAAATCGCCGACCGACTCGTCCGGGCGTCCCGACCGCTCCGACCGACTCGTTCCCGGGTGTAACCGCACCGACTGACTCGCTCGGACTCGACTCGCACCGCGCAATGGAGACGTTCCCCGGCCGGGTAAGTACGATGCGCGCCGCGAGCAGTCCGACCGAGCCGCGCACTCCGGCTCAAAAGAGCAGTCGGAGCCGTACTTTGGGGGTCCGTGTCGGACCCCCCTGTACGCGTAGCCGCGCGAGTCGCACACAGGGGGGACCCATGTGCGCGAATCGCTTCGCCGCGTACACGCTGTAGGGGGCGCCCTTGTCCGACTCGCACCCATTGAGTCAATGGGAGCCCGCGTACGCGTTGTACGACCGGCTCCCATTGACTTCAATGGGAGTCCGACCGACTCGAGTCCGATGGCATACGTGCGCATCGTACTCATTCGGTCGGGCTGCACGGGTCCGATTCGGTCGGAAATCTCTCCGGGTCCGGCTCGGTCGGAGAGATTTCCGGCCCGAATCGGAATCGGCCCCTAAATATATATGTTTTACAATATTAACAACTTTACCATTTTCCCCTAATAACCCAACATCCCAGTACTAAAAACAACCTACTATTTATATTTATAAATTACTTTATTTCTTCTAATTATTTGCAATTTTTTAAATTTCTACTTAATAAATATTTTTAAAATATTATTTAAATAACACTTCCCACCCTTATCCCCTAATAACGAAACATCCCCTCCTAAAACAAAACATATATTTTAACTTTTTAATATAAATTTCGTTTTTTAAATTATTTTCTAATTTCTAAAATTTTTAAATTCATATCTAAATTTACACTGATATCTTTAAAATACTCCACACCCTTATCCCCTAATAACCCAACATCCCACTACTAAAACAAAAAATATATTTTACATTTTTAATATAAATTTCGTTTTTTAAATTAATTTCGAATTTCTAAAATTTTTAAATTACTATCTAAATTTAAACTAATATTTTTTTAAATACTCCCCACCCTTATTCCCTAATATAATAACCCAACATCCCGCTCCTAAAAGAAAACATATATTTTACATATTTAATATAAATTTCGTTTTTTAAATTAATTTCGAATTTCTAAAATTTTTAAATTAATATCTAAATTTACACTAATATTTTTTAAATACTCCCCACCCTTATACCCTAATAACCCAACATCCCACTACTAAAAGAAAACATATATTTTACATTTTTAATATAAATTTCGTTTTTTAAATTAATTTCAAATTTCTAAAAATTTTCAATTTAAATATAAATTTACACTAATATTTTTAAATTACTCCCCACCCTTATCCCCTAATAACCCAACATCCCGCTACTAAAAAAAACATATAGTTTACACTTTTAATATAAATTTCATTTTTTAAATTAATTTCTAATATCTAAAAATTTATAATTAATATCTAAATTTACACTAATATTTTTAAAATACTCCCCACCCTTTACCCCTAATAACTAAACATCCCGCTCCTAAAACATATGTTACAATTTTTTTTTATACATTTTCACACTAATATTAAAACATTTTTAATAATACAAAATTAATAACAATACAAAATATTTAATTATTGACTAAAAATTTATATTTTACAGTTTCTATATTTTTTGTTCGATATTTTTTACAATACTAACAATTCGATATTATCTACTTATGATATTACTTATTCGATATTTTGTACTTCGATATTTTTTAAAGAAATAAAATAACGATATTTTTGATTTCGATATTCATGTATTCGATATTATCTAACATTCGATATTACAACTTCGATATTACTACAATTCGATATTTATTATTCAATATAATGTCTATTCACCCTCTCCATCTCCCCTACAGCACTGCCCCCTCCTTAACTGTTAGGTGTGTCTCTTGTAAGAATGCAATATGGATTTCTCTTCTGTTTAGATAGAAAAATACTTTATAACGTTTTGTCATTGTGTGCATTCCCCTAATGTTCCAGGAGAGAACCTTATACGTAATGGGGGTAGCCATCTCTTCAAGTCATAGCCACACAAGTGCCTCCATCCTCTGATTGCGACCCAACCATGTGGCAATGTCATCTAATGTTGGGGCGTGGATATGTAATCCAAGGGGTCAAGACTCATGCCCTCCCAAGTAACCAACAAACAACATTCACCCCAGCTCCCATTCCCCAGTACAAGTAGGCAATGACCCCTCATCCAAACGTTCAGTCAAACCACTATCGCTCGCAGGAGCACCCACATGCAACTCTGACTAAGGGGTTGAGGCAGTGCCATGCTCCATGTAGGATTCCCCCCACCCAGCATCCTAAAGAAAGGAAGATTCTCCAGACTCAGGGGAAGGAAACATTCTCTCCACACTCCCCCGGTGGTTCACTGCACAATCAATCATAATCAGCCACCATTAGTTTACCAACATGCCAGTTGCATCATATAATTTCATCTGATGTCCCAGGTTTCACTGTAGGCAGTTCAGTACTCGAGTCCCCAGATATACTGGGTGTGTGGTCAGCGTTTGAGTCCTGTGCGCCCTCCTCTTCGATTGTTGATGGGGGTCTTGCTCCGTTGCCACTCATCAAAGCCACCACTGCCATCACTTTCTGTCTTTCTTGTTGAGCTTCCATTAAGAAGGGACAGCTTTACTGTGGTTTTGGGATCTTTGCCATGATCTGGCCCTACGAGATAGTCTGTTCTGAGATTTTTTACTTGGTCCAGGCTGTGGTTCCTAGTCATGTCAGCTCCAAACCCCATGTGGGGTCTAAAAGAATTGCATCCCTTCTGATGTTGCCACCCGCAGTCTGGCTGGGAACATCATTGCGTATGATATTCCCAACTGCCTGAGTCTCTTCTTTGCGTTCAAGAAGGTAGAGCATTGTTTTGCACTTCCCTTGAGAAGTCCTGGAAGATACTGACTGCTGTTTTCAAAGGTAAGGTCTCCTTTCTGCCTAGTCTGATTTAAAATGTGGTCTTGTTCTTTATAGAACAGCAATCAGGATCCCGGAAGTGGAGGTCTCGCTGGCACTCTGTGTGCCCATTCCAGAGCAAAAAACAAGGAAAGGCCCTCCACGGCCACTTCTTCCTGGAGCCATCGTTCTAAGTAATCCACCATGTTATTCCTCTCAACTTGTTCCAGTAGGCCCTGCTCTCATATGCAGTTTTGGCACCACTTATTTTCTGCATCCTCCTTCCGCAGCTCTAGTGTTCAGACCTTTGCTTCCATGGTGGCGAGTCGCTCATTCACCGACGTCAGAGCTGGGGGCACTTCCGCTAGGTCTTTCTTTGCCATGGTGACATGCTCTGCCAGGAGTCGGTGGTCATCCCTCAGGATCCCCATATTCGTCAGCAGGGTATTTATTTTGGTCTCCAGTACGTCCAAAGAGGCAGTTATTGCTTGTAGAATGTCTTGGATTATGGGACCTCCAGGAGGCCCAGGTCATGATGCATGGCTCCCATCATTCCGTGGGGACTCAACAGCCTCCTCTGAAGTGTGTCACCCACATCCAGATCCTTCTTTCGGGTGATCTTCCTGGTGGTGGTGGGAGGTTAGGTAATGCCTTTCATATTATGGAATGCATTCCCTCTTCCATGTCTGTTGGGCAAGGGGGTCACATTATCGTTAGTGTGGGGGGCAGACAGACCACCAGGGGATGGGGGAAGGTGCACCAGTCCTCAGTCGAGGAGATTCAATATGCTGCTCAGAAGTAGTGTTCTCCAGTACCCTCTCATAGCATTGGTCTCGCACCCCAAGAAATGAGTCTGGTACCCACCATAACCTCAGGGGGGTCCATTACCAGCATTCAAAGGCACCCTTCAGCCGGCCATTCTGTCCTCTGCAACTCGACAGTGGCCTCCAGCTCAGAAGGTGTCCATCAGAGAGCCTGCAGCTGCATTGCATTACCCAGGCCCCCTCCTCACAGATCTTCATGGTTTTCCTACAGGATAGTTCACTTCTGAGTCCAATGCGCTTCTCTGTGAGGGGAGCACTATCTGCCACCCATCCACCTTATTTGGCTCCCAAATGCCAGCTAGAAAAGTGCTTGCAGTCAATGAGGGCCTCGGGCCCAGTCTCTGGTCGCAGCAGGAGTCTTCGGGGAATCACCAAAACGGCTTCTGCAATTGCGCTCTTTCTAGGTAGTTTGCGCTGGTACCCAAAAATGGCAGAGAGGGTTCAATGTATTCAGTGTCCCTTCAGAGTTGATTCGGGGTACCCATACAGCACCAGCAGGTATTAGCACATCTCTGTCATCTCGCCAATTCAAAGTGTAGATATTGGAGCATTATAGTTTTCGGCATTGTCAGTTAAAGCATTGTGCAGTATGTGACTGCTGATTTGCCCCTTTAGTTTTTCAACCCCGCACCGACCTCCTGCCAATCACTGCAGTGTCAAGACTCTGCTCGGTGAATTCAGCCTCCCCTCCGCCCTCGTTACAGGCCTTCATTGATGTGGGCTTATACACGGGCCATCTGCATGCAGGAATCCTTTTCCGCCTGCTCTGGCAAGCATCTCGGTAGGTCGCTCACTAGTGCATGACTGTCTGTTGTATGCCTTGCTATTGATAGAGCGAAAGATTCATATCCTACATAGGGTACCTGTTAGGAGTGCAATGTAATCAATTGTAGAATGCACTCACATATTATCCAATGTTATGAGGGGATTCGAAAATGTGAATCAACTAACATGTTATTGAACAAATTAACGCAACCCAAAGGTAAGGTTTAATGTTTAGTGTTTAGAACATGTACTTATCATGGTAACCAATGTAACACGTTTTAGGTTTCATTAACACATGTGATTCATTGATGCATTAAATATGATAAGTGCTTTTCTAAGTTAATAATGAATATAAAAATGTGTAATAATGCAGTCAGTTAATGCATTTGCTAGTCTATCTTGTATGGTGAATTTATTAACTTAGCTTGATTCATAGGCCCCGATTGTATTGCATTAGAAAGGTCTTAATACTGACAGTGGTGTTTATCTTCGCATTTAAAATCTGCAGAATGTTCCTGTCTCACGTTTGCATTGCAGGTGGACAACGTTTATTAAAGAAGAGTAGGGGTATTGTTTCATTAGGCAAGGTTGCAGAATGAAGGAGTTACAGTTAGCTCGGTCGCAGGAGGTAAGGTGGAGGGAGGTGTTTTCACACGGGAGATGGAGAGAAGACCAAGGATGATCTGCTACAAAGGGGTGTGTGCATGGAGAAGGCTGTGAAGGGAGATGTGTATATGTCCATCTATTTTTGAGTTTGTAATAAATTGACTAATATTCATTTGATTGTCTGTTAGGGTTTTTGTGTAGCCATTTGTATTACACTGTATTTCGAATGACCCATGATCTTTCCTTTCCTCTATGCATTCATGCTGCTAAAAAGAACCATTGGAGATCTGACATTAAACTGAACGGACCAAGTGCATCCAGGCTCCTTCACTATTCAAGGGGCTGTGCCTGTCTAGAACAACGGCAGGTGAGCTGAGGTGACAGGCCAACACTCCCTGCTCTTGTTGTCCTCAGATTTCACCGCCTGGGCTAGCACGGCACAGTCATCATCAGAGAGGTTGTTTTTCGCCACGGCGGGTGCTCTACTGCCAATTGCGGCCCGAAGTGCTGCCAAATCAGTCTTTATATAGACAGAAACAGTGGTTCCAGTGGTCTAATACAATAATAGCGGTAATTATAAGCACAATCGCTGTAAAAAAGGGTTAAGTTGATATCCAAAGGAGAAGAAACCATATACCACTCAATGTTTGGTAATAGCAATAGTTATTTATATATATAACAATGAAAATCTACAAAGAAGTAAATATGTATATAGTGCAAGGTGTTACCAGTGAAAAATGGAACCTACAGAAGTAGTGACACATTGTGACATAAACAATTGGTTTCCAAAATCAAGATAAAGTCGACCATCAAAAATGATAAACAATAGGAGCAGCCTCCTTATACAATAATAGGGGCTGTTGAATGGTTCGCTTTAAAATATTGTCGACAGCGTTTCGACCCCTGTAACAGTAAGGGGTCTCTTCAGGACCTATTGATGTAGGGACATCTGAGAAGGGATTGGTCTGTCAGCGTGATAAAGGGCACCACAAGGAAGTGATAAGGAAGGAGGGGTACTCACATGGGACCCAGTCGGGCGCCCAGTGAGCGGAAACTGACAAGGGGGTTTTCAATGGCAGTAGTCCTCAGAATGGATGATGAAATGCGTGGTACTACTGAAAGAACACAACAATGTGTGTGGTTGAATGGGTATCAAAGAAAAAGCAAATGGTGCTTGTTGCGCCGATGTAAACCACTCCGACCTGCGGGGGTAGACATCCAATTATAGTCTGTAAGGCCGGTACACGTCGATCCGTGTAGACCGTTTAATGGAAACGATGTTCCTGATAGCAGGATAATGAGCATGGGGATAGTGAAATGGTCATTGTACAAGGTAGACGGACTCGTGTGGTTCTATCTTCACGCGTAACGGACGCACGCTTTCACTATCCCGCTATCAGGAGCATCGTTTCCATTAAACAGTCTACACGGATCGACGTGTACCGGCCTTACAGACTATAATTGGATGTCTACCCCCGCAGGTCGGAGTGGTTTACATCGGCGCAACAAGCACCATTTGCTTTTTCTTTGATACCCATTCAACCACACACATTGTTGTGTTCTTCCAGTAGTACCACGCATTTCATCATCCATTCTGAGGACTACTGCCATTGAAACCCCCCCTGTCAGTTTCCCCTCACTGGGCGCCCGGCTGGGTCCCATGTGAGTACCCTCCTTCCTTATCACTTCCTTGTGGTGCACTTTATCACGCTGACAGAGCAATCCCTTCTCAGATGTCCCTACATCAATAGGTCCTAAAGAGACCCCTTGCTGTTACAGGGGTCGAAACGCCGTCGACAATATTTTAAAGAGAACCATTCAACAGCCCCTATTATTGCATTAGTAGGCTGCTTCTATTGTTTATCATTTTTGCTGGTCGACTTTATCCTGATTTTGGAAACCAATTGTTTATGTCACAATATGTCACTACTTCTGTAGGTTCCATTTTTGACTGGGGACACCTTGCACTATATACATATTTACTTCTTTGTAGATTTTCATTGTTATATATATAAATAACTATTGCTATTACCAAACATTGAGTGGTATATGGTTTCTTCTCCTTTGGATATCGACTCAACCCTTTTTTCCGGCGATTGTGCTTATGATTACCACTATTATTGTATTAGCCCACAGGAACCACTGTTTCTGTCTATATACTACTTACCCTGGTTCCTAGTGAGTAGGGTGTCCCTTGTCTCCTTTTTTCTGCCAAATCAGTCTTTAGCGCAACATGAGTAGCTCTAGAGGATGCAACTACTGCAGTGAGTGCCTTACCGCCGATCGTGGCACGAAGCCTCACCATTGCAGCGTTGAGTGTTCTCCTGTCTCCCGAGCAGTTTCTGACTATTTGTTGGGTCGAGCACCACCAGGTTCTCTTCATCAGCCACCAGACATCTTGGGACTGTGGCCGTATGGTGCTGCTGCTACTCTGCTGGTGCCTCGGATCGTCCCTAAATGGTGACAGTCGTCTCGCACACTGGTGTCCTGGGTGTCAGGGGTCTCACCACTTCATTTTAGAGCCCCCTGAGCCAGCCATCATTTTCAGGATGATGGTGGATGGGGATTCAATAGCAAGAGCACCACTCTGTGCTTCCTAAGCCATTGGCGTCAAGTCACGCTCCCCAGTAAAGTGTTTTTCTATGTCCTACTATTTAATACAATGAAGTAGCAGTCATGATAAACTTAAATGTAGCAGCTTTTCTTCATTCCAGATGTAAGCAATGGCATCTCTGCCATGTCAGAAATTCTCCTATCACCACAGCAGTATTGTGTCTGGCCCACCAAAATCCCACACAAGGCCTATTTTAAACGCACTCAAACAGTGGGTGAACCTTGGTAAAAAAAAATTCTTGTTTTTAGATTGCTTGAGCACAATACCTCGGTTTCCATTTGCTTCTTGCAAATTTTAGTGCCCCAAGAATTTAATAGAAATTGCATCCTTTTTATGGCTTTTCTTATTAGTTATTTCATAGGGTTATTGGCTTGTCGTCAGTCCAGAGCCAAAGGATTTTGAGAAAAAGACAGAGGGCCTAATTTATGGGTTTTTTGTGATAGGGCAGCGCAGCAGGCCTTACTGCTGCGCTGCCCTACGGCAAAAGAAAAGAGCAAGAATGCGCCATATCTATTAGGAACGGCGCATTCCTGTCCTTTTCCCTTGAGCCGATGCACAATGGGCTGCCATGCGCCAACACAGGCACCATGGTGCAAGGGTGCCTGCATTGCGGGGATGATTATTTTTGTGCAGGAAGGGAATCCTTCCTGCACAAAAACAATCACAAGAGGCATTTTCCTCTTTTTATGTGTGCTGCAGAATGCAGCACACATAGAAAGAGGGAAAAAGAGGAGAAATAAAGATATTTCTCCTCGTTGTGCCTCCCTTATGCCTCTGCTGGAGAGGCATAAGTTATTGGCGCTGCCTCAGACTTACGATTTCTCGTAAATCTGGGGCAGTGTCAAGAAGCCATGGATCCAAGAGAAGGCCCTGGACTGGACCACATCCTTCCTCTCCGGCAGAACACAAAGCGTCCGCCTCGCCCCCTTCTGATCCAAGGCCACCAAGATCATCTGCGGCGTACCCCAAGGCTCCTCCCTCAGCCCAACGCTGTTCAACATCTACATGGCACCCTCGCCCACGTCGCCCGACAGCACAACCTCAACATCATCTCCTACGCCGACGACACCCAGCTGATCCTCTCCCTCACCAAAGACCCTCACACCGCCAAAGCCCACCTCCACGAAGGAATGAAGGCCGTCGCCGAATGGATGAGGACCAGCCGCCTGAAGCTGAACTCAGACAAGACGGAGGTCCTCATCCTTGGTTCCAACCCTTCAGCCTGGGACGATTCCTGGTGGCCGACATCACTGGGAACAGCCCCGACACCCACCGACCACGCACGCAACCCTAGGGGTCATCCTCGACCCCACCCTCTCCATGACTAAGCAGGTCAACGCCGTTTCCTCATCCTGCTTCAACACCCTCCGAATGCTCCGCAGGATCTTCAAGTGGATCCCCACCGAAACAAGAAAAACAGTCACCCAGGCCTTCGTCACCAGCAGGCTGGACTACGGAAACGCCCTCTACGCAGGAACGACGGCTAAGCTCCTGAGACGGCTGCAACGCATCCAGAACGCCTCTGCACGTCTTATCCTCGACATCCCCCGATGCAGCCACATCACACCCCACCTGAGAGACCTGCACTGGCTCCCTGTCAACAAGAGGATAACCTTCAAGCTCCTCACCCACGCACACAAAGCACTCCACAACTCCGGACCAGCCTACCTCAACAGACGACTCAGCTTCTACACCCCCACCCGCCAGCTCCGCTCCACCACCCTCGCCCTCGCCACAGTCCCCCGCATCCGGAAAACGACCGCCGGCGGCAGATCCTTCTCCCACCTCGCCGCCAAGACCTGGAACACCCTCCCCACCAACCTTCGGCAGACCCAAGACCTACTGGCCTTCAGAAGACTCCTCAAGACCTGGCTCTTCGATCAGTAGCAGCACCACCCCCCTCTTCCCCCAGCGCCTTGAGACCCTCGCGGGTATGTAGTGCGCTTTATAACTGACATGATTGATTGATTGATTGATTGCTGGGAACGCCACCAGCAACACCCATGGAACGCCCCTTTCACGCAGTTTTCTGCGTGAAAGGGGCACATATTTATAAGGCAATGAAAAGCCACCTAACGTGGCTTTACGTGGCCTTATATATATGCCAGTGGCAAATTTCACCACCGGAACGTCAAAAAAGTTACGTTCTGGCGGTGCAATAGTGCCGGTAGGGCCTCATTAAGCCCACCGTTTGTGCTTCAGAAGTTTAAAGGCAGATTTGTAAAACTCAAATATTGTGTGACTTGACCTTATTCTAAATACAAAATGCTAGTTCTGAAGGGAGTGAAAGGAACTCCTCCCCCAGGCTAACAAACCATGTAATAAAAGGGCTGCAAGCAGTGTTCTTGGGCCTGGAGGCGAACAATGGCTGACTATGGTTATTATTCTCCTGCCCTTCAATTGAATCTGGCTAGCACTGTGCATACATTCAAGATCCATTGTGTCCTTTGCCACTGATGTCATGGCACAGAGGCTAAAAGAAAATGGCCCTATTCAGATTTGTAGAGGTGCAACTGTTCAAAACACAAAAGTAGCATTTGATGCATAATCCAATTGCTGTACATATATAAAAAGTGAATGAAAACAGTAAGCAACTGTATGCTCTACTTGTTGTGGTGTCCTTGTAATGTGAAAATGTTTTCTTCCCGCCTTGTATACCAACTAAAGAAAGGACATGAGCATGTTATCAAAGCCTGGGTTATGTCTGGGATTCATTCAAAATGTTGGAATATTTGGCGGTTTCGGCGTTTAGTGATGTGTGCCTGGCCCCTCGATAGCTCCTGCTCATTGGAAGCGAAGACAGTCGTCTGGTGCATGTCATTGTCCCGCAAATGAGGAAGAAGTGACGTAAAATGAGATGCAGGATAAGGCCTAAAGGCCAGAGCTGCCGACTCTGGAGCTGGGGAATCAGATTCGAGACTCGGTGTTGGCTCACCATCCTGTGATTCTGGGCAAATCACTTAATCTCCGTGTGCCTACCAAAAAATGAATGTGTCCTTGTGTAATGTAACAGGTGCTCATGTAAAGCGCTCTAATACCTTCGGATCGAGTTTGCACTATATAAGAAAACTGCAAAAAATAAAATAAAAGGGTGCATGGAAACGTGGATGGTGGGCACTGGAGTGCTTGGACCTCCTATGAGATGTGATAGCTTTAGCTTGGTGACTTTGGCCAGGCCTTTAAGTGACCCGGGTCCTGCCGGAGCACCGGCAGATCTAAAAAACAGGTACTGAGACAGGTCCCTATCTTGCTCTCCATTTTTGCCCTCACCCTCAGGATGAAAAACAAGCATTGGCATAGCCAATAGGTCTCGCCTTTGGGACCTTATAAGTGTTTAGTTATCCAGCACAATATCCTTGGTGCATCAACATCAACTGTTGCATAGCTAAACACTTATAAGGTCCCAAAGTCGAGACCTATTGGCTATGCCAATGCTTGTTTAAATAAACTCCTGCTTTTGCAGAACCCTCGCATCTTGTGCTTTAAAGCTATGCATTAATGCCAATATCTTAAGATACAAACAGTCCACCATACTCTCGAACTTCAGAAGACTGAAAAACAACAATTCATCCCACTAAAAGGTATTCTGAAAACTGTTGAATTAAATAGTAGCCATAAACACAGATAGGTCAGGTGTCCCCATTTTGACTTCTCTCACTGACAGCGCATTAACTACTCCTAGATCTGCCTGTCCGTCCATTTTCTCTCTTCTGATGTCAAGCAGACTCTTTGGTTTGAGAGTATTCAATCCATATCCAGCACCATACCTCTCCACTGAATACATCCACAGAAAAGTGTGTGCACCAGTTGTGCAAAGTGAAGTGTGAGACAACTGGTGTTTCTTCATATGTTGGATTTGAGATGCAACTGTATCTACCAGGATGTGTCAATTTAACACCCCCAGTCACTTCGCTTAGTAAAAAGAAAATGGTGAACCTGGTAGCAGCTGAATGCACCATTTCAATCATTCCCTAATTCTCTGTGTGATTTCTGCAAAAAACGAAGCTGCTGAACCTTCGCTGCAAAACCCAGTCCCAAAAAGTAATTTAAAAACTTGAAATCTCACGGGTGCATGATCCTCCTCACTTGAAAAACAACCACTGTGGAATTCATCTCAGGCAGCCCTCTCACAGGGCACCCATACCAATAGCGAAGTAACGAATTACTCGTCTGTGCTAAGCCATAATCACTGCACCCTAAGATCTTAGAACCTGTCGTTGTCTGAGGCAATATGTTCATGTAACCTACTCCCTTGTGTCAGTGCAAGATAGCGGGTTGTGCGTGCAAGGAGCAGCAGAAAATGTGTTGGAATGAGGTAAATGAAAAGCAATATGCATCCAGGATGGGGAAAGAGGAGGTCGACATTATGGAACACATGGCGGGGCGGGAGGGAGAGAGAGAGTGAAAGGGAAAGTTGCTGCCACTCTGTCTCTAAAGTGTTACTGAGAATGGTCCCAGCTCTGCCACTCTGCTTTGGGATACTAGACATGCCGGATGTGACATCTCTCTCTCTCAGTAAAGCACTGTTGAATTCAGCTTTTATGAAGATTCAGTAGACCATTTTACGCTGCAGTGGTGGCTCGTCAAAAAAGTGTTAAAATGGTGCCCTTGTCAGTTGTCACATAACACCTCTAGTCTCTACCCACACTAATATGTGTTTCATTTAGCAGTGTTCATCAAAATATAAGGTTTGTATTTTCATTAAAACATCCAGTGTGCAGGTATACCCTCTCTACTGAACCAGACTCCTAAAGACAAGTGGAGGAGGGGCTGAGCCACAATCCATCTGTTTAAAAGCACAGCACTCTGCAAAGGGATGTTTGGATTGTACATACATGAGGTCATACTTCAACTACGTCCCTTCACACAGGCGCAGTTTGTATTATTTAGCAGGCATATTGTGCATGCCTCAGGAAGCACAGCATATCTCTGAAAATGAGACTGTCAGGGTGCTCATCAGTGCACTTCTTTGCCCAACCAGAATTCACACAGAGAAGCAGGGGTGAGATCCTTAGACTCGTCCCAGAATCTGATAGGACCGGAGGGCCATCCTTGACATAAGCTGGGACATGGCACGTCGTAAGTCTTCATGTACATCCTGTCCCCTCTGCCATTTCCGGTTCCTCGTTTGCAGTGTGGTAATCATGTGTTGATTGCTACTATGTCCAGATACAGATTCCTACTCCACTGTTGCCATGGAGGAGTCGCCATCAGAGGCATCAAGATAGATAAAAAAAAATCCAATGTTGTTGCTCCGGACATGTGAGTGAGTGAGTGCATAAAAGTGTGTGTGTGTGTGACAACATGGGGGTGTGATTGGGTATGAGTGGAAATCAGTGAGGGAAGGAGTGTGTCTGAGTGTGATTGTGTGCATTAGAATGAGAGTCTGAGTGAGCGTGTGTAACAGTGAGAGCGAGTGAAATTGAGTATGAGTGAGACTGAGTGAAAAAGGAATGCGAAAGCAAGAGTGAGTGAAACGGTGAGTATGACTGAAGTAGTGTGACTTAGATTGAATGGCCATGAGCGTGAGTGTGTGTTTCTGAGTGAGAAAGTGTAAGTAGGTTTATATGAATGAGTGGCCATGAGCATGAGTGAGAGGCGGAGTGTGAATGTGATCGAGTTAGAATGAGTAAGCGTGAGTGAGTGAGAGTGTGTGTTATGCCTGAGAGTCTGCCACTGGTTTTGGCCTACTCAAGGGAATACTTGCCTTACTTAGGACCCCAGCAATATGCTGGCCCAGGCATGCTACAGTCGATTCTTGGCATAATGGAGGGCAGGCATGGTAATATGTTGTCCTTGGCATACAGAAGACGATTCTTGGAACATGGGGGCACCACTGGTTGCAATGTCAAACCAGAGTTCATTCTCAACTTACAGGGGACCACATAGCAATTCTGAAAAAAATGGGGTCCCCTCCTGGGAAGCTTCGTGGGCTTGGCACATCATGAAAGTACTGGGATATTTCACGAGTGCCTATTCAGAGCTTTTAGCAGATGTATGTGAAAATTACGCTCTAAAATGCAGTTTTTGACGCCATTTTCTTTCAAATGTTCTCGGGGGGAAGAGAGTCATCCTCCCGCCCCCAACAAGCCAAGCTCGGTGGAAGTTATTAGGCTCCAGGTGACGCAGTTTGTAAATGGGGCAGGCTGGTGTTGTGACAATGGCCTCAGCTTGTGTGAAATGTCCTGTGTCTCCAAACTGCTTTATGATACAGTGAGAATGAAGGGCTCTTTGGGATGCAAATTATTCGAATATTGTTACGTAGGTTTCTGTAAAGTCTAGCAATTAGGCTTTGTGTGAAAGGTGACGTGTATTGCACGTTCGTAAAGTGCTTTTGCAACGCATTTTTGAAGGAGGGCAATTTACCCTTGTGTCTGTGGAGGACTTTGCGGCACCGTTCCGTAGCCGGCTCTGTGAAAATCCTCCTCTTCTGATAATGTGCCATTTTCCAGACGGTAAGCGTTGGTTTCAAGGGAAGCTATTGACTTGCAGCTGCGTCTCCCTTCTGAAATATTAATAGACGCTTTCCATAAACCTGCAGAATGGGCCGGAAACCCATCAGTTTTAATCCTAGCAGTCTGAGGACGACTACTCTCCACGGTCACTCGGAATCCGAGCGAGCAGAAGTTTTTCGGAAGACAGTACAGCTGAATTAACTTGTCAAATGCATTCGCATTTCGGAAGCTTTTATAGCTTACAAATTACAATTAGTGCCCCGGGGTGACTGGGTGCGGCGCGAGCTGCAGTGGAATGAAAGAACCAAAGTTCCCGAGTCTGGAAAAACAGGTTTGGTTACAAGTTCTTACGCTTTTATTGACGGCGAGTCTGTGAACACAGGCGGCCTGGGATGTCGATTTAAGGGGATATCATCCAAACCAAAACAATGAAAATGAAAACAAGCACTTCGCGCGGCAGCAGGGGGAGGGGAGAGAGGAGGGGGCCTGCGTGATTCCCTTGCGGGAGCGAGCAGCAAGGTGCGATAATTGATAACATATGGCGCCAGCTGCTCGCTTCCGCAAGTGAATCACCAGACGTGCACGCGTTGATATTGGAAGCAATGCAACGCATGCACGTTTTGACGGGAAAGCTGTGCCGATTACTAAAGGTCTCTTTCCTAAGCAGCGCATGCGCGCTGCGTAGGCGAGACCTAAAAAGATCTTAATTCTGCTGCAGTACCACCCTTCACCGCCTTTGATGTAACTTCAAAGAGACTCGTTATAGTTCTTTCAGAGACTCATTTCAAAACTGAAGCATTTTCAATATTCTATACAACGAAGCCATAGTTGTTGCTTATTTATCTTATGCAACTAACCATTGGCAAAGCCAATAGTCCTGGCGTGCTGTAGGTGTAATGTTACTTGTTGTATTATATGTCTGGATGCAATGTCAGAAGCAGTAAATTACCAATCGGGTGACACACTATGCTAAGCACAGATTTTAAGCTTACTTTTTAAACCACGCCCTAATTACATCGGCCATTCCCCTTTGAGAGACCCCCCCAGTCTTTTCATCCCACTCAAAGCCCTGACTTTGCCTCACTTTAACCCGAGCACAGAGACGGGAGGGAGCACCCAGAGACAATGATGCTTGCTTTTCGCCCTCCCCTGTCACGTGCCACTGCCCTCTGCAAACCTAGGTGACGAAAGGATGGTGAGGCAGGGAAACCAATAACACTCACGTGCTAAGAAGGGATGTGGGTGTATTCCCCATGATATGAAAAGGGACTTTTTGAACATTTTTATTAAGCATTCCTGAATCATGCAGTATTAAGTCCATTATATGACAGAGATTCACATATAAAGGCGAAGAACATCAGTGACAGGAGAACGTTCCAGGTCATTCTTGATTCAATGGAGGGTGTAGATAAGGCTGTATTGCATGCAGTACTCGTGTGGGGGCTAGAGAGATTTTTTACAAATTGATGATACAAACCGTGCAGACTCACTGAAATGTGAATCCGTGCAGGCCTCCCACCCCTCCGACATAAAAAGCGAAAATGATGTGTATAACTGCTGCCTGCTCCAGGCTCTGTCACAGCGTTCCACAGGCCTATGGCAAGACTAACTTGAAAGTCCATAACTGCTGCTCCACCCTATGTTTTGAATGTGCACTGCACTTCAAAGCCAAGAAAAGACTGCATTTTTTTCACTGCGCTCACATTTTAAAGGCTGTAGCTGGTGAATGGTCTAAATCTCATGGGAAGCAGTGACAGGTGTGCTTTATGAGAGTGTGTGCATGCTGGGGAAAAGCACTGTGCGCACACGTGCAGGTTACAGGGAACAATGCTTATAAGTATAATAAGGAACTCCCAATGTTAACCTTTGAGAGGGGTAGGCCTCACAGTAGTGAAAAGCAAATTTGGGCGTTTTTCTCTATCAGGACATGCAAAATGTAAAAGTACATATCATACCTTTAATTACACAGCACACTGTCCTATGGGCTACCTAGAGCCTACCTTAGGGGTGACTTATATGTCATTAAAGGGAAGTTCAAGACTTGGCAAGGGGTGTTAAATGCAATGTCAACATGGCAGTGTAAACTGCACACACAGGTTCTGCACTGGCAGGCCTGAGACATATTTAAAGTGCTACTTGTGTGGGTGGGTCAATAAATGCTGCAGGCCCACTAGTAGCATTTAATTTACCGGCCCTGGTAAAAAGTAGTGCACTCTACTAGGGAGTTACAAATACATTAAATAACCCGATTGTGGATATACCAATTAAACCATGTTTAGAGGAGAGAGCACATGCACTTTAGCACCGGTTAGCAGTGGCAAAGTGCTCAGAGACCTAGAGCCAACACTAACTAGGTCAGAAAAGGGTAGGAGGAAGGCAAAAAAAAGTGTGGGGTGACCCTTCAGAGAAAGCCATTTTCAAACACGATCCCACTCTAGCCTAAAGCCAGGGTAGGCAAATCTATACTTTGATGGACTTCCCTGCTTGGGCGGATAGAAAGTGGACAATGGCCCACTCCTGCAAGGGCACTTGCCTGTTCTATGCCTCTTTGAACCTAGTTTGATCCCTATATCTATAGTTTCTGGTGCCACTGAGCTGACCCATAGGGAATCCTTCTCCTTACATATGGACCCCATCTGTGCAGCTCCTAACCTTAACATGCTCACAGATGCATCCCAGTTGGTATACAGTACTACCATGGCCAACAAAGTGATGTGGCCCATTCCACCCCTTAGATCCGACTTCTGTCCCCAACCCAAAGAAACCTCTATCCATAAGGAGAACAATCAACAGGGGGCACTGAGAGCTGTCAGTGTCAAGACCCAGACCCCAGGCAATGCCGGGCTCTCTGACCTCTGAAGTTTTTCAGAGTGGTGGGCAGTAACCCCAGGTGTCTTGCACACTTTTTCCACTCCACATTTCTCCAGTTCACGGGTGGTATCCTGAAACTGGTCCTTCAACCCAGGGTCTCTACCCTTAGATTGAAAAGGAGTCAGGGATCAGACTTTCCTTCTCGTGCCCCTCCATCTGGGCTTCTGTTTTCTCCATTTGGGTGTGGTACTCCCAGAAAACTGAACTGTCAGGGTGCCTATGGCAGCCGACCCTCCCAGTACTCCTGAAACCGGGGGCAACTCATTTCCCAGAATACAGTCAGTGGGCACCTGGAGGCTAACTATGACCCTCCTCTGGGTTACCTCCCCACCACACTCTAGGACACTAGGGCCATAGGGCGGATAAAGTCCTGCCCCCGGGCCTGAGTCACCCTAAACACCTGGCCACGTGTACTGCTCTGAGGAGACTAGCCTTTCCACAACCATGATCTGGCTAGCCCCGGTATCCCTCAGAGCAGTGACTGGGACTCCATTCACTTTCACCTGAGATCAAGGCATGGTCTATCACCTGCCCCTGGGGAGTACTCACCCTTAGGGTGGCATTGGCCACTCCTGTTGAGTTCCCACCAGTGGGTGATTTCTTTGGACAGACAGAGTCCCCCTGCTTATGTACTAGTTGAGAACAATCAAAGCAGCGGTGTCAGAAATGGGGCCCAATGGGCCACCGCCCACCAGAACCACCCCCCTTCTTCTCAGAAGGGAGATGGGAACCCTTTCCTTCCCCCTTAACCTGAGACCTGTCTGCGTTTCTTTTTACCCCCTCACTCTTTCGGGGGGAACCTGAACCACGTGTCACTCCCAGAAACCTTCTTGCACACTCTGGTGCTGACCCAGACATACACTTCTTCTGCAAGCTTCATGGGGTTGAAGGAAGGAACCTGTTTAGGGCCACACGGGTCACTAATGACCACCTTTCAGCCTTCCGTACTAAATGAAGAGTCCGTCAAACAGTAGAAAATACAAACCAAAAACTGTTTATTTATATACACTCAGAGCGGAGCCCCATCTGCCCAGTCGCTAGGAGTGCTGCAGAGAGGACTGAACAAGCATAAAGAGACATTATGTACTTTTCATAACCGGGCGAAAACACGCCCACAGTGGAATTTTCCAAGCAGGTGCAGTTAAACAGCAAAATACAGAAAAAAACGGTTTCAGCGCCCATATCTTACACAAAGTAGCATAGTCCAAGGTCGTTCCATCCGGAGCCCGCCACCAGACAAGGGGGAGAGGGCCTCTATCTAGTGAGAAAGCTATGTGATGACATGAACAGTGTGCTCATTACTGAAACAAAACCTAACGTGGCAGAAACAAAACTTATAGAGGAGCATTTCTCGGAATTCAACTAGATCAGTTTCGAACAGCCTAAAATGGTGCCCAAATAGAAAATGGCGCAGTGAATGCTAACTTACATGGAGCACGGCGTAAGCATAAACAATTTTTATTCTAACAGACCCTCCTTTTAGCATGAGCTAAAACATTTTCTAACAGCAACAAGAAGAAACAAAACTACAAACAGTAATAAGAAATCTCATTAATACACAGTTATGAGCACTCTGTACTATCAACATCAGGAAATGAAACAGTAAGGAGGGAGGAATTCTCGAAAATTCCTTCATCAATATTGATCAGATCCTCAATATCTTTCTGAATCATTAAAGCAGCATTTGTGTCATGAATCAATATCTTCTTTTTAGGGGTGAGAATAGTACTACAATAGGAGCAGCAGAAGGGGAGACACTGAATAAGGGCACTGCAGAGCACCAATATCACAATCAGATAAATCACCTTCTCAAGAATCCAACCCCAGCTACCAAAAAGAAACCAACTCCAATTTCCGCTTTCCATTCCTTTTACGTTTTCAAGGATATCTAGAATGTGTTTGGTAATATTCTTTTCCATATTCTTGATCCCAACCACACACTGATCGCCCACTACCGCGCATACACCGCCACTCTTAGCTAAAATAAAATCAACTGCATATCTAGTCTGTTCCAAATATATCCGCATACTCTCCAACTGAGTGGTGATGTCGCGCAAAGCTGCTACTGTGGTGTTAGATAAAATTTGCAGCTTACACCCAGAATATTCTCTAGCCTTCTCACCCCTGGCCATAGAGGTACCACCCAAGGTGAAAATGGAAGAAAGGATGTATCCAAAAGTAATCCCATTACTGTAATTATTGACCTCTATATCGGTCACCCCCTCACAAAATTCTTTGGTCAGAGTCCTTTTAACCCATCGTATGTTAGGCTTAGCATATTTACAAGGTACACCTAAGGGCAATACCATTCCAAGAGCTACATCATCTGTACCATTGAGGACATTAGAATACGTCCCATTAGAAAAAAAGAAAATCCCTGGGTGTGCATAAATCGGTCCTTCATAATCCACTGCTGCATACCTGGAGTTCATTCCAAAAGTACTTGGATCCTCATCATTCACCAAGGGGATTGTATTTTTATACAGCACTATACCTGAACAATTGATATACAGTGAAGTATCAGTGCTATTCAAAATAGGGCAACAAGCGGGATAATAACCACCCTCCCGGGTAACTATCAATTCCTTGTAATGCCAACCCACCAATGTAACATTCTGTTTTTCTATATAGAAATTGTCACAATATGTATTGTTATCACAACCTGGATAATCCATTCCCAGTGGCTTTCTATTGTATAGACATGGTCCCGGATAACCACAACCAAATAATCCTTTCACTTACGTGAACTGGGGTGGCCGAGTGTACGTATAGTTTACAAGTGACAATGGATATTCAGTCCACAGACTAGTGACAGATTGGGTTGGGTAACAAGCTGTCCCTTCTCCAAAGAACCTCTTATGTGTCTCCAAGAATACATTACTCTGGGCTGTTCTTTTGTTTCTTTTCAAGGAGATAACCTTACCCTTGCTGCGTAAAGGTACACTTTGATCATTTTCCAAAACCCATGACACCCCACACAATTTTATTATCAACAAAACCAAAAGAACAACACATATCAATTTGTTTTTCCGTGTCCACATCATATTATGCTGTGCAACAAGAACCATTGGCTACTCTTCTTCAGCAACCTTTCTACCAAAGGGATGCATAATGTATTGCAAAGGGGCAAGAATGCAAAGAGAATATACAAGTTCCCAGTGTCCGTCAGAGCCTCACTGGTACAGGCTCCTATCGTCCATCAATAAGTTGGCACTCTTGAGCACCGTCGGTGGAGCTTGCTCTGTCCTAAGCTCTTTTAATCTATCCCACATCGATAAAGATGGCATACCAGCAAGATATACTTCTGCTCACCCTAGTTAATGTTCAGAAGATAAAGACAAAGTGAGTACAAAATTCTCCACTAATTTTCAGTTAATTCTGTTGGTACTATGACTCAGTACTACCTATCTTGTGCAGTCCATCCCTAATCTTTCTTCTCCTTGGACTCAGTATCCCTCAGCCGAGGGCGCAAATTGTACCTGGTAGCCCCAGGCACCGTATGGTCAATAAACAAAGGCTCCTGAATAGTTCGAATTTCTGGGAGAATGGCCTCATTCAAAACATCATCGTTCTCCTTATCTGTCTGGGTCCAGATCAGCTGGGTGTCACTCAAGGGAACAAACCTGGACACCTGCTTGCACTCTGTGTCACCAACGCCCTCTTTCACCCACTGATTGTATGGCAACGGCAAAGGAATCCTCCGACAGTGAGTAGCATGAACCCAGTTCTTTCGGCCAGCAACCTTTACAGCCGTCCGTGTCGCCAACAGAACCTGCTCAGAACCCTTCCAACATGGCTCCAAGCTTTTCTTCCTCTGGAAATTCCTGATAAGCACAAAGTCCCCGGGCTGAATGTCATGGCCGGGCCCCTCTGGTAGAGAAGGTAGGGATTCCCGCAGCTGTTGGTGAATAGAACGCAAACTTTCTGTTAACTGGACAAGATAATCAAGCAACACAGGATATTCAATATCTGAGTATTTACGAGGACGCGGGACGCCCCAGACATTCACTGGGCGCCCAAACACAACCTCATATGGTGACAATCCTGTTCTAGAATGAGCTGGCCATTTTAACCCTGTTGTCTCTTGGATTTTCGCCAATTTCAATTTGAGAGTACCATTGTACCTCTCAACAAGGCCAGCTGACTGGGGTTGATTGGCAGCGTGAAATTTTTGTATAATATGTAATCCTTCACAAATCAATGTAATCACTTTCCCATTAAAATGACTTCCGTTGTCACTCCAGATAACTCAGGGCAAGCTGAAACAAGGAAAGTACTCTTTAAGGAGTACGTTCGCAGTCGTAATGGCCGTATTATCTTTAGTGGGGTAGGCCTCAACCCATTTACTGAATGCACATACAACCACCAAAATGTAGTTAAGATTATTGCATCTATCTAATTCGATGTAGTCCATTTAAAGGACTTCAAAAGGAAAAGTGGGTGGGGCAAAATTACCAGGTGGTATAGGGGTGCCCTTCCCTGGATTATGCATCATACAGACCATGCAGTATTTCACGAAATGCGCAGCCGTCTTGGAGATGTTATCATTATGACACACAGGGGCTAACAATTGACAAATGCCATTTGCACTAATATGAGCTGGACCGTGTGCCATAGTAACCACGGGAAGAACATATGCATTGGTCAACATCCATTTCTGTTGCCTCGATTTATCAATTCAACACCCTTCCTCATTAAACTGTGCTGTACTCTCCTGCCATTTCGCTAATTCCTCTATCGTGGCTTCGCTTAATATCTCCTTTACACTTTCAAGAGTATTTTCAAACATAACGACCTCGGGAACCCACCTAGCTGGACCTGCAACAAACATGCGTTTCATTTTACTTCGGGCCGTCTCCTTAGCTAATTGATCTGCAAAAGCATTTCCTCTACCCACATCATCTGTAACCTTTCTATGGGCGCTGCACTTGATTATTGCCAATATATTGGGGAGCCTTAAAGCAGGCAAAAGCTGCAATATAAGGTGCCCATGCTGAATCTTGACACCATGGGAGGTAAGAAACCCTCTTTCTGCCCAAAGCCGCCCAAAATTATGCGCAACCCCGAATGCATACTGGCTGTCAGTATAAATATTGACAACCAACCCTTCACTTAATTCGCAAGCTCGAATAAGAGCAGCAAGCTCAGCAGCTTGAGCTGACTGATAGGGAATGCGTGATGTCTCTACCACCGTCCGCAATGTAGTGATAGCATAAGCTGCAGTGGTGGTGCCATCTGGTAATTTAAAACAAGAGCCATCGACATATAGTTCCCCTTGAGGGTCAGGTAAGGGAACATCAGTCAGGTCTACCCGTCCTTTCATCTCTTCCTCTGTTCGGAAAATACAGTCATGTTTGTCGACTGCTTCATTCTCAGAAGGGAGGGGTAGTAACGTAGCTGGATTCAGAGTGGCACATCTCTTGATCATAATGTGTATAGCAAACAATGTCAATTCATAGCCAGTAAGATGTGCACTGGTGAGGTGCTGTGAGTACGAGTCCAGTCGATTGCCTGATTGAAGTGGCCACATCCGCGACCACTCTCAGGCAGCTCGGGAGGGCTCTTGCGACAGGGTCAAGCACAGCAGAAAAATAAGCGCAAGGTCTCTGTTTGTCCCCAAACGTTTGTGTTAGGACTGAAAGTGTGCAGCCAGCCATCTCATGGACATAGAACACAAACGGTTTGTTATAATTCGGTGTGCCAAGTACCGGAGCTTAACAAAGCACAGTTTTTAGCTGCTCAAAAGACTGCTGACATTCGGGCGTCCAAGACAAAGGCTCATGCACTGCTTTCATTGTTAATGCAAGCAAAGGTTTGATTAGTAGCAAGTAATTTGGGATCCACTGGCGACAGTAGGAGGAAATACCTATAAAAGCACATATGTCTTTCTGAGTTTGTGGAATGGGCATTTTAACAATAGTACTGATACACTCCGGGGTCAATATCCTACCCTCCTTTGACAGTAGGTGACCTAAATAAGTATTAACAACAACATTTGCAGTAGTAAACCTTTTGGTCCTGAAGAAAGCCATGATCAATTTATGATCACCAGTGGCTGAAACATGTAGACCCCTTCAGCAATACTTCATCCACGCGATCACACATCTATTTGGATCGCGCGTATACTACTTTTTAACCCTTGACACCACGAGATATTTAATAAATTTGTTTGTCTCCTGGTAGCTAATTTTAGATTTCTCACATCATATACACTGCATCACGTATTTCCACTTCATTGCTTCATGTTCCATCGAATTTAGGAGATCTCACCCTAGGACAATATTAAAACATCCGTGAGCTCCTCCTTTACCCTAGCAAGGAGTTGTAGCTCCTTGGCTGCACTAGGTTGCAGCTAAGAGGAGATCCCAAATGATGAAGCATGCCACCTTGGTGGGTGATGGGATTCCGTCCTCTTAATGAGGACTTTTCTCTTGTTCTAGCCTGTTGGTTTGCGTTGTTCACTTGTCTGTGTATACTCATTTAGTCAGAGACCCGCAGCTTTTTGTTGTTAATATATATGGTAGGGGACTTATCCGCGCAGGTCTATAAAATTCCCTTAGACACTTTTGCTTATCTGGTGATTTGTTGACCTAAATAAGTAACCTCCTGTCAACAATACTGAAATTTGGAAAGAGAAACCTTATGACCATGATGTGCCAAATGCAGTAACAGTTTTACTGTACTGTCTTTACAACCCAGCTCCGTATCAGAAGCAATCAATAGGTCATCGACATATTGCACCAATACATTACCTGGAGGAAGCGATAGTGAATCCAACTGGCTTTTTAATGCCTGACTATAGATACTAGGGGGGATATTCTCAAGAACGTGCGATAAACATCGCCAAAATAGGTTAACGCAAGTTTTCATATCGCCGTCTATCGCCGGAAAATAACTCTGTGTTAACGTCCTATTCCCAACATGGCGGTAACATGCGATAGTCCCACCACAACGCCTCAAATGTCCGCGATAACATCACCGGGACGGCGATGAAAATCCAAACCCGAACGTGAAAAAAGTTGCAATGGGCCTAACCGCGATAAGACAAACAGCGAAAAGCAGCGCCAGGCCTGCAAATCACACACGTCAGGTGGGAAAAATCACTACAAAAGCAGGGGAAAAACCCCCCAAAAAAACCGAACAACAGCAAAGCACAATGGAGGCAGCCGGGGCAGGTACAGAGGACGGCCAGAACCCCACAAGCCCCCAGGAGGAGCAGCCTGGGACCTCGGGGACAGGGAAGGGCAAGGACAAGAAGAAGAGGAAGACGCGGTTCAGTCCGCAGGAAAACAGGATCCTGATCACGGAGGTGATAGAACACCATCAACAACTGTTCGTCACCTCCACTGTGTCATTGGCAACAAAAAATGCAACATGGCAGTCCATCCTGGACAAGGTGAATGCAGTCGGAGTGCTGAGGAGGACAATGGAAGAGCTCAAGAGGCGCTGGAATGATGTGAAGCGCAAGACCAAGCAGAAACTCGCCAACAACCAGAAGGCAGCAATGCAGACTGGAGGTGGGAGTCCAGCGCCACAGGAGGAGCTGGATGAGATGGAGGAAATGGTGTCCACAGTCATCAGTGGGGAGACGGTGGCAGGAGTTGGGGGACCGGACACTGCTCAACATGACCTGACACAACAGCAACAGGGTGAGTAACGACCAGGGACTGGGGGGACGGGGGGAGATGGGCACAATGGCACACATGCACAATTAAGTACAGCACAGTGCACACCCACAGTGACTCTGGATCATGTCCCTGATCCCCTTGGCACACTGCAGCACACCTAGAAACAGCAAGTAGGCCCCCGTCGACTATGTGCCCAGAGGGGGCCCTTTCCACACATCACCAATCTCACAACCAACCCATGCGCATGTGCTGAACCCAGCAAAGCTGCGGGTCCGTGAGCCACACTGACAATGCAAGTGACACTGCATGACAATTAGCATGGCTGCAGTCCGATCATCATGACTTGGTGCACGCCACCACACTGAGGTGGCTGAGTGTAGACCACATCTGTAAAGGAGCAGGTCACACTCTGACACATCCACCTGCACAAACAACCCCTGACGTCAACAACACATCTGCGGACATACCATGCCCCAGAGTCCCAACTCCCACCAAGACCCAAATTCACCCAAGTCTGCAACATCTCAGTACTGTATGGGCACAGAAGTCAAAGGCACACCGCCTGAAAGGGACAAGGGGCAGCAAAATCCGAGCTGCAGGGGCGACTCTCCCAAAATGCAGCACACACACATGACATTCAGAGCACATCAGCATTGACAACAATGTGGTACAAACTGCAACACGTTTACAACAGGACAGAGGACACAACAGGTGCCGCTTGTGTGAAGAAACTGGCCAATCACATTTGGCATAGCAGGGAAATGTGAGATGTCAATGTACTAGTACAAACACATATCCGTGATGTCGACGAAATGTCCACTGCCCCGCATCAAATAGGCAGCTCCTCCTAAACAGTCACAATGTACATTGTCATGCAGTCTGCATGTGAACTTGTACAATGCGACAACATACATGTGAACACAATGTAATACTGCATCTCCCCTTCACATTGCAGAGGGAGCATCAACACCTCCTGCAGAGCAGCCCCAACAACTCTTCACTGATGATGATGAGGATATCCCCGACATCGACCCCGAAGCCCTCCAAACCCTCTTCGACAGCTTCGGCCCCCCACCTCCAGGAGCAGGGCAGCCCAGCTGCATCGAGGAGACCCCACCCCCTGCACAGACCACACAGCAGAATACACCTACCACCCCGGCTGTCTCCCAGGACCCCCACGTACAACACATGGCCTTCCAACGCCATGTGTTAGAGGTCCAGGAGAAGATGGTTGATCAGGTGCGGGTGGGGTTCGACCTCATGGCAGCAAAACTTGATGCCATACATGGGTGTCTGAGTACCATCAGGGACCACTTACAGTCCCTAACGGACACCCACAGTCCGCTCCATGCTCTCCAACGATCCATGGCTGACATCGCTGGAGTCATGATACTGAGACAAGAATAACTGTCCAGTCAGAGTGGCTCCAGCGATGTCAGCCGGGAGTTGGGACAGATGCGGGGGCTCATGGAGAACATGGAGCAGATGAAGGCAGAAAGAATGGCTGCCACGGCTGCACACCAGCAAGATGTGGCTGGGACCTTCCATGCCCCGCAGCACATCGTCATGGCAATGCTGCCTCAAGGCCTTGCGCAGATGAATGCTGCTGCTGCTTCTACATCCACATCTCCGCCCCCTGATGTGTCAGTGCCTCACAGTGCGGCTGGCAATCCACCACCACCCACGTGTGAGGCACATGTGACATCAGAGGACGAAGATGCAGGTGAATCAACCTTACTGGTAAGGAGGAGGCAGTAGCAGTCATCTCTGCCATATGGCCTGTTTCTGCTTGGTTCTGCCCTTTGCATCATCACCTTCCACTGTCCCCCGATATACTCTACGACACTCACCTTGGACCTCGACATGGACTGCCATTTTCTGTTTGGTTACCAATGACACAGCGATCAGACTGTGGACTGAACTCTTCCTCTTCCGATGTACTTGTCATTCCCTGAAGGACTCTGGCTGGCCCTCCACAGGCCAATAATGTGAAGTGGGGTTTGCATGGCCCTGACTGCTCCAGCTGCAACACTCCACTGGATGTGAATTAAGCATTCAGAATCGCACAGATGTGTCACGCCTTTGATCATTCAAGTATGAGAATATGGATGAATGTAGGGTCAGTGATTCCCCCTTACGTCCATGTTGCTCATGTCGTGGGACTTGAGTCACAGGGTGCAACATTGCCGATTGCGGTCCGGGTGGCGTAGACACTACAACAGAGACACAGAGGGGGGACAACAAAGCTACATGTCCCAGGTCTTCCCTGTAGTGATCTGCTGATCACTGGTCTAGTTGTCAGCATGCCACAGCCACTCCCTGAGGGCTTGTTCACACCCATCCAGCACAGGCGTCACAGGACATGTGACCCAGCCAATAAAAGGGGCCTAGCACGTCACATTCCCCACTGCCGGAGATGACATGATGGCGTCCGCACCACGCGACCCAATCATGAAGGGTCCATGACTTGCGGTGCACTGAGTTGGTGGCACTCGCTGCACTGCGGCCAGCAGGGGCCTACCGCCACGTGACGATGACTTGCGTTGCACAGGGTCAGTGGCACCCACTGCACTGCGGCTGGCAGGGGCCTACCGCCACGTGATGATGACTTGCGTTGCACAGGGTCAGTGGCACCCGCTGCACTGTGGCTGGCAGGGGCCTACCGCCATGTGACGATGACTTTCGTTGCACAGGGTTAGTGGCACCTGAAGAGCTGAGCGGGTGTGCAGCCTGTGATGATGCGTTGGCCTCGATACGGCGTCCAGCGAATCAAGACTCAAATTGAACAGTGTGCCCTGCTGGACCGCAGTGTACGCGCAGGCAGCAGTCAGCACACACATGACTCCGCGGTGCGGTGCCGCAGGGTGCGCTGGGGGCCTGTGGCGCGGAATCCAGTGATCGGCTGCGGAGGATGCACCGGCACGTGGTGGGCCCTCTAGGAGACACGCTGGTGGCGTTAGGTGAGTATTGAGGACTGGGTGCGCAGGGGCGGCCAGTTATCGCTGGGCGGATGACCGGTCTGGAGACCAGTGCTGGGGTGCATCAGGCGCACAGGATCACGCAGGCACCACCAGTCATGGCGGCGGACTCGTGGCTGGGTGGGGGGCACCTCCCTTGCTGACACGACCCTGCATGCGATGATTGTGATGTGCGCGGGTTGGTTTGTGACGTAGCCACCTTGTCTCCAGTGTGAATGTGCCCGTTGAAGGTGGTCGGCCACGTGTGTGTAGGCCTATGGGCAGGTTGTGGCAGAGACTGAGAGACACGTAGTAGTCACTTTGGTGGTGGATTGGTGACGTGTGCATTCCCACAGTTGTGAGTTGGGGGATTGTGGAGTTGAGGTGTGTGGTGTGTTCAGTTGGTACTTGCCGATGGGCAGTGCATTTCCATGTGGGCCATCCTCAAAGCGCTGGTTGGTGGCGGACTTGCGGACATGTGGGGATCATGCACACTGCCTGGGGAGTTTGCGACGACAATGGTGGACAGGCCACTGTGGTCCACTTTTGTATGCACAGTGATGGCATGCGTGTGGTTGCTGTTGCAGTGATTGTGTGCAGTGTTGGCAGGGGGCACAAGTCATACACGTGTGCTGTGAATTCCCCCCAACACGTGCGTGACGCCAGCTATGGCGTACTTCCCTTGCGTGGTCACAAGATATTCCTGCGCAGTGTGGGGGGAGTGAGGGGCAGGGGTATCGAGCTGACACACACCGTGATGCTTTCAGGTATGATGAGTCCTGCATGATGTGACAGTAACAGCAGTTCGTGTGGTCGTTACCTTCCTCTTCATTCCAATAACGGTTACAGCCACACGTAGTTCTGTTACGGTCTTCTCATGCATGGTTTATCAGGCCAGTGAGCATTCCGGTTTGTCCAAGTGCAGTACACTGTACCAGATTAGGCATGTGACTATACAGAAGTTTGCCCATTGTCACCATTTCTCCCACAGGTTTCTGAAGACACGTTGCCCTGTTGAAGTTCCCCGTTGGGAATGGAACGCGTTGGCTG
The DNA here is from genome assembly GCA_963921515.1 of Calotriton arnoldi. Lineage (NCBI taxonomy): Eukaryota > Metazoa > Chordata > Amphibia > Caudata > Salamandridae > Calotriton > Calotriton arnoldi. The sequence continues at coordinate 84,165 of CAWUFW010009684.1, read as the reverse complement.
AGCTTTTCGTTTTGTTGATTTATGTATTTGTAATAAAGTTCTGTTTTTACACTACTGTTGACTACTGGACTTCATGACCTGGCGCACCCACATTTCGGTTACTACGATCTTGTGTCTGGGGCACGGAGGCGTCTAGCACGGTGGCGTTGGGCTTGGTTGCGCAGGTACACTACGAATTGGAACTATCGCGTGGTGCGGATACAGGGGCCCGCTGTTTCTTTTGTGGACATGCATCCATGACATGTGTGAGGGAGTTTGATGGGGCTGGCTGTGTGACTCCTCCGACTCGGGCAGTTGTTGGTTGGAAGGTACCAGGGGCCAACAGGTGCAGCACAGCCAGCAGCTTTGTCTGCGGGGGATGTAGGTTGTCCGCTGTGTTGGTACCGTCAGCCTGTGGACAATGTGGGTCAGGATGTGGAGGATGGTTGTCCTTTTGAGCCTGTGTTGGCCAATGGCTTCCTCTGGAGTTGAGTCTCTGGGGCTGGTGCGTTTTAGAGTCGTCCGCTGTCCTGCACTGCCTAGGTGGTAATCCGGGGGGTGGTGGTCCGGGGGGGGTGCCTTGGGGTGGTGGCGGTGGGAGTTGTGGCCCTCTTGGGTCTCCGAGCTGCATGATCAGTGTCTCCATGGCATCTGTTCATCTTCAGATATGGCTCTGGGCTGGGCTCCCTTTCTACTGCAGTTGGTCGTCCTGCTAAATACCAGTAAAAGGCAGGTGTTAAATCCCTGCTGCTAACGTGCCTTATCGCCTGTTATTGGTTCGCATCGCAGATCTGACTGGTCGTTGAGAATCTCACGAAGTGGTGTTTTCGTGTGTTTTTGCACGGGAACGCCTACTCTGCATATCATTAGCGTTAGCTGTCGCACTCATCCGTGGCGATGTTTTTTGCGGCAGCTATCGCTGGTAAACTGGCGATTTCGGCAGTTTGCACCAGCTTGAGAATAGGGCAATAAATCTATCGCCACTTTTGTGGCACTAAAATGCCGATAAATCGGCGATGAGTCCTTGAGAATATGCCCCAAGGACTCTCTGTATAGCCTTGATGAATGGAACAGAATCTAAAGCTTCTGCCGGCCAGTGTAAATCCAAACAAATACCTACTGTCCGGTTGGATAGGAATACTAAAAAATTCATTTTTCAAATCAATGACAGAAAAGAACTTAGCAGTAGATGGAATCATCATTAGGAGCGTAGTGATATCAGGAACCACTGGAAACTGCGGAACTACAATTTTATTAACCTCTCGCAAATCAATCACAGAACGATAAACATCATCAAGAGCATCAGGGAAACCCGAAGGTGTCCTCTTAAGAACCGGAAGAATGGGACTATTACAAATGTTAGCAGACGTTTCATCAACTACTCCCTTTGGTATCAAATCTTGAATAATCTGAAGAAAAGCCTGTTCACCTGCCTGCGGTATCTTATACTGAGGAATGCGAGGTAGAACAGCATTGTCTTTAACTTGTATAGAGACCGGTGGTACATGTAACAAACCCACATCAGTATCACCTCTGGCCCACAGGTGTAGGTGGTACCTGAGCAAATTCAGCTGGAAGGGGCGCATCCTGAGAAAAACACTGCCTGGTACTCACATCTGGACCCATAGTAATATAAACAGCCACAGGGGAGCAATAAATAGTAGCATGTAATTTCTTCAACAAATCCAAACCCATCAAATTAGATGTTAATAAGAACAGAGATCCCACAGTGAAAGGACCAACAGTCAATGCAAAGGTCGTGAAATGGGGCTTACAACCGGTACACCTGAAAAATGTACCAAAACATTATTGTGGCCAGACAGAGCCACCCCGCAGACCATATGTCGAGAAACAGAACTGTATCCACCAAAAATTCCTTAGTCGAGCCTTGCAAATCCGCTGTGACGTAAGGACCGCGCTGATCTACAGGTATCGGAACTGTTCCCTCACTCTGTCCCTGGCTGTCCTAACTATAAGACATACCAGTCACATCATCCATGTCATAGTCATCATGATAATACTGTCCATCTCTTGGGTCATCAAAATAATTATTATCAGAACAGCCCACAGATGTCGCAGGATTCTGATTTCTGTCTGTCCCATGACCTCTACCACCAGAACCTCCTCCTCTAGGTGACAAAACCTTCTGTAAAAGCACAGGGCATTGGCTGCGCCACTGTCCTTCCTCCTTACAATACGCACACTGATTCTGCCCCAAAGGTGCCTAGTACGCGGAAGCTGTCTAGAACGACCTCCTCATCCCCTACTATTTCCCCTAAATGCTTGCTGCAACAACACCTGCGTCTTTAGATCCTTATGTTTCTTATCAGTTTTATCCTTTTCCTCCTGATCTCGGTGCTCATAATATTGGGCCATATTCAAAATAACAGAGGGAGAAGACGTAGACCACGTACTCTCAGACGCCTGCAAACGAGTCATTATTTCAGGAAGAAGATTAGTAACAAACCTGTCAACAAACAATCGAACTCCTCCTTCAGTGGACATATCCTGCCCACTATAATCCAAAACGTGTCTTCAAATCGAGTAAAGAAATCAGACACACTCTCATTCTTCTCATACTGTCCGGTTGGATAGGAATACTAAAAAATTCATTTTTCAAATCAATGACAGAAAAGAACTTAGCAGTAGATGGAATCATCATTAGGAGCATAGTGATATCAGGAACCACTGGAAACTGCGGAACAACAATTTTATTAACCTCTCGCAAATCAATCACAGAACGATAAACATCATCAAGAACATCAGGGAAACCCGAAGGTGTCCTCTTAAGAACCGGAAGAATGGGACTATTACAAATGTTAGCAGACGTTTCATCAACTACTCCCTTTGGTATCAAATCTTGAATAATCTGAAGAAAAGCCTGTTCACCTGCCTGCGGTATCTTATACTGAGGAATGCGAGGTAGAACAGCATTATCTTTAACTTGTATAGAGACCGGTGGTACATGTAACAAACCCACATCAGTATCACCTCTGGCCCATAGTGTAGGTGGTACCTGAGCAAATTCAGCTGGAAGGGGCGCATCCTGAGAAAAACACTGCCTGGTACTCACATCTGGACCCATAGTAATATAAACAGCCGCAGGGGAGCAATAAATAGTAGCATGTAATTTCTTCAAAAAATCCAAACCCATCAAATTAGATGTTAATAAGAACAGAGATCCCACAGTGAAAGGACCAACAGTCAATGCAAAGGTCGTGAAATGGGGCTTACAACCGGTACACCTGAAAAATGTACCAAAACATTATTGTGGCCAGACAGAGCCACCCCGCGGACCATATGTCGAGAAACAGAACTGTATCCACCAAAAATTCCTTAGTCGAGCCTTGCAAATCCGCTGTGACGTAAGGACCGCGCTGATCTACAGGTATCGGAACTGGTCCCTCACTCTGTCCCTGGCTGTCCTAACTATAAGACATACCAGTCACATCATCCATGTCATAGTCATCATGATAATACTGTCCATCTCTTGGGTCATCAAAATAATTATTATCAGAACAGCCCACAGATGTCGCAGCATTCTGATTTCTGTCTGTCCCACGACCTCTACCACCAGAACCTCCTCCTCTAGGTGACAAAACCTTCTGTAAAAGCACAGGGCATTGGCTGCGCCACTGTCCTTCCTCCTTACAATACGCATACTGATTCTGCCCCAAAGGTGCCTAGTACGCGGAAGCTGTCTAGAACGACCTCCTCATCCCCTACTATTTCCCCTAAATGCTTGCTGCAACAACACCTGCGTCTTTAGATCCTTATGTTTCTTATCAGTTTTATCCTTTTCCTCCTGATCTCGGTGCTCATAATATTGGGCCATATTCAAAATAACAGAGGGAGAAGACGTAGACCACGTACTCTCAGACGCCTGCAAACGAGTCATTATTTCAGGAAGAAGATTAGTAACAAACCTGTCAACAAACAATCGAACTCCTCCTTCAGTGGACATATCCTGCCCACTATAATCCAAAACGTGTCTTCAAATCGAGTAAAGAAATCAGACACACTCTCATTCTTCTTCTGTCTACAAGCTGTCAACCTATCCCAGCTTACCTTCTTAGGTGGAATAAGTGTGTGCATGTACGTAATGATAGGACCAGGCAAAGCAAGTATCTCAGCACATGGTTTATCACCTGGCTTCCTTTCCTGATCCCATCCTTTAATTACATCCCATGTACTACCCAATTCTGCAACATGATCTTGAGTATGGACCTGTCTCCAGATATCGACTGGAACAAGAAGACCAAAAAACATTTCAATGTCAGCCAGAGTCATCACAGTAGAAGAGGCAGCCTCTGTTAATTCCTTATAATAAGCTGTAGGATTTTTCCTAGGGTAGGGCAACGTAGCCTTAAGGGCTAAAACCTCACTTCTTTTTCACGGCGTATAAACCCATTGCTCCTGAAAACGGGCAGCTATAGCCGGTCTAGTGACATTACCGCGCTGGTCCGTTAACTCAGGTATTTCTGGATGATATATTGGATGAACCTCACGCATAGGGAACCGAGTAATTTTTGTGGAACTCTTTTCATACATTCGAACTCTGTAAGAAACTATAGTAGCAATATTTGTAAACACCTGACCTGGGGCTAAATCAGCTACATAAACATGGTCCTTAATATCAAATAAAACTTGTGGATCCTCTATTTTAATGTGTATGCGCCAAAGGTCAATCAATGTAGCAGACATGTGCTGAACAACGTGCTGCTGTAGAAAAGGCTCAAACTCTCTCACAGCTTGCCAAATGTCCTCGGTGCCATAAACTGGATACTAGCTCACTTCATAGCCTGTCTTACTAACACATCCTTCTCATCCTCACCTACTCCAGAGTGCACCAACGGACCCACTCGCTCCCTAAACTTCACCCAATCCCTGTCCTCAAACCCTCATACTGGCGTATCAGCATCCAAGAATATTGGAGGATGAATAACCATAGGAGGAGAAACGACAGAAGTAGTGGGTACAACTGTTGTTAATTGTTGCACTGGAGGAGAAAGAACAGAGGACACAGGAGTTGAAACAGTAGATGTACTAGAGGTTACAGTCATCAAAGATGGACAGGACAAAGAAGGATCAGGGGGTGCAGTAGCCAAAGCTGTCGAAGCAACAGACGTAGATACAGGAATGGTCGCAGCAGATGAAACAGGCTGCTGTGACTGTAAAGGAACAGTGGAATATATTCTCTGCGGAGCATAAGGAGGCGGGGGTCGAGTATCTAACAGCTCCTCTACAAAAGCATCATTGTCTTCCTTGGCCAAATAAGACTTGTCAATATGCAGCCGAAATCTCCTATCTTCACATTCAATTCCTGTCTCCTGTTTTTCTTTATCATATGTCACAGCTTTCTGTGTCAATGTTTGCATTTTCCCTTTCCGAGTGTCCCTCTCCATCTTTAACCATCTCTGTCTGGCCTCCTTCTACCAAGTCCGGAGGGAGTCGAACATAGACTGTCTACTTCATCTCTTAAATAACTGTTCCTGTAAAAACCCAATCTTTTGTTCATCAAAAGTGCCTGTCAAAGGCCACTGCAACTCGGCATTTTCCCTCGTATATTTGTGCCATAATGTACTAAACATCATAGGGCAAAAATCATGTTTCACATACATATCAAAATTAGGGCTGCCTTCAGGAGGTGCAGGTTGAACGTCTTCCAATCCAGCATCTGAAGAACAACAACAACACAAATTCCAAAGTTTACTTAGGCCAGGCACTTCGAAAGAGAAACAAATTGTTATTTTTACCTGGCAAGGTATTTGCAAATACTTTTTATCAAGACAGTCCTTAAACCATACCAAACTCAAACCCAAACTGTACCATATCCACAAAGAACAAAAACAAACTCACCTGATATCAGCAATACAAACGAACCAGTTCTCCACTGCCGACTCTTCAGACAGATCCAAGGGTTTTGCCGTTCAGGACTCCAGGCGGGATGACCACTGGGCGAGTCACCATCTGGTGGGACAGAAGGAGCAGCTGCGAGTAACAGAAACTCTTCTTGCAGGGATCCCTGAGCCGTCAGTCCAACCCGACGATGTCCTCGGCCTCCCCCCCGTCTGCGGAAAGGGGATGGATAAATCACCCAAAGGAGTCCCTTTTCGGGCGCCAACTGAAGGAAGTAACCCGTTTAGGGACACCCGGGTCACTAATGACCACCTCTCAGCCTTCCGTACTAAATGAAGAGTCGGGCAAACAGTAGAGAATACAAACCAAAAACTGTTTATTCATGTACACTCAGAGTGGAGCCCCATCTGCCCAGCCGCAAGGAGTGCTGAAGAGAGGACTAAAATCAACAAGCATAAAGATACACTATGTACGTTTCGTAGCCGGGCGAAAACACGCCCACAGTGGAATTTTCCAAGCAGGTGCAGTTAAACAGCAAAATACAGAAAAAAACGGTTTTAGCGCTCATATCTTACACAAAGTAACATAGTCCAAGGTCGTTCCATCCGGAGCCTGCCATCAGACAAGGGGGATAGGGCCTCTATCTAGTGAGAAAGCTATGTGCTGACATGAACATGGTGTTCATTACTGAAAAAAAAACTACCGTGGCAGAAACTAAACTTATAGAGGAGAGCATTTCTCGGAATTGAACTAGATCAGTTTCGAACAACCTAAAATGGCACCCAAATAGAAAATGGCGCAGCGAATGCTAACTTACATGGAGCACTGTGTAAGCATAAACAATTTTTATTCTAACAGGGTCAGTCAGCTTGCTTTCAACTCTGTGTTTTGGCGCAGCTCTGGAAAACACATATCTAGCATGTGCTCCTTCAAAATCAATTTGCAAAGCCCAGAATAGTCATCAGCCTTGCTGCCTCTTACTTAGCCCTTCAGTGACTTGCTAGCATAAACAAGGAAGTGCACCAATGTTTGTGAAGAGATTCTGTGGCAAGCCCAAACTTACTACGTAAAATGGCCTTCATGGGGGTGTACTGGGTCTGATCCTCTACCTCCATATTGAGGAGTGTGTCCCTCCCTACTGTGGGCATGTATCTCTACAAGCAACCTCCCCAGGAATTCTCAGGAACCTTGTGCACCCTTAAAGGCACCTCAGAGGTGGAGAACCTTTATCTATGTCATCCCCCGCAACAAAACTGGGCACCTAATCCTTTGGGATGTGAACTTTCCCTTCTCCAGCGGACACTGCAGGTACACTGACACCACAGCTGCTAGACTCAACTTGCATGGATCCGATGTCCAGCTCTGAAAGGCTTAGCTCATGGGCCCTCCTCCTCTCCTCTGTGGCCAGCCTTTTCTCCTCTAGAGCTTGCTGTTCCTCCAACTTAGTAAGCTTTTGCTCTCTCTCAATTATGGCAAGCTCTAGCTTGAGTTTCCTCTCCTCCCTTCTGTCCTCCAGCTCCTCTGAGACAGGTTTCTAGAAGGCACACTGCTGCCTGCTCTTGGATCTACTTCCATTCCTGGGAGGATGTTACCCCCCCTCCTCAACACGTCGCATGTCAAGACCCTCAAATAGATCCTGTTCCAACTCCTCCTCAGAGTTTGAGCCTTCCTCCTCATCATCTTGATGGGTCTGGTGGGCTTCTGCCCATGATCTCAAAGCTATTTGGAGATCTGCTTTCTTCTCACTCCCCTTTGTGAACAACGTCTTCTCCTGGCAGAATCCTTTGAGCTGGGCCACTGTATAGCTCTCCAGATTGGCCAGCTCATACTAAATCTTGTCAGGTAAGGTCACAGGCACAGCAGAGAAAAATGGGAATTGGCAAAAACTTTGGAAAAATCGAAAAGTTTCAATCAGGGAGAATTGATTCAAATTGGTCTACATATGGTGTAGTAGTGCGCACTAAGTCACTGTATGGCCCTGCAGAAACACAAGTCCTATCCTCACCGCTGATCACCAATGATAAGAATTGGGTTTCTAGTTAGCAGAGGTATGCACCCTGTGGAAGCAGGAACCACAGTCCTAGTCAGGGGAAGTCCGATACACACCATAAATTAACCTGTGATCACCCTCTGGTGACTTGGCACAGAGCAGGCAGGCTTAATTTAAGAGGCAATGAGTAGTTTTTCTGCAGCACTTTAAACAGTAACACAGTGAAAACACCACAAAAAAACTCCACACCAGTTTAGAAAAATAGATTATGATTTTATAAATAAAACAAGACCTAAACAACAAAAATCGCATGAGTATAAGTAGAGATATTAATTTTTAAAGAATAAAAGTGTCAATAGTGCTTGAAGGAATAAGTGCCTATTGGTAATTATCTGGTCACACTGCACCGAGGCAAAGTCAAGAGTTCAGGCAGACAACGATGTAGCGTGGGCCAGATAGAGAAGCCATGCAAGGTCCACTGAAGAAAGCACCTTGATCCTGGTCGCAACAGCGAGATGCGGGGTACAGTTGAGTGATGCGTCGGTTTCACAATTGAGGTGATGCTTCGATTTTCTACACGCAACGATAGCGATGCGCCGGTGATGGAGCTGAAGTGCTAGAGCTGAGCTGCATTGGTTCCAAAGCCGATGCGCTGGTTTTCTCCATGCGGTCAATTGTCTCTCACTGCAGCGGCGGCGATGGAGCGGTTCCGATGCATTGGTTCTGGAGGCGATGCACTGGTTTAGAGTGAGATGCGCCGATTCTGTTCCCACAACAGTGATGATGAATCAATTCTGCTTCACGCAGAACAGGATACATCAGTTTCACTAGAGCAAGCACATGGATCCACTTCCAATGGACCAGGCACAGGAGCAGGAGGTGAGAGTTTGATATCCCTGAGCCTCAAAACAGGAGGCAAGGCAACATGCCCTTGGAGATCATTATGGGTTCTAAGCAAGAGTCCTATTCTCCCTCAGCAGGGGCGGCGGGTAGCAGGCAGTAGGGCAGCACAGCAGAAAAGCAGTCTTCCAGAGCAGCAGTCCAAAAGAGTGGCCATCTTTATAGCAGCACAGCAGTTCTTTTTCCTGGCAGAGTTTTTTTACAGGTCCCTAAGTGCCTGATTTGGTGAGGTCAGAGACCCAGTACATGTTAGAAATGGGGGTCCCTAGTTGGCAATGGTTTGCACTTTTGTTCAAATAGGGGCCCTTACTTCTAGTCAGGATAAAGGGGATACACTCCTAAAAAAACCCAGCTCACCTCCTTGGTAGCTTGGCATGAAGTGTCAGTGTTATCTCAGAGGCAGTGTGTGAAGCATTTGTACATAACCAACAGAAATACAGTGAAAACACTACAAAAGGACACCACACCAGTTTTAGAAAAATAACCAATATTTATCTGTGCAAACAAGAGCAAAACGATAAAAGACCAACATGCAGTAATCAAAAATAGGCACTTTGCCGGTGTGACTTAAAAATGCAGTTCCTTGAAGTCGGTAGCTCCGTCCTGTGCTACCGCAGTGCTGAAAACAACAGATTCCAACATTTCCGGCCGACCGCGTCAGTGCGGACCGGCGTTAGTGACAGCAGACTCGTAAACAGTACCTTTGGTTCCGGCCGACCGCGTCGGTGCGGGCCGGTCGTGGCAACTGTCGCGGTTGCGATGTGAAGCGTAGCGGTGTGGCATGCAGTGCCCTCAAGTTGCGGTGCAGGCAGCAGCTCGGTGACGGTCATCCGTCGTCGGCGGTGAGACCAGGGCTGTGGTGTGAAGTGTGGCGGTGCCCTCTGTGGTGCCTTCAAGACACGGAGTCTGCAGCGGTGTCGGTGATGATGTCAGCTGCTTTCCCCCTCTGTGGCAACTGAAACCTCGGTGCCAGAGGCGGTACCGGGAGGTAGATGAAGTCTTTGCTGTCCCTGAGACTTCGTGAAGATGAGGCAAGCTCTCTTTCAAGCCCTTGGAGATACTCAGCAACAAGTAAAGAAAGGTCAGTCCAGTCCTTTCACTGCCCAAGGCAGAAGCAGCAACTGCAGGCCAATCCAGCAAAGCAACAACAGAGCAAAGGGGCAGTACTCGTCCTGGCAGTTCTTCCAGCTCTTATTCTTGGCAGGTTCCTTGATCCAAGCGAGTTCTAAAATTCTGGGGTCTGGGCCCCAATATTTATGCTGCATATCTCTTTGTTCTCTTGGGTAGAGAGTGTCTGTGCTTAGTCCAAACCAGTTTGGTCATCTCTGGTCTGGCTTCCCAGCAGGAGGTGGAGACAGCATTGTCCATGGCAGACCAGGCCCATTCAGGTGCAAGGAAATCTCCTCCCACTACTCTAAATGCAGCCCAGGTCTATTCAGCCCAGCCCTTACTCATCCAGGAAACACAGGACCCACCTCGACCCCCCAGTGGCTGTCCGAAGAGAATGCACACCCCCTACCCCTGTCACTCCAAAGCAAGACAGTCAATCCACAACTCAGCAGAGGCACACAAAGGGGCTAAATAAGAAAATACCCACTTTCTAAAAGTGGTATTTTCAAACACAGAACATAAAAATCATCTTTACTAAAAGATGCAATTCTACATTCTGAGTTCAGACATATTAAACTCCATTTCTCTATCTTGTCCCAATGGGAAGATATCCTCGCAAAATGTTACAGAGCATTCCCCATTCTATCCTATGAGACAGATAACCTTTCAACAGTGAAAAATTAATTACACTGTTGTTCACTATCAGGACATGTCACACACACCAGGACATGTTCTACCTTTCACATATACTGCACCCTGCCCATAGGGGTACCTTGGGCCTCCCTCAGGGGTGACACATGTAATAAAAGGGAAGGTTAGGGCTTGGCAAGTGGGTGCACTTGCCAAGTCGACTGCAGTGGCAGGTCTGAGAACCCTTTGAAAGCCTGCTAGTTTGGGTGGCACAATCAGTGCTGCAGGCCCACTAGCAGCGTTTGATTTACAGGCCCTGGCACTCTCAGTGCACTTTACTAGGGACTTACCAGTAAATCAAATATGCCAATCATGGAAACACCAATCTATAATCCAATCTACAATAGGAGCACTTGCATTTTAACACTGAACAGCAGTGAGAAAGTGAGCAGAGACGCTAAGCTAGCAAAAACAGAGTCAAAACCGGGAAGTCAGTAAGCAAAAAGACAGGGGAAACACGCCGAAAGATGGCAGGTCTAACAATACCTATACCGAGTTCTGCCTTTGAAATGCAGGTGACTTCAAAAAGGGCCTTTGAAATGCACAGAGGTACAATCTCCCAGCTCTGGCTCCAGACGCACTACAGGAGTATATGCTGCCCTTTGTGTGGGGACAGGACACTGCTTATTCAGGTGTGTCAGTTCCTCCCTCCCATCCTGCCCAGGATGACCCATCAGGATATGGATGGCCACTCAGTCACACCTAACCTTCCTTTGTGTGTGCCTGTTTAGAGGGAATGCACAAAGTCCAGCCTTCACCCACCTTAGACATGTATTGGAGGCAGGCTACATGCTCTGAGAGCTAAGAGCAGAAAAATACCATCCTTCAAAAGTGGCATTACTAAACTACTGATGTTAAATTCAACTTTGCCAGCAAAGAGGATTTATGATTACCATTCCAATGATATGAAACATGACAGAGCTACTCATTCCCAATGGAATTACAGTTTATAAGTGTAATAAGGAATTCCTAATGGATAGTCCTCACAGTAATGATAAACACATTTTGTTGTTTATCACTACCAGGACATGCAAAACTTAAAAATACATGTCCTACCTTTTAATTACACAACACCCTGCCCTATGGGCTACCTCGGGCCTACCTTAGTGGTGACTTATATGTAATAAAAGGGGAGTTTGATGCTTGGCAAGGGTCTTTAAAGGCAATATCGACATGGCAGTGTAAACTGCACACACAGGTTCTGCAGTGGCAGGCCTGAGACATGTTTAAAGTGCTACTTTGGTGGCAGCCCAATCAGTGCTGCAGGCCATTTAGTAGCATTTAATTTACAGGTATACAAAAGAAAGAGAGGGACCCCTTGTACCTCACCAAGGGAATAGAATACTATTGACAAGTGAAATCAAAATATCCCTTGGTTCTTCCACAAACAATAAAAAAGAGATCTGCTCACATCACCAGTCTTCCTCGCCACATTAATCACATGATGAGCAGGTACCAGAGCCATAACTGGTTTCATGATAGAAAGAATGCACACCAGTTATGGCTCTGGTACCTGCTCATCATGTGATTATTGTGGCAAGGAAGACTGGTGAAGAGGGAATGCCCCAGTTACTTACTGGTAGTCCAAGTCTTCCTCGCCGAACTTTATTTCCCATCCCATCTTGTATTTGTGGGGCTTGGAAAGGTACAGGAAGTGCAGTGGGTTTCACCTCCTTTTAATGTTCAAGAAGTGGGAAGAGGAAGTCGGCCATATAGGGGAGGGATGGGAATAACTAGACTGCTAAATTTGCTTGGAAGGTTCTGTGGTGGAGCTGAAGCTCATCATGTGATTTATGTGGCGAATAAGACTTGGACTCAGAGTCATGAACATTACCAGTATGTAACAAGGGAATCATTTTGTGTTCTAGAATAACGCCACGAGTTAATCATCAGACAAGTGAAAGTACCCAATGTGAAACCATCCGATAAAAAATCTAATACCTTGGGGGCGGAGCTTGCCTGGCCCAAAGATGGCCAAGCTTTAGAGTAGTTGCGCGAGCCTGATACCTAATCCTACACAATCCTGCTTCCCTTTACTTCGTTTTTCCCCCTCCACCCCTCTACGGAGCATAGGAGTACGCTTGGGAGTGTTGTCAGCCGACTCCGGGGAAAATACAGCGACGCCGCAAACCCCGCGGAGCGCCTCACCCTAGACCTCGAGTGTGGCCCAGATCACGGCATGGCAGTGGGCTCGCTCTCGTCCCTTCTGATCGGTGTGAGGGAAAGGCCGACCGAGACGGCGGCGCGATTCTTGGTCTCGCTTGCTACAAAGGCTGGGACACTGCTGACATAAGCACCCAGAAGGGTGCCGAAGTAAGGTACTGGCAGAAGACACAGAGTACGCTGGCACGGAACACTGTGCTTCCGAAGGGAGCAACAAGGTAGGAGACCCTCACCTGAAACTGCCATGCACACCGTACCCCTGCCCGCATTACCCTGATCTACTCTGCATGCTGATCTTGGAGAAAGGGGAGAGAGGGCCCGATTTGAGGCCTAAACACAGCCTGGCTGCCCTAATGGCTTCCATTACGGCTCTCTAGCTGAAACCCACGCTTAAAAAGAGGGCAGCGCCACGTCGTCCAGCCCTGCACTCATGCCCGGATTATTTGCCTTGGAACACTACAAAATCTAGTAACTCCCAAGGGATAATCAGACTGGCGCGGCGACCACCTCAGCAATGTGAGAAGTTGGCCTGGCATATACTGTCCACTAGTTATAGTGGGCACCTTGCCCCAGTCCAAACGACCCTTATTGATGATAGGTTTAAAGACAACCTTTATTGAAAGCTATCCTAGTGGTAGCTATGGAGAGCAGCCTTCAGGCTAAGTCTTGAAGGAGTGTAAAGCAGCTTGGTTTACCAGATTATAACCTCTTGAATAACTAAATGAAAGGAGAACCACACAAGGTATATATATAAAATATATGTATTTATTTCTAAACACTAACTACTAATCTCTTTATGAGATTAGAGTTCAAGATACACAGTATCACAGTATTAAGACGACAGTAAATAGCACAATATACACTGGGCCCCAGGGGGGGACCAAACCATATATTAAGAAAGTGGTATAAGAACCACAACTTGACTAGACATAGTGCCTAGAGCACGTAGAATCGCTGGGACCCCAAGGAACCACCCAAGGTAGTAACACAGGAGACCCACGGGGGACGTGTGCAGTGTGAGAACACAGCCGCGAACGCCGTAGGATTCAATGCGGAAAGTCGCGGTTGGAATTTTAAAGATAAAGGACACTTAGGAGAGGACTTTCAGCAAACCCCTTTAGACTTAAGGGGTTCTACGGCCAACACCCATGTGAGCTCCGGAGTACTCGAGTTACCTCACCCAGGGAAGCCGGGTGCATAGGTGTCAAAGGGTGTCGGGAATCGTCGTCGTTTTCAATGGCGATCTGCTGCAAAGTGCTGCTGCCGTGAAGAAGAAAAGTTTCCGGGGTGATCCAAGCCTGGATCGAAGATGTGAAGAACATGAAAGCAGAGGGGACAGAGTCTGGGTCACTAGCCAGTGACCAGGAGCGGAGCAATTGAATGCCCACCGATGTCGGGTGCTTCAGGTGTGAAGAGGTGAAGCTTGACTCTGGAGCCACGGGGTCCCGGAGACGTCGACGACAACCAGGAGCCAGATTCGAGCTGTCCCACAAAGGATGTCGAGTGCTGGGGTGTTGGTGATCGGATTAACCACAACAAGCCTTGACAACAGCAACCCACGCAGGAAGAGAAAAGATGCTTCTGTGCGGATCAGCAAGGTCCTGGGGACTCCCCAAGCGATGGAGAGTTAGGGCATATCTGGAGCAACCAGGGAAGCCCAATGAAAGTTAGAGTTGCCTTCTTGGGGACCCACAGGTCAACAGACCAGGGATCGTGAAGGGACCTCGAGAGGAATCACAAAATGGCAGCCCACGGAACACTTATTGAGTGTAGGCCTGCAATCTTCAGTGCAATTACTGCTTGGGGTCAGGGCTACAAGTAACCTAAAGTTCAGCCTCAGGGGTTGCCGGAAAGCTGATGCTTCTGCAAATGGTTGCGGTGTCCAGGGGTTCGGGTAGCACGGTCTTCACGATGGATACGGGCCTCAGACTTGCTGTGGGCACAGATCGACCTCAGAGACCTTGGAAAACCTACCTCCTGTGTGGCAATATTCTTCGGAGTCCACAGGAGCTTTGGAGATGCCAACAGGTCAGTTGCGTTCAAGGTGCCTGCCTTGCAGGGGAGTAACTCCTTTACTCCAAGGGAGATTCTTCAGTCATCCAGCGTAGTGTAGATCGTCGAAGTACTTGGTTTCTGGTAACAGAGTTTAGTCCAGGTGTAATCTAAAGTTCTGTAGTCAGGGTTTCCTACTTTATACCCAAGGAAGGGGTGGGACAAACTCTGGGGACCCACCTATGGGAGGGTCAGGAAAGAGGGGTGGCTACACCCATTTCCTTTGTCCAGTTTCGCGCCAGAGCAGGGGCTGTGTGCCCCTGCAACCGGTTTGAGCTGGACTATGCACAGGGACACCAAATGTGCCCCCAGTGTGGACTTCAAAGCACTCTGAGAGTGCACCCACCCAGCCCCAATACACTAAAGCGTGTCTGGGAGGTGGTCACACCTCCCTGTGACAGGAAACCTATTGTCCAGGCCTCCCCTGCCGGATTTTCATCCAGCAGCAGGAGGGCAGACTCGTGTCTGTGGCTGCAGCATCCATTTTGTGATGCCAGGGTTCTGTTAAGCTGGTACCGGGTGTACCGGTGTTGCCATGTTGCTCCCTCTAGAAGGGAGGAATCATACCTCCCACCCCAGTACTGGGGTGGAGGTATGAGTCCAAGGTGTTTGACACCAAACACAACAGTTTTCCATGCAGCCATTCTCAAGTTAGCATTTACCGCAGGGTTATAATGCACTTAAGAGTATATGGTCTGGCTGCATCACAAACAACCCCGGAATGAAGATTCCGAAAGCTGCAGAGGGGCTCTGCTCATGCATGGGCACCCTCTCACATGAAACCCAGCACCCTGCCTTCAGGATTGTTAAGGCCTGCCATAGGGGTGACTGATAGGTTTACATGTGCAGTGATATGGAGAGATATAGGGAACCTATATCTCAGTAAGGGGTGCATATACCACCTTCCACAGGCTGCTGTAGCAGACCTGTTGTGTCATTTTACAAGGCTTCCCAGGGGTGGCACAATACATGCTGCAGCCCCTGGTAGGCCTCTGGGGTACCTATGCCCTGGGTACATAGTATACCATATACTAGGGACTCACAAGGGTACCCCAGAATCCAATCTGGAGTGTACCTAAAGTACATACAATCAATTTAAGGGGAAAGCAGATAGGCTGGGGTCCTGAATAGCAGGATCCCAGCCAAATTAAGTCGAAAACCATCAAAACACCAGGAAAAAAGTAGGGGCAACCATGCAGTCAGATTCCACCTTCCTACAAGCAAGACACAGAGCATCACTCATACGAAGGTACGGAGTAGAGTGAGCACCTGGGGCAAAAGATTGAGGTGCGATCATACATGCCCATCCAGATCCCCCGCCAGTCATGAGATACGAAAGGGCACAGAGCACCATCAGTTCTTCGGGTCAGGCTTAATAGGGCGGAATCCCTCACAGCCATGGCACTATATGGGGCCATGGTGTTCTGGACAGTCTGCTGATTACGGCTGGGCCTGGGGTCTAGCGGAACGGGCCACTACTAAACTCGGAACCCAGTTGCTACCCCTACACAGTGGAGATCGACCTTAAACTGTATTGACCGCCCTACTGCGACCTGGTCTGGAATAGCACTCATCAAGTGCCCCATCAATTTACCTCTGCCCGCTAAGATCACAGTGCTACTACAAGGACCCTGCTTTTCCACATTATAATCTGGTTGCCCACGTGAGACCGGCGACCCTACGGCAATCCCAGCATGGGGAGAACAGAAAAATCACAGTCGAAGCTCCAGTTTAATATTGATAAAAATGCTTCTGAATCCGGCTCAGAAATGGGGGATCCACCTACAGACAGGGAGCAAAAGCAAATACTAGCATCCATGCAATGCAGCTTAACCAAAATCGATGGGAAAATCGACGCTCTCACCTTCCGAATGAACACAATGTCTGAGCGACTGGACAAGCACACAGAACGCTTAGACACAATGGAGGAAAGGGTCTCAGACACAGAAGATGAGCTAAACTCCAACTTACTTAAGTGCACAAAATGGACAAACTATTACACAGCATCCAAGCTAAAGCAGAAGATTTGGAGGCACACTCTAGGCGTAATAATGTGCAAATAGTTGGAGTTGCAGAGCCTACTAATATTCCGAACATGGAGCTCTTTGTTGAGCAATTACTAATCACTCTCCTGGGCAGGGACACATTCTCGAACAATTTTATTGCAGAGCGCGCACATCGCTCTTTGGCCCCCAGGCCGGTGCCGGGCGCAGCCCCGCGCCCCATGATTGCCATCGTGCTTAACTACAGAGACAGGGACGCAGACCATCATAAAGCCAGAGAGCTACGGACACTACAATACGAGGGAATGGACATCTCCCTCTATATGGACTTCACGCAGCAGGTGCAGGAGGCTCGACGACAGATCATGCCGGTGAAACAAAGGCTCCGAGACCTCAATCTGGACTACAGCATGATGTACCCCGCAAAATTGAAGATACATGCCGATGGAGAAGCGTATGCATTTACTGAACCAAAGCTGGTGTTACAATTTCTAAAAAAGAGAGAAAACAATAGATCTCATAAGGGAACCCCAAGATACCAGTCTGCTCTGGAGGAGGACACCCCGGATTTGGAAGAACAGTGAAAACCACATGATACCGCATCCCGCTAGGGATCGGAGGCATCTCCCCACAGCCGATTCATTAGTGTGGCCTATAAGGAACTGAGTACGACGAGGCCTGGGGACGGGTCACCACCTAAGGTTAAGGTAATCCGCATTGATAATGCAAGAACACATTTATTTTTTTATTCTTTCCAATTGGGTAGCTGAGAGACTAATATCAGCTCACTTACACTATGAACTCTCAGAGACACTACATGGGACAGTGGGCAAGATGTTGACTATGCCATGTTGGGGGTTGCACATCGTGGGAGGGGGGTTTTAGGAAGAAATGGGTTTATCCTATCTCGAAGAGTACGTGATTTTATACTATGGCTGGCGATTCATTGCACACAGAGGTGCAGCATTAGGAGACAACAGATAAAACGGTCATAACAGGAACACCTCAAAACACAAACAATAGAGTAAGATTCCTGACGTGGAACGTTTGTGGTCTGAATAATCATAGAAAGCTGAGCAAAGTGGTCACATACTTAAAAAGACACCAGGTTGATGTAGCCTTAATGTAAGAGACCTACTTGGCCCCTAATAGTTGCATGCTCACCCTGAGACGACTGCAAGGACAATATTATGCCGCTGGGTTTACTTTGCACACCAGAGGTGTCCTAACATGGGTTAACTCTAAGTCAGGCATCACACTACAGGAAGCAGACATAGACCCTAATGGCAGGTTTGTCATCACTAGATGCCACAAAGAAGGAATAAATGTGAAGCTAGTGAATATATATGGCCCCAACCACAATGATCCGCAGTTTTATCATTCACTCGGCTCTCGCCTACTTAAAGCGACTGATCTTCCTCAAATCTGGGGAGGCGACTTTAATTGCATATTGGACCCTACCCGTGACCAAGGGTCCTCCACGTCGCCCTTTTGCTGCAGCGGGAGCAATAGTAGATATTATTGACCAGATAAGTTTGCTAGGTGTGTGGCGACAGCGCTCTCATAACACCCCAGGATTCGCAGATTATTCTGCAAACCTACGACACGCACACCAGGATTGATTACTGGCTGATATCTAAGAGCCTCCTCACCCGGGTCGTCACCTACGAACCATTTCCAAGAACATATTCAGATCATTCTCCGGTTATGTTAGACATAGAATTATGCACTGAGCACTTTGCCCCTTTCACTTGGAGGTTCCCCCATACTCCTTACTGGACCCGGTCTTTCGGGCAGATATAGCCACATCCATACAGGGCTTCTTTGAAGACAATATAGGCTCAGTAACCTCTTTCTCAATGGTCTGGGAGGGGTTCAAAGTGTACATAAGGGGGATGGCAATCTCGAAACAAGCAGGAGTGTTACATTCCATACAAGACAGACTACCCAGATTAGAAAAAGAAATAGCACAACTGGAACAATCGCATTTGAGATCAGGTGACACAAAGCTCCTAGAGGATATTAAAAAAGCCCTAGAGGAGTACCTTGACACAGCAGACAGTGAGGTGAAACACCTTGGCAAATACGCTACTGCCAGGATAAACTGAGAGGGCAAGCGCCCCGGGGCCATTCTAGCGAGTCTGCAGCATCTTCAAAAGGGAGGCTGGCACGATTATCAGAAAAAAAACCAAAGATGGCAGCCTGCTACACAAGATGTCCGGCATTGCAGAGTGATTCAGTAAATACTATGCCGATTTATATAGCTCACGGATAACATTAGATGACGAGGCAATGAAAGAATACTTGGAAAACATCCAAATGACATGGCTCACTGACGCACACAGGGAACACCTCATGGCGCCTCTAGACCCTAGGGAAATTCAAGCTGCGCTCAAGACTACGTGGGTCAGGAGCGTGCCTGGCATAGACGGATTAACAGTAGCCTTCTATAAAGCCTACCAAGAACTACTTACACCTCATTTAGTCTCTCTCTATGAAGAAACGGTTGAGACCAAAATGAAGCCACCATCCATGAGGGAGGCACTGATCGTCACACTCCTTAAGCCGGGGAAACCCCCGAATGATTGCGCATCCTATAGACCCCCTATCCTTATTAAATGTAGACAAAAAACTTTTTGCAAAATTGAAGCAAACCGACTAGCCCCGCTGGTCCTGCTGTCTGTGGGTCCAGAGCAGGCAGGCTTCGTTCCAGGGCACAGCCTAACCTACAATCTCAGAAACATCCAAAACATTAATCCAGAAGTCAAAGCTGAAGCAGTATTTTTAGATGCTGAAAAAGTGTTTGATTCTGTAGAATGGCCGTTTATGGAAGCAGTGCTACGGCGCATTGGAGCAGGTGAGGTCTTTCTCCAGTTAGTAGCGGTCTTATATAATGCCCCAGTTGCAAGAATTTGATTGGGCAACAGAGGTATATCTCCCATACCTATCTCAAGGGGTACCCGTCAGGGATGCTCTTTATCTCCTCTGCTGTACCCCTTAGTCGAAGAACCTTTGATCTGCACTCTGAGAGAGTACCATGGGCACAGGGGAGTGCACTTCCCGGGCCACCATTGGATCGGCTCGGCATACACTGACAACTTGCTTCTTTATATTCAAGACCCAACTTACACCTGTCCTCACAGTGGTGGTCCGTAACCCCGCATAATCGGGACACCTGTCTAGGGCATCTATTTACATTAAAATCACCCACCCATATCATCTGTAAGGGTTTAGGGTGGTGATAGAGCAGATCCGCCATGATTCTTCCTAGAACCTCTACCACTGAGGCTGGGTTCATAAAATTATTATTGTAGTAATTTATTATTAACAGGTCACTAGTTTTGTGTCCTTTTATGACTAGTATATGGAAATAGGGTGAGTTATTCCAAAATATCACTATTTTGAACATAATCGTATTTGCAACTAATGTTAAAATGCCACCCTTTGCCCTACCTCTTATAGGGCTGGGGTTTGGAATAGCGATAACCATTTAGTTTTATAGGGTCTTCCTCCCATGTTTCTTGGAGGCAAATAATATGTGAATTTGCCAATTCCTTATGCCATTCGCTATTATCCTTTTTGTTATTATACCCAGCTATATTCCAAGTAAGTAATATGAGGTCATTTTCTCCTGCTCTAAACATGGTTTCCTTTGAGTGAGTGACTCCTTCCTTGCTCATTGCTACTTCAGGCCTCTGCATTGCGAGTTTTACAACATTTTGTTGTAATGAGTACTTTGCCAAGTAGCCCCCTTTGCAGCACCCTCATTTATAAATTGAACCACCTGGTTAGGAGATGTGAGTCAGTCGCAGCTATCTAGGTTCTCCAGTACGGCATATCTATTTCTGATAGGTATATCTAACATTTCCCTCTGAGGGGGCCAGGATAGACTGCCGATTTCACTAATAGGTTTCTTATGGGTCAAATATGTATAAGAACAAGGTGGTTTATAAAAGAAACCCAGTGGAACAGTGTAAATCTGAGAAGACAATGTGGGAGCTGAGGGGAGTTGTCTTAACAGGTCACCTACCATTCGTGAGTTGTCAAAGTTAAGTGCTATACAATCACCCTCTATTTTTTTTGATGCAGGGCCCACCCATGGTATTCTTCTGGCCATAATCAAATGGTCCTGAATGAGACGGCCAGCTCTGGCAAACCTGGTTAGCCAGTGCAATGCTTTATCCATAAGTTGGCTATTGGTTTCTTGTAGATTTTCTCTTGGGATCTGAACATTTACCGTTATTAAAATGAATGGGCATGCAGCTGGAGGTAGGTTTAAATAATAGGGTCTATTTTCCCTCCCAATCATACCCACATGTGAACTCTGCTTCGAAGGCATTTGAGCCCCACTCTCAGGTGGTCCGCTTCTACCCCCTGTCCCACGATTAGTGCTGCCCTGTGGATGTTAATGCTTTATTTAATGGCCCCTCATTGATATTTATACTCTGTGTTAGAGTCGATTTATGATTTATATTGGCTGAGCAGATTAAATTAGACCTTCCTTGATCTCTAGGAAACATATGTTGTGAACCTACATTAGGTGAAGGGCTCAGATTCGGTTTTGTGAGGGGCTGCATAAATTGTATAATGGGGCCCTCTCCTTTCGAAGCAGGTGACTTAACAAAGAGCAATTTCTGCAATGTCCGGTCTATAGTAGCCAAGTGCAAAATAATTGGGTTGTAATAGCTGAGCAAAGATATCACAAATTTATCACATATTTCAGCCCAATTCAAGCTCGAGAGTGATGAACCATTGGTTTGATCTTGAGATTGCTCTTGAGAATTAGAATGTGTAGATTGAGTCTTTTGATCTCTATTTGAGGAGATGGGAGGGAGATCTTTGGAGGGACCTCTTTTCCGTTTAGCGGTAGAGTCAGTGGCTGCAGAGATTGTGGGACTGGTGCTAGGCTGTGTAGAAGTAGATGGCTCAAGACTACAAACTTTTAAGACCTCCTCTGGTGTAATCGCGGCCTGGGGCTCAGTATCAGACATTACAAGGGGCTCCTTCTTGCCAGACCTGCCTCCCAATGAGAGTCTTTTTTCAATCAGAGCAATTTCCTTTGCAATGGTTGTATCACTTTTACTAAAAAAGAGTCTAAAGCTGTTAAAGCTACCCCCTCTGATGTTTGCGTGTTTGTCTTCTTCTTTCCCATCTTTAAACCAGAGTTGGATTACAATTGAATTTCCAGGCGTCCCCGTGTGAGTCCTGCGACGCGGGCATCGGCTTGCTTTTATGTGCAAATCCAGCAGCAGGGTTTGATGGGAGATGTAGTTCCTCCCCAGCAGTGCGGCTCAACAGGGCAATGCTCTCCTCCCCGTGTTGTTTTCAGGCAAGTACAGTCTCTTGGGGTCGCGGCACGCTTTTATGTGCAAATCCGGCAGCAAGGGGTGATGGGAGATATAGTTCCTCCTCAGAGGTGCGGGTCAACAGGGCACGGCTCTCCTCCCCGTGTTGTTTTCAGGCAAGTAACATGGAGCTTATTTATGGAATTTTGGCTTAGGGCAGCGCAGCATGGCACCTTGCTTCACTGCCCAAAGTCAAAGTGAAAGGGCAGGAATGCACCATATTTAAGCAACACGGTGCATTCCTGTCCTTTGTGCCTGCGCTGGTGCCATTTCGGAAGCTTAGTACCAACGTAGGCACCCTTGCACGATGTTGAAGAGGTGCTTTCATTGCATGCGTGTTGTTTTTGTGCAGGAAGGGATGCCTTTCTGCACAAAAGCAATCCTAAGAGGCATTTACCTCTTTCCTTGTGTGCTGCAGAATGCAGTACACATGGAAAAAGGAAAAAACAAGGAGAAATAAACAGATTTCTCCTTGTCACGCCTCACTTTGGGAGGCGGACAGATTTGAAGATTCCCCAGGTTTACCAATTTGTAAATCTGGGGCAGCATCAAATTCCATGGATGTTGCAAGGGAAAGCCCACTGGAATGCCCATGGAATGCCTCCCAGACGCATAGTAAGTTTACACAGCGATTTGCGCTGCATCGCCTTACTCAAGATTTATGAGGACACTCAAAGCCATGCAGTGTGGCTATGTGTAGCTTCATACATCGAAATGAAAGCCCTGTGTCATGCATGTACCACTTTAAATGGTGCAAAAGTGATGCAGAGATCTCAAAAATAAGCCCCCATGAGCTTGCAGAATTCTGCACGCCTCCTGAATGTGGCTGGTCACCTTAGAAAAAAAAGAAGCAGACATCAGCCAATCTTCCAGATAAGGAAAAATTGTATTCCCTTCTTATTAATGACCCCCACCAAAGGGGCTAACACCTTCGTAAAAACTCTAGGAGAAGATGTAAATCCAAATGGAAGTACCTGAAACTGGTAGTGTTGATTGTTCACGCATAATCTTTGAAACCTCTGAGAAGGGGGATGCATCAGCACATGGAGATAGGCATTTAACAGGTCCAATGATGCCAGCACATCCACTTGATTCATAAAGGGAAGAATCTCCTGTAATGATATCATCTTGAACTTCAGATGAGAAATGAAGGAGCTGACTTCCTTCAAGTCCAAGACTGGCCTCAAATCGCCTGATGCCTTTCTTACCATGAAGAGAATGGAGTATACTCTCTGACCCCTCTGATGATGAGGAACAAGCCTTATTGCTCTTTTGGAAAGCTGGTCTTGAATACCAGTCAGAAGAGCTACTTGTTTCACAGGATCTGAAGGAAGGGCATGTGCACAAAACGTCTGGGCTTGGGGAATCAAATATTATGGTGTAGCCCTCCTGTATGACTCTCAATACCCACTGGTCTGACATTGAACTCTTTCAATTGTCCAGAAACCCTTCCAATCTGGCCCGGCCGTAATCTGCATGTCAGATCCACCAAGATAGCCTGGATTTAGCTTGCTGGTGCACCCCTCCATCTGACTGCTGAGGCCTGATTTTGCCTGTGAAAGGAACACCCTGGTCTCATCCCCTTCCTCGAAAGGGCTGGTTGCTCTTTGCAGACGTCAACTGTCCAAAGGCTCTCTTGCCCTCATAAAGCCAACCTCTGGATAGACTTTTTGGTGCTACAAGCTTTCTGTCCTCTACAGATTTTTTTTTACCATTTTCTCCAGTGGAGCACCGAGCAACTCAACACCTGAAAAGGGGATTTTTCATAAACAACGCCTCTTGCGCTGCGTCCCCCTTCAAGTTTCATAACCATACCTGACTCCTGGCTTGTAAAGCAGCCCCCATACTGGTCTGTTGCTCCATGATTGCCAAAGTTGAAGTAAAATCTACCCGCCTGTTCCATAAGTTCCGCCAGACTCTGAAAGCCCTTAAGAAAGGACAAAATAGTATAAGACAAATAGGCGGAAGCCCTAATGGACAAATTAGCAGCAGCATATGCCTGCTTGAGTGCAGTGTCCACTCTCTTGTCCACAGGATCTGAAGGGGAGGCATCCTCTGATATAATAGTACCCTGGAATTATAATCCTGCCATCAAAGAGTCAACCTTTACTGAAAGCGGAAAGTCTTTAAAAAACTTGCATTTGGCACATCCCTTTTTCAAAAACCTAGAAAAAGTGGTATAAATAATGTCTTTTCACTCATTTTCAAACACCTTTTTAAAAGAAGCATGCATAAGTAGTGAATCAGGTTCCCTTCTCTGAAACTGCATGAAAATATCCCCAGATTCCTCTGCCGCTGGAGCCACTGTAAAGGCCATGCTGTCCTTGATATTTTGCAAGACCTCCTTCAACTCTTGACCCTGAACATATCTGCCTCGTAAATCCTCCTCCTCCCCCACTGGATCTGTACTAGTGGCGGGATCCATGGCCTGTTTTTTAGGAGAGGATGGGCCCTCTTGCTTCTTAAATGCAGCAGCCACAGCAGTTTGAATCAACTGTTGAATGGTCTGCAATGTAGGCTTGTGTTCCATAATTCCCTTATTTCTACAGCCCTCCATTGCCAAACGCTGCTCCAAACATGTCAGAAACACTCCAATGTTCCTGGTATTTATCACTGATAAGCAGCGAGGGAGACGAGAATCTCACAGCCATCCTCATTACTCAGCAACCCTTAAAAATGTGTGTTAGACCTGTAATCCTTAGGGTGGTCTTCCCCAATTGTTTGTCTCCTTACCTCAACTTTTTGCTGTATCTTTTTTTGGGCCTTAAGACTCTGAGCTGTTTACCACTGCTAACCAGTGCTAAGGTGCATGTGCTTCTCCCTTAAACATGATGGCATTGGTATATACCAGATTGGCATATTTTGTTTACTTATAAGTCCCTTGTAAATTGATATACCATCTACCCAGGACCTGTAATCTAAATTTTGCTAGTGGGCCTGCAGCACTGGCTGTGCCACCCACACAAATAGTCTTTCAAACTTGTCTCAGGTCTGCCATTGCAAAGCCTGGGTGACCAGTTTACTGCCACTCCAACTTGGCATTTAAAACCACTTGCCAAGCATTAAAGTACTCTTTTATTACACATAAGTCACCTCTAAGAAAGTCCTTAGGTAGCCTGAAGGGCTTGGTGCTTTGCAGCTAAAAGGTAGGATGTGAACGTTTAAGTTTTACATGTCCTGGTAGTGACAAACAGCTACATTTTCTTTCACTACTGCTAGGCCTACTCCTCTCAGAGGCTAACATCAGGAATAGCTTAACCCCTTGGGCGTGGCCGGAATTTCCCCGCGGTGCGGGAAAATTCCACGCGTGCACAGATCGGACGGCTCCCGGCCGTCCGACGCACACGCCCACCGTGACGTCGGACGGCCCCCGGCCGTCCGATGCATGGAAGGGGTTAATCATGTTTCATTTCCTTGGAATGGTTAATAATAAATCCTCTTTAGTGGTAAAGCTGGATTTAACATTACTATTTTAGAAATACCACTTCTAGCTAGTGGACATTTATCTGCTCTTAACTTAGTTCTGTGTGCCGGCAGCCTGTCTCCAATACATGTCTAGGCTGGGTGACAGGTACACTTTGTGCATTCCCTCTCGACAGCCACAAACACAGAAAGGGCGGGTGTGACAGATGACTCATCTGCATTCTGATAGCTAAACTGGGCAGGAAGGGGGGTGGGAGCTGGCACTTAAATCTGAATAGGCTGGATCCTGTCCCCACACAAAGGACTGATTATCCCCCTTCAGGTAGCCTGGCAGACAGGGCTGGGATGACAAGAAAACTGTGCACTTAAAGGAGCTTCCTTGAAGTCACCCCCACTTCAATGGCACATTCGGGTATAAGTACTGGGACTCTGACCCTACCAAATCCGAACACTACTGGACCTGTGAAGAACTCTTCCAGGAGTAAGGACTGCTGTACTACAAGGATTACCACTCTGCTTGACTGACTGTTCTAAGGAACTGCTTCACTACTATGCTGAGCTGTCCTGCTGCCTGCTGATCTCTGCCCTGCTGAGGGCAAGGACTGGACCCATCTCACTTGAACCCAGATTGACACCAAGGGCTCGCTGGCTTGCCTCCTGTTTTGTGGAGTCTTAGAGCCATACAAGACTTCCTGCAACTCTTCTGGTGCAGCTGGACTCTGCCATCTTTGAGTCCTACCCTTTCCTGGGGTGCCCCCTCCAGTCTTGAGCATCAGAAGTGTGTTCTGCAGCTGTTTTGCTACAAGACCGATGCATCATCACTACTGGTTCGATCGGAACCGATGCAGTGCCCTTCGATGCTGACGCAGTGTTGATCCGAAGATATCCCTGCGGGGCTCTACGCTGACACGGATCCCGATTGTAAGGTTCAATGCCAATGCAGAGCCGATCTGAGGTCCCAATTGCGAGGCTCGACACGGCGAACCGACTGAGTGAAAAGCACCCAACACATTGTGCTCTTGACGTCGACGCTTTGCTCCATCCAAGGTACTTTGTCAGCGGGACCTGTCTGAGTCCTGTGAACAGCCATACTCACCATCACGATCGGCCTGAACTTTGGTATTACCCCAGTATACTGCGACCTCAGGTAATCTTTTAGTGCTATTGACTTCTAAGAACTAATTTTTGTTTATTCTTTAAAAATTCATAACTTCAGTTCTAGTTACTGGATTTTTGCCGCTTTGGTTTTGTTTTACCCAGATATATATTCTCTATTCTTCTAAACCTGTGTAGAGTCTTTTTGTGGTGTTTTCATTGTGTTACTTTACACCTTGCCTCTTGAGATGAGCCAGTCTCCTCTGTGCCAAGCTACCAGAGGTTGAGCACAGTTTATCATTTAGTGTTTCTAGCTTATCCTATTTATTTATTTATATAAGTTTTATATAGCGCTTGCTAGACCCAAAGGTGTCAGAGCCCTTCACATGATCGTGATAGAATACAGTAAGACAGTCACGCAATAATCATATTAGGCGAGAGTTGGATAGATAATGGTACACACACAGTTCGATGGCTAATGGTACACATCACAGGTGATAGTAGAGTAATCAACAACTAGAGACACCATTCGAGAGGATCTAATAGACAGCATAAGCAAATAAACAGCCACTTAAGACCGAGAGTCTAGATCTGATCAGGCGATAATTCACCAAGTTCCGTAAACTAGGAGTTAAAGAATTTGTTGTTGAGGAGATCAGGTTTCTCTTGAAGAAAGGGAAGGAAGGATTGGAACGAAGGTCACACGGTAGTGAGTTCCATATGCTAGGAGCATTTCCAGAAAAATAGTGTGACTTTTTAAGATTGGGAGGTAGGAGCAGAAGTGCATTGGAGCTTTTCAATGATCTAGCAGACCCTGCTTTTGACAGCTTGTTTTCTACGTAGTTTGGTGTATGAGAGTGAAGGGCTTTGTGGATGAAGCATGCAGTCTTATAGGTACATCTTCCTTCAATAGGAAGCCAGTTGAGGCTCTTAAGTGCAGGAGTGATGTGTTCAAACCGTTTAACGTCTGAGATGAGCCTGGCTGCCATGTTAAGTTCTGTTCTTAGGGGGGCGAGGTGCGTTTTTGGCATCCCAGTGAGAATGGCGTTACCATAGTCTAGTTTAGAGAGGACCAAAGATTGCACCACAATCTTGAAGTCATCAGTGGGAATAAATGGTTTCAGCGCTCCTTTTGTGGTATTCTTGATGTGCTCTTTCATTGACATGTTGTTGTCTAGGAAGAAGCCAAGGGATTTTGCAGAGTTGGATAGAGTAAGAGAGCAATTTAAAGCATTGAGGTCGTTGAGCTATTCGGGGAATGGAAGGTGGTTATTTTTGGGGAGAAAAGAATTACTTCTGTTTTGATGGGGTTTAGCTTTAAGTGATTAGCGTAAAACCAGGATTATAACTTGTTCTCTGTGTCGTTAAGATGTCCAATGTCACTGGGTGATTTAATTTTGTAGTAAAGTTGAGTGTCATCAGCATACAGGTGGTGTTTGATCCGTGCCTGCTTCAAATGACCGTTAGGGGTTCCATTAAGAGATTGAAAAGGGAGGAAGAGAGAATTGAGTGGGTTTTGACTGGCATGAGTTGATTTTGATTTGTTGCGAGCGGTGTTGAAGGAAGGATGTGAACCATTTTAATACGGTGCCATTCATACCGAAACGCAACTTCAAAGATTCATGAAGGGTTGGGTGATTAACAGTATCGAACGCTGCCGATAGGTCAAGTAGGATCAGTTGGCAACCATCACCCTTGTCTAAGGATCTGAGAATGTCATCAGATATATGCAGCATGGCCGTTTCAGTTCTGCAGCCTTTCCTAAACCGGATTGGAAGGTGTCAAGGAGGGAGAATTTTCGTATATGATGATTAAGTTGTTGTAAGACACATTTTTCCAAGGTCTTGGCAAGGAACGGGAGATTGGAGATAGGCTGAAATTGTTGAGATCGTTAGGGTCAGCACTGGGGTTTATGGGAATGGGAGTGATTTGACCTAATTGGACCCATGGTGAGAGATGTGTTGATGATTAGAGTCCAGAACTGTGCGAGGATGTGGTTGAGATTTTCCACCATTGTGGATGGGATGGGATCCTTGGTGTGGGCCGATGGCTTTAGATTCATGATTGTATTGAAGACTTCCTTTTCAGAAAGGAGTTTGAAGTCCGACCAGTTGGAGTTGTTTTTCAGTATGGAGAGACTCAGGAAGCCGTTAGTTCCTTTCATGGTTGTTTGGTCAGCAACGAGGTCTGGCGGTGGATCTGCTACGAGGGGAGGTGGGATGGGGAGGGTGGTAAGGATGGAGACTTGTAAGAAGGATTGCTCAATTTTGGCAACTTTGTCATCGAAAAAGCTTGCGATTTCTTCACATCACTTGTTTGTGGCGATTACAACAATAGGAGGTGATGATGTTGTTTGTTGTTTAACAATGCTAAAACGCTCCCTTGGTCTGTTTTTTGCATGGACCAGTTGGTTGTGGAAGAAGAAGGCTTTTTTCCCTAAAGATGAGTTTTTTGTATGACAGCCTTGTAGTTCTAAGTAGTGCTATGTGATTAGATGAGGGGTTTTGTGTCCATATCCGTTCTGCCTGTCTGAGTTTTCTTCTTTCGCTGTTGAGATCGGAATTAAACGATGCTTTTGATTTTGAAGATCTTAATTGTTTTAGTTTAGGCGGGGCCATTTGATTGAGAACATCCAAGATCAATGAGTTGTAGTGTGAAGTGAGCTCTTCCGCAGTAGATGAGAGGGGAGACGCTGTAGTTGATCACGAATCTTGGATTCAAGTTCACGAATTGGACTTGTTTGATGTTTCTGGTTAGCTATTTAGGTTTTTTATATAACATCAGGGAGGGGTCTGGTATGAGAATTGATATTGAAAAGAATTAAATGGTGGTCAGACCAGTCAATAGGTGAAATGGAACTGAAGGAGATGAGGTCATTTTTAGTTGTAATCGCATCAAGGGTGGAGCCTTTGATGTGAGTTGGTTCATTGCAGAGTTGATTTAGGTTGTTTATTTCCAGGAGATTCGTGAGTAGTCAGACTGAGGTGTCTTCTGTGTTGTTCCAATGGGTGTTTAAATCACCCAAGAACACATCCTTCGAGTCAGTTAAGGTGAACTGAGTAATAAGGTCTGAGAACTCTTCAGCAAAGAGAGTTTTTTCACCTGGAGGATGGTAGATGGTGTGGAATTTGGTAGGATGGGAACCTTTGCTTATGAGTTCCAACCCGAGATATTCGAAGGTCGAGTATTCTGCCTTACTTAAAGTCGAGAGTTGTATTCCTATTTTGTGAATTATGGCTAGACCACCACCCGATCTGTTCAGTCTGTCCTGTCTAATGATAATGTACCCGGGTGGGGTAAACAGGTCAAGTATAGGGGTGGCGTGGTCATTAAGCCAGGATTCCTTGAGGAAAGCAATATCTATTTCTTCCCTGAGAATAGATTCAGCGATATCAGTAGCGTTCTTTGCTGCTGATCTACAGTTGAGGAGCATGCAAGAGAGAGGGCAAGGCTTTTCCTTAGAAGAAGGAAGAGTTTCAGTGGTGGTAAGTTGAGCTGGCGGTCTGGGCTCATTGAAAGTTGAGGGCATTCTATTTGTGCTCACAATAACTGGGATAGTGGAGGGGGGTTGGGGAGATCTCGTCTGGGGCTTCGCAAGGTAGGAATCACTATGAGCAGCGGCTTCCAGATCAGAAAGGGTGCGTTAAGGATGATGGGGTCTGTGGGCTAGAGTGTCAGTTCCTGCTTGGACAGGGTGCATACCTCTGCCAACCAGAAACCCCAGTTCAAACAAGTTTGCAAAGCATGCAGGGTGTTCCAAGATCACAGCTTCCACAAGGAGAGCCCCCGACTTCCACAATGAATCCTCTATCACCGGGCCTCCAATCCAGCAACAATGGAGCTGGCACATCAAACACAAAACGCTCCCAATACCAGTAAGAGCCTACTAAAGCAGAGCTTCCAAAAACCCATATTTGAGGTTTAAATACTCATGAATCCACATAAGTTAGATCTCATATGGGGTCTCTGGGCCCACTACAGCCCGACCTCACCCCACTTACCTGTTGACTTGCTTGAAGCGTCTGTGCTGCAGAACCAAAACACAGTAAGTGGGGCGGGTTTCACTTCCTCTTAATGTTCAAGAAGTGGGAAGAGGAAGTCTGCCATATTGGAGAGGGATGGGAGTAACCAGACCGCTAAATTTACATGGAGGGTTTGATAGGGAGCTGAAGCTCATCATGTGATTATTGTGGTGAGGAAGACTGGTGAGGAGGTAATGAGAGCTTACTTAATCAATACTGGAAATATCCCAGAGGAACGCTCCTCAAACAAACCTTAGAAATAACCGACAAATGCCTCACTGCAAATCCCTAAGACCTCTGAGAGCCTTGAAGAGTTGACAGTGAAATGGTATCGCAGTAACGTTTAAAAGGTCCATCAGTGTCCTCTCCCATTTTTTAATTGAAATGCCTGATATAATCTAGATAATGAGTGAAATGTTGAATGGCTTGCTGAATGAGAATGCAAATGGATTAGCGAGGTAGTGAGTAAGCAACTGATTAATGGGTTGGTGTGTGAGTGAATTGCTGAATGATGTACAAAGTGTGCATACGTATGAATGAGCCTAGTAAGGAGGATAGTGCCTGAATTCCTGTGAGGGGAGTCAAGATATTGAGGAGAGAGCAGCCTAGTTACATAATCATCTCACTGTGGTTTGCATTACAGTTCTAATTCAATTGCCCATCACTTCTTCACACAGGGAGAGTTCGTGCACTCCGACAAAAGTAGCTGTTATTGTTGAAGTGACATCAACCCTGTGTAATCTTGTGATCAAATAAAAATGAGAGGTATCTAAATGATGTCCAAGGCTCTTCTTTTGATTGGTTGGATTAGCTCAATGTTTTGCCCTTCAAGAATTGCATGAAATGGAGGAAACAGCAAACAGTATACAAAACTATAGAGAGGACAACAACAGCTAAGCAATGGTAATTAGATTTTTTTTTTTTAAAGTAATAATTAACTACAGAGGTAAATTAGCCTCAATTACCTACTTAACTACCTTGCTATTTAGAAGTGTAAACAATTAGTACTCTAGATTTTTTTAACTGGCATGGCTATTCGATATAGGCAGTGAGGTGGGATCAAGTTATGTGGAATGATTGAGTTTATTGGCATTGAAAAAGCTAACCATGCCGCACATTACGTGTGCTTATGCAATTTATAAAAAGACACACAATTGATGGACGGAATGCAGAACAAATCAAAACATTCACCCCCAGTCAAGAGATCTGGGTCAAATCCATCATTATTTTGCTCACCATGCCGCCCCAGTTTAGACCTGGCCATATGCAAATCAGTCTTGACCCTGTGGCTCATGGGAACAGCCCAGCCCGAACTGCCAAGCCAGATCCTCCCCGGACCGGAAACAAGCATCCTAGGACCGGTTTCAGGGTTTCACCCTTCATCAGCCAGGCTAGCTTGAATCCAGTGGCACAGTGAGCCCGGGACCCACGTCTGGGAATACCCGGCGCACTTAGGGTGAGAAAGCAAAAGACACACAATTGATGGACGGAATGCAGAACAAATCAAAACATTCACCCCCAGTCAAGAGATCTGGGTTAAATCCATCATTCTTTTGCTCACCATGCCATCCCAGTTTAGACCTGGCCATATGCAAATCAGTCTTGACCCTGTGCCTCATGGGAACAGTCCAGCCCGAACTGCCATGCCAGGCCCTCCCTGGATCAGAAACAAGCATCCTAGGACCAGTTTCAGGGTTTCACCCCTCATCAGTCAGGCTAGCTTGAATCCAGTGGCACAGTGAGCCCGGGACCCACGTCAAGAGATCTGGGTCAAATCCATCATTATTTTGCTCACCATGCCACCCCAGTTTAGACCTGACCATATGCAAATCAGTCTTGGGTGCAAGGTCAACACTGATTTGCTCAAACTGAAATGGCATGGTGAGCAAAAAAACTATGGATTTAGGCCCAGATCTCTGTACTGGGGTGAATGTATGACTTTGTTCTACATTCTGTCCATCAATTGTTCTTTTTGCATTTGTAACCCCGAGTGGGACGGGTATGCCCAGACGTGGGTCTTGTGCTTCCCATGCCACTGGAGTCAAGCTATCCTGGCTGATGAGGGGTGAAACCCCGAAACCAGTCCTAGGATGCTTGTTTGCAGTCCAGGGAGAACCTGGCCTGGCAGTTCGGGCTGGATTGTTCCCATTGAGCGCAGGGTCAAGACTGATTTGCATATGGCTGGGTTCAAACTGGAATGGCATGGGGAGCAAAAAAACAATGGATTTATGCCCAGATCTCTGTACTGGGGTGAATGTATGACATTGTTATGCATTCTGTCCATCAATTGTTGTTTTTGCACTTTGCATTAGGCAATTTATAAAGCACATTCCCTGTCATGATTATCCGACCAATGAGACATTATGACGAGGATAGAGGAGAACATCACCTGCATAAATATGCAAAGTTCCAACATATCTGCTATGAGAAATTAGAATGCTTTTTTAGTTTGCTGTTCAAATACACTAAAGGCATCAGAACACCTGTTATACTTGAATTTATGCATGCTATTAGAGGTTGGCCATCCACCCTGAGAAACTTATTTTTACCCGTTGTGGAACAGCAAAGTTCCCAAGTCTCTGTTATTAGAAATTGCAAAGCCTTTCTTTTTGCTGTTCAATTACTCGAAAGGCAACAACACATTTGATTTACACGATTTTATATGTGATACTCGAGCATAAGTTAGGACTTTAGCGTGCTTTTCATTATAAAATCCCCAATATTATCTTATGGAAAGTTCCAAAATCTCTTCCAAGAATAATTGTAAAACTTGTATTGTTCTTGTCCAATTACTCTAATAGCAACAGAATATCTGCTTTACTTGATTTTATCCGTGATACTCGAGGGTTTCCACCCACTGATAACCTGGGACATTTGCATGCTTTTATCGGGAGAGACCTATTTTCACCTTATGTGGAACTGCAAAGTTCCAAGGCCTCTGCTATGAAAAATTGCTAAACTTTTCTTTTTTGTTGTCCAATTATTCTAATGGCAACAGAGCATCTTTTTCATGTGAATTTATGCATGATACTCAAAGGTGGTCATCCAACCATATACCAGGGCTTTTGCAGTGCTTTTCATCTTGATAGCCCCAATTTAACCTTCAGATCATGAAAATAGGATTTGGTACACCTTTCCCTTGTGACAGTCCATTGCCCAGTTTCAGTAAGTCGCAGAGTGAACGATGTGATGGAGAACATATGGTTTACAATAGCAATGGAAATCAATACAAGAGCATAGCTGGGTACAAAATATTTGCACAAGGACCTGGAAGCAAGATGCTTTTCTGAACATCCTATATCAAATTCTGGCAGCACTGGAAATGAGCTTGAGAAGAGTAAGTATTTATGGGCAAAGCTGATGGTTCACATGAAGCACACTATCTCAGTAATGAGGACCAGTTAGCCAGACAAGCACCAGTAAAATGACTTAATCTCCCTGGAGCATGAGGTGGCACAGATTCTCAAACTGGACACTGGCAATGTTTGCCTAGCAAATCAAATTTAGTAGAAGGTGACACACCATTAACTTGTTTAGTTAAAACAACATTTATCTATGAAATTGTATAAAATAATAAATATTTGTAAGGGAGAGAATCCTGATATTTCCTGTTGCATGTGAAGTCACTGCAGCAAAAAACCTCACTGTTCGCACACCGATGTGCAATCACAGAAGAGGAGAATAGATTTCCAGTTTCAGCAACTGTCTTCCTCACTGGTAGTGCAAGATTCACTGACATTTATAACGGCCGACCACTATGAAGGACGGGTTAGATACAAGAAGTGGATTGTGCCCAGACAGTGCTTACCTTTGGAATTAGAAGATATTTTGAAGAAAAAGTTCTGAGAAGGTAAAGTTCTGTGGGGCAAGACTGCAGGAAGTGTCCAAGGAGGGAGCGTCATCATTAGGGGCCGCTGGACGAAGTCACGGTGAAGATTTCAATGTTTGGACTTCAGTTGGACAAAGTTGGAGCCTGTAGTCAACGAGAGTTCCAGTGGTCCAGATACCCCTTCGCTGAGGGACTGCCGAAGAGTATTTTCCGCTGTGGAGAAGAAAATAGCAGGAGGTGCTGTGAAGCCAGGCTGACCAGCGATGCACCTTGGGTGGAGAGATGATCAGGTTTGTGCCAGTCTCCTCTCGGTTCTCAGAGCAGAGCCAAAAAAGTTGAAAGTGCCAATTTTTTGATTTTGGCTATCTGGGCATATTTAGCACCACCACCAAGGGTACAAGACTGGAGGGAACTACTTGGGGGGTTAGTACTCACTAAGGCTGGGTTCACGTGTGAGTTCAAGATGGAGGGAGGCTGTTATGTCCCTGTGGCTCTGAACAGGAGGTAGCAAACTGACCCTTGGAACCACTCTGTAGCCCTGGGTTCAGGTGAAGAAGCAAGGCTGAAACAGCAGGTTAGGCCTCTGAGGATTCAAGGCAGGCTCCAGGGAGCAAAGCAGTCCTTTCAAGTGCAGCAAAGCAGTTTTGTGGAGTACACAGCAGGCCACAGCAGCAGGCAGTCCTTTAAGAGTCCTTCCATAGGTCCAGAAAATGATCTGAAGCGTGGGTCTGAGGGCCTATTTTTATACCTGATGCCTTCTTTGAGGTAGGAGAAATTTTTAGAGGTTTCTCTTTGAAGTTCTTGGAATTTTCCAACTTCCCTGCCCTGGCTCCAGGCTGGCTGCAGGAAACATGCAGTGGTGATAAGCCCTATGTGTGAAGACAGAGCACAGCCCATTCATCTGCAATTGGGGCTGTGCCCAGCACTGCCCCCCATCCTACCAGCAGATGATCCATTTAGGCACACCTAATGCATCTATTGTGTGACTGTCTAGCAGCAATTCACTGAGTCTAAATGCCAACTACACCCAGTCATGTGACCTAGAACAGGCAGCAGGCACCAAATGGCAAGGGCAGAAAAATTCCAACTTTCTAAAAGTGGCATTTTCTAAATTGCAATTTAAAACTAAATTTTACCATTAAAGAGGATTTTTAATTACAATTTCATAGATACCAAACATGAAATGCTTATTTGTTCTCAATTAGGGCTGGGCGGAGTTCTCGGAGTTCCGATATGCGAAATTTCACGGAGTGAAAAAAAAACTCTGTGAACTCCTCCTAACTCTGCGATAGTGGGCGGAGTTGTTCTCAGCTACTAGTGTGAGTAGTGCACTCTGGACTTCCAAGCGCAGGCCATTTTGCTTTTCCTATTCTGTGCATGGTGCTGGGCATACTTTTCAATCCTTACTATATATTTTTAATCCTTATTGTATCCAACTTATCCTCCCCTGTTTTACATTTATTTCCTTAGTGTGTATATTTGTGTTGGTGTATTTTACGTTTTTGCCTCTTTTTTTATTTCCTATGATTTTGTTTGTCACTTTATTCATTTTCCCCTAACTTCCTAACTTCTCCCTCTCTATTCCGTCTCTTCCTTCTGTCTTTCTCTTTGCCTTATATTCCACCCAGTGCCATGGCAGAGCATGGGAGAGGCAGGAACACTGTAGGGGGTGCAGCGAACCGCACATCCTGCGTGCTGCGGTGCAACCTCATGCAATTTCTAGCGAGAAGGAGGTGGCCGCACTAGCTTTTTTTGTGCAGCGCCACCTCCCCTCTAAACTGATAGCAGGCGGCAGGCCTGGGGGATCGTTGCTGCTGTGGGGGAGGGTGAGCCATTGCGTTCGGCAACGTACTGGGGTTTGGCGCACCCAACAGAGCTGATGCACCGCTGGGCCAATATCATGGACCGGGAGAGGGACCTTACCAACCTGCTGGGCATCCAGGTTGCAGGCATGGTGAGTACTAGCAATTATTATTACTAATTTTGTTGTGACCCTTCCTGTATTGCTAATTTTATTTTTCAAATAGCATGCTGCTCAAACTCAGAGGTAAGTTAAGTTCACATAAAGTACCATTACGAATATTATGTGATCCAATTTTGAGCGAACTAGGGGGCATATTAGCAAGGAATGGCGATAACTATCGCTAACCTAGGTTAGCGTTAGTTTTTTTATCGCCGTCTATTGCCTTTTACATTCGCCTTGTTAGCGACGTATTATCAACACGTCGCTAACAGGCAATAGCTGCACTGAAAACTGCCGCCAACTACAGCACGATGGCGATGTGAAAACCTGTGTTAGCGTGTGAAATCCAGCTATGATTTCACAGCGCTAATGTACAGCTTGCTAATAGGCAGGTGTGGTCTCAGCCTGACAATCCACCTCCCATTGTCAAGATGGCTAAGTCAGGTTTTAACCAGGCGTAAAATACCAGCAATAATCGCGCTTAGCGCGACTTTTATTATCGCTTCGCGGGTCCGGGCCTGCATTGGTAATAGAGGGAAGTCGTGTTTGCGACTGTTTCCATGTTGTTTTAGGGAGGAACGCCCACTTTGCATGTCATTAGCGATAAATATCGCTGACATGCAAAGCGGGAAAAAAAACGGCTGCTATTGCAAGTAAGCTGTCGCTAACGGCTGTTAGCGACAGCTTGCTGATAGGGCGTTAAAATTATCGCCGCTTTAGCGGCAAAAAGTGCAGCTAAAGCGGCGATACTGCCCTTGGTAATATGCCCCTAGGTGCTTAGTGCTATCTAGTTCTGCTCGTTGCTGTAGGCGCTCGCGTGGGCTGATTATTTAAGAAGTTATGCTGACTCCATTGTCCTCCTGTCACTAAGGTAGTGGTACTCTGGTATTAGTAGCAATATAATATCTGTGAGTTTGTGTTCTCTGTGTCTTTCTGTTTATGTAACCAGTGATGTAGTATGCAAAATATGCATCTATACGTTGAAAAGGGAAACTGACTGAGTTGGCCCATCAAAAGGGGTGCAATTTGTGAAGCAAAGATCATTCATTGGAATGCATTAGTATTTCCAAATGTGGTTCAGGAAATTCAGAATAGGGGTTAGGTAAGGTTTCAGAAATTAGGAATAGGTCAATTTGATAATATAGGCAATCTGATTTAGAAAAGTATAATGATAGTATGTTACTGTGTTTGCCTGTCAAAATATTTTCTAGGAGAGATTAACTGTACAACTAATCTTTTTTTCTTAACTTATTTAATTCTTACATCAGCACCGAAGGGCAAGAAGAGGGCATCAGGAGTTTGGGCTAAGGAGGGTGCTACCATCAGTGCCGCGTTGGGTGCAAGTTCCACCACCACCACCAGCGCTGCGGCAGACGGTTCTGCTGGCCCCAGTTAATTCATGTTAATATATTTATTTCTCTAACTTTTACCTCTCCCCATAGATTAATTATTCCTCCTTTCTCTTATACTGTGAGTTTTTTTCAAATGTTCTTCCTTCTATTTGATGTTTATTCCCGGCATTATCCTTTTTATTATATTTCTTGTTTTTGTAGCTGGCTTCCTCCTGTGTCTGTGCTAATCTTTAGCTTATGCTTTCTTCTGCTTGGTTATACTGTCCCTCTTCCCAAACTTTATACCCTGTGGACTGGTTCTGCAATACTAAGGGGCAGATGTACAGCAGTTTTGCGAGTAGCAAATTGGCCGTAATCCATTTTGCGAATGCAAAAAGCACTCTATGCAATGTACGACAAGAATTCACAAATCTGAAATAGCGATGTGACTGATTGGTGACTTGCAAAAAATAATGACCGGAATGTGCGAGTCACAATTAGAGATACCCTAATTGTGGGTAGCAAAATAGCATGTACAAGCGAGTCGCAAATTGTGGGTATTCTCAGAATGGCCCTTTTGCACATGCAATTTAACACCAATTCAAAAGAGGTGGTAACAGGGCCCAACCTATGAAAACAGCCCCAAAATTCATTGGATACTTTTCCAGAATGGCTGCCCTGTACGTGAGAGCAAGGAGGATGCGGACCTGGGCTGTTCAGCAGAGGAGGCGGAGACAGGAGAGGTCAGACTGACCATGTTGAGAAGACAGAGGAAGAAATTTATGAGCAATACATGATGAGTAGCAATGTGATCCTGGAGCTAATAGCCACCTTAACGCCATACCTTGAGAGCAGTTCACAGGGAAGCAATGCAATCTCCACCCATGTCCAGGTGTTGTGCTCTCTCCACCTATTGCCCACTGGTAGGTACCAAAATGTCATAGCAGTGGCTGGAGGAGTTTCACAGAGTGCGCTATCATGTTTCTTTCACAATTTCTTAGACACCATGATCCACCACGATCCACCACACACATCAACACATCTACCTGCCCAGGGATGATGTAAAAATTCAAAATACCAAAACGCAATTCTGCCGGATAGCCAGATTTCCACAGGTAATAGGATGCATAGACGGTACCCATGTGCCCATATGTCCCCCGTCGCACCTGGAATACATATTCCAGAACCGCAAAAACACCCATTCCCTAAACATTCAGGTTTACTGTGATGACGGTGTCTCTAGCAGTTAGGCCCAAAACTGGCAACACAATCTTGTGGATTACCCCATTAGCCACTGTAGTATGTGCGATGTGAAAATCCCACCTTCTCCCACAACGTGGAGGGGCATGAGCAGATTAGTATTCTGCACACTGCAATATAGTTTTCCACCTGAGAGTTTTATATGTAGGGCCACAGCATTTTCCAACCTGTTGGAGACTAAAACATTCATGCTGAGATGTTCACTTTTGGCTGTGTGGTTATATGCTGAGATACCACTCATTCATGGGTGAGTATTTTTATTTTCACATCAGCTCTTTTTTATATTGTGTCTTGCACTTGTCAGTGAGTTCGCAACTGCAGTTGCTTCCTTCAGCGTCTAATAGCATTTGTAGTCTTCTCTGTATAATTGTAAAGATTCCCTCCTACATAAATTTTAAGTAGCAATTATCTGTACTTAACTGCACCTAGGAAGTAGACCCCTTTTGTTTTGTTGGTTCTGGTGATCTTACCGCATCGTAGTTGCAAATATATCTATTGCAGACTTTTCCTAGGGGTTGTATCATTGAGAGCTACCTAGGCATTCTGGTTATATATGCAGGCTTTCAAATTGCTGTTCCCACCTTTGCCCACTTCTCAGCATCAATAACAGCTTAAGGGTCCTCTTACCATGTAAGCTCTTATACAGCAGTTTAGGGGGGCCGGAATAGGGGACGACCTATAAATCTCTTCTGTCATGTCTAAATCGTCTCCGGTTCGGGCATTGGTTGTTGCACGTTTTCCAGCAGCGTAGTGCATACACCTGCCAGCTTGGATCAAATTTCTAGCAGGGCTAATATTTTAGCCACTGATGCTCCTGGGGGTGGATTTGTTGACATCTGTGTCCCTACTTCCTTCTGGATCTGAGTGTGGCTTTTTATACCATCTCACATCAGGTGCTAACCACTAGTTTGAAGGAAAATGGAATTTCTGCACTTATGTGGCTAACTCATTCCTACATAACAGAACTTTTCAAGTCTGTGTGGAGACCACACTGTCAAATACCTACTCTCTTAACTGTGGGGTTCCTCAGGGGTCCTCATTGATACAAACTCTGTTTAATCTGTATGTCATCTAATTAGCAGAAATCATAAACAGCCATGGTTTCTCCTCAATATCCTATGCTGACGACACTTAGATTACTATCTCTTTCTCGCACCAAACAGACAAAACCTCAACCTCCCCCAACTCCTGTTTTAAACATGTTGTGGAGTGGATGGTGGCAGGGAGCCTCAAACTTACTGAGGTGAAAACTGAGGAGATGGTGATAGGAAACAAGCCCTCCAGATGGATGGAACTGAACTAGCCTGAACCCCTTGCAGTCAACCTATCCTAAATGCAGAAGTCAAAAGCCTAGGTTTCTGGTTCGACAATAAGATGACAAGGGCAAAACAAGCCAAAACACAGACAGAAATGTGCTTCGGCACGCTAAGAACTTTGGGAAAACTGCTCAGTCGGTTAGCAAAGCTATCGCGGAGGAGAGTGGTACAAGGTTTAGTCATCTCCAGTCTTGCTTATGGGAATTCACTGTACCTAGGCAGCCCAAAGTACATCATAAAAAGACTTCATGTCAGACAAAATGCTGCAGCATATCCTACTGAAAATTCTTAAACGTCACTCTGCCACCACTGCCCTGACTTACCTTCACTGGCTGCCAGTGATAAAAGGATATACCTTAAGGTACTGTGTATGGCAGCATAGCAATGTATAAAAGAGGTCCTAAGCTGATTCAAAATCTACTCACTTCTTACAACCCCATAAGGTTGCTGTGATCTAACACTAAGCAATTGTTTGAAGTCCCCAGGATAAAAAGGGTCAAGAGTGGAGGAAGGTCCTTTACGTTCCTAGTAACAACTCTTTGGAATGCACTCCCACAGCGCTTAAGGCAAATCAGATCAGAATTAGCATTCAGGAACTTGTTAAAAACAACCCTTTTGTAACTGTGATCCTTCTGCTTAATACTTGGTTGTCATAGCGCTGGAAGCCCCTTCTGGGTAGCCACATGCTTAAGAAATTCCCATGAATAGAATCAAATAGAATCAAATACTTCTCCATCTTTTCGATGGGTGGCTTATTTTCCATACCTGCTGCTGTCAGCTCGGTCACTCCAATTCTTACTACAGCGATTTCACCCACAGCAACATTCAGTCCCCCCACCCGGGGAGGGGGGCAATGCAGGGGTCCTCCTAAAGATCCCCACTTATACTCTTGCTAGAGCTTCCAACTTTAAGTTGCATTAGGTTTGCTCACTAGGCTGATGGATTTACATGTTGCTTCAGTGCATGGCACCCACCATCTTGGTCCTGAAGACATGGAGCTATCAGTTTAATTGTACTGGTGGACAGCTAACGTATTATGGTGCCATTGGTGTTGCTGGCATGCTACAAGCCTTCTGACATCCAATATTGCTGTAGGTTGTTCACTTCTTACAGCCTTTCACAATGCATTATCGTGATTTTTGCTCTTGGCTGTCGGGAGCTACTCCCACTAGCCATCATCTTCCGCACCCTCTCTTGCAGGTATATCAGTCCTCTGGTGTGGAAGAGTGTAATATCTTGGTAATAAGCTTGGGTAGCTTCAGTTTCTTCTTCCAGTGCCATAATACCCTCCATAATGAGTACATATTGCAGACAGCATAAAAGTAATTTTGCCAATTTTGACCTTAATGAATGGTTGCTATGATTTATCCACAAATGAGGGAAGGGTATGAGTTAACAAAGACACTGCTGTCCTATTACTACAAGCACATATTGGAGGATGAGAGTTCCCAGGCATGCCTAAGGTTCATCTGCCTGCTCAGCCAACAGGCTTGCTAGTTTTATGAACTGACAGCCATTGCTCATTGCTGTGTTTTCAGATGAGAGAGACCCTGGCTCATTTGTTTACTACTCGCTGATGCAAGGATCATTTTAGGATCCGAAGCTGCATGTTAAAATATAGAGCTCAAAGTAAAGTTTTAAGAGAAAGGAGGGTGAGCATTATTCATGCCACTAGCCACAAATTCAGGCATTTGTTTAAGAGGGAAGTAATCTGAGCTTATCTTTTTTCTTTTTTTTTAACAACAGATTTTATTGAATTTTCATTGTACCAGATGGGCGGAGCCCAGCAAGCAAAGTACATTTGAAATGCATAATGTAAAATCTCTAGGTACTGTATATCACGCACCCCAACGGTCTGCGGAACATCAGACCAAGGAAAACACCCCACCCCCTGAGCGCGCACCATACATACTGTAATAACATTATATATACCAAACGAAGGAATTCCCGTCTACGTCTTTGTAGCACTGATACTTTAAACTGGCAAATCATTCACCACTAGCCGTTCAATAGGGTCCCGGGTGGCTGGCTGCAACATTAAGGACAGATCAATACCCCTGTACTTGGCCCACCGAGACCAGATCTTCCCATGCTTCTGTGGACAACCCCTCGCCTGGAACAAAGCAACCTCCGCTGACATGCACCTATCCATGGCCTTTTTCCAGTTAGCTATACAGGGCGACGACGTATCGTTCCAGTGCTGTGCTATGTCCCGCTTAGCCAATGTGAGACCCAAGAACAGAAGATGTCGTTTATACCTGTTCCCCCCGATGTCTTCTGTGCTGTGTAAGAGCGTCAGTCTAGGGTTTGTCGGGATATCCCATGCCAAAACGCGCCCCATACAAGACAACACGCCAGACCAAAAGAGCTGCAATGCCCCGCAACTCCATACCGTGTGTAGAAATGACCCCTCGTCTGTACCACAGCGGAGACAGATGGGGGACTGAATAGCCCCCATCTTCCACAGGCGGAGACGTGTGTAATATATCCTATGGAGGTATTTAAATTGAATTAGCCTGTATCTGGTAGAGACGGCGGTGTACCGAGTGCTAGCCAGCGCCTCGGCCCAATCGTCGTCCGTCAGGGCTGGCAGGTCCGCCTCCCAAGCCGCCCGGGTTCGGTGAATGGTGGTCTTGGAGTGTGTAGTAAGAGTTTGATAAATTTGCCGGATTTTGTGGGCCCCCAGATCCCCCATTAATAAGCGACCTTCCAGCAGGTGGAACTCAGGTAATGACTCAAGATGCCGCATCAGGGGGGTCAGTGCGTGACAGAGCTGCAAATAGCGATGGAACGGCGATTTGTGGAGGTCAAAGTCCGCCTGCAGCCTTTGAAAGGACTTAAGAGTGGTCTCCTGCATAATGTCTCCGAGAGTGGATATACCAATATCGTCCCATCTGCGAAACCCCACCAATGACGAGACAGGCCGAAGATACGTTCCCTGCCAGAGGGGAGTGGCTACGGTCAACGTACCCCACCAACCCATGGACCGAACCACCGGCCTCCATGTCCGAATAACTATCCGGCTGGCCGGGGGAAGCGCCTCCAGAGAAGAGCTACTATATAAGAGTTGGAGCAGCGGGGTGCCCGCCATGGCTAACCGCTCCACGGCATAGGCCGGATCTGTCTGGGAACCGTACCACCCTTCATTGACCACCAGGAGATGCGAAGCCCAGTAGTACGCGCGGACGTGTGCCGCAGCAATACCACCACAATACGTAGAATGTATACATGTCGCGAGCACCACGCGGATCGCACCCCCCTGCCAGAGGAATCTGTTCAGGAGTGCATTTATTGGGAGAAACCACGATGGGGGGATAGGGTACGGGTAGTTCTGGAGCCTGTAGAGCAAGCGCGGCAGAGATACCATTTTAAAAATTGCGGACCTGCCGTACAACAATAGAGTTAGTTGGGACCAGATCGTCGTTTCATCCCCGACGGTGGGGAGCAACGGAGCTATGTTGTGCGTCCAAGCATCGCTGGGACACCGCGTTATGAAGACCCCAAGGTACTTAAGGCCTGTGTCTGCGATGATCAGTTGCGAGGCCCAGGCCTGACTTCTCTGCTCGCCGTGAATAGGGAACAGGATAGATTTGGACGGATTGGCGCATAGTCAAGAAGTCTCCCCGAAGATTCGAAGAATTTGGAGGACACGAGGCCCGGAGGCCCAAGGGTCCGACATGAAGAACAGGGCATCGTCGGCGTAAA
This sequence comes from Calotriton arnoldi, assembly GCA_963921515.1. Classification (NCBI taxonomy): domain Eukaryota; kingdom Metazoa; phylum Chordata; class Amphibia; order Caudata; family Salamandridae; genus Calotriton; species Calotriton arnoldi. The sequence goes on along the minus strand of CAWUFW010009684.1, from coordinate 40,130 downwards.
GCGCGATCCTGTCCGAGTGCTCTGGCGACCAGTCCAGTCCCCTGAGGACAGGGTCCTGGCGTACCCACGCAGCTAAGGGCTCGATCGCTAAGGCAAATAGGAGAGGGGATAGGGGGCACCCCTGCCTCGTGCCCCTGCGGATAGGTAAGGGGGCCGAGCAGCACCCAGCCGCACGAACCGAGGCGGTGAGATCCGTATATAATAGTTTTACATAAGCCAGGAACCTGGGTCCCAAGTTAATAGCTTCTAGAAGTTTAAAAAGGTAGGTCCAGCTCAGAGAGTCAAACGCCTTGTCAATGTCTGCCAACAGGACCGCCGCAGGACGACCTAGGCGAGGGGCCTCAGCGACAGCATAATGGACCCGCTGTAGGAGAGTAGGATCTGCCTCTTATGTTGCCCCCACTTTTTTTCTGATGTTTACACTGGTTTCTGGCTATAGTCTGGCTGGGACCCTGCCAATCAGGGCCCCAGCCTCTCTGTTCTCTCTAAACGATTTGGTGTGCACGTTAGGTGCACTAGTGATTGGATACTGTGGTACCTTATGAGTCCCTAGTATATGGTACTTTAGGTACCAAGGGCATAGGTACTTCACAGGCCTACCAGGGGCTGAAGCATGTATTATGCCACCCTGGGAAGCAGACTAAATCTGACACAACAGGCCTGCTACTGCAGCCTGAGTGAGGAAGTGCTAGCACCCCTCACTGAGATATAGGTCCCCTATATCTCTCCTGCACACACATTGAGACTTATCAGTCACCCCTAAGGCAGGCCCTATCAATCCTGAGGGCAGGGTGCTTAGTTTCTATGTGAGGGGGTGCCTCTGCCTGATAAGGGCCCCTCTGCAGCCCTCAGAGTCCATTCTCTGGGGCTGTTTGTGAATGCAGCCAAACCATATACTCTTAAGTGCATTATATCCTCGTGGTAAATGCTAACTCTGGAATGGCTGCATCGAAACATGTCGTGTTTGGTGTCAAACACTTTGGAATCATACCCCCACACCAGTAACTGGTGTGGGAGTATGATCCCACCCTTCTAGAGGGATAGACATGTACCTACTGTGGAAATGCGGTAGAATCCTAAAGAGCCCTGGCATCACAAAATGGATGCCACCAGTCACAGACACTGGGATGCCCTCCTGCTGATGACCGACACTCACAGTGGAGGAAGCTCAACAATAGATATCCTGTCCCAAGGGGGTGTGACCACCTCCCAGACAGGGTTTAGTGTATTGGGGCTGGGTGGGTGCACTCCTAGAGTGCTTTCAAGTCCTGCACTGGGGGAGCAAAAGGCTCCTCTGTGCATATGCCAGTTCAAACCGGCTCAGGGGCTACCTGGCCCTGCTCTGGCGCGAAACTGGACAAAGGGAAGTGGGTGTAGCCACCCACTCCCCTGACCCTCCCATAGGTGGGGTCATAGAGCTAGTCCCTCCCTTCTTTCTAGTATAAGAGGGGGAACCTGTGCATTGCACCCCAGATAGCCCTGGATGACGCTCTACAAGAAGAATCCCGGACCTTCGACGTTCCACTACCTTTGGAAGACTGAAGAATCTCCCTTGGAGTCAAGGAGTGACTCCCCTGCTTGGCAGGCACCAAAAACGACAATGACGGTCGCAAACTATGCCGCTCCCGCCGGAGCCCGAAGTCCCTGCAGCCCAGGAAGAGGATTTCCTGACTTCTCCAAGGCCATCGTGAGTCCCCAGCGAAGCTGAGGCAAGTGGACCCCACGAGCAACGAGGAACTGCAGACCCTGGGTACCGTCCACTATTGTCAAGTGCAACCCCTTCACGACGTTCTACGAACTTGTGCTTTGGACCACGTGTGGTCCAAGCCTCTATCAAAGATCCCTCCCAAAATCAGAAGCCTACACCGTCCCGAGTGACCGTGGACCCCTGTTGAGTGCATCCGCCCGAGGCATCTTTGTGATCCCTTGCCAGCCGGCTTGTGGGTCCTCAGAAGACTTTCCAAAGAAACCAAAGGGCTCCCCTGGTTGCTTCAGGCCTGCCCTGACCTACCCTTGCTGGGTAAGTTCCTCAGACCTTGCTGGTATGCACCATTGACTTTTTCTTTCCACCACGAGACTTGCTGCTACCAAGGCTTATTGGCTCCAATTGGGTCGCCGACACCGCAGTGAGCTGCAGACTTTGTAGGACACACTGAATCCAGTTCCTGGGCATCCTCGACGCCCCCTGGACCTCAAGGTCGAAGAGTCAAGACACCAGTGAACGACCTGAATCTGTCGACGAAGGTGGGCATTCATCTTCCTTGCCCCGGGTCACTACCAAGTGCCCTTGAACACTGTCCCCTCTGCTTTCAGGTCTTCCTCCTTCTGAATCAAGGCTTGGATTCCAACGGACACTTCTTCTGTCGCCGCAAGCAGCAAGTCTTCATTGGCTCCGAGTAAAAACGACGCCGCGACCCGACACCAAAGGACACCTATGCACCCGGCTCCCCTGGGTGAGGTAACTTTAGCATTACGGTGCTCCTGTGGGTGTGGGCCCTAGAACTACTTACCCTGTAAGTGCCTTGCTTGTAGCTACCCTAGAAGTGCCTTATTTTCTAAGTGCGACAATTGCGCTGACAAGTACAGGGTTCGCGTCTGTGTTAGACACATCGCGTCCATCTCCCTTGTAGCTCTATCTGTAACCGTGTCCTTCGACTCGTACTGAGTCCGATCGGTGGGTTCACCTCAAACACACAAGGGGCCTGTAACATTGAACTCTCAATTGCGCTGACTCGTACAAGGTTCGCGTCTGTGTTAGACACAGCGCGTCCATCCCCCTTGCAACTCTATCTGTAACCGCGTCCTTCGACTCGTACAAGGACCGATCGGTGTGTTCGCCTCGAACACGCAAGGGACCTTTAACATTGAAATCTCAATCGCGTCTGTTCGCATAGACTCGCACAGGACTCGCACCGGTGCCAGGACACCGGGTTCGTCCCCTGTGGGTCTCCTACAACTACCTGGGGTGGTTCTTGGGGGTCCCTCGATTCTAGATGCCCTAGACCTAGGTCTAGCCAAACTAAGATTGTGATATTTGATTGTGCTAACTTATTTTGATAACATTTGATGTGTACATATGTTCCTGACTTCTAATCTCATAAAGAGATTAGTAGTGAGTTGTTTATTAATAAATACATATATATTTGATATATATACCTGGTGGTGTCTTTTCATTTGGTGATTCAAGAGATTGTGTGGTAAAACAAGCTGCTTTACATTCCTCCAAGACTTAGCCTGAAGGCTGCTCTCCACAGCTACCACTAGGATAGCTTTCTATAAAGGTTGTCTTAAACCTACCAACCATAAGAGTCGAATTGTTCTGGTGCAAGGTGTCCACTTTAATTAGTGAACAGCATATACCAGGCCAACTTCTCACATTGGTGGCAGCGTGTGGGATTCCAGCTTGCTATTGTTTTACCAGAAAATCTCTATTTGAATTACTAACTGAAAACCACTATAGGTACTCAAGGTACATATAAAGTCAAGCTTAGTATCAATAAGTTCTACTGAACTTAGAGCTGTGTGAAAAGGGATGGCACACCCTTTCTACAGCTCAAGCTAGTATCAGTAGGCCACAAACTAGTGTAGGTAGTACAACACTGCACAACACTAGAATGTCCTCAAGGGATGGACCCAGTGGATCCACCCAGCTTCAGTATAAGGACATGACTTTCGTTGACTTGAAAGCCATGTGTGCTGAGAGGCACCTGAAGATAGGACAGAGTCCCTCCACACTACACTTGATAGATCTGCTAACAGCAGATGACCTTAGATTAGCTCTAGGAGCTATGGGGTCTGGATCAGTGGGTGGGTCAGTTATAGTGTCTGGGTCAGATGATGAACATCAGGATGACCAGGACTCTGTGATTGTAGGGCCAGGCCCAAAGGGGTCTGAACCAGACAGAGGAATTCTCCCTAAGAGAACTGACATAGTGGAAGACAGGCACAGGTCCCTTTCCAGGGAATCTGAGCACTCCTTTCACTCTGGCAGGGAAACTGTCTACCAGAGGAACTCCTTCTTCCCAAGAAGAGAGACCTCCTCTGAAAGGATGTACAAACTGCTGCAGTATGAGGGAGCAAGATTTGCCCTCAAAACCAAGCAGTTGGCATTAGACAAAGAAGCCTTTGAGTTCCAGAGAGCTTCTAGAAGAGAGGGGTTAGAACCCCCTGGTGGCAGCAACAGTGTCCCTAGAGGTAGAGAAAATACTCCAGACCATAGGAACCTGAGCAAGGTTGTTCCTCCCTACCAGAGTGGGGATGATATCCACAAGTGGATAACTGCTATGGAAAGGGCCTGTAGAGTACAACAGGTCCCCCTAAAGCAGTGGGCAGCAATCTTGTGGCTCTCCTTTTCAGATAAAGGTAGAGACAAGCTCCTCACTGTTAGAGAAGAGGATGCTGATGACTATGAAGTCCTGAAGAGTGCACTGATAGATGGGTTTGGCTTAACCACTGAGCAGTACAGGTTGAAGTTCAGAGACACCCAGAAGGCACAGACTCAGGACTGGACTGACTTTGTAGATTGTGCAACCAAGGCTCTGGAGGGTTGGCTGGTTGGCAGTAGGGTTACTGATTTCAAGGGATTGTATAATCTAATGATGAGAGAACAGATCCTTAATAATTGCCAGAACCAGTTGTTGCATCAATACCTGGTAGACTCAGATCTGACCTCTCCCCAAGAATTGGGAAAGAAGGCAGACAAGTGGGTCAGAACCAGGGTGAGGCAGAAAACCCAGAACCAAGGGGGTGACACAAAGAAGCAGGATCAGAAGGGCTCTGAGAAAAGTGGGGATAAGTCAACAGACCAGAAGTCTTCACAAGGGCCCCAAAAATCTGCATCTGGTTGGGAGTCACAATCCAACAAGGGAAAAGGCCAAAAGAAGCCCTGGTGCAAATTCTGTAAACAGAAAGGGCACTGGACTTCTGATTGTAACAAGTCCAAAGACCAAACCACCACCACTCCTGCCCCTAAGGCAACTGTTCCCCCTAGTTCAGCTACTGGTGGAGGTGGTACGCAGAAAAAGGGTGTAGTAGGGTTGACCCTGGGTTCTGAAGTGGACTCTGGCCTAGTCAGAGAACCCACTCAGGCAATGCTGATTTGTGATGGAGACATTGACATGTCCTTCCTAGTAAGCCCCAGTAATCTGGGCAAATACAAACAGCAGCCTGTAATCAATGGCAAACAGGCTTTGGCATTTAGGGACACAGGTGCTAGTGTCACCATGGTGGCAGAGGATCTTGTGGACCCTGGACAGATCATCCTGGGTGAAATGTACCAGGTGACCAATGCAAGCAATGCCAAGACCAACCATAGTCTGGCAGTTGTGAATTTCTCCTGGGGAGGGGTAACTGGCCTCAAGAAGGTTGTAGTCAGTGCAGACCTCCCTGTCGAATGTCTATTGGGCAATGATCTAGAGACTTCAGCCTGGTCTGAAGTAGAGTTATGGACTCATGCTGAGATGTTGGGCATCCCTGCAGAGGTATTTGCTGTGACCAGGTCACAAGCCAAAATGCATGACACTGAACCAGCTCTGGATCCTGAAACTATGGACCAGATGCTTCCCAAGAAGAGGAGCAGTAGGGTTAAGGCAGTGCCTTCCCCTCTGTCTCAGATCACAGCTTCCCTCTTGAGGGAGGAGAAGCAGATCCTGAAGGAGGAACTGCCCCAGAGGAACTTGAGCCTGATCAGGTTGAGTTCTTGGGGGCAGGGGGCCCTTCTAGGGAAGATCTGAGTAAGGAGCAACAGTGCTGCCCCTCTCTTGAACCCCTCAGACAGCAGGCTGCTGCTGAGGCTGCTGGGAGTGCTAGTGGGTCCCATAAAGTTTATTGGGATGAGGGACTCCTATATTCTGAGGGTAGAGATCCAGCCCCTGGAGCCACCAGGAGGATGGTAATCCCTCAGAAGTTTAGGGGGTTCCTCTTGACCCTAGCACATGATATCCCTTTGGCAGGTCACTTGGGCCAAAACAAGACCTGGGACAGGCTTGTTCCACATTTTCATTGGCCACATATGTCAGAGGACACAAAGGAGTTTTGTCGCTCCTGTGTCACATGCCAAGCCAGTGGCAAGGCAGGTGGCACAACAAAGGCCCCCTGATACCACTACCTGTGGTGGGGGTACCCTTTGAAAGGGTAGGGATTGACATTGTTGGTCCCCTTGACCCTCAAACTGCATCTGGGCACAGATTTATCCTGGTGGTAGTGGATCATGCCACCAGGTACCCAGAGGCAATTCCCTGAGGACCACCACAGCCCCTGTGGTGGCAAGAGCCCTCATTGGAGTCTTCTCCAGAGTGGGTTTCCCAAAGGAGGTCATTTCTGACAGAGGTACCAACTTCATGTCAGGATACTTGAAGGCAATGTGGAAGGAGTGTGGGGTAACTTATAAGTTCACCACCCCTATCACCCACAATGCAATGGTTTAGTTGAACGCTTCAACAAAACCCTGAAGGGAATGATTAAAGGACTCCCAGAGAAGCTTAGGCGGAAATGGGACCTTCTTCTTCCCTGCCTGTTGTTTGCATACAGAGAGGTTCCACAGAAGGGGGTTGGTTACAGCCCATTTGAGCTTCTGTTTGGGCATCCTGTCAGAGGTCCGCTGTGTTTGGTAAAAGAGGGCTGGGAGTTACCTCTCAAGCCCCCCAAACAAGATGTGATGGACTATGTACTTGGTCTCCGCTCCCGGGTGGCTGAGTACATGAAAAAGCCAACCAAAAACCTGGAGGCCAGCCAAGAATTACAAAAAGCTTGGCATGACCAAAAGGCTGTACTGACTGTATACCAGCCAGGACAGAAAGTGTGGTTGTTGGAGCCGGTGGCCCCAGCAGCCCTCCAAGACAAATGGAGTGGCCCCCATACAATAGTTGAACAGAAGGGAGAGGTCACCTATCTGGTGAACCTTGGAACTCCCAGGAGCCCCCTGAGGGTGCTCCATGTCAACAGATTGAAACCATATGTTGACAGGGCTGACATGGGCTTGCTCATGGCAACTGATGAGGAACAGGAGGAGGAGAGTGACCCTCTCCCTGACCTGCTCTCGCAGAACCCTGATGATGGGTCAGTAGATGGTGTTGCTTTGACAAGCAGCCTCACTGACCATCAGCAAACTGAGTGCAGGCAAGTTCTGCAACAGTACAGACATATGTTTAGCCTGACCCCTAGTCAGACTTCCTGGTGCCTCCATGAGGTGGACACTGGAGACAGTCTGCCTGTCAAGAGTAAAATCTACAGGCAACCTGACCATGTCAGGGATTGTATCAGGACTGAAGTCCAGAAGATGTTGGAGTTAGGTGTGATTGAGCCTTCAGATAGCCCATGGGCTAGCCCAGTAGTCCTAGTACCCAAGCCTCATACCCAGGGTGGTAAGAAAGAAATGAGGTTTTGTGTAGACTACAGAGGCCTCAATGCAGTCACTAGGACTGATGCCTATCCCATACCAAGGGCAGATGAGCTGATTGATACTTTGGCCTCAGCCAAGTATCTAAGCACGTTTGACCTAACAGCCGGCTACTGGCTGATCAGGTTAGCTGATGATGCAAAAGCCAAAACAGCATTTTCGACCCCTGGTGGGCACTACCACTTTATGGTGATGCCCTTTGGATTGAAAAATGCACCTGTCACTTTTCAAAGGTTGGTGAATAAAGTTCTGGCAGGGATGGAAACTTATTGCTCAGCTTATCTAGATGATATTGCTGTCTTTAGTTCCTCCTGGCAGGATCACCTGGTCCACCTCAGGAATGTTTTGGAGGCTCTGCAGAAAGCAGGCCTCACTATCAAGGCCACTAAGTGCCAGATAGGGCAGAGTCAGGTTGTGTACCTGGGCCACCTTGTGGGTGGAGGCCAGGTCCAGCCTTTACAGAGCAAAATCCAAACCATCATGGAATGGGTTGCTCCAACCACCCAGACACAGGTGAGAGCCTTCTTAGACCTGACTGGGTACTATAGGAGGTTTGTGAAGGGATATGGATCTATAGTGACCCGCTTGAATGATCTGACCTCAAAGAAAATGCCAAAAAAGGTTCAGTAGACAGCTAGCTGTCAGAAGGCATTTGTAGACCTAAAGCAGGCCATGTGCACTGCCCCCATCTTACAGAGTCCAGACTACACCAAAAAGTTCATTGTCCAAACAGATGCTTCTGAGCTGGGTGTGGGAGCTGTACTGTCTCAACTGAATGATGAAGGTCAAGACCAGCCAGTAGCTTTCATTAGCAGAAGGCTGACCCCTAGAGAGAAACGTTGGTCAGCTATAGAGAGGAGGCCTTTGCTGTGGTATGGGCCCTGAAGAAGCTGAGGCCATACTTGTTTGGCACTCACTTCATAGTTCAGACTGACCACAAGCCCCTCCTATGGCTTAAACAAATGAAAGGAGAAAACCCAAAACTTTTGAGGTGGTCCATTTCCCTACAGGGGATGGACTATACAGTGGAACATAGACCTGGGACCCAACATGCCAATGCAGATGGACTCTCAAGGTATTTCCACTTTGAACACGAAGACTCAACTGGTCACGGTTAGTTTAGTGTCCCTGCGTTTGGGGGGGTTGTGTAGGAGAGTAGGATCTGCCTCTTATGTTGCCCCCACTTTTTTTCTGATGTTTACACTGGTTTCTGGCTATAGTCTGGCTGGGACCCTGCCAATCAGGGCCCCAGCCTCTCTGTTCTCTCTAACCGATTTGGAGTGCACGCTAGGTGCACTAGTGATTGGATACTGTGGTACCTTATGAGTCCCTAGTATATGGTACCTTAGGTACCAAGGGCATAGGTACTTCACAGGCCTACCAGGGGCTGAAGCATGTATTATGCCACCCCTGGGAAGCAGACTAAATCTGACACAACAGGCCTGCTACTGCAGCCTGAGTGAGGAAGTGCTAGCACCCCTCACTGAGATATAGGTCCCCTATATCTCTCCTGCACACACATTGAGACTTATCAGTCACCCCTAAAGCAGGCCCTATCAATCCTGAGGGCATGGTGCTTAGTTTCTATGTGAGGGGGTGCCTCTGCCTGAGCAGGGCCCCTCTGCAGCCCTCAGAGTCCATTCTCTGGGGCTGTTTGTGAATGCAGCCAAACCATATACTCTTAAGTGCATTATATCCTCACGGTAAATGCTAACTCTGGAATGGCTGCATCGAAACATGTCGTGTTTGGTGTCAAACACTTTGGAATCATACCCCCACACCAGTAACTGGTGTGGGAGTATGATCCCACCCTTCTAGAGGGATAGACATGTACCTACTGTAGAAACGCGGTAGAATCCTAAAGAGCCCTGGCATCACAAAATGGATGCCACCAGTCACAGACACTGGGCTGCCCTCCTGCTGATGACCGACACTCACAGTGGAGGAAGCCCAACAATAGATATCCTGTCCCAAGGGTGTGTGACCACCTCCCAGACAGGGTTTAGTGTATTGGGGCTGGGTGGGTGCACTCCTAGAGTGCTTTCAAGTCCTGCACTGGGGGAGCAGAAGGCTCCTCTGTGCATATGCCAGTTCAAACTGGCTCAGGGGCTACCTGCCCCTGCTCTGGCGTGAAACTGGACAAAGGGAAGTGGGTGTAGCCACCCACTCCCTGACCCTCCCATAGGTGGGGTCATAGAGCTAGTCCCTCCCTTCTTTCTAGTATAAGAGGGGGAACCTGTGCATTGCACCCCAGATACCCCTGGACGACGCTCTACAAGAAGAATCCCAGACCTTCGACGTTCCACTACCTTTGGAAGACTGAAGAATATCCCTTGGAGTCAAGGAGTGACTCCCCTGCTTGGCAGGCACCAAAAACGACAACGACGGTCGCAAACTATGCCGCTCCCGCCGGAGCCCGAAGTCCCTGCAGCCCAGGAAGAAGATTTCCTGACTTCTCCAAGGCCATCGTGAGTCTCCAGCAAAGCTGAGGCAAGTGGACCCCACGAGCAATGAGGAACCGCAGACCATGGGTACCATGCACTATTGTCAAGTGCAACCCCTTCACGACGTTCTACGAACTTGTGCTTTGGACCACGTGTGGTCCCAGCCTCTAACAAAGACCCTCCCAAAACCAGAGGCCTACACCATCCCAAGTGACCGTGGGCCCCTGTTGAGCGCATCTGCCCGAGGCGTCTTCGCGATCCCTTGCCAGCTGGCTTGTGGGTCCCCAGAAGACTTTCCAAAGAAACCAAAGGGCTCCCCTGGTTGCTCCAGGCCTGCCCTGACCTACCCTTGCTGGGTAAGTTCCTCAGACCTTGCTGGTCTGCACCATTGACTTTTTCTTTCCACCACAAGACTTGCTGCTACCAAGGCTTGTTGGCTTCAATCGGGTTGCCGACACCGCAGTCAGCTGCAAACTATGTGGGACACGCTGAATCCAGCTCCTGGCCATCCTCGATGCCCCCTGGACCTCGTGGTCGAAGAGTCAAGACACCAGTGAATGACCTGAATCTGTCGACGACGGTGGGCATTCATCTTCCTTGCCCCGGGTCACTACCAAGTGTCCTTGAACACTGTCCCCTCTGCTTTCAGGTCTTCCTCCTTCTGAATCCAGGCTTGGATTCCAATGGACACTTCTTCTGTCGCCGCAAGCAGCAAGTCTTCATTGGCTCCCAGTGAAAACAACGCCGCGACCCGACACCAAAGGACACCTATGCACCTGGCTCCCCTGGGTGAGGTAACTTTAGCATTACGGTGCTACTGTGGGTGTGGGCCCTAGAACTACTTACCCTGTAAGTGCCTTGCTTGTAGCTACCCTAGAAGTGCCCTAAAACTCTTATTTTCTAAGTGCGACAATTGCGCTGACACGTACAGGGTTCGCGTCTGTGTTAGACACATCGCGTCCATCTCCCTTGTAGCTCTATCTGTAACCGTGTCCTTCGACTCGTACTGAGTCCGATCGGTGGGTTCACCTCAAACACACAAGGGGCCTGTAACATTGAACTCTCAATTGCGCTGACTCGTACAAGGTTCGCGTCTGTGTTAGACACAGCGCGTCCATCCCCCTTGCAACTCTATCTGAACCGCGTCCTTCGACTCGTACAAGGACCGATCGGTGTGTTCGCCTCGAACACGCAAGTGACCTTTAACATTGAAATCTCAATCGCGTCTGTTCGCATAGACTCGCACAGGACTCGCACCGGTGCCAGGACACCGCGTCCGTCCCCTGTGGGTCTCCTACAACTACCTGGGGTGGTTCTTGGGGGTCCCTCGATTCTAGATGCCCTAGACCTAGGTCTAGCCAAACTAAGATTGTGATATTTGATTGTGCTAACTTATTTTGATAACATTTGATGTGTACATATGTTCCTGACTTCTAATCTCATAAAGAGATTAGTAGAGAGTTGTTTATTAATAAATACATATATATTTGATATATATACCTGGTGGTGTCTTTTCATTTGGTGATTCAAGAGATTGTGTGGTAAAACAAGCTGCTTTACATTCCTCCAAGACTTAGCCTGAAGGCTGCTCTCCACAGCTACCACTAGGATAGCTTTCTATAAAGGTTGTCTTAAACCTACCAACCATAAGAGTCGAATTGTTCTGGTGCAAGGTGTCCACTTTAATTAGTGAACAGCATATACCAGGCCAACTTCTCACACCCGCCTAATATTGTGTCTGGTGGAGCGCTGAGGCATGAAGCCCGACTGATCCGGATGTACCAGATCCTGAATGCAGGTGCGGAGGCGGTTGGCCAGGACCTTCCCCAAAAGTTTAGGCTCAAAATTCAACAAAGAGATGGGGCGATACGAGCCCGGTTCCTCTGGGGGACAACCGGGTTTAAGGAACACCACGATTTCGGCGTGCCGCCAATCCGGAGGCAAAATACGCTGTTCCAAGGCTTCATGTAGCGCCCCAAGCAGATGAGACCCCAGGGTCCCCACATGGGGGCGCAGAAAGTCACAGGGGAACCCGTTCGGGCCCGGCGCATGGCCCGGGTGTGTATTGGACAGCGCCGCCTGCAGTTCGTCTAGGGAGATGGGTTTATCCAGTTCCTCGCGCAGATCATCAGATAGTCGGCGAGGGGGAATATCAGAAAAAAGTCATCTATAAGGGACTCGGCAATTACCTCACGTTCCTCATACAGGGCTGCGTGGAAGCAGGCAAAGGCCTGGACCACGGCTTTGGGGGAAGCACACATAGCGCCGTCTGGGGACTTCAGAAGGGGGACCTGCGTCGGGGACGTCCGTACCTGGCAAAGCCTATGGAGCATCTGACTGGACTTGTCGCCCCATTGATAAATCCTGTATAGGGTTGCCAGCCACGCCTCTTTAGCGCTGTCCGTATGCAACTGATGGAGCTGCTGCTGGACGTGTAACAGATTCCGGCGGGTACTTGAATCAGAGCCCTCCACCAGTTGGGATTGCAGTTGGACCTGACGATCCTCCAGTTCCCTCACCTGCACCAAGTGCGCCGTTTTTCCCCAAAGCGATAATTGATGTCTGCACCCCTGATCGTGGGCTTGAGAGCCTCCCAGAGGGTGACCAGGGATGGGGAAGCGCCGACATTAAAACTGAGGTAGTCGGGGATCGCGAGACGTATCATCTCTTGATAATCGGCGTCGCAGAGAAGCCATGGGGACATGCGCCACCGATAAGGGTCTCGATGAGTCTGCAGGCGCAGTTTGAGTTGGACCGGTGAATGATCTGAGAGACCCCTGGGCATAACAGAAGTGTGTGCCACTCCGTGTACGTAACTATGTGGGAAGAACAGATAATCCAGACGTGAGAGGGTGGGGTGAACCGACGATGCGTAAGTGAACCCAGCCTCAGAAGGGTGAAATGCCCGCCACGAGTCCGTCCAGCCCAGTGTATGTGCCAGTACATTCAGTTTGGATTGGGGAGGAGGTGCTTCAGGCGGCTTTGCACGCCACCTATCAAGCGGAGCCATGATGTCATTCCAGTCTCCACCCAATATCGTCAGTGCGCCCGGAAGGTCCCCCCAAAGCTGTGTAATTTTATCTATGAATGTCTGACCTAACGGTGGAGGGGCATAGACGCTCCCGAGTGTGATCCGTTCACCGGCTAGGGTGACAGAGATGATCGTGAAGCGCCCGCCCGGATCTAACCAATGTTGTGTAATATGAAGCGGTACTCAGCGGTGGATGAGTATCGCTGTGCCGCGTGCGCCCCTCGCAAAACCAGAGTGGTACACAGTGGCGAACCCATATCGGAATAGGCAGGGGGCTTTAGTGCCCAGAAGGTGAGTCTTCTGCAATAATAGGATGTCAGCCGAGTAGCGCTTCGCTAAGTGAAGCACCACCCCCCGTTTGACCTTGTTCAGCAGTCCCCGTACATTCCAAGTAAGAATATTGAGTTCTCCCAGTGGAGATTTACCTGTGACATGAGTCATTCCTAATCTTCAAAGTGTGCAGTGACCGACGGTGCATTAGTGACGTAGTACGGAATTGTGTGCATGGTGTGCGGAACATAAATCGAACAACAGAAAACCCAACACTTCCCTCCCCACTCCCCCCACCCCCATACTTCCAATAACGAGGAGTATCTGTCGCGGTGGAATCCTGTCCCAGGCCCCAAACGTGATGATCCAAGCAGTTCCCCCAATGGATCTCCCCCCCGCCCAACATTACCCAAAACGTCCAGGACGTACAACGTCCGACACCTCTCAGAGCAGGTGAAGAAGACCCCAGCGCGCCAGGATCCGATACAACCCACCAGGGAACTACCGCTTCCAGACAGTGCTCTGCAGTAGGAGAGAAACAGGATATGTCCTCCGGCCAGGGCGATCTCAGTCCGCAGTGCCCGATTGACCCTGGGCTTGCCAATTGGAGCGGGATCTATGGCGCCTTGCTGCGGCGTCTCTGTCCTGCCGGCTGCTCCGGTGTGAGCCCTGTGAAGAGTCCGAATCATGCGGGGGCGGCGAGTGCGGCTTAAGGTTACGTTTCTCATCTGTCCAAGCAAAGACCTCCTCTGGGGAGTCAAAGAAGAGAGTCTTGGCATTATATATCACTTTCATCCTGGCGGGAAACAGCAGCGCGTAGGATAAGTTCAGCTCCCGAAGCCGTCGCTTTTGCCCGCAACAAAGGACTGACGCTGCTGCTGCACCAGCCTGGTATAGTCGGGGAAGACCATGATGGGATGAGAATCAAAAGTCATTTTGTCCTTATGGAGCCTGGTGTAGCGGAGGATAGCATCGCGGTCGGCATAGTTGAGAAGCCGGGCAATCACAGGCCTCGGGCGCACCCCGGGAGGCGGCTTCTTAGTCAAGGCACGGTGGGCTCTCTCGATCACGAAACATGGAGACATGGCCTCGGGCGGTAGCAGCGACCTAACCCAACCAGAGAGGAAGTCGTCCATAGAAGCACCCTCACAGCCCTCCGGGAAGTTCACCATGCGGATGTTGTTGCGCCGAGCTCTACCTTCTGCATCCTCGACTCGCGACGCCAGCTCCCGGGAGACCATGGTGAGTTTGTCCACCTTCTTCTGGAGGGTGGAAACAGTGTCCTCCACCGTGGAGACCCTGGTCTCCGCCTCGGTGATTTGGTCGACTGCCTTCCGAAGATCCTGATGGAGGAACGACACCTCGGAACCAACAGCCCCGATCTGGGCCTCAAGTGCAGTCCGCGACTGGTTGATCGCCGCGAGCAATGTCGCCGTGTCGGAGGACAGGCCCTCCGCAACCTCCTTCCCAGCGGGAGCAGTGGGGTAGTGATCCATGGTGTTCTGTTTAGGGGCCGCCGCGCCGTGCTTGTCTGTGCCCATCGCAAAATGGAGGAGTGGACCGAGGGCCGAGCTCCCCATCGACAGCCGCAGCAGGTAAGTATGACAGGGAAGGCCTCCACGGGAGTATGATAGGCTTCAGCGAGTGGTGGGAAGCTACACTGCACCAGGTCCGGCCCGGGGTATATCCTCAGCTCCTCCAGTGTTCTCAGTCAGGTCAGAGCTGCAACCGGGCACGGAACCCAGTCACCCCAGCGCACCCCCGGGGACACCGCCGCCTACCGCCCCCGGGGACCACCAGGGGGAATCGCCGGCCCACGGCAGGTGCGCGGGAGATGCCCCCAGGGGCTCCCGGCAGTCCAGGGAGGGCCGGCCGCCAAAGCAACCCGGCCGCCGCAGAATGGCTCCATGCCCGGATGAATGGGCGGCCGCAGTCGTCAATATCAGGCCTCCACACACCCACAGGCGCCCAGGGCAGGCCCGCCCATCCCCACCAGTGTACCTGATATGCCCAGGATGTGCGGGCAGCCACGGAGTCCAGGGCCCTCGCCGGCAAACACCCGACCACAGAGAGGGCAGGCGTTGGTATGCACCGGGACTGTGCGCAGCCAGCGGGAGAACCACAAGTCCACAGGGCCTCCGTGCCCCGCCGCCTTCGCTCAGGAAGTAGGACAGAGGGGTCCACAGCGGGGGCACCCCACAGAAGAGTCGGGCCACAGGTTGAATCCACTCACCGGCAGGCCCCTTCAGCCACAGGTCGACACGAGCACCATGGAAGAGAGGTCTCTCCAGGTGGTCCATGAGTAGTTGCTGCCGCAGCTCAGGCCACTCGGCGTGCCCCTCACATGGCCCAGATTCGCGGCAGTGGAGGTGTCAGCATCGGGGGCAGATCAGCCCATCCCGTGCGGCTCAGCGGGTCAATAGAAGGCGATGCGGGTGGCCACAGAGTCCAGGGCCCGCCCGGAACTCCACTAGGCACGGAGTCGCCGCGCCGCACTTGTCACTGCTCAGGAGGCGGGGGATGGGCCCGCAGCGATGGCGCCGCGGCGACGATGCAGGCAGCCAGCCCTGTCCACATGCTGGCAGTCGTACTTCAGCCCCCGGTCGTCCTCCAACACCGACCTGGGGTCCCACGGAGCCAAGGCGGCCGCCGCAACGAGGTCTTCTCCAGCGGCCCACAGTGATCGGCGGCCGAGGCCCGGCCCGTCCAGCACGTCCTCTCGTGGCTCCAGCTCACGGCCGCAGCCACGTCGACCCCGGGTCCGGGCCTTCTCTGCGCGTCACCGCCGCCAAACTTCGGCTCGGGGGTCCCGGTGTGCTCCGCACGGAGCACCCCGCAGCTATAGCGTCTGGGGTCAGGATGATGGCAGGATAATGGCTCGGAGAGGCACGGGCTAGCGGAGTTCTACACATATGCGTCCGCCATGCTTGGTTCCGAAGCCACGCCCCCGAGCTTATGTTTGAATGCATTCAACTCCTGACAGAGAAGTTGCTCCTCCTGAATCGGGCAAATGGTCACTCAACATTTTCATATTCCCAATTTAATGAGGCAGGAGAGGTGATTACCAGGCATGGGCAAAACTACAGTTTATACACAAGAAGATAGTGACCACTATCCCCTCTGCCTCGAAATAACAGGGTACACAACTGGAGAACTGCTACCTAAAATAAGCCCACCACCAATACAGCCTTTGATAGAGAACAACCGCAGAGTGTTCAAATGACCATGTATTACAGACAACATAGAGACCTTGACTAACATCTATAAGGCATTTGCTGAGGTAGTAGGCCCCTATGTAAAACCAAATGGAACCCCAGTAATGGTAATGCACCAATTGTTGGTGACAACTCTAGAACCCCATTTAACCAGAGCTCCTAGAGGAAAATCTAGGCATAAACCAATAACTGAACCCTAAAAGCAATCCCTGGTATACCCTGGATTGCAGGAAGGCTAAGAATTGTTTACTGGAGAATTTAAAACATGGGAGCGCTCAGTCGATAAGGGGAGCTAGGGATAGCTATAGGAAAACATTAGCAATTGCAAAAAGGAACTGGGAGGAAACTATTTGGATTGTCCTCCTCCAGGCAGCAAAATCTAACAATGCGGTAGTATTTTGGAAAATAGTAGCTCTTGGAGGCAAGGATAAGGTTGCTCACACCGAGCACCACTTGGATTCTGCAACCTGGACTGAACACTTTACCAATCTATAGTCGGATCCCAAGCTTCCCACCCACGACATTACCGTTTTGCAAACAGTAGGGGACATGCGATCCACTTTAGCCTGGAAGAAACAACGGAAGCAATCAGCACTGTCAAGCAGGTAAAAGCGCCAGGACTAGACAAACTGCCAGGGTACTTGTTCAAGCATGATAAAGAAGTGTGGGCCCCTTATGTCAACCTGTTCAATAACGCTATAGCTTCGGAGCACCAATCCCAATTTCAAGGCAGGGGGCCGAAATAGTCCCAATCCATAAAAAAGGGAGTAAGCAAAAACCAGAGAACTATAGGCCCATCAGTTTAATTGATGTATTACAGAAAATCTACGCTAAACAGCTCCTGAATGGGCTAAACAAATGGATAGATGATAGCAGCATACTATCCTCATACCAGGCTGGATTCAGAGCTCGCACAAGCACGGTAGACCAAGTATTAAGACTCCTGTGCATTCTCTGGAAATACACTAAGATAAAGGGGGGCCATATCTACATAGCGTTTGAAGATCTAAGGGCAGCATCTGATTTTGTACGGAGAGGACTACTGTGGGCCTCGCTGGAAAGCCAGTGAGTACCCGCAGATATTTTAGACCAGCTAGCACGGCTGTACCAGGACAACTACGCAAAATCTGCTGGGGTATGATTGGAGAGCTTACCGAACCAATTCCCATAGACAGAGGAGTGAGACAGGGATGGGTGCTCGCGCCCACCCTGTTCTCACTCTACATCAATGATGTTGTCGACCTCCTTAAAAAATCCAAAACCGACCCTCTTGAACTCAGCAGGAATCTGGTTGCAGTGCTACTATTTGCAGACGACAACATCTTGATCTCGCAGATGCCCATGGGTCTCCAAAATTTATTGGACGACTTTAATACATATTGTAAGGAAAAAGGTCTGGAAATAAATATTGGAAAAGCTAAATATATGGTCATGAATCTTCTTAAGAATTTCAGGAGAAATATCAGGGTGGGCGATCAAAAACTAGAACATGTACTAAATTTCACTTATTTAGGCATAATACTCAATTCAAAGCTGTTATGGAAATCACAAAAAAAACATTCCAGAATGGTTCTTACACAGGAGTCTGGTGCTATCCTCAATAAATACAACTCATCTACGAGTAAACCGATTACACCAGCGTTAGGGATTTATAAACACAAAGCACAGGCAGCTGCTTATACGGATCTCAACTGTGGGCATTGGTATCACTAAATAACTCACATCTGGGGAGAACAAGTTCATGAGAATGACATTGGGGCTACCATTGGCAACACCACTTATTCCGATGTTCCATGACCTAAATATTAAGTGGATAGGGTATATTGCAACACTACGCCTGCTGCTTTTTTGGATTAGAATATGGACAACCCTAGAGTTGGTGGATTATAGAGAGGGTATCAAAGACATTTTAGAACTTGATAGTCACCTAACATTTCCTTGGCTTAGATATGTCAAGAAATGGTTTAAAGAACTCGGCCTCCCCTCCTGTTGGTTGGAACCACAACAGCTAGTGCGCAGTTCTAAGAAAACCCTCAAACAAATATACTGGGAACATGTTCTAAATGTACTCCATCGTAACCCCAATCTAGGCAGACTAACAACACAGGGGCATATTATCAAGAAACGGAGTTAAAATTATCGCCGCTTTAGCGGCAGAAAACTGCCGCTAAAGCGGCGATAATGGGCTTGATAATATGCCCTTGAGAATTCCAATAGAAGCCCATGTTCTGGTGTCAACATGGGCTTCTATTGGAATTCTCAAGGGCATATTATCAAGCCCATTATGTGGTGAGCAAAAGAATGATGGATTTAACCCAGATCCTTGTGACTGGGGGTGAATGTTTGCATTGTCCAGCATTCCGTCCATCAATTGTTTCTTTTGCATTTGTCACCCTAAGTGGGAAGGGTATGCCCAGACGTGGGTCCCGTGCTCACTACACCACTGGATTCAAGCTAGCCTGGCTGAAGAAGGGTGATGCCCTGAAACCGGTCCCAGGATGCTTGTTTCCGGTCCAGGGAGGACCTGGCTTGGCAGTTCGGGCTGGACTGTTCCCACAAGGAACAGGGTCAAGACTGATTTGCATATGGCTGGGTCCAAACTGGGGTGGTGTGGTGAGCAAAGAATGATGGATTTAACCCAGATCCTTGTGACTGGGGGTGAATGTTTGCATTGTCCAGCATTCCGTCCATCAATTGTTTCTTTTGCATTTGTCACCCTAAGTGGGAAGGGTATGCCCAGACGTGGGTCCCGTGCTCACTACACCACTGGATTCAAGCTAGCCTGGCTGAAGAAGGGTGATGCCCTGAAACCGGTCCCAGGATGCTTGTTTCCGGTCCAGGGAGGACCTGGCTTGGCAGTTCGGGCTGGACTGTTCCCACAAGGAACAGGGTCAAGACTGATTTGCATATGGCTGGGTCCAAACTGGGGTGGTGTGGTGAGCAAAAGAATGATGGATTTAACCCAGATCCTTGTGACTGGGGGTGAATGTTTGCATTGTCAAGCATTCCGTCCATCAATTGTTTCTTTTGCATTTGTCACCCTAAGTGGGAAGGGTATGCCCAGACGTGGGTCCCGTGCTCACTACACCACTGGATTCAAGCTAGCCTGGCTGAAGAAGGGTGATGCCCTGAAACCGGTCCCAGGATGCTTGTTTCCGGTCCAGGAGGACCTGGCTTGGCAGTTCGGGCTGGACTGTTCCCACAAGGAACAGGGTCAAGACTGATTTGCATATGGCTGGGTCCAAACTGGGGTGGTGTGGTGAGCAAAAGAATGATGGATTTAACCCAGATCCTTGTGACTGGGGGTGAATGTTTGCATTGTCCAGCATTCCGTCCATCAATTGTTTCTTTTGCATTTGTCACCCTAAGTGGGAAGGGTATGCCCAGACGTGGGTCCCGTGCTCACTACACCACTGGATTCAAGCTAGCCTGGCTGAAGAAGGGTGATGCCCTGAAACCGGTCCCAGGATGCTTGTTTCCGGTCCAGGGAGGACCTGGTTTGGCAGTTCGGGCTGGACTGTTCCCACAAGGAACAGGGTCAAGCCTGATTTGCATATGGCTGGGTCCAAACTGGGGTGGTGTGGTGAGCAAAAGAATGATGGATTTAACCCAGATCCTTGTGACTGGGGGTGAATGTTTGCATTGTCCAGCATTCCGTCCATCAATTGTTTCTTTTGCATTTGTCACCCTAAGTGGGAAGGGTATGCCCAGACGTGGGTCCCGTGCTCACTACACCACTGGATTCAAGCTAGCCTGGCTGAAGAAGGGTGATGCCCTGAAACCGGTCCCAGGATGCTTGTTTCCGGTCCAGGGAGGACCTGGCTTGGCAGTTCGGGCTGGACTGTTCCCACAAGGAACAGGGTCAAGACTGATTTGCATATGGCTGGGTCCAAACTGGGGTGGTGTGGTGAGCAAAAGAATTATGGACTTAACCCAGATCCTTGTGACTGGGGGTGAATGTTTGCATTGTCCAGCATTCCGTCCATCAATTGTTTCTTTTGCATTTGTCACCCTAAGTGGGAAGGGTATGCTCAGACGTGGGTCCCGTGCTCACTACACCACTGGATTCAAGCTAGCCTGGCTGAAGAAGGGTGATGCCCTGAAACCGGTCCCAGGATGCTTGTTTCCGGTCCAGGGAGGACCTGGCTTGGCAGTTCGGGCTGGACTCTTCCCACAAGGAACAGGGTCAAGACTGATTTGCATATGGCTGGGTCCAAACTGGGGTGGTGTGGTGAGCAAAAGAATGATGGATTTAACCCAGATCCTTGTGACTGGGGGTGAATGTTTGCATTGTCCAGCATTCCGTCCATCAATTGTTTCTTTTGCATTTGTCACCCTAAGTGGGAAGGGTATGCCCAGACGTGGGTCCCGTGCTCACTACACCACTGGATTCAAGCTAGCCTGGCTGAAGAAGGGTGATGCCCTGAAACCGGTCCCAGGATGCTTGTTTCCGGTCCAGGGAGGACCTGGCTTGGCAGTTCGGGCTGGACTGTTCCCACAAGGAACAGGGTCAAGACTGATTTGCATATGGCTGGGTCCAAACTGGGGTGGTGTGGTGAGCAAAAGAATGATGGATTTAACCCAGATCCTTGTGACTGGGGGTGAATGTTTGCATTGTCCAGCATTCCGTCCATCAATTGTTTCTTTTGCATTTGTCACCCTAAGTGGGAAGGGTATGCCCAGACGTGGGTCCCGTGCTCACTACACCACTGGATTCAAGCTAGCCTGGCTGAAGAAGGGTGATGCCCTGAAACCGGTCCCAGGATGCTTGTTTCCGGTCCAGGGAGGACCTGGCTTGGCAGTTCGGGCTAGACTGTTCCCACAAGGAACAGGGTCAAGCCTGATTTGCATATGGCTGGGTCCAAACTGGGGTGGTGTGGTGAGCAAAAGAATTATGGACTTAACCCAGATCCTTGTGACTGGGGGTGAATGTTTGCATTGTCCAGCATTCCGTCCATCAATTGTTTCTTTTGCATTTGTCACCCTAAGTGGGAAGGGCATGCCCAGACGTGGGTCCCATGCTCACTACACCACTGGATTCAAGCTAGCCTGGCTGAAGAAGGGTGATGCCCTGAAACCGGTCCCAGGATGCTTGTTTCCGGTCCAGGGAGGACCTGGCTTGGCAGTTCGGGCTGGACTCTTCCCACAAGGAACAGGGTCAAGACTGATTTGCATATGGCTGGGTCCAAACTGGGGTGGTGTGGTGAGCAAAAGAATGATGGATTTAACCCAGATCCTTGTGACTGGGGTTGAATGTTTGCATTGTCCAGCATTCCGTCCATCAATTGTTTCTTTTGCATTTGTCACCCTAAGTGGGAAGGGTATGCCCAGACGTGGGTCCCGTGCTCACTACACCACTGGATTCAAGCTAGCCTGGCTGAAGAAGGGTGATGCCCTGAAACCTGTCCCAGGATGCTTGTTTCCGGTCCAGGGAGGACCTGGCTTGGCAGTTCGGGCTGGACTGTTCCCACAAGGAACAGGGTCAAGACTGATTTGCATATGGCTGGGTCCAAACTGGGGTGGTGTGGTGAGCAAAAGAATGATGGACTTAACCCAGATCCTTGTGACTGGGGGTGAATGTTTGCATTGTCCAGCATTCCGTCCATCAATTGTTTCTTTTGCATTTGTCACCCTAAGTGGGAAGGGTATGCCCAGACGTGAGTCCCGTGCTCACTACACCACTGGATTCAAGCTAGCCTGGCTGAAGAAGGGTGATGCCCTGAAACCGGTCCCAGGATGCTTGTTTCCGGTCCAGGGAGGACCTGGCTTGGCAGTTCGGGCTGGACTGTTCCCACAAGGAACAGGGTCGAGACTGATTTGCATATGGCTGGGTCCAAACTGGGGTGGTGTGGTGAGCAAAAGAATGATGGATTTAACCCAGATCCTTGTGACTGGGGGTGAATGTTTGCATTGTCCAGCATTCCGTCCATCAATTGTTTCTTTTGCATTTGTCACCCTAAGTGGGAAGGGTATGCCCAGACGTGGGTCCCGTGCTCACTACACCACTGGATTCAAGCTAGCCTGCCTGAAGAAGGGTGATGCCCTGAAACCGGTCCCAGGATGCTTGTTTCCGGTCCAGAGAGGACCTGGCTTGGCAGTTCGGGCTGGACTGTTCCCACAAGGAACAGGGTCAAGACTGATTTGCATATGGCTGGGTCCAAACTGGGGTGGTGTGGTGAGCAAAAGAATGATGGATTTAACCCAGATCCTTGTGACTGGGGGTGAATGTTTGCATTGTCCAGCATTCCGTCCATCAATTGTTTCTTTTGCATTTGTCACCCTAAGTGGGAAGGGTATGCCCAGACGTGGGTCCCGTGCTCACTACACCACTGGATTCAAGCTAGCCTTGCTGAAGAAGGGTGATGCCCTGAAACCGGTCCCAGGATGCTTGTTTCCGGTCCAGGGAGGACCTGGCTTGGCAGTTCGGGCTGGACTGTTCCCACAAGGAACAGGGTCAAGACTGATTTGCATATGGCTGGGTCCAAACTGGGGTGGTGTGGTGAGCAAAAGAATGATGGATTTAACCCAGATCCTTGTGACTGGGGGTGAATGTTTGCATTGTCCAGCATTCCGTCCATCAATTGTTTCTTTTGCATTTGTCACCCTAAGTGGGAAGGGTATGCCCAGACGTGGGTCCCGTGCTCACTACACCACTGGATTCAAGCTAGCCTGGCTGAAGAAGGGTGATGCCCTGAAACCGGTCCCAGGATGCTTGTTTCCGGTCCAGGGAGGACCTGGCTTGGCAGTTCGGGCTGGACTGTTCCCAAAAGGAACAGGGTCAAGACTGATTTGCATATCGCTGGGTCCAAACTGGGGTGGTGTGGTGAGCAAAAGAATGATGGATTTAACCCAGATCCTTGTGACTGGGGGTGAATGTTTGCATTGTCCAGCATTCCGTCCATCAATTGTTTCTTTTGCATTTGTCACCCTAAGTGGGAAGGGTATGCCCAGACGTGGGTCCCGTGCTCACTACACCACTGGATTCAAGCTAGCCTGGCTGAAGAAGGGTGATGCCCTGAAACCGGTCCCAGGATGCTTGTTTCCGGTCCAGGGAGGACCTGGCTTGGCAGTTCGGGCTGGACTGTTCCCACAAGGAACAGGGTCAAGACTGATTTGCATATGGCTGGGTCCAAACTGGGGTGGTGTGGTGAGCAAAAGAATGATGGATTTAACCCAGATCCTTGTGACTGGGGGTGAATGTTTGCATTGTCCAGCATTCCGTCCATCAATTGTTTCTTTTGCATTTGTCACCCTAAGTGGGAAGGGTATGCCCAGACGTGGGTCCCGTGCTCACTACACCACTGGATTCAAGCTAGCCTGGCTGAAGAAGGGTGATGCCCTGAAACCGGTCCCAGGATGCTTGTTTCTGGTCCAGGGAGGACCTGGCTTGGCAGTTCGGGCTGGACTGTTCCCTCAAGGAACAGGGTCAAGACTGATTTGCATATGGCTGGGTCCAAACTGGGGTGGTGTGGTGAACAAAAGAATGATGGATTTAACCCAGATCCTTGTGACTGGGGGTGAATGTTTGCATTGTCCAGCATTCCGTCCATCAATTGTTTCTTTTGCATTTGTCACCCTAAGTGGGAAGGGTATGCCCAGACGTGGGTCCCGTGCTCACTACACCACTGGATTCAAGCTAGCCTGGCTGAAGAAGGGTGATGCCCTGAAACCGGTCCCAGGATGCTTGTTTCCGGTCCAGGGAGGACCTGGCTTGGCAGTTCGGGCTGGACTGTTCCCACAAGGAACAGGGTCAAGACTGATTTGCATATGGCTGGGTCCAAACTGGGGTGGTGTGGTGAGCAAAAGAATGATGGATTTAACCCAGATCCTTGTGACTGGGGGTGAATGTTTGCATTGTCCAGCATTCCGTCCATCAATTGTTTCTTTTGCATTTGTCACCCTAAGTGGGAAGGGTATGCCCAGACGTGGGTCCCGTGCTCACTACACCACTGGATTCAAGCTAGCCTGGCTGAAGAAGGGTGATGCCCTGAAACCGGTCCCAGGATGCTTGTTTCCGGTCCAGGGAGGACCTGGCTTGGCAATTCGGGCTGGACTGTTCCCACAAGGAACAGGGTCAAGACTGATTTGCATATGGCTGGGTCCAAACTGGGGTGGTGTGGTGAGCAAAAGAATGATGGATTTAACCCAGATCCTTGTGACTGGGGGTGAATGTTTGCATTGTCCAGCATTCCGTCCATCAATTGTTTCTTTTGCATTTGTCACCCTAAGTGGGAAGGGTATGCCCAGACGTGGGTCCCGTGCTCACTACACCACTGGATTCAAGCTAGCCTGGCTGAAGAAGGGTGATGCCCTGAAACCGGTCCCAGGATGCTTGTTTCCGGTCCAGGGAGGACCTGGCTTGGCAGTTCGGGCTGGACTGTTCCCACAAGGAACAGGGTCAAGACTGATTTGCATATGGCTGGGTCCAAACTGGGGTGGTGTGGTGAGCAAAAGAATGATGGATTTAACCCAGATCCTTGTGACTGGGGGTGAATGTTTGCATTGTCCAGCATTCCGTCCATCAATTGTTTCTTTTGCATTTGTCACCCTAAGTGGGAAGGGTATGCCCAGACGTGGGTCCCGTGCTCACTACACCACTGGATTCAAGCTAGCCTGGCTGAAGAAGGGTGATGCCCTGAAACCGGTCCCAGGATGCTTGTTTCCGGTCCAGGGAGGACCTGGCTTGGCAGTTCGGGCTGGACTGTTCCCACAAGGAACAGGGTCAAGACTGATTTGCATATGGCTGGGTCCAAACTGGGGTGGTGTGGTGAGCAAAAGAATGATGGATTTAACCCAGATCCTTGTGACTGGGGGTGACTGTTTGCATTGTCCAGCATTCCGTCCATCAATTGTTTCTTTTGCATTTGTCACCCTAAGTGGGAAGGGTATGCCCAGACGTGGGTCCCGTGCTCACTACACCACTGGATTCAAGCTAGCCTGGCTGAAGAAGGGTGATGCCCTGAAACCGGTCCCAGGATGCTTGTTTCCGGTCCAGGGAGGACCTGGCTTGGCAGTTCGGGCTGGACTGTTCCCACAAGGAACAGGGTCGAGACTGATTTGCATATGGCTGGGTCCAAACTGGGGTGGTGTGGTGAGCAAAAGAATGATGGATTTAACCCAGATCCTTGTGACTGGGGGTGAATGTTTGCATTGTCCAGCATTCCGTCCATCAATTGTTTCTTTTGCATTTGTCACCCTAAGTGGGAAGGGTAAGCCCAGACGTGGGTCCTGTGCTCACTACACCACTGGATTCAAGCTAGCCTGGCTGAAGAAGGGTGATGCCCTGAAACCGATCCCAGGATGCTTGTTTCCGGTCCAGGGAGGACCTGGCTTGGCAGTTCGGGCTGGACTGTTCCCACAAGGAACAGGGTCAAGACTGATTTGCATATGGCTGGGTCCAAACTGGGGTGGTGTGGTGAGCAAAAGAATGATGGATTTAACCCAGATCCTTGTGACTGGGGGTGAATGTTTGCATTGTCCAGCATTCCGTCCATCAATTGTTTCTTTTGCATTTGTCACCCTAAGTGGGAAGGGTATGCCCAGACGTGGGTCCCGTGCTCACTACACCACTGGATTCAAGCTAGCCTGGCTGAAGAAGGGTGATGCCCTGAAACCGGTCCCAGGATGCTTGTTTCCGGTCCAGGGAGGACCTGGCTTGGCAGTTCGGGCTGGACTGTTCCCACAAGGAACAGGGTCAAGACTGATTTGCATATGGCTGGGTCCAAACTGGGGTGGTGTGGTGAGCAAAAGAATGATGGATTTAACCCAGATCCTTGTGACTGGGGGTGAATGTTTGCATTGTCCAGCATTCCGTCCATCAATTGTTTCTTTTGCATTATCGCCGCTTTAGCGGCAGTTTTCTGCCGCTAAAGCGGCGATAATTTTAACGCCGATCTTGATAATATGCCCCACAATTTCTTAATGTCAAACCAAACCCATGTCAAGAAGAGTTCCTTGACACTATATAGCCACACTTGGCAAGAAGCTTGTACATGAAATTTCGGTATGAAACTCTCCAAATCAAGAGCTATACTGCAAAATGGGAAACACAGGAAGAATTATCCTGCACTTCATATACCATTGGCAACACTGAAGACACTGCGCATATCTTGTTCTTCTGCCCGGCATATGCTAGTGCGAGGAAGAAATGGATTAGCCAATTATGCAATAGGCTAGGGTTTAGGAAACACCAAGATGCCCACAGAGTGGTGATACATAATACAACACCATACATCATTTTTACCATGTCCAAATATTTATTAGCAGTAGGATATGCACAGGGCAAGACGGGGCTGAAAGTGTGATGATAGAGTGAGCAATATATTCCTCCATCTCAAGTACTGTATTGTGGATGATGGTAGTTTTAACGTAAACTTTGTATATAACTGATTGCATTATTATTAACTGATTTTTACATATACATGCACTTTCAATGGTTTTAAGTTAATACCATTGAAAGTTAACCGAAACAGAAAGCCTTCAAGTGGGTAGCAAACCACGGTTTTACAACACAATTAAATGATAGGCTCAAGAACAAGCATTTACTCTTCCATTAGGCATGGCGGACAATATAAGGTTTTTGTCTATGGCTTTGTCCTTGTTTTAGTATCTTGGGCCAATATGTAAATAAAAAAGTTGTACGTTATACTCACTGAATGGAAGCTCACCATGAACGATGTGCAGCTTGATGCCAACTAATTGTATTTTAATTTTGTTTTCCTGTGAAACTTTTATGGCCTATGGCCGAATTAAGGTATGAGAACTAAAAACTGTTAACAAATCAGCTTCATGTTTGAGTTTGTCTCAGGTGGTTTTGAGAAACAGTGAAGATTGGCACCTTCAACACTCATCTGAAGTAATATATGATTAACAAACCTTTTGAATTAGCCTATTTGGAAGAATCAGATCAGTTTGAAAACAGGGTCAGACTGAGAAGAGAATCAATAACGGCTAGTGCTAGATCAATCAAGATGAATTATAAAATTGTAATATGAATAGCAGATGCTTTTTTGACTGTAGAGATGGCATGATATAGAATACCCATCCAAGTGACCTCAGTTTCATCTATCAAAATGTGAAGCATCTTTTCTCTTCTGTAATTGTGGCTTTTATCAACAGGGGCATAGCTTAGTCAATAATGTTAGGTGGGTGAGAGACTGAAATCCCCAACAAGAAATGAGGTGTTTTCAACCAAAAAGGATAAGTTGAACTGGCAACACTGAATGGTGGTAATGAACCGGGTTAGGGTTGTTAGTGTTCAGGTTTTTGAAAAATTAAGACCAGCCAATGTAGGGCTTCTGTGGGATAGTCTGGACTATGGTATCCAATCTAGCCTAATTCCTCCTGAGAGCAATGAAGCGCAGGGAGGCCCAGCAGAGCAAGCTAGCAAAGGCCAATACCTAGCATCAGCAGATTAGACTGGGCGGCAAGAGAAAGCATTTTAGTAGCTCAGGCCTGGCAGCAGGCCACGCTTTTAAAAATAGAGGTATCAGGGAAAGCAGGCTCTGCGAAAGCTGCAATATAGCTTAAAAAGCTGCAGAATACCTACCGGTGTGTAATGACATAAGGTACCAAAAACTAAGGGGCATATTCTCAAGAATGTGTGATAACTACCGCAAAAGTTGCTTAACGCAACTCTTCACATCGCAGTCTATCGCGGGAAAATAACACTGTGTCAACGTGGTATTCCCAAACCGGCTGCACCATGCGATAGTAGCAGGACAACGCGCCAAATGACTGCCCAAAAATTAACGCGACGCCGAAAAAATGCGAAACACGAACGCGAAAAAACCTGCGATGCCCCAAATTGCGATACAAAAATCAGCGACAGGCCTGCAATTCCCACGCGTCATGCGGGAAAATGCACTATAAAAGCAACCAAAAAAACACACCAAAACCAAATCAAACTGCGTAGCACCATGGATGCACCCGGACCGAGTGCAGAGGACAACCCGAACCTCACAAGCCCCACAGAGGACCAGCCAGGAACCCCGTTTCCGGGGAAGGGCAAGGAGAAGAGGAAGAGGAAGACGGGGTTCAGTCCGCAGGAAGACCGGATCATCGTCACGGAGGTGATAGAACACTACCAACAACTGTTCGTCACCTCCACTGCGTCATTGGCAACACAAACGGAAATATGGCAGTCCATCGTCACCAACGTGAATGCAGTCGGAGTGTCGAGGAGGTCAATGGAGGAGGTCAAGAGGCGCTGGCATGAAGTGCACAGCCAAACCAAACAGAAACTCGCTGCCAACAGGAAGGCACCAAAGGCGACTGGAGGTGGGAGTCCTGCGCCACAGGAGGAGCTGGATGAGCTGGAGGAAATGGTGGCCACAGTCATCAGTGTGGAGACGGTGCAAGGAGTTGGGGGTCTGGATACAGCTCGATATGACCTGACCCAACAGCAACAGGGTGAGTAACGAGCAGGGACTGGGGGGACGGGGGGAGATGGGCACAATGGCACACATGCACAATCATGTGCAGCACACTGCACACCCACAATGAGTGTAGAACATGTCCCTGATACCCTTGACACACTGCAGCACACATAGAAACACCAAGTAGGCCCCCGTCCACAATGTGCACAAATGGGCCCCCCTCCATATCACCAATGCCACAACCTACCCATGCACATGTGCTGAATCCAGAAAAGCAGTGGCTCTGTGAGCCACACTCACAATGCAAGTGACACTGCATGACAGATAGCATGGCTGAAGTCACAATACATGACATGGTGCCCGAGATGACATTGAGGTGGCTGAGTGCGGACCACATCCGTAAAGGAGCAGGTCACACTCTGACACATCCAAGTGCACCTACAACCCATGACATCAAAAACACATCTGCAGACAAACAATGCACAAGAGTACAAAATTTGTCCAGGAGCACAAATGACCCAAGTCGCAAACATCCCAGCACCCGAAAAGCACACAAGTCAAAGGCACACCGACTCAAAGGGATAAGGGTCCGCCAAAGCAGAGCTGCAGGGGCGAATCGCCAACAATGCAGCACACACACATAGCAATCACAGTACATCAACATTGACGACAATGTGGTACAAAGTGCAACCCCTACACCACAGGACAGAGGACACAACTGATGCCGCTCGTGCGTAGAAACTGGCCAATCACATCTGGCACTGCATGACACTGTGAGATGACAATGTACGAGTACAAAAACTCACAAGAAAAAGGGGTGAGAGGATAAAGATTCCTCTTCGACCTCCCGCTCAGTACTATCATTTCACAAAAGAAGAGGAATAATAACACTACGTGAGGGTGGATGAGTGTAGGGTAAATGCACCAAATTGATAAAACTGCCCTCACACACAGCAAGCTGTGTCATGCTTCATCATAGGGCTGCTAACACACCTCCGCGTCAGCCAAACGCTGGAGGTGGAGCAATAGGGAAGGGGAAGACAATACAACATACAGTGGCCGATCACAGATGAGAAAAAAGTGCAGAGAAAGTGATATAAAACTGGTATCAGGGGTTCCTTGTCATCATTTTAATATTAGGTACCCTGTCCAGGTTTAAAACAAAAAATGTGGATGCTGGGTTGGGGAGCTTATAATGAGACGCCAACCCCTCCACTCTGCTAAAGCGTCAACATGTTTCAGCCGGCAAGACTAATACCCCGGCTTTCCTCAGGACTCTCAACACTGTGATCCCTAGGTGCTCACCCTCCCTCCTTTAAATCCAGAAGTAAAGGGGATGTCACCTTCCCGAGTCAATGCTCGGTTGCAAAGAGTAGTAGAGCCCCTCGCTCTTGGAGAGGAACCGAGTTTATTCGATTTTTAAACTCGAACTGGCGGGGGAGTGAGAACAGCTTCCTATTAGCACTCTTGCTTTCGAGGTCAGCTGTTGCCCGACACAGTTTGTCTCTCCCTGTCCGCCGTGTAGAACATGTACGAGTACAACCACACATCCGTCATGTAGTCGAAATGTCCACTGTCTCCTATCAAATAGCCAGCTTCACCAAAACAGTCACAATGTACATTGTCATGCAGTTTGAATGTAAACATCTACAATGCGTCAACATACATGGAACACACTGTTAACCTGCATCTCCCCCTTACATTGCAGAGGGACAATCAACACCCCCTGCAGAGCAGACCACACATCTCTTCAGTGATGATGAAGAGGACACCCTGCACATTTGCTCAGACACACTCCAACGGCTCGTGGACAGCCTCCGCACCCCACCTCCAGGAGCAGGGCAGCCCAGCTGCATCGCGGTGACCCCACACCCTGCACAGACCACACTGCAGGAAGCACTCACCACCACTGCTGTCTCCCAGGACCCCCACAACCAACACATGGAATTCCAACGCCGTATGTTAGGGTGCCAGGAGAAGATGACTGATCAGCTGCGGGTGGGGTTCGACCTCATGGCAGCCAAACTCGATGCCATACGTGGGTGCCTGAGTCCCATCAGGGAGCACCTACAGTCCCTAACAGACACCCACTGTCCACATCATGCTCACCAACAATCCTTGGCTGACATCGCTGGGGCCATTACTCGGATACAAGAACTGTCTAGTCAGACAGGCTCCAGCGACGACAGCACAGAGTTGGCACAGATGCGGAGGACAATGGAGACCATGGAGCCGATGCAGGCTGGAAGTATGGCTGCCACGGCTTAACACCAGCGAGATGTGGCTGGGATCTTCCATGCCCTGCAGATCCTCATCTTGCCATTGCTGCCACTGAGCCTGTACCAGATGACTGCTGAAGGAACCTCGACACACACATCTCTGCCCCCTGACGTGTCAGTGGCACACAGTGATGCAGCCCTATCACCTTCGCACCCTGATGTGTCAGTGGCACACAGTGACGCAGCCATAACCCCACCACACACACCTGACACACCGGACGCAGAAGACGTCTCAGAGGAGTAAGATGTGGAGGGTAATGACTGTGTGAGGAAGGAGGTAGTAGCATCCGTCCCCGCCATATGGCGTGTCCCTGCCTGGTTCTGCTCTCTGCATCATGCCCTGGAACAACACCTCCCACTGTCCCCCGAAACACTCTGCGACATCACCTGGACCCCGACATGGACTGCCATATCTGCTCTGGTACCAATGACACAGCAATCCGGCTGCGGACTGAACTCTTCCTCTTCAGATTAACTTTGCATTCCCCCAAGGACTCTGGTTGGCCCACCACTTGGCAACCATGTTATGTGGGCTTGAAATGGCCATGTACTGCTCCAGCTCCGACACTCCCCAGAATGTGAGTAAAACATTCCAAATCACACAGATGTGTCATGTCTATGTTCACTCACGTATAAAAGTTTGGATGGATGTAGGGACATTGATTGCACTAAAAGGTAAACCCTGGTAAATGTCATCAATGCGCATGTTTGACCCTGACCCACATGGCCAATTAGATGACTGTGAAGGTGTGAACTAGCTGTGGCCTCATTGCACATGAACAACAATCTCGTTACCCCCCAACGTAGCCCCACGTCCATGTATGAAATAGGGCTGTGTGTAGAAATGTCAAATACGGTAGCAGTCCTGAAGTGGTGTCCCCCATCACATGTGACAACAGAACGTCTCTTCGCATACCTACTCACACACATCTGTGTGGACACAGTCTGTTTTGATGGATAACCTTGATCTACATGGCAAGAAGTTGGACACCATACTCACATTGCTGGAGACACGTAAGAGCACAGGTCTGCCAGCAACTATCCCAACCACAATGTCTGGCTCACAGAGGTGGAGCTGTCAATAGGGATTCACCCCCAATTCACAAGCGTCAGTCAATCCCTCCCTGTGTACGGACAATGCACATGTAGGCACA
Source organism: Calotriton arnoldi (assembly GCA_963921515.1). Taxonomy (NCBI): domain Eukaryota; kingdom Metazoa; phylum Chordata; class Amphibia; order Caudata; family Salamandridae; genus Calotriton; species Calotriton arnoldi. Next base: position 7,964 of record CAWUFW010009684.1, on the reverse strand, counting down.
CGATTTGTCATTATAATCAACACGCATCACAGTTGTACACTAGTGAAGTTGCGTAGACTTTATTGGCATGTGTGTGTCAGTACGGGCAGGGCAAGGGCCACAACATGCAGACCAATGTTTAAGACACTTACAGGAAGCTTAGGCACATGTCGAGGTGCAAGTAATGGGGTGGCAAAAGTGAACACAAATCATTACGGATGTCAACGGTCTCAGCCCACCTTGCCTTGCTGGACGAGTCATGTGATGTTTGGCGTCTGCTCATTGGCCCGTGTCAGGGGACACGACTCACAGCCCATGAGATCTGCATAGTGCTGTAGCACTGGACTGCGCTGACTGTGTGCCCTGCTGACAGTGAGCAGGTGAAAGGATCCTACAAGGTCACATGTCGTACTACATTGCCATGTGTGTACTCTCCCCCCAGCAGTTTCTCCGATTTTGTCACGTTGCCAAACGACGCTGTGCAGCTCTGCCCATGGGACTGCATCACCTTGCACAGGTGTGTGTACACACGCGTAGGTCCACGCACATGCATTCTGAGTCCAGGCGAAGGCAGACATGTCCACTGTTGTGGTGGGATATGTGACCATTCCTCCAAGATGCTACAAGGTGTGGGGACCTGTGCTGTGGGTGACAATCAGTTGTGGCTGCAGGAACGTAGTTACTCGTCCATGAATGCGAGCGCTGCTTCATGGGCAATCTGTTCCAAGAGTACATCGTTGTCAAGGTCAAGGAACACGAGGGCAAGCCAATCCATTACCTGGTCCGGGCAGCTGTGCTCCGTCCACGCCGTTTCACCAATCCCCAACACAGCCCAATAGGGGAGCGCCTCGATGTGGTCACTGCACATGAGGAGTTGTGCAATCTCCCATGCCCAACTGTCTGCACATACGCCAAATATCAAGGCATCCCATGCACGGGTATCACGGTTACACTCCTGTTCGTGGGCCAATAGGGGGCACACACACAAGTCATAATCCAGTTCAGCTACCGTTGTGTTGGATAGGCAGACATCCATGGGCCACTCGAATGTGCATGATCGACAGTGGAACCAGGGCTGGACGCAGGTGACGTACGCAAGATGGACACTCAGACGGTAACTGATGGGCAACACTGCCAGTGGCAGTGATCCCAAAAGATGCAGCATTCGTGCACGGTACAGTTCCACGTGACAGGGGTTGTGCATGTGCCCAGGATTGCCAGCCATTGCCTTTGTTGGTCTCGTAGCACCGGCACTCTTCTGACAGGCGGCAGTTATGTGGATGATATGCCACTGCTCGGAGCAATGAGTCGTATTTGTGTGCAACGTTTGGGCGTATGGGTTGTTTTTTACTTATGTGTCATAAGCATCCCATGCAGGTGTACCTCAAGCAGGGACAAGTGTGTGTGGGGAGTGGACACGTTGGTCTTTCATTCGCGCAGTTCGTGGTGTGGGAGTCGTCAAGATCTGGTATGGTATCTCTCGCAGGGAGTGCCAGCCGCATTCAAGACCAAGGTCGGGGGTTCAGATGTCCTTCAGCCTTGTGTATTGAGACAAAGGAGCTTTCATTCCTAATGTTAGTCTGACTACTGCTTGCATTTTTGAAATGTGATGTGGCCTTCGCGTTGCAATTGATGCCAGGCCTTTGACTTAGTGTGCACCAATAGCGATACACACACAACAGTTGGCATGTATGAGCCAAGAGCCCGATTGGCCTTGCGCTCCTTGTACAATCTCTCTCTTTCTCTCTCTCTCTTTCTCTCTCTCTCTCCCTCTCTTTCTCTCACTCTCTCTATCTCTATCTCTCTCTCTAACTCTTTCGCTCGCTCTCTCGGTCCTTTGATGAGCGCATGACACACCTTCTTATCTGGAATTTTGTTTTGTAGGCTGTGACTTACAGATTGTCCTGAGAGGACCCGCCATGACTCTTCAAAATAGTTGTTTTGTGTTTATTCAGAATGAAACAAATTATTTGCAAATTCTGAGATGAAGGTATGATTCTCATTTTTCTGACAACACATGTATGTTAGGTGTTGTAATTGTGCGACATCAGGCACATTGTTTTGTTTATGATTTCGTAACGTTGATGTGACATATCTTTGTCCGGGGGTGGGTGGGGGGTGCCAGGAGTGGGGCCCCGGGGGGGAGGGGGTTGGGGTCCTGGGGGTGGTGGCGGTGGGTGTTGTTGCCCTCTTGGGGCTCCGGGATGCATGGTCAGTGGCTCCATGGCATCTGTTGTTCTTCATGTGTGGCTCTAGACTGGGCTCCCTTGGATGGTGCAGGTTGTCGTCCGACTTTGCACCAGGTCAGAGCAGGTGTTAGATTCATGCTGCTAACGCGCCTTATCGCATGTTTTGAGATTTTATCGCCGATCTGGCTGGTCGTTGAGAATGTTGAGGTGTGGTGTTGTCGCGAATTTTGGCTCGGGAACGCCTACTCTGCATCTCATTAGCGATAATTGCCGGGGTCATGTTTGGCGATGTTTTTTGCGGCTGCTATCGCAGGTAAACTGGTGTTATCGGCTGTTAGCACCAGCTTGTGAATGGGGCGATAATTTTATCGCGACTTTGGCTGAGATAAAGTGCCGTTAACTCGGCGATAGTTCCTTGAGAATATGCCCCTAAAACTCCAGGAAAGGAGATTGTTAAACTTCTTGGACCATAAAACCTTTGGACACTATGGTGAGATTCACAGCAAGAAACCAGTGATCTCACATTATTTCTCCCTTTTAATTGAAAATACAGAAATGGTATCACAAATTAATATATGATATAGGGCCTTATTCCTAAAGGTAACACCCACTTTTGAGTAATTTACACTTTTGAGTAAGTTTGCTACTTTTTGTATATTCACAAAATCAGAGTGTAAGTTACTACTAAACAAACAAAATAGTAGCACGTCCAGCACCAAATATGATCTACTGCTGGTACTGCAACCAACTCCCATAGAAAGTAATGGAGGTAGGGACTTAAAATAAAACCTCTATTATTTAATTCTAAAATATTGAATAACCTTCTTTGATTTTTAGAAAATGAATGTAACAATAACCTATTTTGAATTTTAAAACATTTAGGGCCCAATTACGTTCTTGGCAGACAGGGTTACTCTGTCACAAGGGTGAATGATATTCCGCCTGCAAAATTACAATTCCATAACATCCTATGGAACTTGTAAAATGGTGGATGGGATATCCCTCACGTTTGTGACCAAGTATCCTATTCGCCAAGTTAGTAAGACCATAAACACATTATTTTCTGTTGGAGGGTGTTGAAGTACCAGTGGTTGGTCAAGTGTAGTGCTAAATCAACTATAAATGAGTAAGTTACTACAAAAGTGTAAGGGGCATATTATCAAGCGGCAGCGAAAATTATCGCTGGCCGCGCTTAGCGTGAGAATTGTTATCGCCGGCTATCGCTGGAAATTATCGCCATGCTAGCGCTGTATTAACAACGCTTAGCGCAATGGCGATAATTATTCCAGCGATAGCAGTGTTTTCCATGGAACATCGCTGGTTTTCCAGCGATGTTCCATGGAAAACAGCGATATCCTTGATGATAGTGCCTGTGGTCTTAGCCACACAATCCACCCCCATGTTAGGTATGCTCTTAGTCTGGAATTTAACAGACGTTAAATTCCAGCGTTAAGGCATAGTTAACGCGATTTCAAATATCGCTACCCTCGTTGATAATATCGCGAAGCTGGGTTAGCGATATTTTCACATGGGGTTTTGTCAGGCACGCCCCCCTTGCATCTCATTAGCGATGCGATGCGAGGCGTGCTGACAACGGGGGCTAAGGCAAGGAAACACGCGCTAGCGTGTCCTTGTCAATAAAGCGATAATATTATCGCTGCTTTTTGCCCGAAAACGGATGCTAAAGCGGCGATAATCTTATCGCGGCCCCTTGATAATATGCCCATAAGTTATTTAAAAGTACAGTTTGTGAATTCCAAAAAGTAGTAAGCTTAATCAAAAGTGTAAGTTTACACAAAAGTAGTTTGTGAATCAGGCGCAAGGAGTCTGTCTGGGATGAGAGCACTCCTTCATTGTCATATTTTCAATTATTTGGTCTTCACTAACTTGGGATCTACAAATGACCCTTGCATGCTTCCATCTTCAGTGTAGTTGATGTTTTAATTGCGCCATAGCTTACTGAATTATGTAACATTTCTTTAGAATTAGTAACAGTGCCCAAGCCTTGGGAGAAAGCACTGGTGGTGGTGCTCCTGAAGAAGTCGATGGCAGACCCTACGGTGCAGTATAATTTTCACCCAGTGTCCGTCTTGCCTCTTCCATGAAAAAGTTTGGAAAGAGACATTCAGCTTCAACTTGCATCATTTATTGAGCAAAATAATTTGTTGGAATCCTTTCAAGCTGGATTTTGCCCTTTACATGAGTTGGAAGCTAAGGTCCCCTCCTAGCTGTTATGGAGGATATTTGGATGCCTTGTGATAAATGAGGTAGTGCAGCTTTTGATGGATGTGGTTTTTCATCACTCCCTCTGCACCAGGCTCAACACGATTGGAATACAGGCTCAAGCTTTGGAGTGGTTTGAGTCATTACTGTTGAATCATGCACAAGCATTACTTTTAAAACCACTTTGATCTAAAGCAAAAACCACAGGTTGGGGGGGTCCTGCAAGGACAATTTTTAATACCTGTATGACAGCCCTTGAGGATCTTATCAGCAGTTACGGGTTTACACTGATGGCATGCGTGGAAGATAGACAAACTGTGGGCTAATTTTCAGATTTTTATTGTGCTTTCACTTGGTATTCACAAACTTCACTTTTATAATAACTTACACTTTTGTAGGAACTTACTTTATTATAGTAAATTCAGCACTACACATGGCCAACCACTGGTAGTGCAACACTCTCCCATAGAAACTAATGGAGATAGGGAATTAAAATTAAAGCCCATAGGAAATAATGTTAAATACATTATTTTAATAGCTATAAATATAAATTGATATAATGTAATGATAACATATCTAAAAATAGTGCATATTTATTATTTAATTAAACAATATTTTAATATCCTATTTTGAATTCAAACAATATGTTTTATGGACATGTAAGTAAATGAATTAGATTTTATATTTAATTAACATTATTTCCAATGGGTTTTTTATTTTAATTTCGTACCTCCATTATTTTACCTCCATTATTTTCTGTAGGAGAAGGTGTTATAGTACCAGTGATTGGCCATGTGTGGTGCTAGACTTACTACTGTTTTTTTTTTAATAGTAACTTACACTCAGATGAATTATAAAAGACAACAATAGAAAGGGTAGATGGAACCAGGCTGAGGCAGGAAGAAGATGGAAGACACTAGGGGGTATATTCACAAGAACGTGCAATAAACATCGCCAAAATAGCTTACCGCAACTTCTCACATCGCAGTCCATCGCGGGAAAATAACGCTGTGTTAACGTGGCATTCCCAACATGGCGATACCGTGCGATAACCGCACGATAACGCGCCGAATGTCCGCAAAATAACTACCGCGACGGCGATAAAAATGCAAACCCCAACATGAAAAAAGTTGCGATGGGCCCAACCGTGATAAAATCTGTGTGATAACTAGGGAGAGGCCAGCAAGTCCCACGCGTCATGCGGGGAAAAGCACAAGAAAAGCACCCAAAAATATCAAACCAAAAACCAGATGAACCGCGGAGCACCAAGGATGCACCCGGACCAAGTGCAGAGGACAACGTGAAACCCACAAGACGCACGGAGGCCCAGCCAGGAAGCCAGGTGTCGTGGAAGGGCAATGAGAAGAGGGACAGGAAAACGGGGTACAGTGTGAAGGAAACCCGGATCCACGTCACGGATGAGATAGAACACCACCACCAACTGTACGTCACCTCCAACATGTCATTGGCAAAAAAGACGCTCAGATGGCAGACCATCTTGGACCATGTGAATGCCGTTGCTGCGCCGAGGAGGACAATGGAAGAGGACAAGAGACGCTGGAATGATGCGAAGGGCAAACCCAAGAAGGAACTTGCTGCCAACATTAAAGCAGCAACGCAGATCGGAGGTGGGGGGCCAGCAGACCACCAGGAGCTGGATGAAATTTAGGAAATGGTGGCCACAGTCATCAGTCGGGAGACGGTGACAGGGTCAGAGGACCCGGACACTGCCCAACAGGACCTGACACAACATCAATAGGGTGAGTACCGACCAGGGAGTGGTGGGACGGGGGAGATGGGCACGATGGCACACATGCACAATTAAGCAGAGCACACTGCACACCCACAATGACTCCGGATCATGTCCCTGATCCCCCTGGAATACTGCAGCACACACACAAACACCAAGTAGTCCCACCTCCACCATGTGCCCAAAGGGGCCCCCACCCAACACATCACCAATCACACAACCATCACATGCACACGTGCGAAACCCAGCGAAGATGCGAATCCGTCAGCCACACTGACAATGCAAGAGACACTACATGATGAGTAGCATTGCTGCAGTCCAACCATCATGTCAATGTGCAGGCCACGACACTGGGGCGGCTGAGTGTGGGCCAGTACCGCAAAGGTGCAGGTCACACTCGGACACATCCACGTGCACAAAAAACCCCTGACGTCAACCACACATCCGCCTACAGACCATGACCACGAGTCACAACACGACGAAGGGCACAATTCACTCAAGTCAGCAACATCACAGCACTGTAGACGCACAGAAGTGAAAGGCACACCGCCTGAAAGGGATGAGTGGCAGCCAATTCAGAGCTGCAGGGGCGACTCAGCCACAGTGCAGCATACACACATAAGAATTTGAGCACCCCAACATCGTCAACAATGTGGTGCATACTGCAACACTTCCACAACAGAACACAGGACACAACTGGTGCCGCATGCGTGCACAAAATGGTCAATCACATCTGGCATCGCAGGAACCTGTGACATGACAATGGACGAGTACAACCTGTAACCTGTATTAGTTTTATTTACACATGCAGTGCCAGTGGACATTTTGTACTGTCCCATGATTGTACAGGACGGACACAAAGTGACGTACTTAGGTGAAGAAATTAGCAATGAGGGTGTTCCTACGGGCTATTCCTGCTGCAGCTGCAGTGGGGTGTGGGCCACCTGCCCATCTTCCTCATCATCGTCCAGTGCATCTGGCACTGGGATCCATGGGGCATTGGAGCATACACAGATGTTGTGCAAAACACAACATGCAATGATCATCTTGCACACAATGTCTGGCCTGCACAGGAGCCTTCCACCTGTGATGTCCAGGCACCTGAAACGAGACTTCAACACGCCAAATGTGTGTTCCACGATGCCCCTGGTGCGTATGTGGGACGCATTGTACCGCCTCTGGGCATGTGTGTTCGGGTCTCGGAGGGGTGTCATCATCCAAGGGCAGAGTGCATATCCCTGATCACCTGTGACAGTGCAGAGAGAGATGAGTCAATAGGTGGTTCGGCATGATGTGTTGGCAGGCACACTAGTCTAGTGACGCCTGTGCTGGCTGTGCCTGGGGTGAGTGTAAGACAGCCCCCAGGGATTGGCTGGTGCTGGCAACAACTACAACAGTCATCATTCAATCATAAGTTCAAAGTACAAACAGCAAGGGACCATGACTTGAGGTGCACAGAGTCAGTGGCCCCGGATGCACAGCGGCCGGCACGGGCACACCGCCATGGGACGGTGACTTGCGATGCACTGGCTTAGGCCCATGAGAGCTGAGCGGGTCCTCCTAGATGTCCAAGGTGACTGTCGCTGAGTGTATCGTGGGACAGTGGAAGGTGTTCCCCCAGGGCATGATGCAGAGGGCACAGCCAAGCAGCAGCGGGCAACATGGGGGATATGAATGCCACAGACTCATGCCAAACACAATGTCTGTACCTGCCAGATGATGGTGATGACAACCCCCAGGCCACAGACTCAGACGCCACCAAAGTACAACCAGAGAGTGACCATGACTCACGGCGCACAGAGTCAGTGGCACCAGGGCTGCAA